>CM055957.1:87411031-88048481 GCA_029490685.1 Schizonepeta tenuifolia
TCCAAGGATATTGCTATTGGTGGAGAAATTGGATTCGATACCTCCTCTTCGTCTTTTACAAAATACAACGCTGGAATAAGCTTCAACAAACAAGATTTTTCTGCTGCCCTTTTACTGTATGTCTATTTCCCTATATACCCTTTTTCCTTGTGCTGCACCTTTTAACTATTAAGTTCAATCTTCTCGCATTCTTCTTATGGCACTTTCTTTCGTCTACACAGAACTGACAAGGGACAAACCGTGAAGGCTTCTTATGCACACGTGGTTAACCCTTTGACGGGAACAGAAGTTGCTGCTGAGATGACTCACAAATTATCTGGTTTCCACAATAGTATCAGCTTTGGAAGCATCAGCGTTGGAAGTGTCCACAAGATCGATCCTTTGACGGTGGTGAAAACCAGATTCTCCGATGATGGTAAGGTTGCTATGATGAGCCAACGGGAATGGAGGCCTAAATCACTAGTAACAGTTTCAGCAGAGTACGACACCAAGGCCGTCAATACAGCGCCAAAGTTCGGCCTCTCCATCGTTCTCAAGCCCTGAATTAGTTGACAACTCTGCTCGGTTTTTCGATTTCATGAGTTCGATTTTCAACCAATTACACCTTGAGCTTGAGGTGCGTAACATTTTTCTTTGACCTGGATATCCACCGTTATTTTGACAACACCGATATGATGGTGATAATTTTGATGGAATTCGTTTCAAGAAAATTGGATATTTGTTGTATAATTGGCCAGCAAGGCAATAAGCAAATATTCTTCCCATTGGGATTGTTTTATTGCTTCTCTTTCCCATTGGTAAAATACTCAAAAAAAAAATAAAAAAAATTGTTTGATCATTTTTGTTGCATCTTGCACTGCATTGATATGATTGTATGATTTTTCTATTTTTGCAATTAAATGCAGTTCTTTTAGTTTTTTGCAATTTTAATCAAGAGTTGGATTTTATTATAAGAGTGTAGTTAGACATTTATTCAATTTTGCTTCGTTGTAATATTACTTAAAAATTATTTAAGAATACGTGGATATTTATTTTAGTTATAATTTGCCAATAAATAAAGTTCAAACTCTGAAATTTCGAAGACTACCAAAAACTACTTGTAATGGAGAAATCATTTAAGATTATTTAATTTGAATTTTTCAATTTTACTTGTTAAGTTTCATTAACTTCTAACATTGCTTCATTTTAAGCGGATCTAAGATTTGCTAGAGGATTCCAAAAATAAACTTTCATGAGTTAGTTATAAACGTATCGAAAATAAGCTAGTGAATTATTTATTATTGAATGAGATGAGATTTTCACTCAAATGACACGATGATATAGATCACCTGAGTTGAATTTTATTATTTGGATTTTAACTACTAAAAAAAAAGCAATTGTATACCTATTATAAGGGCGAAAAAGAATTATGAAGAATAAAATTATGTTTTTTTAAGAGAGAATAAAATTATGTTTTGCTAGAACTTCAATTTCGCATTGGAAAATGTATTGAGCAATGAAAAAGATAAAAATTGTATTGCAAACATTGTTCTTTTTTTTCCTTAGGACACGTTTATTTTGATTGAAAAGAGTGGAAAATGAATATTTGCACCTTTTTTTTTTTATCTATTTTACACGTTTACTATGTTCGTTAATTTTTTTTGGGCAGGATGGATAACTTTTCGGGCAACTCCTTTTCCATCATTCTCTCTAATTATGAAAAATATTAATATGAGGAGGGATGTGATGATATTTTTCAATTGATTAAAGGCATAAAAATAGGGAAGAGGTGGGGGATTATGTGATAATTTTATTTTTTCATCCTAGTAAACATGTGATAAAAAATGATGAAAATGTTAATATTTTCTCATATTATTTCTTATTCATCATTTTTAATGAAAATATTTTTTTCTTTATCAGAAAAAGTAGTAAATTAAAAGCAATAATAGAGTACAAGGGGTACTCCAACCCTTACAAGAAGATCATCTCATTGACTAGGGCACCTACATTATAACTCCCAAACATCAACACCATTACAACCCCAAACAAGATCTAGGATTCGACATCTAACTAGCAATAGATACATCAAACAAGTTCCGATCTTTTAAAAAAGTCCATGACTAAGCTCTAATCTTAATCTCGTCAACTACCTTGCCGAGCTCAAACTCACATCCCTCAAAGATCATTTTATTTCTTATCTTCCAAATAGACCACACCACCCCAACCCAAATAGTAGCAGCTATTTTTGACAATTTACCTTTTCCAAAAATATCACAATGTTAGAGAAAATGTATGACTGGATCAAAATGAGATACAATATACATATTCAACCATTTGTGACATTCGGCCCAAGTAAAGGAAACGACCTTACATTTAAAAAAAAGATGCAACATAGTTTCCTCTTCCTCTTTACAAAAAACGCACCTTGAGTCTTCATCGTTGAAAATGACTCCCCTTTTGCTCAAGTTATCTTTCATCGCCATTCTTTGTTTGAGCACTTTCCAAACGATAGTTGGAACTCTTCTCGGCGCATAATTCCCCCATAAATTTTTCAACGCCTTCCCCTCTTGCCTACATCCTTCATTCGGGCTGCGTCCTCTAACTAGTCTCTCGTAGGCGAATTTTGTGGAATATAATCCATTTGTCAAGAATTTCCAGCTCCAAACATCATCTTTTAATGAAACATTTCTATTAAAGTAAACGCTCTCAGTGAAATTGATTGTATTTAGAGAGAACCAGTATTTTTTTTAATTGAAAAATCATAGTAGTAATTTATTTTCGGAGTAAACATCTTTAATGGCGATATATTAATGTCCAAAAATCTTCTGAATTAATCTATCATAAGGGTGAAGGAAAATATATTTCTCTCTATAAATATAAATTTAGATTAAGATGTTAATTCAGTTTTTCAGTTAAATTAAATTGAAAAAAGAAAGTTAAAAAAAGTGAGGGAAGTAAAAAACAAATAAAACTAAATCCACCGCGCCGCCGCCACCACCGCCGCCGCCGGAAACCACCAAAATGTCCTACAACGAGACTGCCCCACTGCCACCGAGCTCGCAATCCGACATCGACGAGATCGAAACCCTAATCCACTCCTACCCCTCCACCGTCCTCCCCGCCCGCCCCCCGTCACCCCCACGCGCCTCCATCCCCGTCAGCTCCGCCCCGCCTCCGCCGCCCGCATTCATCCCCTCCAAATTCCCCCCGCCGTCGGCCGCCCCCCCTCCCCCCGCACCCAAGCCCCCTGTCCCCCCTCCACGCGGCTACACCAGTAACATCACCGCCGACACTCTCACAGAGCCCGTCGTCGACACGATCAAGCGAGATTTATGGCGGATCGTCAGCAATTTGAAGCTCGTTGTTTTTCCGAATCCGAATCGGGAGGATCCGGGGAAGGCATTGAGGGATTGGGATCTGTGGGGCCCGTTTTTCTTCATCATCTTCCTCGGTCTTACCCTCTCATGGTCTGCTCCAGTTCAAAAGGTGATTATTTATTTATTATTTAAATTAAATTCGAATTATTAATTTTATGAGTTTTCATGTAGTAAGTGATCTGATAATAATGTAAATGGAGATAAATTGTTGCGCTTATTTGCAAGTTTGAATTGTTAGTTTGGTTTTAATGAATTGAAAAGATTTGGCCTTTTTAGAGGTTTCAATGTTAATCTGCAAATATAGATATTCATTTCATGTATGAATTAATGGTGCAAATTTGTGATTTGTGATGATGGTTGATGTTGATTCAATTGGTTGAGATATACTATAGTATATACTAGTGAATAGTTGCTTGTGTGGTGCAGTAGGTGTAGTGTGTGTTTTTGTAATTGTAGATGATTAGATGATCACTCTGTTGCCTGGTGTTACACACGCTACACCTACTTGCATGATGATCATTCCTATTTTCTGTTTGTGGGCTTAACTTACTTGCTCCAAGTTATGCTCCCTCGTCGTTCAAACTAATCTATATGTTTCTTGTTTTATATTCGAGCCAAAGAAACTCGTGAATTGCTTGAATCTTGAAATCTCATGCCTACGTTTCTTGTTTAAATACGAGCCAAAGAAACTCATGAATTTTTGCTTGAATCTTGAGTTGTTGTGCCTTAATGGCTAATGATATCTTGTTATACACTCAGTCTCAAGTATTTGCCGTTGCTTTCGCTCTGATTGCTGCCGGAGCTGTCATTCTCACCTTGAATGTTTTGCTTCTGGTAATCTCTCTCTCTCTCTCAACATGTACATTTTCTACTCTGAAACCTTCAAATCCATTTTGATGATGATAAATTATGTGAATTCCATGTATAGGGTGGCCACATTATCTTTTTTCAGAGTTTGAGTCTTCTAGGTTACTGCATAGCACCTCTTGACGTTGGCGCGTTAATATGCATGATGAGACCTCCGGTGCTAATTAAGGTGCTCGTGGTAACCGTGACATTAGCGTGGAGCTCGTGGGCTGCATATCCGTTCATGAGCACGGCGTCAACCCACAGAGGAAAGCTCTTGCACTTACCCCGTCTTGCTTATGTACGTCTCCGTTGGCTTCCTCATGATTGCGATTGACTGAAATACGTCGAGCCTACAACAAACATCGTGCTTCATCACCTCGATGAGCATAAAGGAGGTTTGATCGAGTTTTTTTGTTGGTTGCAATATATTTTTTGGCCTTAGAATTAAATTTATTTATCTTTACACCTGAATTCTTTGCTAGTGTATGTAGGTTATACTCCCCAACATTTTTGTTGAAATAAAGATAAAATGAAATTGGCGTTATACGATAATATATTGTGTCTTTTTTCGTGAAATCGAGTTTAAATTTATTTTTGGAGGGAAGTAAAGGATGGTAAATGGTAATAAATTTTAAATATATTACTACATTGTAGTGAAATTTTGAATATTTATGCAATAAATGGAATAGGGAAGTGAATTGTTACCTCACCAGTGGTCCACCACAACTATATAAAATCACCTGCAAAAAATTAATCATATTAACAGAACAACCTGTAGATGCTGTCTAAAATGCATTCTTCATATTTTTATTTTATTTTTGTAATTTAATGTATATTTTTAAAGAGTATTTTTTTTCAAAGATATAAATAACACCTGCCAAAAGGCCCAAAACAATTCAAATTTCTTCTCTGCATGTTAGTGCATGACTGGATTGTCAATCAATTTGCATTTTTTTTTTTTTTGGTTTTGTTGGATCGAAATCAGTAAGAATACACATGTTTATAGTAGTATATGATTTATATACTTGATAAACTGATCAGTACATTACACTATTACATACTCCCTCGGACCACAAAAAGAATGTATAGTTTCCTTTTTAGCTGTCCACAAAGAGAATGCATAGTCCATTATGGAAATTATTCTCTCACTTACTATCCTTATAATATGGGACCCTATCTCCATTAACATCTACTTTTTCTCCACTCACATTTTAATTTCTAGGATTTTAACTAAACTCGTGCTGACACAAACTATGCATTCTCTTTGTGGTCGGAGGGAGTAAATTACTCCCTCCGTACTTGAAATAATGCTCTATTTACTGTTCGGCACGAGATTTAAGAAAGCTGGTAAAGTTATTGTGAGTAGGATAAAGTTAAATAATAGAGGTAGTGGTATTGACAAAAGGAGTGATAAAGTTGTTGGAAGGTGGATCCATCAATAGCAAATGTGTGTAAATAAATGAGATTCTTTAGGGTATATAAGTCCATAAGTGAAACATGGCATTTGATAGTGTACACTGAAATATGGTATATGACATTTGATAGTGTACACTTGAAATATGGTAAATGGGGTATTATTTCAAGTAGGGAGGAAGTATATAATATTGAGATTCTATTTTGTAAACAAGAATCTTTATCCTAGTAAAATTGTACAGTATTACCTATCTTGATTTTGACAACTCTAAATAAAATTCAAGCGTCTTTGGATCTAATTTAATTCAAATAGTGTTGGTGATGGTTGGCAGGGCTGACTGCAGACTGCAGAGCTCCCTCTTTGTGTGTAGGAAAATTTAGATGAAAAATTTGTATAAAGTCAGAAAGCCATAGCTCAAGTTTCAAGTTTTCTGCAAACTGTTTGCTAATTAAGTGTTTGTTGTGTCTCAAGGTATGTTCTTGTGATTCTTTTGGTTACAAATGTACACAATCAACAAGACATTGAATAGAATTACAGTTGACTTCAAAAAAAAAAAAATACAGTTCACAAGGTACAAGGTTAATTTATATCACTACTTCCAAAAAAAAATGTAATCCAATATTATTACGTTTGACGAAATGTGAATTGCGTGAAAGTAGGATACTCAAAATTCGGGGGTCAAAGAGTTTAAGAAAACGTTCTTGGTGAGGGTTATGAAGATCCACGAGAAGCAATTGGGCGTATTGCATGTGCCAATTGTCATTAATTTAGCCAATAAACCCGTGGATATTGTGGTAAAATACTGACCCAAATAAGTATATAAAATAGGAATAGTCTTTATATGATTTCCAACAAAATCAGAGAAAAAGTAGAGAAAATATCATTGTGATTTGGATTGAATTTCGATGAAAGAATACATCAATGAGAAGCTATTCCCTGACTCGATTTTTGGCTAAATTGGACCATGAATTTTTTTACTAGATAGGGTTTAAATTTAACCCTAGCAAACCTATTAACCCATTAATCTCTATTTAATTGTAAGAAAAACAATTAATATGATTTACATAATGACAAAAACTTGGGTGCAACATTTGCACCTTGTAACACCCGTCACCTCACCGACCGACCCGTTTGAACCCCCTTTGACCATTTTTTTAATTTTAATTTTAATTTTCTAGCTTTTTCTTTTTTTAAAAAAAATTTTCCAGTTTTTTTTTTTGTTTGTCGCTTCTTCTTTGGTCAACATTTGAGCGACGGGAGACGAAGGCCTCAGAGCGAACCGAAAAAATCCAAATTGTTGCCCGCCGATTATCCTTATTTTAGTAATCGGATTGCACCGAAAAAAAAGAGGAGGGGGGGGGGGAGATCCACGCCCGGGTCGGGACAGGCGCGTGGGGCGGGGCGGGTCGGGTCGGGTTGCGTGCAAATTGTGCATACATATGCACGGGAGTGTCTCTCTTACATAGTGGAGCAACATCTTCACTTGGGTTAAAGATTCAAATAGTAACAATATGATGTGAATTTTACATACTACTACTATATTATGTTACTATGTAGTAGGTGGGGGTGCACCATGTAATACATAACTGTGAAAACCAGATATATGTCTCTCCTGCACAAGGCAATTCTGAGGGTTTCTGTATTTTTAATTTATATATTTACTCGATTGGGCCTGCCTTTTTACCACCATCAGAAAATATTAATTATGGGTATGAAAACCATCAAGTTCCAATAGCAATATAGCATCCTATGTTACGTACAAAAAAAAAAATTGTTGACCGCCTTTAATACCTTTCTATATTTAAGTGTAAAATATAGTATAATGAATATGAAACATTTACTACAAAAAGTTAGGCTCAAACGAAACTGCAGAAATAAATATAAGGCAGGCAAATTAACATGCATGCATTTGTCCCCAGCTCCCCTGCAATTTGTCCTTTGAAATTCTCCTACAGCTAATAAATCTTAGAGTGTTACTACTATTTACCTGCCAACACCATCAACTTGACCAAGGAAATGCCAAAGAATCAATTTGACCTCTTGTAAAAAGTTAGTATTATTGTCCCGTCCCAAATAAGTGTTTTCAATCGTCAAAATGTGTATATAAATCAATCTGCAGTTGGGTAAACTAACTTTATTTGCTCTACAACGGCGCATATATGTTGTTGGCGCTCGCAAAGTCGTTGGTGCTTCCGTTGCTGTCCATCCACTAACGTAGGAGGATGGCGCAAATCCGCCATTTTGGTGCGTCAAGGCGGAGGGAAAATGAGGTGAGGTGACGTCATCCGATTGATGGGCAAGAAAGAAGAATATTAATGTGATAGAAAATAAATAAGAAGTGGGAATTCAGAAGGCCGCTAGCGGAGGAGCATTTTTCAACGGTGCCCACGAGTTTGGTGGGCGCCATTGTCGATGCTCTAAGTAGTGAGAATAGAATGTTTAATCGGAAAAAAAAAAAAAAAATTGGTAGGTTGTAACACTTGTTATTGGAATAAGGGAGAGCAAGTTGTTAAAAATTTGACAAGAAATTAACAGTATCATGTATGATAATCTATGATTATAATGTTGAAGGTGGTGTTGTTTGTTGCTAGAGTTGTCAAACAGATAGAGACGAATAGGTCAGGTTAAATAATCTTAGCGCATCCGAAATCATTTTGATCGGATTGGGAAAACCCTATTTTATGTTTCAACGTTTGAACTTTTTTACAATAGCGTCCTAATGTATAAATTTTTATAAATTGTGTCCCAACGTTTCAATTTTTTTACAATTATATCCCATCAATCAATTTTCGGCCATTTTTTGCCAACTAGCTCACCGAAAATTCTACATCGTAAATTTTAATCTGATGTGGATTTTAGTGTTTAAAAAAAAAGAATATGGATGAACTCTACAGTTCCGCTAAAATTTCTCCCAAATCAAAAATTTCTACAATTTCTTTCATCCTTTCACCATGGCTTTCAATGTTTTCTAATTCAGCATGGCTAGATCTCTTCTAGAGCCTAATCGAATTTCTCTTCAAGCTCTGCCAATGGCAGCAGTGGTGTTGCTGACAAAAGATGGCAGTAACTGTCACGGCATGCAGGCCTTCTTCGTGAAGCATCCTCTGAATTATAGCGGAACTATATAGTTCATCCATAATCTTTTTTTTTATAAAACTAAAGTCCACATCAAATCAAAATTTACGATGTGGAATTTTCGGTGAGCTAGTTGGCAAAAAATGGCTGAAAATTGATTGATGGGACACAATTGTAAAAAAATTGAAACGTTGGGACACAATTTATAAAAATTTATACGTTAGGACGCTATTGTAAAAAACTTCAAATGTTGGGACATAAAATAGGGTTTTCCCGATCGGATTTGATCAACCCAAAAATTGATTAGACCGCTTTAAGTTTTGTGTATAAAGTTGTAGGACTAGCTAAATTTCATCGACCTTGATTTGTTTCATATCGTTCGGGCCAACTCAAAATTCAATCTGCCCAACTAAAATTAATTATTGAAATTGAAGAGAAATAAATATATACTCCATTCGTGCATGATATAATTGTCACTTTTATCATTCAGATTCGTCCATAATATGATTGTCACTCCATTTATAATAGGGTCCGCATAATACATTACTCACTTTAATTTACTTACATTTATAATGAAACTCATAACAAGTATTATTTATTACTACCCACTAATTTTCTTAAAAGCTTCATCATTAATAAAGTGACAACGATATCGATGGAGTTGGGAGTAAAATAGAATAGAACACGAGAAAGTGATATATAGGAAAATAGCCAGCATAGTCCCCACCCTATGATATTGGTCTGTCTTTTTTAAGACTACGACATTATATTCAAGATTCTCTCAATCTATCATTTTCTCGTTTTTTTTTTATTTATTTATTTCAAAATATATGGAAGGATTTTTATTTTTCTTTTTGGAAAATAATCGAATTTCCTCTATAAAACCCCCATAATTCTCACTCCATAACAACGTGAAACGACATTTCAAAAAAAAAAAAAAAAAATGAAGGAATTTTGGACAACAATGGCGTCGATGATGGGCGTGTGGGCCTTCTTCCAAACCCTTCTCCACACCGTCCTCCCGCCGGAGCTCCGCTTCGCCGCCGTGAAGCTCCTCCACCGCCTCCGCGGCTACTTCTCCGCCTACTGCTACTACGACATCACCGAGATCGACGGCGTCAACACCAACGAGCTCTAACGCCGCCGTCCAGCTCTACCTGAGCTCCTCCGCCTCCGTCTCCGCCTCCCGCCTCAGCCTCTCCCGCGCCCTCAACTCCTCCTCCATCTCCTTCGCCCTCTCCAACACGACCGCCTCACCCGACCTCTACCGCGGCGCCGTCGTCGAGTGGGAGCACGTCGTCACGCAGCGCCACCCCCAGTCCTTCTCATGGCGGCCGCTGCCGGAGGAGCGCCGCGGCTTCACCCTCCGCGTCAGGAAAAAACACAAACACCTGGTGCTAAATTCCTACCTCGATTTCGTCGTCGGAAAAGCCAACGAAATCCGCCGCAAAATCAGGATCGCCTCCTCTACGCCAATTCCAGAGGCCATCCCTGGGAATCGGTGCCGTTCAAGCATCCGAGCACCTTCGAAACCCTAGCTATGGATCCGGCGAAAAAATCGGAAATAATGGCGGATCTGAACGATTTCGCCGACGGCGAATCGTTCTACCATCCGCACCGGCAGAGCGTGGAAGAGAGGTTATCTACTCTACGGACCGCCGGGAACCGGAAAATCGAGCATGATCGCCGCCATGGCTAAATTATCTCAACTACGACATTTACGATCTCGAGTTATCGGAAGTGAGCACAAATTCGGAATTGAGGAAATTACTGATGAAGACGAGCTCCAAATCGATAATCGTAATCGAAGACATTGACTGCTCGATAAATCTAACCAATCGGAGCAACAGATCGTGCAGCCGCAGCAGCAGATCGGCGATGATTAAAAGCAGCAGCACCTTCCACTACGAATCGGCGGCGGCGTAGATGACGGCGGCGGAAGCGTAACTTTATCCGGATTGCTGAATTTCACCGACGGATTGTGGTCGTGCTGCGGGCAGCGAGCGGATCTTCGTGTTCACGACGAATCACGTCGGCGATCTGGATCCGGCGCTGCTGCGGAGCGGGAGAATGGACATGCACATTCACATGAGCTACTGCTCCTTCGCCGCCATGAAAATCCTGCTGAGAAATTATCTAGGGTTTGAGGAGTGTGATTTGGAGAAGGAGGTCACGGCGCAGTTGGAGGAGGCGGTGGAGGCGGCGGAGATGACGCCGGCGGAGATCAGTGAGGTTTTGATTAAGAACCGGAGGGATAAGAAGAGAGCGGTGGCGGAGCTGCTGGAGGCGCTGAGGGCGGCGGCGGAGGAGCGGAGGAGGATGCGTTCGAGGGACGTGGTAGTGGTTGGAGCAGGAGAAGCGGACGGTGGATATGGATAGTCCGCCGGAAATAGCTCCGATACGACGTCGGAGAATTGCGACGACGAGAAAATGGATTCACTCCTGTTGGAGATGTGGGTATACAGTAGTAAGATTTCTATGCTGCAGAAAATGTCTCGTCTTTTTCACTCCACCAATATTAATACAGTGTTCGTCACGTGTTTAATTGTCGCACTAGAAAATCAAAAACTATAATATTGCTATTATCTATTTTAATTTGTATCAATATAACGTTTTGGAAACTATTTGTAGCATTGTGGACCGTTGTTTTATTTTTTTTCTCCTGTAGTTTGAACGAAAACTGAGAAAATCTGAGAATGAGAAGGAAAAATAGTTACTCCCTTCTTTTGGGAACGAGTTTAAATACTCCCTCCGTCCACAATTTAACTCCCCATTTTACTTCCGATACGAAAATTAAGAAAAGTGAAAATTATTTTGAGTGGGACAAAAGTTAGAATGTAGGGGTAATGAGATAATGGCAAAAAAAATAGTAAGTATTGACCAAAAAGTAGGAATAAAGTTGTTGTATTGACCAAAAAGTAAGAATAAAATTGTTATGAGGTGGAGTCATCAATGTCAAAGGATAGTAAATAAACTCATATTTCACTTTTTCCAATCACATCATGTGGGATCTTACTCCATTCACAATAACTTTAACTCTCATTGTACATTTTCCATTCGCAATAAGTGGGACATTTTATTCCATTTACAATAACGTTAACTCTATTTTATCTTTTTCACTCATAACAAGTGGGACTCTTATTCCACTCACAACAATAGTAAATAATACAGAAAGATAAGGTGAAAAAGTAGGATACAGGATGCAAAGTGAATTGTTTAACAAATTAATTAGGACCATAATTATCTCTTAATTATTTTCAAAAAAGAAAACAAGACAAAAATAACAGAACAACCTAAAAAGGAATACAAGCCAATACAAAGGGCAGATTGAATGTCTTTTAAGAGTTTGCAACGTTTTTCTTTTTGTGGCAGGGGAATTGGTCATACAATAGTAGTATTACTACTAGTGGCAAAATTGAACAAATATGGTCTAATAAAATTTGCTTAATTTATGGAACATGACCTTAAGACTTACGTGTTTCAAAAATTAAAATGAGAATAAAGTTTAATGTAATTTGTATAATTGTATCCCATTCCCACCTCATTTTTCGTTGGGAACCTTTTTGAACTTTAGATACGTCTGTATCAATTGACATTAATTTTAATTTTCTTCATTTGACACTAATCTTAAATTTAAATATATACAATTCCATCTACTGCATGCATACGTCCACTTGAATATAAAATTAGACACTTTATGTTGTGCTTGAGATTGACTGAATTTTAACTTTACTACCGTATATGATACTATTCACTGTTATATTAATACTTATATGGTCAATATCCTCCAATTAAGAAATGACTTAACAATCACACCTAAATTTTTAAGTGTAGTTTGTCTCTTCCTATGTATCTTACATGTTATACATACATGAATGAATGCGTGCTAATTGAGTTTTTTGGATTTCAGCCCGACTCTTAAAATTGTCAATTTAATACTCGTATTTTTCCAATTGAATACAATTATTGCCATATACTTACTCTGTCCCGGTATTGATAGCCTATTTTCCTTTTTTGGGTGTCCCGATATCAATGGTCTATTTCTTTTTTGGACTAAATAAGAATTTAATTAAATTTCTTAATCATCCAACATCATTACTTACATTCTAGACTATTCACTCTCTTTCTTCTTACAACTTACCTAAAACCACTTTATTTGACCTATAAGGCTATCTGCAACCCTTGGAGACCACATTTTTCACTAGAAATAGCTTAGAGACACTTACTCCTGCAACCCAACTGTCTCTAACTTTTAATATCAAACAATTCGAATTTTCCATTAAATAAATACAAATTAGAAATTAACATTCATTAAAAATAAAATACACATTTAATAATAATACACTAATTCAAAAATTATATGCCTTTAAAATAAGAAATACTCTAATTAATAAAATTTAAAAATTACAAAAATTTAAAAAATAACAAAATTTAATTAAATTTAAAATTAAAAAAAGTAAAAAGAAATTAAATATTTTTCTCTCTCCCACGCGCCTCTCCCCCTCACCTCTTTCTCTGTCCCTCACCTATTTCTCTCTCCCAACATCAAACACCACCAGCAAACGCTCACAATAGCACTACCCCCTTCTCTCTCTCTTTTTCACCAATCTCTCACCCTCTCCACCTTGCCCTCCACCACCGCCGCCGCTCGCTGCCTCTACTGAGCCCCCTAGACGACAGCTCTCCACCGCCACCAACTTTTTTTTTTTTTTAATTTTGCAGAGCCACTCGAACCGGTCTCGTTTAATTGAGCCAGTCTCGAGGCCTTCTCCACCGCAACACGCCGGTCTCCTTCTCTCCCCTGTCTTGAGCCTCCTTCAAGACCGAGAAGGAGACAGCGATGCAGATAGTCTAAAGTACTTTATGAACCTATAAACCACTTTATTAACAAGAATTAAATATTTTATAAAATTACACTAAATATGTGAGACACCACCTTTTCATCCTTAATTTTCTTTTTTTAGTCTCCGTGCCGAGCCAAACTAGGCAATTAATCTCGGGACGGAGGAAGTAACTTTTTGGGTAGCGTTATTTGGACACACTGTGACCAGTCACACTAGTTAAAAAAAAAATAATATAGGTTTTGATAAAATGACATATACCCTAATTGGAGAATCTAAATCCTAAAATTAAATATGATTATTTTTATTTTTATAATTAACTTTCTGTGTTCGTATAGAATTATTATATTATTTTTTAATAAAAAAATTAGGTTACATAACAAACACAACTGGATCTTTGGCCTTTGCTGTCTTAACCTTTTATTTGTTTCTTCACCAAAAACTTTAAGAGGTGGACATCAAAACTTATGACCTCTTTCTGGCTATTATGCCTTTTTAGAAATTCAAGATAGAATATATACAAAAGGTTACACTACTTTTCTTGAAGCAT
Organism: Schizonepeta tenuifolia; assembly: GCA_029490685.1. Lineage (NCBI taxonomy): Eukaryota > Viridiplantae > Streptophyta > Magnoliopsida > Lamiales > Lamiaceae > Schizonepeta > Schizonepeta tenuifolia. The sequence continues at coordinate 87,425,117 of CM055957.1, forward strand.
GTATATAGTCAAGGCATAAATTCATTAATTATGCTTTGAATCGCTCATTAGTTATCATTATTCCTTTGTTTTTCTTTTCTTTTGAAAGAACAACCAATATAAGATTAAAAGTATGTGTTGAGAAAATAATTTTTCTTTTAAGCTTAATCTCTTTACAGTAAGATATCAACTACGATATTTTACAATTTAAATTAATATTCGTGTGAAGAAACATGGCCCGTGACGATGCAGAATGGATACAAGACCGTTAATTCATAATCTTAGTTTTATCTCACTAATTATATGTTTATCTCAAATTTCATTTTATTAGTAACATGTTTTGTAAAGTGGCACGAGAATCTTAGGACCAAGATTATAACCATTAGATCATAGCAACTTTTTTCTAACAAAAATTCTCAACTATAGATATCGACCAATAATGGTAGCAACTTTTTATTGACAAATGTAATTATAATCGTTAAACAATGGTATTATAATTGGAGGATTTATTTACGGGCTAAATTACATACAAATTTCCCACATTTTTATCAATTTCTCGTTTAAATCCTTATTTCTTTTTTAAAATTAGGTGAAAATTCTTCACCTTTTAAATTTTCACAATTTAATATCTGCAATCATTTTCCCTAAATTAGCGCTCACATGGAATCCGGAAATGCTTACATGGCAAAATCGGCGGAAAAACAAATGATGTAATTTTAAAAACACTTATATTGTTCTTCGATCGGTGCTCTAATACGCATAAATAAATATAAATATAAGTATTTATGTTTGAGAAAACGACGACGTTTTGTATTTTGAAAACAATATCGTTTGTTTTTACGCTAGGTTTTTGCCATGTAAGCATTTTCGGGTTCCATGTCAGTGCTAATTTGGGAGAAAATGATCGGAGGTATCAAATTGCGAAAACTTAAAAAATGAAGAATTTTCACTTAATTTAAAAAGGTATAAATATAAACGAGAAATTGGTAAAAGTATGAAATTTATATTTAATTTCGCTTTATTTATAATACTTTCTCCGTCCACGAATCAAATCCCTACTTACCCACATTTTTTTGTCCATGAATCAAATCCCTACTTACCTTTTTATACAACCATACCCTCCTACTTTTCCTTTATTTACTATCCTTTGCCATTGGTGGTCCCACCTCATAACAATTTATTCCTACTTTTCGGTTATCAGACTCATCACAACAACTTTATTCCCACTTTTTGGTCAATACCACCTCTTTTTTGTCATTACCACTATTTTTTTGTCATTATCCTACTTACTATCCCTATATTATAACTTTTACCCCATTCAAAAATAACTTTATCAGCTTTCTTATTTTCCGTATCGGAACCTAAATGAGAATATGATTCGAGGATGGAGAGAGTATTTTCTTTTTTGTCGACGTTAATCGAAAAAGGCTTTACTCCACGGCCCATATTAATGCAGAGTCTAGCCCATTTTGATTTAAGAAATGAAGCTAAGGGCCCATTAAGGAAAATTGAATTTTATTACATTTATTTATTTATATGTTTTATTTGATAATTGGGATTTCTTTTTCTCCATAGTTTCTTCTGCTTCAGCGCTGCAAAACTGACTGCTTCACTCACTTTCACTTCAGTTTCCGCCTCAATCCTCTTTCATTCTTCTATGGATTTTGATAAGGTAAACATTTCTGATTTCTCCCACACAACACATCTTATTGTGTGAAATTTTCTGTATCTAATACAAGCGTATAAATCGTTATTACTTATTAGTTTCTTCTCGCCATTGTAGTTCAAATTTTTTTTTTTTTGCTTATTTAATGTGTGTGTGTGTGGGGAGGACTGATTTTTGTGATGAAATTACTGGTGGCAGCATGAAAACGATGAAGAATTAAGGTTGGTTATTGAGCTTCCAGAAGCTGACCATTTCTTCCACAAAAAGGTCTGTGAATTTTTTCTTTAGCAATTTTTAATTTTAGGTTTTATATTCTATCCAGTTAAAGCTAGAGCACATTTTTTAAATTTTTTCCTAACTGCATTTTCTGTTTTGTGTTGTGATAGAAATTACTCGAAGATTTGGGTCTCAATGTGGAGAAACCGGTGTGTATTAAGAGCTCCTCTACTCCTGATCAGCTCAATGATTTGTTGAATTTATCAATCAAACGGGCGAGAGTCGTAAACATGAATGAGGTAACATTTTCTGTATCTCTGCTTTTCAAAAATGTGGAACTTGGTTACATTACTTTATTTGTACATTCAGAAAAAATGACTTTATAGTGACACAGAAAGGAACTAATTTTTGTTAGAAATTACTGATTGATGAATTGGGGGATTAATCTCAGATGAATATATGGTTTAGGATAATGTAGAAGGTTGCTACACGATTCAAAACTGACTGCATTTGCATGTTCTTTCTAGTATATGAGTAAATATGGTTTTGTATAATGTGATTACGGAGAATGTGAGAATCTACCGACAAAACTGAAACTAACTATACAGCTTTATATGACGTCAACTAGGAGCTTTCTGTTACTTGAGAGGCACATTTCAATTTCATAATTCTTAGGCTTCGTGATTTTCATTTGTAACTTCCCTGGTTTTTGGTTTTCGTGCTGGAAAACCCTGCAAGTAACCATCTTCGATTTCTGTGATGCTTATCTTTCAGATAGAATTGTATTTTAATGGAGATGTCGTTAGTCTGGAACACTGTATTAGCCCAAGGAACGAACTGGAAGCTCTCCATTTAGTTCTTGAAGCCATTAATAAGTCAATGTCCAGTCAAAGCTGCACGATGAAAAACATAAAGCTGAAGTTAGACGAGGAAATTTTAAACAGGATACGTGAAGTTGGAAACGAATTTAGGGAAGAGACAAGAATAGTTACAGATGCCAATGTTGACAAAGAAAAGAGTCTATTAGATTGGGCCGTCAAGAATGGCATGAAGTCAAAGCTGCATATAGCTTGTAAGTGCATATTAATATGGTATTTTTGAATATAGCGAAAATATCCACCAGTGTCAGTAAATCTTTCTCTTTATTTATTTTATTTTTACTTTCTGTTTGTGTGATTCATTTCCACATTAGGTTTTGAAGGAGCAGGAAGAGGGGCCATTGCTAGAGAGGACCTAAATTTGGGAGATATTGCTCTCGAGGTCCCTGTCTCCGTTATCATATCTGGGGAGTTTTTACATGAGTCTGACATGGTAATCTTATTGCTTTACATAAAATTGTTTCTTAGCAGAGTTGCTAGCAGTACTCTTATTTGAGCATTATCTCATACATGATCTTATCTTGAAGGTAGTTTCCTATTTTTGAAATAATTGACGGGATTTCTGAGGAAACAATGCTGCTCTTGTGGAGCATGAAGGAGAAGCACAATAAAGATTCCAAATTTAGATTGTATTTTGATACTCTCCCTGAAAATTTTAACACGGGTAAGTGTAGTGTTATCAGTCCAATTTTGGTGTTAACTTATGAAGTATATCTTCATATCTCAGTCTATTTCTGCAAAACCTGCTTAATGTGAGCTTTTTCTTTTGTCCCCCAAATCTCAGGACTGAGCTTTGGGATCGATGCTGTCATGGCTTTAGATGGAACATTGCTGTTAGAAGAGATTGTACAAGCCAAAGAGGTATTGAGACTTTGAATTTTGATTATAGATATATGCTCTGTGACGACTTTATAACTTAATGTTCTATTCATATAAACTATGTTCAGAGTAGGAAAGGGAAAAAAACAACTAGGGTCAGCGGTTCTAGGGTAAAGAGTATTTGGAAAGGAAGAATTACTTGCAGGTTTTGATTGAACTGTTAAAGTGAGCATCTTTCCTACTCCTTTACCCTACAAGCCGATTGCCATTATCTTAGTTCATGGTTTTGTGTTAATATTCAATTTCCTAGAAGTATATTATGGTTATACCTTCTAGGTTCTGGTTTCTAGTATTCACCGTTTTCTATGATTTTTCCCGATTCATTTTGAGGCTTGAGGCAACTTTCTTCTCTTTCAGCACCTCCGCGCTCAATATGGTGAGTTATTTCCAGCATTATCAGATCATTTTCCGGAAGTATTTCCGTCAGAGCTGTATACATGGGAGCAATTTTTATGGGCTTGTGAGCTCTGGTACTCGAATAGCATGAAAGTTGTCTTCCCTAATGGAAAGCTAAGAACCTGCTTGATACCGGTTGCTGGCTTTCTCAATCATTCAGTAATATACTTAAGCTCTAGATGGATCTTTTGATAGACAGACGATACTTGTGGGAAGCTCCTTAACACGTTTTTTGCTTCTCGTTTTTAACAGATATGCCCACATATAATGCACTATGGCAGAATAGATGCAAGTACGAATTCCTTGAAATTCCCCTTATCAAGAACGTGCCGTTCAGGGGAACAATGTTATCTTAGTTATGGAAACTTGTCGAGTTCTCATCTACTCACTTTCTATGGCTTCTTACCACGAGGCGACAATCCCTATGACATTATTCCACTCGGTACTTTTCTTAAGTTCATCTTTTTTCCTTACCGAACATGGATAATATAAGTCGAATACGCAGTTTACCAATTCATTGTTTGTTATTTTTGCATCAGACATCGATGTTGCTCAGGATGAAGATTCTGAGGTCAGAGCTCCTTCGACAGAATGGAGCTCTCACATGGTTTGCGGGACTTGGCTCTCCAAGAACCACGGAATCTTTCATTATGGATTGCCGACTCCACTTCTGGATCATCTCCGCAAAGCTAGAAATTTGTCGTGCCAGTCAAACACCCCCGTAAATTCTCTACTGCTTGCTTTAAACTTACTATGCCTGCCTCATATCAGCAATTCTCATTCATCTGTGACTGTTTTCAGAGAAGCGAACTCTTGGAAACTGACTTGGACGTGCTTAGAGGCCTGAGTTCCACTTTCGAAGGAATGATGGAAGCCCTCAGCGATGAAAATCAAGAAGAGAGGTAATTCTTTGGAACTGACGTACACAGTTTAACACGTTGCATGCTAAAAAGTCGGAGAGAGAGAGAGGGAGCCGTATCTTGATGGAAGTGTGTTTCTGTAGGGAAAGCGCAGGTTGGGACGTGAAGCTTGCATTTGAGTTTAAAAGCTTGCAGAGGAGGATTATGTCGTCGATCTCGACTTCATGCGATTCGGGCTGCAAGTTGATCGAATCTGAGTTGTGCAAGAACACAGTTTAACACCAGGTCCCATGTAATTACCTTGATTTAGCTTCTGTTCATGGAAAAGTTTTAGTTTTTTTTGCTAATTTCTTTCATTTTTAGCTTGAAGAGTTCTAAGGTTTGTGTTGGACTGTTGTCTTATGCACATTACATCTAAAGATTTGGTTAATACACATGTGGAAATGAGCTCTCTCTCTCTCTCTCTCTCTCTCTGCATTTGGGCTGTGTACAATTTGACTCTGAATATTATTTAATGGAGTATCTATAATTTATAAATTAGGGGTGTTTAATTTTGCAATCATCTCAATCACGTGGCTTAAGAATTTGAATATTATTAAAAGTTAGACAAACTAGATAATTTAATTGGATGATTAGGCCACAATTTCCCATTAAACATTAAAAAAATAAAATATTCAGACCAATCCACCACCTACTTCTTTCAACTACCAAAACAATTCCCCAATTCAAGGGTCCATTTTATGCAAGCAAGTGTTGCTAACATAATTTGATAATGTGATCAAATTAATTACTTTGGAAAATATCTAAAGTTATACATACATTGCCTAAAAATTATCCTTTATTACGCTCATTTTGTCTACTTATTGTTTGACACTGAGATTAAGAATGATGGTAAAAAAGTAGAAAAATAAATAGGTTCAACCACTTTTAAATGATTTTGAAGGTTAATTATTTTTTTATTGAGTAGTAGACAAATTGAATGAAACATCCGATGTAGACAAAATGACGCAACAGAGTAACAATTTCTATCAAATTAATAAAAAAAAATTATTGTTTTTTTTCTTGACGAGATAATTATTTTATTGTTAGAAACTTGATTATCATCTACTATAAGTATAACTTAAAATTAAATAAACTCAGGCTGCTATATATCCATAAAAATCCAATTTGACCAAAATGAATATTAGAGGGATATACTCAAATAAAAAGAATAGAGATCATATTAATCCAAATGTATAAATTCTTCTAGGAGAAATGACTCGAGTTGGTCTAAAAAAGTGTTTGATAATTTTAAAAAGAAAATAACATGTGGCTACTAATTAGGCTATGATAAATTGTTAAGAGGTTGGCTGCTAATTTGACCTACACCTTATTACACCTAATAAAACCTAATTACTACCATTACCAATCATTGAATCTTTAACGAAAGAAACTCCAAAAAAACAAAAAAGGAAAGAAACTCAGATTTTAATTGTATTCCAAAAAAAAGAAAAAATTACTAATTTAACACTGTATCTCTGATTAAGTAAAACCATATCGAATTACAGATGGGGGTTAATCACTTTTAAGAATTAATAGAACGTAGCTCAAATAGTAAAACGCTTCCCCTCCACCAAAAAGTTAGAAGTTCGAGTAATATACGCATGCGTAAACTTAAAAAATAAATAAATAATCAAAGAAAAAGTCATCACTTTCCAAGATTTATCACACTATTTTTGGAAAAAATATTTAGTGTAAAAATAATTAAAGTGAAAAATGTAATAATATTAATAATAAAATTGGGTTTATCCGAAATAGAGGGTCGCCCAAATATTTGCAGATGTTGCTTCAGAAGAAAAAAAGAAAAGCAAAAATACTGCTAAAGCAAATTGGAGTAAAACTGAGATTCGCTCTTACGTCTCTACATCTCTCTCTCTTCCATCCGTCGGCTGCTTTCTTTCTCTCTCTTCCTTCTTTGCTACCAAGAAGAGAAGGGTGGAAACAATCTCCGACATTCTGAAATGAGACAAAACGCAATCAAACAATTGTTTATTTGATTTCCCATTTTATATTCCGTTTGTTTTGGAGCTGCTGTTGTTTGTTCTTTTGCTGCGGTGGAGAAAGAAACAAGAGAGAGAAAGATGTTGGTCGCGAATAGCTTCGATTTATGGCAAAAAGACACCTTCTTTTCTGCAGCTGAGGAGGTTCAGCAATCTGCTGATACGTGAGTGTGTGTGTGTGTGTGTTTATCCAACTTTATGTTTCCGACCATTCCTTCTCTCTCTTTTTCTGTATTCTCCTTTTTTTGCACGTATATTGATCTGGGTTCTGTTAATCTTGCGGAATATTGTATTGCATCTTGTAAAGTTTGCTCCTTTATATTGATTCTTTGTGCAAATTTTCACTCATTTCTTTCCTTTATTTATTTTTTATGTGATGGGTTTTGGGTTTTGAGATGGTTTTGAGGAGATTCTGATAATTTACTGTTACCTTTTCTGTTGTTGTTATTCTTATTTAGCTAGTATTTATTTTGATTGAATTTCATGAATTTTACTTTGTCGAAGATTGTATTTGATCAGTTAGGTGAGCTGTGCTTCTCTTTATGTGCAGAATTGTTTTTGAAATCAAACATTAAAAGGAAGTGTGTATTCCTAATTATACAGTTAATATGAAGTGTGTATCATTAATTGTTTGATCAAAGACAAATCGAAGAATTACAGCTGAAGAAAAATCAAGAACGAATCATACAAAATAATGAAGTGTAATAAACCTAAGTTCACAATTGATATGAAGTGTGTATCATTCATTCTTGGCAATTGTTTGATCAAAGATTAATCGGAGAATTAGAGCTGAAGAAATTGCGTTGCATTTTACGGTTTTGTTTTGGCAGAATGGAATCGGCTTATAGGGCATGGCTTAGAGCAAGGAAAGAAGGGTTTATGCCTCAGCATTTAGATAAGCTTAATAGAGAGCTTCAAATGGCTTTAGGCACTGCAAAATGGCAGGTCAGATAATCGATATTGTATCTGTCGTTTCATCCTCTTGATTTCGTCTACATGGTGATTGTTGTTATTTCTTTCTTTGTATGATTGTTGAACAATTTAATGTGATTCTGTTGATAGTGTTTGATTGTCTAATGCCATTATGTATCTGATCCACTTTTTATCTCGAAATCTTGATTGTTACTATATAGTTGGAAGAGTTTGAAAGAGCTGTTTGTCTGAGCTACAGAAATAATGGTGACGACATTACAATTACCCGACATAGGCAATTTGTTTCAGCTATAGAAGACCAAATTTCCCGTGTTGAAACAGCATTGAAGGAGTCACTGAAAGTCGAGAAGAAACCATTTCGGTGGGTAAATTTGGATAAGGAAGAAAGTGACGACTTAGCTCATTTTCTTTCTGGAACTCCGGGGACATCACGGATGATCAAAGATGACCGTATAAACGAAGACTACAGTCTTGTTTCGGAAGAAGTTTCCGCAGGTGTTAAGGATATGAGCTGCAGCTTCATTGACCCGCAAGAGAAAAAAGTTCCTGAGACGGTGGATGAAATCAGCTATCGAGCTGATCAAATTTCTAGTAATCTGAGAGACAGGAATGCATTGGAGATTGTTGTTGATACAGATAATAGAGAAGCCAATGAATTAACTGAAGCTACACCTAAAGAGAAAGGTTCAAAACCTTTTATTTGGGGGGAAAGGGGTGAAATATATCGTAGAGCTAGAGAAGTGCAAAGCCACACCCAAACGAAATTGATAAATTGGATAAATAATGTAAGTCCAATGATCATATCTTTATTTAAATTTCTAGCATATCTTTATTGTCTTAATTTCCTTGATCATTTAATATTACGAATATTTTCTTAAGAAGCAGATATATTTGCTCCATGACAATAAATACAATATAATTCTTGAAATACTCTGACTATCTTGCAGCACTTAAGAGGACGCCAGAGAAATCTGAGACAACATGTATCGCCAATGTTACCGGTCAAATCTATACGTTTCGTACTAGCTTTGATGCTAACCCTTTTTTTATTTGGTATGTTTTTATCCAGAAACTTCTATTGCTTTTGCACAAAGCAAAAATATTGAATGCTATATGAAAAATATAGAAATATGTCCAGTTCAAACTTTTTTATGATACTGGAATTTGGTGAATTTCCAATAATAAGGTGTATAAATGTGTGTGACTGCATTTTGTTTGAGCTTTTCTAGTCCATTACTTGGAAGCTTTATGCACTTCTAGCTCCTTATATGAAACTTCGACTAATTTCTGCAAATTCAGAGGCTTCAACTTGATAATGCTAATGTAGTAAAATTAAAGAACAGATCTATGCAATAAACAGGACTTTATAATATTATGATCAGTCATATTTTTTTTTTAATATATATGAAAGGTTACATAATGGTGCAAGTTTTTAGCAGGAGGCTGAAGTGTTGTTGCATAATTGAAGTCGATAACTCCTTTATTGACATTGTATCGCAGAGAATTTCACTGAGTTTAGTATAAGATGCATTAGGCATTCGTTTACGTGTGTTTGTAAGGCAAATTTGACAAACGACACTGACATGATTCTGTTACTCTTGCAGTCCCTTTTGTGATCCACTCAACTTAAGCCGTGTTGAAGTGCTTCAATTGAGGTATGTATACAGTTTTTAAACATTTCATAATATTGCTGTTGTGGTAGTTAGATGGATGTGAGGAAGCATGTTGGTGGGAGGACGAGCCTATTAATTTATATGTGACCCAAAAGGGTAAATTGCACGAAACTCCCTTGTGTAATCGAAATTGTGCAAGAAACGAGTTTGTGCCAAACCTCGATTTGTTTAAACTTTTGCACAAAATACCCTTGATTTGAATTTGGAAGTAGATTTCATTAGTGCCTAAACTATCACATAATATAGAAAGTCGAATAGATTATTTTAGTATTTGACATTAAAAGTTAAGTGATGATTGATTACTGACATTGTCATGTTCAAAATTAAACTCCATGATATTTTGATGAAGCTGCATCGAACAAGCATATCAAACAGTGACTGCACAACTGTGGTTATAAACTCTTTATCTGAAGAATCAACTTGAATGACTGTGTGTGAATGCACTTTGCATACAGGTGATGGATTTGCATTTGCATTTGCATTGATGATTGAATCTTGTTCGGTTGGGACGGCTTCTTCGGTTCAACTGTGCATAAACATGCTCGAGGGCTGATCCGAGATTCCCCAGTTTCAGTTATTAAGGAAAACTGCTAACGCATTTGTGTCAGATTCGACAACCTTTCCAAGATTGTATAACACGTACCATTGTGAAATTAGAAGACAAACTTCTCACATCAGCATCGTATAGTTATTGCTTGCAACATGTGTGTATTTTATAGCTCGGTTCGTATGTTGTTCCACTGCTGGCTTAGAATAGCAGGGTTAAGAATTTGTTCTTCTTCTTCTTCTTCTTCTTTTTCTTTTCAAGACGATGCTAACCTGCAACCGGGCGCTATAACCGAGAGCAGCAATAGCTTCTCGACTGTTCAAGTATAATCCTGCTGCATTACTTCAATCATGAAACATGAAACAACTTTCAAATTTCTGTCGGTTGACGATGAACTCCTCCCGTGCCACCAGCTGCATCTCTACGGCCGCGGCCGTTCCTTTTGCTGCTCTGCCTCTGCCTTCAACAGTTTGTCCAACTTCGCCTTGCCCAAATGCTCCGCTTCTGATTTCCACACCTCCGCCGTGGCTGCTGCTGCCACCAGTTGGCGACAGCTGTGATTACTGCTTCTACGACATTATTGAGAACAGAATTCGGAGGTACGAGAAGTGTAGAGATTCAGATGAAGCCCCACCTGATGATGCTGCATTCGTCGGATCATCGCAGGGGTGGTTAGCGACGTTCGACGCGAGCAGCAGCTATGTATTCCTCTCCAACCCTATCACTGGCAGCCACATAAAGCTCCCGCCCCTCCACGGACTTACCGATCCCTACTTGTACTCCCGGAGTCCTTTCCGGATTACCACGGTGGCAGCCAGAAGGTTAAAAAGAAGGTAATATCAAAATTCAAATCGGAATCATCACCGCTCATCTCCTGTGTAATCGGCGACACGAACTTGTGCCGAGCCATGACGGCGTTGGTCTTTAATATTTAGTAAAAAAATTCAGATAGAAGAGTTACAATGAAATAAATAACAGTTGTATATAAGCAAAAGTCTTGATTTCGTATACAACCCTTCAAGCTGGCGTTCTACACGCCATGTGTGAGCACGGAGTGGACCCCACTCGGTCATGAGCGCGTGCAAGCAGACATGTGCCCCGACGCCGTCCCCACGTTGATTTCATCTTCTTCCCGCATGTTGGCTACATTCATCAGCATCACGCCCTGTAAGTTCGACCTTGCCAGTGAAGATAACTAGTTTTAGTGCTTTGACTACGCTGAGGATTTCGACAACGACTTAATTTGCCATTCTGATTCTCGACAATCCCGTATTACTTTTTGGAAAGTCTTGGAGGAGTATTCAAACTCTTTTGATTATCAGGCGGCGGTGGATGAGTTTCCGGCGGAAATGTTGAAGCCCAACTGCATCTACTTCACTCCTTCAGATGTAAACGTTGACGAAACTCTAGGCAGATAATTTAGAGAAGAAACTCTAGCATGATTAAATAATTCAATAACATAACTTCATTTTATGTTAGTTTTTTTTTTTTTTTTTTGAGAATTTCATTTTATGTTAGTTAACGCTTAGTAATTCTGTTGAACTGTTCTCCGGTCATGTATATAAACTAGTACTCCCTCCGTCCACGAAATAAAGCCCTACTTACCTTTTTACTATTAAATCAAGTGAGACCTTACTATATTCACAATTACTTCCACTTCCATTTTATTTTTTCCACTCATAATTGGTGGGACACTTATTCCACTCACAATAACTTTAACTTTATTTCAACTTTTTCATTCACAACAAGTGAGATTCTCATTCCCCTCACAATAATTTTAACTCTTATCCACTTTTACCACTCTCAACAAGTGGGACCCCAATTCCATTCACAACAATCATACCAGATTCTCTGTGCTGATACCCAAATAGAGATTTATTTGGTGGACGGAGGGAGTAATTTGTATTGTACAACCGTGCATGGTCTTAATTTAATGAAGGTGTTGAGTTGCAAGATTTTGGAAATATCATTCTCACTTGATAAATTTTTTCAAGTTTATTTGTGTTTATTATATACCTGAGTTTGTCAAAAAAGAACTATTACTTTAACTTATCTAGGTTTATCTATTTTCCTTGTGATCGTTTGTTAATATCTTACTACATCGTATGTGTGGAGTAATCAGGGACGTTGAGATAATCATCTTCACTGAATCTAGTGACAAAGCTAGAATCGCGAAAGAGAGGCCAATTTTGCTACAATCCTTGTAGTTACAACCCCAATTAATTAACGCAAAAACTTGTATGCAACCTGTTGCACCCCAAAAACTTGTATACAACCACAATTATTTTTAATTTATTTTTTTTATTAAATTTCAGATTTTTTTTTAAAATTTCGGATTTTTTCCCCTTCTTTTTTTATTTGTCTCTTCATTTTTTTGTTTGTCGCTTCTTCTTTAGTCAAGATTCGAGCGAAGGGAGCCGAAGAATCCAAATTGTTGCCGCTAAGATTATCTTTATATTAGTAATCGGAGTGAAGACAGAACTGTAAAATCGGAGCTGAAAAAAAAAACTAAAATTTAAAAAAAATCCAAAAAAAAAAAATTAAATTTTGACCGGATTGACCCATGTTGACCGGGCCGAGTCAACCCTTATCTGGTCGCATGACCCGGCGGCAGGTCGCACAAAAGTCCTTCTCATTAATTAATGTTCTGATTCAAATCAACGAGGTTCAGTATATAGGCCAATAATTGAGACAAGTGATCCTAGCATAATTACGTTAATCATGATGTTTAGAATAAGAATTAGTGTGTAGCCAATCAAAAATTGACGGAAAATTATTATTTAATAAAACTAATAAATGTTAATAGCATAAAAAAGTTGTTAATTATTTGAATTCCGAGCACACCACTAAAGAGTTAATACGAATTAAATTTCACAAGTTTTGAGTACACGAAAATGTTAATGTCAAATATAGATAATCACAACAAAAATTAACTAAGGATTTCACTACGGATTAAATTTTGGATCATGTTGTAGTATAAACTACGGCTTTGAAGACTACAAACAAGTTATTTCCAAAGATTACATATGTCCACAGAATGGTACGTCGTTGAATGTGTTAGGGTTACTACCTCATGCATGTATCTTAATTATTACACAAAGCACTACTTAATTTATTAGTAAATGTCTTCTGGTCTACGTATCCTTGTAGTGCCGATATATATGATAAGTAACACATCAATTTCGTATCGTGTTCGTGTCGGATCTGTATATCATATTTTTATAACCTGATAATTTCATTTCATATATACTCGTGTTCTTATTGGATTCACATCATTTTTTGCATAACACCATAATATTTATTTTTATTATTTTAATTGATTTATTTCTAAGTTAGGAATTTCTCTGTATCGTTTATTGCCATTCACGTTACACCACAAACAAAATGGATTTCGTGTCTATATTTGTGTAATATGTTGTGTCAGTTTATTTAAGTATATCTATAACATTTCGTATTTGCATCGCCAGCCCCCAGTTGAAACAGAACACAACCGAAAATTCAAAGCTAAGTTTAAATTAAGAGATTCTTGATTCTTAAAAAAAAAAAGTTAAAAGAGATTCCATAATCATCATAGGATGTTTGATAGTAGCATTTATTTTGGGGGATGGTAATAACTAAGATTCGGCTTTTTTTTTTTTTTTTTTGAAGATTTCGGCCTAGACCAGAAGTGGCTGGTTGCCAAAAGTTTAGGGGTCACTTTACCAATAAAACAAAAGCACGAGGACTTATCTGCAACTTTCCAAAACAATAAATCTGAGTAATGACAAATTCTTGAGTGAGACCGGGTTGACTGGTCAAACACATTATTTTTTATTTATTTTTTTGCAGTCGATTCATATGCACCACAAAATGTATCTATATGCACAATCATGTTCACCGAAATGCAGCACGTTGTGTTTTTATATGTACAACCATTTTTTTTCGATTTTTTTTCAAATTTTCAAATTTATTTTTTCCGTTTATTTTGTCTCTTCGTTTGTTTTGTTTACAACTTCTTCTTTGGTTAAGATTCCGAGGGGAACCCAAGGCCTCGGAGCGAGCCGAAAAATTCAAATTGTTGTCCGACGATTATCCTTATATTAGTAATCGGAGCGAAGGTAGAGCCGAAAAATCGGAGTCGAAGACTCCACCGGAAAAGAAAATGTAAATTAAGAAAAATGAAAAAAAAAATAAATTGGTGCATATCAACACTCTTCATTGTGCATATTATTATATAATACAATGCCTCAAATTAAAGAAAAATATATGAGCGCGTGCACAACACGTGCAACGCGTGAGACGCGTTGCACGAGAGACCTACTCTTTTTCATTAGTGCAAAATTCTTTTACTGTAGATTAATTTCTTGCGATAAAAAAGAAATTGTATATTTTCTTTATATACGAGTTTTAATAGCATGAGTCATTTCTTTATGGATGGAAAAATTATTAATTACTGTAACACATTTACATAATGATAGGTTTGTCCTTTTGTTAAAACAAAAAGGAAAAAAACGTTAATCAATACAAATTGAAAAAAGAAAAAACGAAAGGAAACAATTAAAAATGCACAATGTAGCCAACCTACTTTAGATGTGCGTGTGATCGGGCCTTGCTTGTTGGAGTGGGCCTAATTAAGGCCCAGTGGGCCGAACAACCCTTTTTTTAGTTAATGTGCAGCACCATTATCTACTTTAGTTTAAAATTGTCTAGTGATTGAGGTGACACACTTTTTACCATTAGTTGTCTAGCATGTTTTTATATTTCCTAGAAATGTTGTCTGGAAGGTGAAGAGTCACTCTATATTAAATTGTTGAAGAGTAATTTTATATCCATTAAAACTCAACTAAGAAATTCAAACAAATCTGAAATTCTCTCCAAATACTCATCTTCAATATAGCTTCAAGTGCATAAATTTTTCATTACCATAACTCAAACAAATATAGAGAAATCCTAGTAAACCAAACGATCCTACACTGCTACTCATTCTTGTCACAAATCTAGTCAATTGTAGAGTGAGATTCCAAATGAAAGGCTTAGAGTGATTCACAAGTACTAACCCATAACAATAACTCACGATCCTTTTTCGTTGAGACAATGCCGGCACACGCTTTTTTTTTTGTTTATAATAACCATAGATGGTTATTCTTATTGTACTTATGCATGACATCTATGGTACATGTAATAACATGTTTGTTGTTCGTAATCTGGCAATTGTGCGTTCCTGGATGTACAAGGATCAGTGTAGATAGCGTTGTGAATTGTATCAGAGCCTTCAACCGTAATAATGAATTCAGAGGAATAGAATATGTGAGAATTGATGGCCTCTTTGCTGCTAACCATGAGCATTTCAAAGAGCTAAACTCATTGCTTGGTTTTGGTGACAAGAATATTGAAAGTCATCATAAGCCACATTTTTATCATCGAGGGAACTTTTATCTTCCGTATGATGATGATCGCAATATAGACATTGAGATGTGTCCGAGATGTGAATTCAGATTGGTCTATGATTGTCCGTTTGAGGGCTGTAAGGTTAAAGATAAAACCCCTCAGGTCTCCGGGCATGCACTCTCTGTATAGGAAGATATGTTAAATGTGGTCGTTGTATTAATGACACGGATTTTGAAGAGACTTTTTGTCTGGAATTGCTATGCTCGGATTGTTTTTAAGCAGCTGGTGAAATACCAAGAGAAGCTGGATCAGAAAGTCGGCACTGTGGAGCTCAACGTGGTGAAAGTTATTATTTCATTTAAATATTTATTCGTTGCAACAACATAGACTTTAAATCTCAAAGCAAGACAATATTGGGTAGCCATTGGGTCGTCGGACCCCACTGTTGCCTTCCTGTCCTGCAGAGGGCTAGGTGTTTTATGAGAAGATAAAAAAAAAAAGGCCTAAGAGGGGGAAAAGAATTATTAACAAAAAAAGAGAACGGAAAAAAAGAGAAAAAAAAAGCAATTGTGGAATGAAGATAGTACTCCCTCCGACCCATTCATATTGTTATCTTTTTCTTAATTAGGTATCCCAATCATATTGCCATCTTCCAAATAAGAAAAATTTGAACTCTACCCTCCAAATGTAATGGGGTCTATCCACTTTCTATCTATTTACCCTTATTTTTAGGGAAGTGTATTCAATCAAGACTCTGTAGGAATTTTTAGGAGTTTGAAAGTCTGGGTGTATTCAATCCAGACTTTTCAAACTCCTTAAAAATCTGGTGGTATTCAATCACAACTTTTTAAACTCCATAAAAATTTTGTGGTATTCAAAACTCCACTGATTTTTTATTGTTGTTGAGTCTGATGGAATGTAACGTGATTTCCTTCAATTTTTGTACTGAACGAATTCCGACCCTCAAACATGAGAATTTGAGATTCCATGAACAACAAGCGCCGGCGCCTTCCCAAAAATCGCTGGGCTCTATTAAGCCCTCGGCTGGGACCCAGCCCCGACTGGAATGTGAAATAAACTATTTCAAACTGCCTACCAGATGTGATATCCAATCTCATAAGTGTGTATATTGTATTTATTCACCAACTTGGAATGCAGTACTTGTTTAATCAACTTCTCCCAACCTCAGGCCTGAAATAACTTTGGCCAATGGTAAACATATAAATAGAATATTCTAACACGGCTATCACATTTTCTTTTTCTTTTTTTTTTTTAATTTAGCACCTTGTGTTGGAGAAATAAAAGTTTATACAGCACAAGAATATGATGATCAGCTGATTGCAGTACCATCATACTTGCACCTTTATACTACTATTGCTCCCTTCCCACCATTTTTTATTCCCCCTTTTCTTGTTATCTCAGGTGCACAGGTATGCCACTCTACTTGGCCAAATCTCCCCTTATGAAGATCATACATCATAATAGTACTGCATTTTCACATTGTATTGCCTCAATCTCACATCTCTCATTCTACCTTCCAAGATAGTGCATTATAACCGGAACCATCATATACTGTTGAAGAATGTTGTACCTCAAATCTGTTCCAGAAATATAGGACAAGGTATTGCATAAATGCTGCAGAAGTTGAGAGCGCTAAATAAGAAAAACCTGCATGCACAACAATTGCATGTCAGAGAATACTAATGACTTTGATTTCCAGCGAAGGCTGAAGATCCAGCGTCGATTCCCAACGAAGGCTGCGATCCAGCGTCGGCTGGTTTTAAGTTGCGCGACCGTTGAGGTCCAGTCGGCGTTGGAATCCTGCGACTTCAACTCTACAGAGTCATCCAAAAATTCCTCAAGACTCAACACGGAGTCAATCAACTTCCAAACTCAACAAACTTTTCAAACTTAATAAAATTCCCACAAACTCTTGATTGAATATATCCCCCTTACTTCGTGCCCAATAATAATATGACAATTTCAGTAGCTCACAGGGAGTAGTAGAAACATAGGTTGGATTTAAATTTAATCAACCTCAAATACCAAGTATTTATAGTGCACAATACGCTTCATACTATAATAATGGTTATAGCTCCATTAATTTTCATTTGTATTCAACACACAAAATATATGAAACAATCAGTGATATTAGGGCAAATTCTTGCCTATAATCATTAATAAGATACTAATATTTGCTTATTTATATGTTTGACTCCCCATCTGAGCTGTGTTACTTCAAACATGAAACATTAAACAACATTCAAATTATAATTTCACAGTGCAGGATCGATCGAGCTCAATCATCTCACAATTTCAAACATAAACAAAACATTTAATTAGACCAGTTTAAAATAACGGTAACATTGTGGCGGAGGACTGCTTCATGGGGCTGACGGCGGTTGCCGTGTAGTGCTATAGTAATAGCACAACCGATCTCTACTCGAGCATACTCCCTCCATTTTTTATAAATGTCCTATTTTTGTTTTTATCTTGTTGCCGAGTAAGTATTTTGAAAAAATTGATGTAAATTTTAGAAAAAACGATGCAAAACTTTCCATGTTACCTCAATATTAAATGCTAATTATTTACTTTTTAAATTTTGTAAGCAATAATTATAAATAAAAATAGTAATTTATCAATTTTCTTGGTACGTGTGTGTTTTGACAGCGGCTGTAAAAAACACAGAGAGTATTAAAATTAATAAAATTATAATTAATTTTAATTAACTTCGATAATCGCGTTTAAAACTAAAATATTTAAAATTGGGCCACTTGGCGGATCAAAATGGAGAATTTGCCACCAAAACCGGCCTGTATAGGCCCAAATCTTAAACGGGTCTGACCCGATTGAAGTATGAATTTCCCGCCAATTTTGGGTTCCACCACCTGAAATTAGGCAGCGGCGCCGCCTCCGCCTCCGCCGCTCGATTAGGTTTCTATCGGCTGACGACGAACTCCTCCCGCACGACCAGCTGCGTCTCTACGGTTCCTTTCCCAGCTCTTCATCCGCATCATGCCTCTGCTTCAACAGTTTCTCCAAGCCCTCCGCCTCTGACTTCCACACCTCCGCCATGGCTGCTACTGCCGCCAGTCGGCGACAGTAGCGATTATTTCTTCTACGACATTATTGAGAAACAAAATACGGAGGTTCGATCAAGCCCTACCCGACGACGCCACATTCGTGGGGCCGTCGCATGGGTGGTTAGCGACGTTCGAGGCGAGGAGCAGCTGCGTGTTCCTCTCCGACCCTATCACCGGCCGCCACATAAAGCTCCCGCCCCTCCACGGAATAACCGATACCTACTTCGACTCCCCGGAGTCCTTTCCGGATTACCGCGGCGGCGAGAAGGACAAACAGAAAGTAATATCAAAATTGGAATCCGAATCATCACCACTCATCTCCTGTGTAATCCTGTCGTGTTCACGGACCCCTACAAAGCCATAACGGCGTTTGGACCGGACGGAGGCTGGCGTTCTGCAAACCGGAGGAGACGCAAGCCAAAGAAAAGCAAGTGATTAGTTAGGGGGTGTGGACTCTTTCTTGTGTACCTCTTCTGCTGCACGGGATGTGAGAGAAGATAACAGCTTCAAATCTTAATGATTCTTCCTGGATTCCGGCAACCCTAGCTTGACTAATCAGCAGCAGATGACGCAGGCGAATCTGCTTGTTAGTCGAGCTGGCTTTAGCTTGATTGCTGGAATCCAGGAAGAATCTATGTAGAGCTGATCATTAAGATTTGAAGTTGCATCTTGTCTCCTAACTAACACTCCCATGCAGCAGCAGAAGAGGTAAACAATGTTATTACACAAAGAACTAGAGTCCACACCCCCTAACTGATCACTTACTTTTTAAGAGAAGCTTAAAGCCCCATTATGGTCTTCAAATTCTTTACTACATGTATGAACATTGGGTGGTTGGTTTGGTTTCCGAGCGCGGTGATATGTGGGAGGATCCGAAAGGCAGCGACCGAGAGTATGTGGAAATGCTGAAGAGGTATTTTATCAGACTCAAATACAGCAAGTGTTGATGATTGTGGGGTTTTTGATTATCAAAACAAGACCATTTCTTACTTTTTTTTTTGGGAAGCCAATACAAGTAATGATGATGATGATTGTGGGGGTTTTTGATTATGAGAAGATCATATCTTTCTTCAAACGTACCAACTCTATCATCAATCTTTTGATGCGGTTCACTCCCAATCCCGGCGGCTACTAGTCGTTTTTATTTTTATTTTTATTGTAGTTGTTTATGTATTTGTGTTTGTTTTGTTAGTCGAATTTTAGTGGTTGTGTTGAAATGTTCTCTCATTATGAAATGTTATCGTGGATCGCATTCGTGTTTATAGATGAACTGAAGTAGTTTTATTGAATCGTTCTCTCATCATGTGTCATTGTATATAATGAACTAACTAAGGGTCTGTTTGGTTTCATGGATTAGCCATGACTATTGGGCTGAGTAGATTGTTTGGTTTACAAAACTCAGGCCCAATACTCAATACTAAATTGTGTCTCGGCCCGCTACTATTCAACTAGTCCTGTGATTGTGAGTTGGAGGGTTACCCCTACGACAAAAATTGTCTCTAGTCTAATACCAATTTTAATCTTCAGTATTTACCCTCTTTATCCACATTAGTTTCGCTCATATTTGAGGAATTAAACACAAACTAGAGAGTGGTGGCAGAGGGTGTGTAATAAAATAAAGTTGTTGATCGCGGACGAGAGAGATGGGAAGGGTAAGGCGGCGGAGCAACGGGATGGTGGTCAGGCGGCGGCGCGACGGAGTGGTGGTCAGGTGACGTGAGGTGGCGGCACAACAATATTGCATAAGATGGAAGAGGAGGGTGTGGTAATGACGGTGGTGGTGGTGGTGGCGGCGGCGAACGACAGAGTGTCGTCAATTTAAGGAGGGGTTAATTAGAAGGTTATTTGAGATGGGGATAGAGAAATAGAGAAAGATGAGAGAAGGTGTGGGGTGATGATTTTGAGGGGATGTGATGTTTCCAAGAGAGAGAAATTGATAAGGATTGAGAAGTGGACGATAATCTCAACTTGGATCTTCTATTCTCAAATTATGTTTCATCTTCTATTCCATTATTGGATGAATGATGCATGGCAATCTTAAGATTAAATCTTAATGCAATCACTAACGGTGTTTTTTTTTTTGGATTAAAAAATTCACGTATCTTGTTGTGAAGTAGTACTCTGATGAATAGCAGAAGGCTTAATTTTTTCAATAGCAGAGAGAAAAAAATCCAAATGGTGTTAAACTATATCAAAAATCTCGTTTATTAATAAAGTCTAATTTTCCATCTCAATATTAATTTATTTTTATAATTTAAAAGTTTCCTTATACAACTCATAAGTCATAACACCTTGTTAGTTACACCATTAAGTTTTAATTTTAAAATTGTCATGTGTCATCCATCCATTAATGAAATAGAGATGAAATATAGTTTGAGAGTAGAGGATCCGACAGAGAGAGTATGATATATCATATTATAATAATGTCCTTAATTTTTATTTTTATTTTTGACCGAGCCCTCACGTTAATTTAAATAAAGTAAATGAAGACGTACTTTTCATGCCACATTTGAAAAGGAATCTGATAATTTTAATAAATTTCAAAAGTTGGGATTATTATATCTTTGCCACAAGTTATACTTGCTAGGTAAAGTTTCTCCATCTCCAGTCTCCACCATGTTATTATGTATAAAAAATTATTTAATTTGCCCTTCTATATAATTCAACTATATATACAAATTCTTAGTTGTTTACGCACACTTCAAATTTGAAACAAATTTAATCCTACAAATTATTAGATGTTTCACATTAATTAATTAACAGCTACAGCTAGGAATAATTTCTGAATATTATACTGTACATAATTAATCATCTATTCAATGGAATATTTGGACTCACCTATATAATCATGTCTATGCATGGACAAGTTAACCAATTCTTAGTAAACAAGAAAAATCTCACATAAACAACATTAGTCCTCAAACAATGTCGTTGCCTAATGTAATAGATTCCACCCAAGAACTTCTTGATGCTCAAGCTCATGTCTGGAACCTCATTTTCAACTACATAAACTCGATGTCCCTAAAATCTGCGATTCAATTAGGCATACCCGATATCATCCACAAACACGGCAAGCCTATGCCGCTTTCTCAATTAGCCGAAGCCCTCTCGATCAACAAAGCAAAATACCATGGCCTCTACCGCCTAATGCGAATTCTAGTCCATTCCAAGATCTTCAACAAGGTCAAGATCTCTGAGGACGAGGACGAGGAAGAGGCTTTTGATCTCACAGGGGTTTCACGCCTCTTGTTGAGAGATGAGCCCTTGAGCTTTGCCCCTTTTGCCCTCGCCATGACTGATCCGATCATGGTGGATCCATTCTATCATATAGTTGAGTGGTTTAAAGATGAATGCCCATCTCCATTCTTCACCAGAAATGGGAAGACTCTTTGGGAGTTTGCAGCGAATGATAACATTTGGAATGCATTTTTTAATGAGGGAATGGCTAGTGATGCAAGATTTGTGGCTACCATGCTTGTTGAAAAATGCAAGCACGTTTTTGAGGGTTTAAAATCTATGGTGGATGTCGGAGGCGGCACCGGGGCGTTGGCGAAGATCGTTGCAGACGCCTTTCCCGACTTAAAATGTGCCGTGCTTGATCTTCCACACGTAGTTGGCAGCCTTGACGGATCTGAAAATCTGAGCTTTGTTAGTGGAGATATGTTTAAGTTTATTCCTCCTGTTGATGCAGTTTTCTTCAAGGTATGAAATTTCCCACTTTTCAGTTGAAATTTTAGTCTTAATTCTATTATTTTATTATTTTAACTTTTTTGTGTTTTAATTTAGTTCTAATTATTTGTTTCAAATACAATGAAATTTGAATTAATAGTGGATATTTCACGACTGGAGTGACGAAGACTGTGTTAAAATTCTAGAAAAATGCAAAGAAGCAATACTTCCCAGCAAAGACATTGGTGGAAAGGTGATTATTTTGGAAATGGTTTTGGATGATAAGAGAGAAGAGCGTGAAGCAACTCAAACTCAACTCTGTTTTGATATGCTGATGATGACTGAGGTTACAGGAAAAGAAAGAACTGAAAAAGAGTGGGCTAATATCTTTTCTGCTGCTGGCTTCAATCATTATAAGATTACTCCCATCTTAGGATTGAGATCTATAATTGAGGTTTTTCCGTGATTGTTCCTTGGTTAATAATGTTTTATTTTCTATTAATTTTCCGTTGTTGTTCCATGGATAATAATGTTTTATTTTTCAGTGAATGTTCCAAGTATATTATATTCTATAAACAACATCTCCCTCTTGAGCTATAACAACCTACTTGACTATACAAAGAATACAGATTAAAATCATGTATACATTTGATGCAACAACAACAACAATAACAAAAACTAATTCTTTAAAGTTCACAGCATACAAGAATCTGAGGAAAACAAATTAAGATTATAAAAAAAACAAGAAGAAGTAATTTCCAAAAAATAAGTACCTCAATCACATAGAAGGCATAAAAATCTCACTTCATATTGGTAAAACTTATTTTGATTCCGACTTTTATTTACTTAAATATTGTACTCCCTCCAGGTTAGTATGGTTACTTTCATTTTTTAGCCGTCCCTAATTAGTATGGTATTTCCATCTCAAGACATATCTTTTACCTTTTTACCCTTAAAAGTTCAATATATTTACTCCAATAAAGTTTCTTCATCCACTAAAAAATTAACAACACATCATAAGTGGGTCCCTTCCTCCACTTAAACTATTCCTACCACATATTTATCTTCTTTTTCTTTAAACTTGTGCACGGCCCCGCACCATACTAATGGGGGACGGAGGGAGTATTATGTATGATTCTATAATGTTAAAGATTAATATGCATGAATCCAAACAAACATAGATTAATCTTTAGTCAAAACAAATTTTTTCATATTTTAAAACAGAAACTCTATCCTAGAATTGGAAGTTGACGGCTTTCAGCTTATTATTTTATTTTCAAAACTCAACGAAGCATTTCGGCAAACAGCTACTGAGCAATGATCTGGCATTAAAATCTCAATACATATTATAATATCATATTATCCGGCAGTAAATCTCAAAATAGTTTATAAATATAAACAAATTATCAACAACTTCAATTAAAATTTCAATACATCATAAAATCTTATATAAATCGACATTGCTTTCAGGGGAAAAATAAAATAAGTACAACCAAAGAGCCAATATCCGACGGAAAAAATGAAGAAAACACATTCATGGTGAAATTGCTTTCAAACTACTTTAAATTATAATTTTCATATGATAATTTTTATAAATGTAACATAATATCTAGACTCTAATCAAGACTTCCTCAAAGGGACGGAAAAGAAGAATGACCTGAGAGAGCAGCAGCAGCGACGAAGCTGGGGAGAAAAATTAAAGAGAGGAGTAGAGAGAGCGCGCGCAGGGTGGTGGTCTGGTTTGCAACGGCGAACGGCGGGGTCGCGGGAATCCGAGGGGTAGGGGTGTGGAATTAGGGATGAAAACCGGTATGTTTAGTTTATTTTAATGAAATGTTTAATTCTTTTTAATAAAGTACTTTACAAGGTTATAATTTATTTTAGAGCAACACTTGGGTGCAGCAGGTCGCACGGGCCATGCGACCGGGTCGGGTCGGGTTGACTCGGTCATTTTTTTTTTTGCTTCGCTTTCGGTTCCGATTTTACGGTTCCACATTCGCTCCAAATACTAATATAAGGATACTCGGCGGGCAATAATTTGGACTTTTTCGGCTCGCTCCGAGTCTTTCGACTCCCTTTGCTCGAATCTTGACCAAAGAAGAAGCGGTAAATAAAATAACGAAACGACAAACAAAAAATGAATAGTCAAGCAAAAAAAAAAGTACAATTTAAAAAAAATTGAAATAAAAGCTGAAAAAGAAAACAAAAAAAGACGAAATTGGGAAACAAGAAAAAAGAAAAGGAAAAAAAAATAGTCGATATGATTAGTCATTAACACTACAAACGGGCATCCCTGTCTAAGAAATAATTAGTCAGAAACAGTATTTTAATTTGGGCACAAAAGATGGATGATTCTTCAAAGTATTAGACACGAACTACATGTTTGCGCTATGAATGGTGGAGACTGGAGATGGAGAAACTTTACCTACCAAGTATAGCTTGTGGCAAAGATATAATCCCAACTTTTGAAATTTATTAAAATTATCAGATTCCTTTTCAAATGTGGCATGAAAAGTACGTCTTCATTTACTTTCTTTAAATTAACGTGAGAGCTCGGTCAAAAATAAAAATAAAAATTAAGGACATTATTATAATATGATATATTATATTTGGATCATCTACTTTCAAACTATATTTCATCCTCTATTTCATTAATGGATGGATGACACATGGCAATTTTAAAATTAAAACTTAATGGTGTAACTAACGGGGTGTTACGACTTATGAGTTGTATAAGGAAACTTTTAAATTATAAAAATAAATTAATATTGAGATGGAAAATTAGACTTTATCAATAAACGAGATTTTCGATATAGTTTAACACCATTTGGATTTTTTTCTCTCTGCTGTTGAAAAAATTAAGCCTTCTGCTATTCATCAGAGTACTTCACAACAAGATATGTGGAAGTGGTTGATTCTTTTCCTGGCGGAAGGCTTGATTTGTTTCAAAAACAGAGAGAAAAGAAGCCTAACTATCCAAAATCTCGGAAATTGATAAACTCTAATTTTCCATCTCAATAATTAGATAATTTAAAAGTTTCCTTATACAGCTCCTTAACACCGTTAGTGATTTTAATCGAAAAAAAAACACCGTTAGTGATTGCATTAAGAAATCTTAAGATTGCCATGTGTTATTCATTTAATAATGGAATAGAAGATGAAACATAATTTGGAGTAGAAGATCCAAGTTGCGGTAATGTTGGATGCGTAAATAAGGGGTGTATTAGGAAATTAAGTATAAATTATCAGGGCAACCAAACATACATTGTATATCTGTGATTAAGTTTTTCTTTATCCTATATTGTATCCTACTATTATCTTATCTAGGAAAACAAATGGACCCTTATTATATGAACTGATATTCCTAGAATTATTATGACCTCTCTATGAAAATTCAAAGGATTTAAACATGACAAAAACTTGGAAGACCAGCCTCTAGTAAGAGACCGGTGCATGAGGCACAGGGTCCACGTGCGGCGCGTGCACCTCACGCACCCCTATATATTTAATATTTAAAAAAAATTCTCTTCTTTTTTTGCTTGTCTCTTCTTCTTTTGTTGAGAGATTGAACGAGGGGAGTCGAAGGCCTCGGAGCCAGCCGAACAATTCGAATTGTTGTCACTACAATTATCTATAAATTAAAATCGAAGCCGAAGACAGAGTCGGAAAAAAAATCTAAAAACTAAAAAAATTAAAAAAATTAAAAGCTAGGTCAACAGGTTGGTCTCAGTCTCACTCTCACAGGAGACTGGCTCTTAAACATTAGTAGATAATTATAGGGGTTTTGGCGAATTAAATCACAAACTTTAGGATCTTTTGCAATTTTTAACCCGAACTTTTAATTTTGGCAAATTAAATCACGAACTTTTCAATTTTTACAATTTTATCCCGAACTTTCAACTTTAACAAATTAAATCACGAACTTTTCAATTTTTGCAATTAAGACCTAATCAAACTTTATTGACATAAAATAATAAAAATATACTAACAAATAGTATAATATTATTTTATTATTTTATTGATCATAAATAAATATGAATAGTAACACCTCAATATTATTGGTGAATCAATATTGAAACAATTTTAAAATGTTTAAATTGCAGATGGATCATATTTTGTGATTTACTTGGTAATTTACCGAAGAATATATATTAGGAAGAGAACACGATATTTCTAAGTTAGTGCTTAACTTTTTCCAACTACTGCTACAGATTATTTTTACTACTATTATTCCCATGCATTATTTATTTATTCAAATATTTATTTCCATACAACAATTATGTCAATAAAATTTGATTAGGTCTTAATTGCAAAATTAAAAAATTCGTGATTTAATTTGCTAAAGTTGAAAGTTCGGGATAAAATTGCAAAAATTAAAAAGTTCGTGATTTAATTTGCCAAAATTAAAAGTTCAGGTTAAAAATTGCAAAAGACCCTAAAGTTCGTGATTTAATTCGTCAAAATCTCGATAATTATAAGTACATTGTTACATTTTTTTTTAATAGAAGTTAATGGAGTATATTTTTGTAACTACGCGCTAATATTTTTGTACGGAAGACTTGATGTTCTGCCTGCCATTTTCTTTTAAAATTGTAAGATATTTGCAACAAATTAACTTTAATTCTCCAATAAATCAAATACATTACCAAATAATCGCTGTAGCATCAAAAACATAGAAGAAAGGACTCCAATTAAATTAAAAGGTTGAGCTTTGGCACAGCAATGCAAGTTTTAATCAAAGAAGAATAAAGCAAAATCTACAGTTACTCTAGGAGCAGTACCCAGAAAAATCCTCCTGATGTTGCTGAATTCTAAGATCATGAGTAAAATTCATATTACTTCAATTTGAAATGGGAAAAACAAATCACATTAGTTTCATTTTGAGTTACCAAATGCAAGCATTGAAACAAGAACATAAAGACAGCAAGCAAGTTTCCAAACAACAAAACTCATCAAATAAAATAAATGGTACAAATCCAATACAGAAAGGCCAGTTTTTTCAATCCTCAATTGCAAATATAAACTCCACTCTCATACCTGTGCTCAGTCTCATAGAAATCTGTCTTGCCCTCCGAAGCCGGTCTTAGCGAGATCCCAGACAACGATCGATACCCTCGAGCAGAAAACTTAACATAACCAACTATCTCAAGATCCGATCCATCATCGTCTTCACTAATATCCACAGGCATTCTTGCCTTAAGCCTAACGGGATCGCCCTTCAACGGGATCTCATCAATGTGCCATTTCAATTCCCTCTCGGACCTGTTCAACACTGCTTTAGGCGACACTTTCAAAAGGGTCGGGTCTACGGGCAACTTGAGAACAATTGTTACATCGTTCAAGGGTGCAGGCAAGTCTGGGTTTGCAGCATATTGTATCAT
The DNA here is from genome assembly GCA_029490685.1 of Schizonepeta tenuifolia. Lineage (NCBI taxonomy): Eukaryota > Viridiplantae > Streptophyta > Magnoliopsida > Lamiales > Lamiaceae > Schizonepeta > Schizonepeta tenuifolia. The sequence continues at coordinate 87,452,683 of CM055957.1, forward strand.
GATCGAGAGCAATGTTCCACTGAGACGTTTAACTAGTCGAACCCTTAGGGGCAACGGAGTCATACGAGGTTGCAAGCTGTACTTTGCAATGGGTATAGCTTCCTCTGAGGTAGCTGTCCTCACATGAAACAAACCATTTCCTAAACTGCTCACCTTAGAGCCTTCCACTGCAAACCTCTTAACACCTTCTGCACCTTCGATCTTGAAAGAAAACTCGGTTTCTGTATCACCCGAAGATGATTTAGGAGGCACCGTTTTTAAATACACAACACCCTTCAACCCGACTCTAGCAAGTAATGATTCCCTAAACTCTGCACTTATCTCCTCAACAATATACATCTCTGGACCCTTCATTTCAGTCTTCTTCACCAATATATCCTCTATCTTCTCCCCAGCACCACCTTTAGCCACAGTTGCAGCCGGCGGCTCACTCGTCTCTAACAGCTCCAAACCACCAAGACCTTGATCCTTCTTAACCTTCTTCGTTCCCACAAATTCCGATGCATCCAATCCACCACCCCAGGCATCATTAATACCTTCAAAATCTTCTGGCAGCGTCGACCCATCATTCGAAAACTCAATGCCACCATACTGCCCTTCAAATCCTTCCACACCAATGTGAGTGGATTCAGTTGCTGCAGCTGGAGGCAGACTAGTCACGTCGAGTCCTGCCAACGCCTTGCTTACATCCGAAAGCCCCGATTCTTTATCCTTCTTGAACCCTTCCATCAGCATTTCCTCTGGCTTATTGATCCTCTCACTAGCTGCAAACGGATCCTTCTCCGCCTCCGTTTCCTCAGCCTTAGGCAACTCCTTCTCCTCAATCGGCTGCACAATCGCTAACGTTGCAGCCACCTCATCTCCAGCCTCCAGCGTCTCCGCAGGCAACTCAAACGTAGCCTGCGAAAACGCCTCGACTCCAGCCTCATGATCCGCCGCCTGCGGCTCGACGCTCCCCCAATTATCCGCCCCACGGATCTTACTCTCAGTCAGGATCGCCGAATGCACCATTTTCGCAATGCCTTCGCCGTGCATCGACGCCAGCATCGCCGCGAGCCTAATGCTACTAACACCCCTCAACACTATATCTAAAGCCATATAAACCTCAGCATACTTCTTTCCCAATTTCTCCGGCGTCACATCGACGCCGCGGCACGCCGTCACAATCACGGAAACCGCTTGATTAACAATATTAATGCACTCAAACACATTATTATTCGAATCATCAATAGTAGTGACGCCGAGAACGTAAATCGAATTAACTAGACGGTACACAACGCGATAGCGCGACTCGGCGCCGACAATTACCTGTCCGGAGGAGGCAGCCAACGGATCGTCGCCGAGTGAATCGGCGGAGGCATCGGCGGCGGAGAGCTGCTGGTTCTTCGCGAAGGAGTGGCGAGTGCCGCGGAAGGCGGAGAGAGCCACGAGCGCGCGTGAAGGAGGGAACCACTCCCGGGTCTGGAGCAGTATGTCGGGTCCATTTGCGGGTTGAAGAGCTAGGGCTAGACACGACATCCGGATCTTGGCAGTGGATCAGTTGATTCAGATTGGGGGAGGTAGAATTGGGGAATTTGGTTTAGGTTTTTTCCGGCGGAGAGAAATTGAACGCGGAATATGAGAATTACGGTGCCGGAGAGTCGCCGGAGCTCGAGATCAGTGATTTTGACGGCGAGGTTTGCGTCGGCGTCGTTGAGATTGAAGATCGGGGAGAAATGTACAAGTTTAGAATGCAGATAGTACAAATCAATGTGGAAGGTGTTTTACTCAGATTTGTTGTTTTGGGAAGTTGCAGATAAGTCCTCATGCTTTTGCTTTATTGGTAAAGTGACCCCTAAACTTTTGGCAACCAGCCACTTCTCGTCTAGGCCGAAATCTTCAAATCTTCCAATGTTCTAAATTGTATCAAAATATTTTAAGAGGGTGTTTGGCGATGCTTTTAAGCTCCTTAAAGTAATTTATAAGTTGTTCATTACTAAGGATTTAGGAGTTTATAAGTTCTTTTAATGAGCTTTTAAGCTCAGCCAAACACCCTCTAAGTTATTAACTGAATAAGCTCTCTAAATGCAATTTGGATCCTCCATTTCAAATAATATTTTATTCTCTAAGTCATTCGTCGAATTTTTGATATTTGACAATTTGAAAATAATTATATATCCTATTTGGATGGAACAAACTCTAGTCAATGTTACATATCGTTTAACCAATGAAGGAGTAGAATATAAAACACAAATGAGAGTAGAAAATTCGATTTGCTCTAAATAGTACCGAATGCATGTTCACTAAATTCCTTTGATAGAACTTACATTGAATCTTATTTGAAAAATAAGACGAATCTTAGTTATTACCCAGCACCCCAAAATTAATGCTATCAAACATGGTATGATGATATGGAATCTCTTTAACCTCTTTTTTAGAATCAAGAATTTCTTAATTTAAAACCGCTTTAAATTTTCGGTTGTGCCCTGATTCATGTGGGTAGCGACACGAATACGATTTGTTATAGATAAAATAATTAAACATAGAACATATTATGCAAATATAGACACGGACACTATTTTGTTCGTGTGTAACGTGATATGATAATAAAACGATACAGAGAAATCCCTAACTAAAAAAGAAATCAATTAAAATATAAAAATAAATATTATATATTGTGTTATGCGAAAATGACGTGAATCAAATAAGAACACAAGAATATATGAAATGAAATTATCATGTTATACAAATATGATATATGGATCGGACACGAACACGATACGAAATTGATGTGTACTTATCATATCAGCATTAAAGGATACGTAGACCAGAAGATATTTACTAGTAATAAATTAAGTAGTGCTTTGTGTAATAAAATGCATGCATGAGGTAGTAGCCCTAACACATTCAACGACGTACCACTCTGTCGACATATATATAATCATTAGAAATAACTTGTTTGTAATCTTCAAACCCGTAGTTTATGCTACAACATGATCCAAAATTTAATCCGTAGTAAAATCCTTAGTTAATTTTTTTGTTGTGATTATCTATATTTTGACATTAATATTTTCGTGTATTCAAAACTTGTGAAATTTAATTCGTATTAACTCTTTAGTGGTGTGCTCGGAATTCTTATCCTAAACATGATGATTAACGTGTAATTATGCAAGGATCTCTTGTCTAAATTATTGGTCTATATACTTAACCTCGTTGATTTGAATCATAACATTAATTGTGGTTGTAACTACAAGGATTGTAACAAAATTGGCCCCTTCTTCGTGATTCTAGCTTTGTCACTAGATTCTGTGAAGATATTAACAAATGATCACAAGGAAAATAGATAAACCTAGATAAGTTATAGTAGTTCTTTTTTCACAATACTCAAGTATATATAATAAGAGTAGCACTAGGGTGCAGATTCTGCATCGTGCAACACCCATTTGTCCGACCCGACCCGATCCGGTTGACCCGGATTTGATTCGGGTCAATCCCCTTTGACCACGTTTTTCCTTTTTTTTCTTTTTTTTAATTTCAGTTTTTTTCTCCGATTTTATGGCTCCGCCTTCGCTCCGATTACTAATATAAGGATAATCGGCGGGCGACAATTTTGATTTTTCGGCTCGCTCCGAGGTCTTCGGCTCCCCTCGCTCGAATCTTGACCAAAGAAGAAGCGGCAAACAAAAATTGAAGAGACAAACAACAAAAAAGAAGGGAAAAAAAATTCTGAAAAAAGAAAAAAAAAATTACTGTAGTGCGTGAGATACACGCACCGCGCGTGGAGACACGCGCGTGCGTCTCACGCACCGGGTCGAACGGGTCCCAGTCGAGTGTTGCACGATAGAGAACATACACCAAAGTTTTTGTCATATAATAATATAATAAACACCGTCAAACTTGAAAAAACTTATCACGTGGGAATGACATTTCCAAAACTTCATATACATGACAGGAGAACACTTCAACAAAATTAGTTAGCGTTAACTAACATAACAAACACAAAAACAAATACAAACACGTACCAAAAATAAAAATAAAATATGTGATTGAATTATTTAATCATGCTAGAGTTTCTTCTCTAAATTATGTGCCTAGTGAACCTTTTACCTCGCTGATTTGAATTAAAAAACTGTAATTGCAACTATATTTGTAATTAACAAAATTTTGCACTATCATATATAAAATTGATACTTATTAGTAATTAACAAACGTACACAATGCAATTAGATAAACCTAGCTAGCTAGATAAACTATAGTAGTTCCTTTTTTACAAAACTCAATATATATACATACTAAAGACAAATAAACTTGAAGATTTCTCACTTGAGAATGATATTTTCACCTTGGAAACTCAAGACCTGCATGATTCTTGCAAGAAAATTTCAAATTTTCTTCAATAATTTTGTGAAATCCTCTTAAAATATAGTACTATAATAATTGTGTAAAATCCTTTATAAATTAAATTAGCAAAGTTGCAAAAGAGATATGCATTGAGATTTCTACGCTGCTGTAGTATTTATTGTGTGAAATCCTCAAAATGAGTGCATTCATCTATAGAGTTGGCTTTTCTATTAGCTGAAAATTGTAGGAATTTGACATTCAAATTGCAACAAAAGTACTAGAAAGATTCAGAAATTGAAAAGCTTGGTGGTGATCTAGGAGGTGAAGTAAGGTAAGGTTTAGGTGGAACCTCTAATGATCCCAGTTTCCCATCCAACATCTCTACCACCTTCGTCATCGTCGGTCGATCCTTAGGATTTGTCTGAATGCACCACAACCCTACAATCATCAGTTTTCTCTTTACCAGTTGCCTTTCATCTCCATCGTCCATTATGTCTGCAAGATCACCGTCTCTTTCTGCATTAGCCTCGAGCTCCTTGTAGATATAATGAGGGAAGTATATTTCGCTCGTACGTTCTACATCTCTCTGATCAATGTTTTTCTTTCCTCCAACCATTTCCAAAACCAGCATTCCATAACTATACACATCAGACTTGTAAGAAACTCCTCCGAAGTTTCTAGAAAACACTTCGGGGGCAATATACCCTATAGTACCTCTTGCCACCATCATTGAGACTAGGCTTGCTCGGTTTGGACAGAGTTTAGCAAGTCCGAAGTCTGAAACTCTTGGATTCATGTCCTTATCCAGAAGAATGTTCTGAGGCTTAATGTCCAAATGCAGAATCCTAGTACTGCAGCCTTGATGTAAGTACTCTAGCCCTCGAGCAATGCCTAGAGCGATCTCAAACAATTTTTCCCATCCCAACACAGATTCTGCATCGTTGCTGATGAACTTTTCAAGAGATCCATTAGGCATGAAATCATAAATGAGAGCTCTCTTGGATCCTTCATAACAAAATCCTAAAAGCGCGACAATGTTAATGTGGGAAGTTCTACTGATACTAGCGACCTCATTCATGAAATCTTCCCCGTTTCCATTGGATTCTTTCAAGACTTTCACGGCCATAAGTTGACCGTCAGGCAACCGTCCTTTGTAGACACTACCATACCCACCTTCTCCCAAGTTTTGACTGAATGACTTGGTCATTTTCTTGATGGTGGAGTATTTGTATTTTATTGGTGCAAGATTTCCATTGTTCTTGAGAAAGAGCTCAATGTCTTTCTCATGCTTTTGTTTTGCTTTTGCACGGTTGCTCTCAATGCAAATGAATAGAATTACCAAAGTGAAAACCAGAGAAACTACGGTGATACCACCTGTATAAAAAACTGTTTGTAAGCTCCTAAAAACAGTTATAACCTCATAAATCCTTAATAGTGAACCACTTATAAGCCGATGTAAGGAGATTATAAGTTCAGCCAAACACCCTCTTAGGTGAATCTGATGATAAGAGTGTATCATGATGATCGCATTGAACCTCAGGCATAAAGTAAACAATAAAACTTTATGGAGATGAAGTGGTTATCATTTACTATGAATTATTGAAGAAGATGAGAATGTACCGATGAATAGGATCTTTTTAAGTTTCGTGTTTCCTGCAAACAAAATCAACATTAGACCTCCTTCAAGGTAAATTCAACTTTTTACCATGGATGGTGGGTACCATCTAAGTCGAGCTATTCAAAGCACACTCATAAGTAGTGGCAGCTTTTTTTTTTTTTTTTTGAATAACAATACAAGGAAATTTAAATACTGCGTGACAGTGGAGTCGAATCCGTGACCTTTGACCCACGCATTAACTACACTGCCACTTGACTAATAAACACACACACGTAGTGACAGCTTTTAAAGTTCAAAGTAACGGAATTTAAAATAAATCATCAAAGCCTACCAAGAAAATATCTAATTAAGGTGCTAGCAAATGATACCATACCTTCCTTCATTGCAGTCGTATTCGTTTCTATCTATATATTATACTCCCTTTATCCCACTCATTTTGTTCCCTTACTGTATAGATTAAGAATAAGGGTAAAAAGATAGGAAGTGGGTAGGTCCCACCATTTTGAAGAATTTTGAAAGGTAAATTCTTTCCTTATTTGATACTCCATTTGTCCATAAAATGGTTGTCACATTGCGGACGACACGAGTTTTAAATAAATGGAAGGTAGTAATGGATAATAATGGGTATTGTTGTGAGTGAAGTAGTGAGAAATATAAGGTTAAAGTGGGTCCTACTACTATAAATGGAAGTGACAACCATTTCGTGAACGGACTTAAATGGCAAAAGTGGCAACCATTTCGTGGACGGAGGGAGTATGTCACAAATTGAGTGGACATCTATTTAAGGAAAGTGAGACAAAATGAACGGGACAGAGAGAGTAATAAATTACGGTAAAATCAGATTGGTAATTATTCCGATCACCTCCGAAGCTACGGTAATTCTTAAAATAAACTTCAACTTCATCATTAGAGCACTTACTACGGCTACGTCGAGGGGTGTCGAGTGGGCTATGTCGAGCGCCTAGACACACCCCCCCACTCGACACACCCCTATGTCGAGCTATAGTGGGCGATCGACACACCCCTATGTCGAGGGGTGTGTCGATGGTGGAGTCGATTTTTCGACACTCCACTCGACTCCATGCTGATGCAATATGGGGACACTTGTCGTGTCCCCATTGGTCCCTTATTTATTTATTTATTTTTTTCGTTAAAAATTAAAAAAAAAAAGTTATTTTTTTCAAACCTCCAACGTATACATTTCCATCTCCAACGTCTATATCCCATTTTTTCCCTATATATACCCCTTCATCTCATTCATTCTCCACACAACCTAATTTCTCCATCCATTCTTCTCCCAAAAAATTTTCATTCTTTCAATTTATTTTGTGCAAAAAAATGGCTGAAGAGGGATTCAATTCGAGGTACGCAAATGTTCGCCGCAAACTTGCAAAGGAATTCGGTTGGGAGGAGTAGTTGTACTATTTTTTATTTAAATAATTATTGTAATGTTGCACTTTTTAATTATTGTATTTTTTTTTAATTAGTGTATGTTTTAGTTTTTTTAAATTCAATAAAAATGTCATTTATTAATTTCTGAATTTAATTAAGTTAATTTTTATAATATTTATTACAAATAAAAAAAACAACAAAATAAAATCTATTCAATCATTAAAATCACGCTTCCCAGTGCTTAGATCCAGGTCTTACTCAACCTCATTGTAGTGGGAAAATCAACCTATGTCTAACTAAATACCACCAATCATTAAAATCACGCTTCTCAGTGCTTCAACCTACGTCTAACTAAATACCCGTAGTAAGTGCTCTTAGGAGTTTGGTTGAAGCATGAGAACAAGGTGATATTAGGAGAATATGTAAATGAAATGGGATAAGATCGAGGCATCCTCAGATTCTCGGACTGATTCCTACCAATTCGAATCTTCTATTCCCTATGGTGTTTCATCCTTTATTTCATTCGTTGGATTTTGGATATAATTATATACATAATTATATATGTACCCTATTTTAGATGGAATAAACCCTAATCAATGTCACATGTCGTTCAACTAATGGTCAGAATAGAAAATGAAATACGAAATGAGAGTAGGGAATCCGATTTGGATTCCTACAAGTCATTAATTTAATCGAACACACTAAGGATTATTTTTCCTAGAAATTTCTTATAATATATTTGAATAATAATCTTTGGTGTAATGGTCTCCTGATGAACGTCGAAGTTTCCTATTTCCACACTTGCTAGTTGACTGACGTTGACTCCACTATTTGGGTTTTGGTGATTTAGTACAAAAAAAAGATACTCCCTCCGTCCACGAATTAAATCCCTACTTACCCACTTTTATTTGTACATGAATCAAATCTCTACTTACCTTTTTATACAATCATACCCTCATACTTTCTCTTTATTTACTATCATTTGTCATTGATGGTCCCACCTCACAACAACTTTATTCCTACTTTTTGACCATCACAACAACTTTATTCCTACTTTTTGGTAAATACCACTACCTTTTTGTCATTACCACTGTTTTTTGTCATTATTCTACTACCCCTACATTCTAACTTTTACCCCACTCAAAATAACTTTATCAGCTTTCTTATTTTCCGTGTCGAAACCCAAATGGGGATATGATTCATGGACGGAGGGAGTAAAATATAAATCTTAATTACTCTCTCTGTCCCGTTCAATATATTTTACTTTCCTTTTTGGGTGTCCCGTTCAACATGTCTCATTTTCTTTTTTGGCAAAAATTAAAAAATCACTTTATTCACTTTATATCACTTCATCACCACTTTATATCACTTTATCAATTAAAAAAATAATTTATATCATTTTATTCGCTACACTTCTTAATCCCCGTGCCGAAAAGAAACCAGTTATCCTGAACGGGACGGAGGGAGTATTTCATTAAAGACAAAAACTTGGGTGCAACTGTTCCACCGTAGAACACCCGCCCATTTGACCCGACCCGCCCCTGACCCGACCGGTTTGACCCGGGTTTGACCCGGTCAAACCCCCCTTTGACCAGTTTTTTTTTTTTTTTAATTTCCAGATTTTTTTTTTAATTTATTTTTGTTTGCCGCTTCTTCTATGGTCAAGACGCGAGCGAGGGGAGCCGAAGGCCTCGGAGCGAGCCGTAAAAGTCCAAAATGTTGCCCGCCGATTATCCTTATTTTAGTAATCGGAGCGAAGGCGGAGCCGTAAAATCGGAGCCGAAGGCTCCGACGGGACAAAAAATCTGGAAATTAAAAAAAAAAAAAAAAACTGGAATTATAGAAAAAAATAAATAAATAAAAAAACTGGCGCGTGGACCTCACGCGCAGGGCGGGTCGGCGCGTGGCGGGTCGTGGGCGGGGCGGGTTGTGTGCAAATGGTGCATAAGTATGCACATGAGTGTCTCTCTTCATTAAAAGTCTTATTGTAGTCAACACATCATATGCAGAATTTTCTAAAATCTAAGCCGTGTAATGTTTCGTTCGTCCACAAATAGTAACTACGGGTTTCTCCTCGTTAAAAAAAAAAAAAAAGAAAGAAAACAATAATGTTACCTTTTTTGCAGCATGCAGCGAAATTGATTCATCTGCAAATGAGTTTGTGGATGCCAATGCTTCACAGGCACAGGAGGAAGCTACGGATTGATGTGGATGCTTTAGCGGTGACTATAACGCCTCAGGATTCGAGACATACGCTTCGTTGTTGCCGCTTTCGTTAATGTTAGTTTTGGTTGGTTTAATACAGTGGCGAGTTTTATTGGCTTTTCTTCTAGGCCACTGTTTTCTTGGATATCTAGTCGACTCTGTGACAAAGTCGTCTGGATTATTTCTTTTATTTTTCTTTTTTCCCCCTTTCCCTTTTAGATAGATTTCTCTTTTTTGGTTTTTTCTTTTTTTTTTTATTGTAATTTTCTTTTTTCTCTATTTTAATAATAATCCCAAATTAAGGTTGTTATGAAGATATTTATAACAAAATCTTGAGAAACATTCCACTCTAGACTAGAGGAAATTCAAAAGTCAATAGATCAAACAGGTAACGTGAACAAACTGAGACATGAAGTGAAGTTTTTTTTTTTTTTTTTTTTTTTTTTGGAGGGAACAGCTAATTGGTTTAGTTAATGTATGCATACCTGTTTTGCAGTAGAACTGATGCTGGTTATCGGTAAAACACTGCTCTCCTCCACGGTAGCATTCGTAACATTGTTGAGAAACATCCCACTCTAAAGTGAAAATAGGAGTCAAGAGATGTGATAACTCAGTTGCGTTGCTGTCGTCGGACTTGATCGGCAGTTGATGCTGTCCACATCCTTGAGGGATAGCCGGAGCATGATCGTGATGAGTTGGCGGGGTTTTATAGTAGACAGTGAAGGCTTCACAACCTAAGTAGCGATAGCTTTGGAAATAATCATGGATTTGAGGAGTTTGAATATTGTAGCATGTGAAGAGCGTGATATTAGGAGAAGATGTGAATGAAACAAAAGGAGATTGAGGCAGGAACAACCTTGTAAAACCAACACACTTAGGTGATGTCAAATAATCTTGGATCCCCTTGTCATGAATTAAGAATTTATTTGGCGATGTCTTCGCTAGAATATGATATGAAGAATTCGTAGCCCCTCTCTTAAATATTATTGTTGGAATTTCGAGTTTGGAATCACAGTTATCAACGATGAACAATCCGCAGTAGGGATAACTAGTATTGGTGAAGGGAAATTCTAGAAAGAAGTTTCCACAGGAAAAGGATTTTGGGCATTTCGAATGAGCTTCGACTAGAAGAAGAAGAAGAAGAAGAAGAAGAAGCCACAGCAATAACGCATGCTTGGCAACAACCATCTGTGTGTGTGTGTGTGTGTGTTCTAGTCTGGTGTTGGTTGCTACTTACAATTATTATCATTCAGTTGTGTTAATATTCACATATTCAGTCCATTGACTCCATCCATTACTCTAATTGACTTCGAAAATGTTAAGTTGGAGAATATCCCCTCAATTTTAAAAAAAAAAATCATAATTTAACTTTGAATTGGTCGTGTGAGAAGAACAAGTAGTTCCCTCTTCTACACTTGAGTTGACTAAGATTTACGTAGACTACAAATCCACTTTGTCTTGTTAAACTTTTCTTCCCATCCCAAAATCGATCGCATAGTTGGTAATGTGCTATAGGTTCACAAATTAAAGAGGACCGCAACCTAACTTGACTAGTGTGTCATCGGTGATTATATATCAGGTTCGAGTTCTCCATCACGCGGTATTTAAATTTCCTTGCAATGTTGTTAAAAAAAAAAAAAAAAAAATCATACGTCAAACTTATGGGAAATGATAGGAGATTTGATACGAGCTTGTATCAATGGCGGAGCTATTCGAGTTGCTCAAACTCCAGAAAAGGGGAAAGAAAGAAAAATAACGACTATTCGAGTCGTCGGAACTCCATTAACACCGAAGGTGCTTTAATTCATTTCATAGTCATGAAGGACATAGTTGCAACATATATAGATGGCCTACAACCTTTAAACCTAATGGGCAATCTAATAATATTTGGGCCTTGGATGTGGGCCATGTGGCCTATTACATTGGCTCAATCATTAACTACTAACTATTGGGCTTGCATATCAAGATTTCAGCAGAAATTTCCATTAGAAACATGAAGGTAGAGTTTACTAAACTTGAGGAACAAATTTCCTGTTCCTTATCTCTAATGGCAGCACTGGCGATGGATACCTGATTGAGGTGTGTCGCCACATAATTTGAGAAGAAGGGAAGGTGATTGAGCGGCGCCGCCGCGGCTATAACATGGGGAAGACGGAGGCGAAATGTAGCTTATAGAGGAAGCCATTATGTCGAGAATGAAGAATAGTGGCGTATTTAGCTAAAAACAACAGGTACAGATGTACCCAAAAGAAAAAAAAAATACTAGTATTATATGTATATTAATAATAATATGTTTAATTTTTGTACCTTATTGGTCCATTCTCAAACATCATATCTATGATCCAAACAATTTACTCTCAAAGTCCTTTTAGTTAGTAAAAAAATTTAAAAGCCCAAACACATATTAAGCACACAACAAGAACTAAAACAAAAAATGAATAGAGATAAATAGCCACGGACTAACAGGAATAGTGAGAAAATAACAAAGAGAAGCAATTCAAAAATTCAAAATTGATATTTTCATGGAAGATCAGTTTAAAAAGTTGCACGATATTGGTTCCCTTTCGATGAAACTTGTTGAAACAAAGAGACATGTGACTTATTCTCCTGTATTTTTGCTCATCAAATTGGTGTTGATTCTTCCGATTACTAGTGCAAGTGCAGAGAGTGTATTTTTTGGAATGACTTCAATCAAGAATAAACTAGAAAATGAGTAGTACGACACCTCAAAAAATTTGGCTCGGGAACTTCGCCCCCGAACCCCCAAGCATGGGGTCTGCCCCCTGCAACCCTCCATACTCTTAACATTTTGTACCCTCCTAATTACAAAATTTTGGAAACGCCACCGCTCGTAGATCACTTCTTAAATTGGGTAATTCCACAAAAACAGCAAAAGTCGGAACCAAAAAAGCAGAAGCCGATAGCTATTATCAACATCATCATCAAGGAGAGTTTAAGCGAGGAAGTTGGCTGCGGCCACCGGTTTCACGCCTACTGCATCAACATGTGGCGGAGGTGGTCGGAGAATAATACTTGCCCACTTTGCCGGCATAATCTTGTTTGAACAACTTATAGGGTGTTTGGCTGAGTTTATAAATAAACTTTTAAATCTTAAATAGTGGAAAGCTGTTTCAAGAATAAGCTTAGCCAAACACTTTATTCTTTTTTCAGATTATTTTTTTTGGAGTACAATCTTAATTAATTTGTTGCGATTTTTTTTAGTGGTGCTAGCTAGCTAGTTTTTGTAATTGCAGAGTTAGAGAATAGAGACAAATGCAATTATTTATAATTAGTTTGATAGTTTTTTTTCTTTTTTTTTGAACAACATGTGTAGTAGTTGGGTGCGTGGCATGAAAAGTGGAAGAATATGGTGATGCAAAGCTTTTTTTTTTTTTTCAACTAAATCATTAAAATTATTTGTGCTTTATTGATGGATACTTATAAAATTATTTTCTGCTAAAAATGTGTACGTGGGACATATTACTATTTCAAATTTATTTAGAAAAATCAAAATTAAATTCTTTGCCAAAAAGAAAATACAATTAACAGTAAATTTATTTTGATAACAGGAAATGCTATTTCGAAAATTGTGGAATTCCGATTATTTTTGGCACTAAAATCTCCACTCCTTTTATTTATTTTTTTTAGAAGAAACAGCCTGAACTCTTTGAGCAGCTAAGAAGAAACAATATGGTAAATTTTCGGAAAGTACCATACTTTATCACAACCGTTGAACCTTTATTTTCTAATATAGTTGTATTTTTCGTAGACTAACTAAAATCTCTAAAAAATGTTCCATTATGGTATATTTGGAATGAACCTTCGAATTGTTTGGAGGATCTTTCTCATATTATGTACTTACAGTAAGATTAATGAATATCTTTTTTCGTAAAAAAAAATATGGTATTTTTAAATTTTTGGCAAATTAATACACTATTTTAAGATTTTTTTCAATAATGTCGTAATAAAAAAAAAAAAAAAACTCCACTATAAAAAAGAAAAATGTTGAAACGTTTCGTATCAATTTGCCAGAAATTAAAAAGCATGACATGATTGGGAGAGGAAAAAAAAGCAAAGAATGTTGAAACATTTCGTATCAATCTGCCAAAAATTAGAAGCATGACATAATTAAGAAGGCATATTCCATAATTTTTCAGCCACAAATTCTAAGCAAATATGGTCTGTGTAATGAACTAGAAATTGGATTATAAGATAGTAAGTGAGAAATCATATACAAAAATGCAGAAAGTAAAATCTTAATTTGAACAAATAAAATTCCAACGAAAATCATCAACTGTTGGAATTAGCTACTAAGTACAGAACGAAAATTTTCCAACAAATTAAGCCTGAGATGAGAAAAGCCATATCCAGAATGATAGAAGTATGCTTTCCCGTAAATGACTATTTACAGTGATCAACTAAACCTTTTAACAGTTTCACAGCCAAAATTTTACTAACAGTATGAGATCAATCAGAGTCACAGACTAATCTCATGTTCAAAATGCTTCGAACCACGATAAAAACGGGTATCGATGTTTTGTCAGTGCTACCTGCAAATAACATCAGAACAAGGAAACTTTCAAGATATATCTTTAAAACATCCATCATAAGGGAAGTCAGGGTGCACTCTTGGTTACCTCTTATAGAGAGCAACTATGTCTTCCTTCAAACGTTCTGTTTCCAGAAACGTGTCTCCCGAGTTGTTAACATCAACGGTCTCCATGTCAAAGTTTTGGGGACCACTGTTCTCGTCCCATTCAAACCACAACTTAGAGATGGACTCCTTCTTGAAGCAGGTAGTGTGATCCTCCTCTTCAGGCGCGCCAGAAGCAATCAATCTGTATGTGTATACTTTCTTCAGTTGGCCAGGTCTAAATGCTCGCCCTATTGCTTGGCGAGTTACAGATGGATTTAAATGGACGTCCAGTATAATGATGCGAGAAGCCCCCACAAGTGATATCCCCTCACCACATGCTTTGATTGAACCAAAGAACACTCGAGCTTCAGATGAAGAGTTGAATTTCTCCATGGAAGACTCTCGTGTCTCAGCATCTGAATCACCTGTGATCATGAACATCTCCTTTCCGATGCTATAACCCTTGACCTTGGCTGTTATCCTCTCCAAAAATTTCAGGGGTAGGAGATATTGGCTGAAAACTAGCACCTTCTCACCACTTGATTCACAGAGCTGAAGAAGATTCAGATAAAAGTTGAGCTTCGCGCCATCTTTCACATTAATTTTCTCCAAGATAGCATTAATTTTCTCCTCATCAACTCTATCTTTTACACCGGAATTCTTGGCAAGAGTCTTCAACAATGGGTGCACATAAATTGCACTTCCTTGTGCAGAGATTGTGAACTTCCTCACCTGCGATTTCGTCAGCTCTTTAACTTCAGCTTTTTGTTTGGGGCTGAGCTGAAGATGGACTGAAAAATCTACAATCCCCGGAAGTTCATCTAAGTTATCCCCTTTGTAGTAATGCAGGACTTTTCTTGTCATTTCCCGCAAATCCTGTATCACAGTCGCCTTCCTGGTGTGGTTTTCATCTTTGATGAGGGTGTGTTCTATGAGTTCATAGAACTCATTCTCCCTGCCATGCTTCATCAGATTCCTTCTGCTGGATATCTCGGCCCTGCTCAAGATACGCCTCCTTATGGTTTTGGAAGTCTCCATCTTCAGAAACTTTGGACGCACGAGATTTAAAATGTTGAACACTTCTTTCACATGGTTCTGATAGAGTGTCCCTGAAAGAACCACCTTTCTCGGAGTTTCGATCCTCTCCAGTGACGTCAAGACATCAGTGTCTTGGTTCCGAGGAGTGTGACCTTCGTCTAAAATGAGGATCGTTGGAACTTTCAGCAGATAATTTTGGCATGCAGAAGCAACTTGCCCATTGTCAGCGTCGCATATAATGGATGAAAACTGTTTGTATCCTAGAAACAGGATACTTCTTTCCTTCACCCATGCTTTCAGAACTTCCAGCTGCTGGGAACGGCTGTCAGCTTTAGCCGAATAGAAATCATACAACGGTATATCCTCAACTTGCCAGCGGATAAACTCCTTCTTCCATATGGCTAATATACCCCTTGGCAGCACAACCAGAGGTCTTGCAGCTGGATACTTCGCCATGAAGCTCTGGAGGAAACTGATGATCATGAACGTTTTACCAGAACCCGGAGCATGCGCCAGTATACAACCTCCGGGATTTTCTGCCACCAGGTTGCTCAGAAGAAAATTGAATCCCTCAGTTTGATGGGGTTTCATCTCCTTTCTGTGGCGTGGATGTGGATTAATTTCCGCAGAAGTAAAATCACTATCTGATAACTTGAATCCATCAGGGAGATCATCAGTTTGATTGTACTCTCTCTCATTTCGTCCTTCGTATCTGTAAGTTCTCGTAGTCCTTGTGTTCTGCATTTAGAATAGAGCAGGCACAGCAGTTGTCAACATCAAGTAGTCTTTGCCACAAAATTCTACCAGTATCAACAAAATACTATTTCATTCACACATTAAAACGTAACAGAAACATGCTTTGCAAGTATGATGCCCTTCTCTAATACAAAAAGAAACTAGACATTAAAAGACAATTTTAAGGTAAACAGATAAAATCCTGTCCCTCGTTTGCATGTGGGACATCAATGCAGCAAAAATACCCAAATGACAAATTTTCTGTATAAACTATAAAATGCAGAAAGAAGATAGTGAATCTTGTAACTGATAGTGTTCAAGAACCTGTGGATTCCAAAGTTCCTATGATTAACTTAACTAGCTCAGTAGCTTGAAGGCATATTTTCCTTGCAAATTGTTCCACGAGCTCTGACATTACATGGGAAGCTCCTCAAGTGTAATGAAAGCTTGAGGTAAATCCAGGCTTTCTTGGATAAATGGATGTCAAAGAAAAGAATGGGGATCTAAGAGGTAGCCTTTACTTGCAAATGGTGACATACTTAGCAAGATATCAGGAAAATAATACATCAATTGCAACACATACAAAGTAGAGAACAGGGGTGGGGGTGGGGGTGGGGGTGGGGGCTCCAAGAGGTATCTGTCAATTGCAAATGGTGAAATCTGAAAGTGTGAAGGTCATATAAGGGTATAATTCTACGAGAAAAGTATTCCTTTTCACCTTCCATTTTTCCTTTTTTTTCCTTTTATCTATAATTAAGCCCCTCACCCCACTCCTCCCGAACCCGGACATAAAATGTGTTGAGACAAAAACATATACATAATCACCAACAGAACTGTTGTAAGATCTTATTTTATCAACAAGGAGTTAGGATTTTCTCCACATCTATTACCACTAACCCAACATCAACTTGGACGGCTCAAGTATGTAAAATTAAACCATCCATCAAGTTCTAAACCATTTAAGTGCCTAACTTCCATTCGGGAAGTTTAATGTTATTCCCATACACCCAAGCTCTATTACCAACAGCATAACTTATAACATAAGAAAGTAAAAGTCAAACCTTAGAGAAGTTATATTCAATGATGGTCTCAATTCCTCGCTTAATAACTCCACAGATCCGGCATACATCACCGATGTCATCTTTAAAAATAAAGGAATGCTCACAGTCTTCTTCATCCTCATATTCATCATGTAAAGCTTCTGCAGAAGCATCCTGCCACAAATCAAAGGAAGAGATGTTCAACATGTGTCCATAATTGCAGTTTTAAACATTAGGCACAAAAAAATAGAATTTATATCATCTTATATGCTAGAAATGCTAAGAACATACACAAGTTAGAGAAACAAAAATACAGCTTGCGTAGAGCATTTTTAATGGGTGTGAATAAAAGAAGGAAAAAGTTTCCATAAAAACAGATTTTAAATCACAAAGGTATGAGAAAAGTTCATAATTATCCAACCATGTCATGATATTTCACCAAGTGTATCCATAATTACTGATCCAGATATCACATCTTGGACTGGTAGATAAGATAGACCTATTACGAATGCAGTTCTTGCAAAAGAAATAGTATTACATCACAACAGATCTGGGAACGACAGTTGTGAAGATCAACACCATCCTTAGACAGGTTACGAGAGGGAAAGTTCAACACATCAAAAATCCTACAAAAACTTTCAGGTATAGGATATAACATTCTTGGTAAATTCAAGAGTAGCAACTAGAATTGCAGCAATAATTCTTCTAAAGGAAACAACCCAAGATGTCCTTGGAATGATATGAGACAACTTTCATATATTTCATCCACAATGGCCAAATTGAGCAGACTACAATTGCAGCAACAAATCGACATGCTTACTGAACAATCTTCTATTTTAAGAGAAGAAGTTTAAAAGATGTATCACGTAGCCAAGTATAATATCCAGAGCAAGACCTGGATATTAAGGAAATGAATACTAAGAGAATACCTTTGAACACTCTAGAGCAACTGTCATCTCATTCCAAATATCACCCAGACCATCAGAGTTGGTATCAGACAATTCATCACTTTCCTCGAGGTCATCAGTTCCCACATACACTCCTTTATCTTTTGTAGATTCAGTTTCAGCTTCACCTGTAATTTGCATAGGCACACCTGCTTCTTGAGAATTTTTGCCTCCTTGAGAATTTCTGCCTTCTCGAGAATTTCTGCTTTTACCAGGATTTCGGTCCTACATATTGTTATGGCACTATCAGATGAAATAGCAAGAAGATCAAACGATAAGCAACTATATCGACAATGCATGAATATTAAAATCCTGTCAGCCTGAAATTAGTAGGGAAAACATCATCACATGTACACATTTTTCTACACCCCAAACCCATGATAAAAGTTATATGTGAATATATAGATTGCGTGTCACGTAAGAGCTGCATAATAAGTTCAGAGTTTGTCTCATTTTCATTGAAAAATAATTCCATTGGATCAAAATTACTATGATCAAAAGATACAGTCCATTACAGGGAATCAAGTTGACAAGGCTTCAGATATAGGTAAGTTGAGAAGTTCATTACCACAAAATCCTTCATGAGAAGAGTTCCTGAAGGTTTATCCTTAATGAGAAGATTCAAGGGGGGTGGCTTCAAATCCACTTCCACATAAGCACTTCTAGCATAATTATCATCATCGGAATCAATGATCACCACTGGTGCAGCATGATGGGAAAGCTGTGCTTCTGGAACGACCTTCTCCATTGGTCCATCATTATCATCATCGAGGTCAATGACGTCATGAGCAGCTAACACCATTGACCTTGATGCCACTGCATCTTGCACATCAGGAGATGCTGATGAAATTTCAGGATTGAGTTCATAAAAGGAATCCAACAGATGCCTCCTCCGCTTGATAAGCTCTTCTATCTCCTTAGTCACGCTCCCAAATCTCCCAGAGTCCAATTGGTTCAGCAAATCACTTATGCTGAAAGGATCTGAACCATTCAGAACCTGTGTATGGGTGTGTTTTCTTGTCTGCTCACACCCAAATCGCCATGAAGAAGGATAGCGGCCAAAACTGTAACCATTTCCATCATCTGCTTTAATCCTTTTGCGCCGTTTTGAGCCCAATTCTAGCAAATAAGTTAAGCAAATTCAATAAAATTCCAAATAGTTCACAATTTGATTGGGAAAAATGAAATCACAGTTCATCAATGATTGTTCTCGGATATAATAGGTGGCATAAGTAGACCGTAGTTTTTTGAATTGTTCGATATCCATAACTTCTGGAAACAAATAAAATCATGATTTAAGACTGACAGTTAAGTCTTAACTAACAGTAAGAACACAATTTATGTGGTTTACTAGTCATTGCAGAATCTTAGTTCAAAAGGGCATGTATGCAGTCGTGGGCTAATGCCCATAACATCATCAAATATCAAATGAGTCATTAACACAGATGAACTTATTCAAAACAGCTACCGAGAACCAAGTTCCTCTACAGGCTACATCACATTTCCAAAATTACAATTGCACTTGCAAAACAGAACAAACAAATGCACCTGTAAATATCAAGTGCATTGTTTATTGCAGTTTTGTCAGGCTCACAGCAGTTAAAGCTCATGAAGGTCAATGCATCCATGACTCCATGTTATGGTAGATCATCATAGTTGAGTGAATAGAAACATGCAATCACAACATCTTCCGTTTAATGCATTTCCTAATATTCCACAAAAATTTGGTCTACAGTTGATGCTAACATATACCCAACTTAGCAGATGTTTCAGTGCATCTAACCAACATATAAAACATTGAGCACTTTTAACTAAAAATAAACAAACTTCAGAAATTCAACATTAACATGATTACAATTAGAAATACTTTTAAGCCTCAATGAAGAACATAAACATGAATAATAATAAATATTTCCTTACAATGAAAATCACATAAACAGACACATAAAACATGTGCGTATGCTTGTACAGAAAGAATCACAAAAAATAAAAAGAGCGAAAGAAAAAAACAACAACTCTTACCGCTTGTAGAAGTGGCCGGAAATCTTTTGAGAAACGGGCTGAGATAATTTCTCTCAGTAGCAGCATCCATTCTCAAATTAAAAACACCAAAAAAAAAAAATGTCAACTCATTATCAACACGAATACCAACCAAATCCAAATGCATGCCGTAACATCGGAATCGTGCAGCTCTAATCAACATAAATATAAACAACGAATTTAAACTACCTAACAATGATCTGAACCCCCAAAATTCTAACGCAAATGGAAAAACGAAATTGTAACCAAAACTGAGGGGGAAAATGCAATTCCTTCTAACCTAGAATTACAAGACGATTAATCGAACGAATTGCAGAATCAAAACTTACATAGAATCAAATTGGTGTATGAGAGATTTGAAGAAGAGAAAACGTTTGAGCTCACAGTGGAGAAGGACAACTGACTACTGCGCAGAAAAGTTTAAATAATAATAATAATAATAATAATAATAATAATAATAATAAATAAAAGTGTCTTTCACTGTTAATCGCGCGAACGGAAGTTAAAGTTAATAGCGCGAACGGAAGTTAATTAAAGTTTATTAGACAACCTACAGTAGTAGTGTCTTTAAGGGATGTTTTTAAGGATTTTTTGGAAATAAAGACAGTGAGCTGCAGTGGGGCTGTCTTTAAGGAGTGTCTCTGAGGAATTTCTGAATTTCTATTTTGCATTAATTTTAATAAGAAAATTAGAAAATTTGCAAATTTCATTAATTTAAATAAAAATATATTACTAGAAATAAAAAATTACATTACTCGAAATAATAAAAAAAATAATACTACAATATTTAAAAAACATAGCCGTTGGAAAAAAAACTAAGCCCATTCGCGACGGCGCTTGATGTCGGCAACCATCAACATATGGAGCTCCATCTGCTCCGGCGTGTAGTTTGACGTATCCGTGTTGATGATCCTTGCATCAACAGCGTCACGATCCCTCATTGCCTCGGCGAGGTTGTTCTTCGCTGCGATGATGTTGCTTAGCCTTTCATTTGTTGAGTCGACCATCCCAACGAACTCCGCCTCCTCGCTGACCTTCTTCTTTCCCTTTCCTCTGGCCGCCCTTGCCTCCGCCTTTGCCGCGTCTCGTCCCTGTGGGCGGGGGGACCCGAGCTTTCCTCTTCTGTTGGCTCACTCGATCCGTGCGGCGTTCCAGATGAGGTGTAGGCGCCTTCTGCCGTGTTCTTCGTCCGCTTCATGGACGGAACGTCGGGAAATTCTTGGTGGAGGAATTTGGAGTAGTCCGCCAAAATTTCCCAGGCACCAAAATGCTTGAAGGTGCTCCCTTCATGGGCGTTGTATAACGCCTGGACCGCGTCCCTGACCATATCGTCGGAGGCGCCACTGGGTCTTTTCTTCTCCGCCTTCTCGAAGGCTATCATCCACTCCTTCACCCAGTGGGAGATCCTGCCGAAGAAGCTCTTCACTGTCTTTGTGTTGAGGTCATCGTTGAACATGGCGTTGTACCTCTCCGCCACACGCCTCGAGTACTTGTCGCCACTTTGATCTCGTCCGAGGATGGAGTTGCACGTCTCCTCTTTCCAGATTTGGGCGACGGCGGTGCCTTGTTCCACCGTGTAACTGCGCCTCTTTGGTTTGGCGTCGGCTGCCGGACGAGAAGGTGGAGGGACATTTGCGACAGCCTTTCCCTTGCCTTTAGGTCGTTGCTTCCCCTTACCTTTGGCCTGTGCCGGCTCGGACGACGGACTATCCTCGTCGTCGATCACGGTGTGGAAGGACTTGCCGACGGACAAGTTGAGGTTGATAGAATCAAGCCCCGTCCCGGTATATCCTCCATATTGTCAGTCGTCCGCCATTTCAGGCGGACACCACGACGACGACCATGGATTGTTAGGATCCATTTGCGAGATGAAATGAGTTTTTTATGCGAAAAAAAGATGGAATTGTAGGAGAAAAATAGAGATTTGAGGTATGAATATGGTGTGAATGTGGTGTGATGAAATGTGATATTTATAGTTGTAAATGTGGGAATTAAAAAAAAAATTAAATCAGCAAACTAGCCGTTTTTACCCGTTTGAAAAATATAGCCGTTGTTCGATTTTTGCTTTTTTTATGTATAGCGCGTGCAATGCACGCGCCGATTTTGAAAAAAAAAAAAAAGTCAAGCGCGTGTAATACACGCTCAGCCTCGAGACAGGCAGAGCTGCAACGACGTGTCTTGTCGTCGCCGTTGTCTCGAGACAGCGGACTAGACACCCGCTGCGGAGAGCCTTAGTTTTAATTTTGATATTAATTCAATTTAAATTTATTAAAAAAAGAAAGAACAAAAGAATCAATTTAGTGGGCCCTTACAGTTTGTCCGTGTCTGGATACGGATAGAGTTGTCAAATAAGTTGGTCCAGGCCCGGTTAAGCCCACCAATCTTTAGGTCCAACTCAGTCCAGGCCCATGAATCAAATGGGCCAGGCTTGGGTTGAGCTTTTTCAATTATTTAGGACCATCAGAAGTCTATATAGTGTAAAAGTGTCGCGGGTTTGGGCTTGGACCGATTCTGGACTACAAAATATGTCCAATTGGGATCCATCTCAAGATGGAGGCTCGGCCCAGGGTTGCACCAAATATGAAATGTGTTGGGCCTGGGCTGGCTGACAACTCTACATATCGATCCATAGTTGAATATTGAATGGTGTTTATGGAGTTCTTAACATTTAAAGCAGTTCTTATTTAATTTTCCATAATTTTGTAGATTTAGCCAATTTGCGATTGATTAACAAATTTAAATTCACTTCAAACATATATACACATAACATTTAAGTTTACATTCCATCCCACTAAATTTAATTTTCTTTGATTTACTACGAATTTATTTTAAGAAGCCACAAATTTCATGATCAAGACTCTTCCAAACATAATGAATTTCAGCTTCAGAGTAGAACAAAGATTAAATCTTTACAAGGCGATCAAGAAATGTGAATCTCAATTCTAACTACACGAATGATCTGTTGACAATAACCACATACACACACACACAAAAGCCGTTCTACACTTTAATCAGCACTACACACTTCTCTCTTGTTCCTACATAATTTAAACAAAATGAGTTATATCTCACATACAATATATAATAGTGCAGGCATTAATAAATTGTTTTTTAAAAGTTTATCAATCAGAATAACATCTCTCTTCAAAAAAAAAAACAAGAAGAATAAAGGGGTAATTGCCATAAAAAATATGAACTTTTCTCAATTTTTTATTTTTCACATGAACTTTCAATTTGGCCAAAAAATACACGAACTTTAGATTTAGTTGTGAATTTCACATGCTTTTGACTTTGGGTAAAATCAAACTAAAAAAATTACATTCAATTACAAGCATTAAAACATATAGAAAAGGTCAATGATAATCATCACGATTTTCCTAAATGTTGCTAATTAATTATTGCTCGTAATTACTAATATATGATACATTAGATCCATATTCACATGTGTATTGATAAAAATGAAACTTGTCAAAATATAATAGAAAATTCGAACTTAAACTCAAAAATTATGACTGTATTTAAAAACTCATTTAACTTCGAATATAGAATAAATTTACATAATTAAAACACATAGATTAAGAAATTTATACATTAAAAACTGATGTCACTAAATTTCTAATTAGCTAGAAATATAAAATTTGTAGTCCAAGCATATAATTTTAGCTAAATCCAATTATCTGTTTAATTAGAAATATTTGGAAAATTTGTGATGATTATTATTGGTTACATTTAATTATTTATATTTTTTAATGCTTGTAAATTGAATAGATCTCATTTATTTAATTAAATTTTACCTAAAGTTAAAGCCATGTGAAATTCACAACTAAGTCCAAAGTTCATGTATTTTTTGGCAAAATTGAAAGTTCATGTGAAAAATCAGAATTTGAGCAAAGTTCATGTATTTTTTGGCCATTACCCCAAGAATAAACGTATCTATTGGAAGTAGTTTAAAATAAATGAATTTACTAATACTTGAGATGAACTTAGGGCTGGAAATCGGTACGGTAACAGTTAACCTTACCGAAAACCGAAAAAACCGAAATCGAAAACCCCCGAATATGGCTACCGTTACCGAACCGAAATACTTAATCGGTTAACCGAAAACCGTTCGGTTCGGTAATGGGTAAACCGTAAATAACCGAAAATTACCGAAAATCACACAGCAACAACTACTTTCATAATTCAATCCACAACCTGCTTAAATTAATAAAGCTCAACACATTCTGATTTCTAAAGTTCAACAACAACAATACAGTTCATTAGTTCAACACAAAATCATAAAGTCTAACAACAACAATACAGTTCAAGTTCAACACAAAATCACAAAGTTCAACATGATATTAAGTTCAACATGAAAAACAAAATGAAACCACTCCAAAGTGCAACATAAATTCATGAAAAAAATTAAAGTTCAATGTCAATTTTCAGCAATTTTCAGCAATTCACACTGGACTTGGGATGCCGCCGGCGCCAGACATTGTACTTGGGGCTCGCTTCCAAGTCAATGTTGGTGCTCCTCGCTCCAACTCCAAGTGCAATAGAGGCAAAAGAAGACAAAACTGAAAATAAATGATTGAAAATCAAGTCAATCAACAACCAGTGAAACAATTAGTATACAACTAATAATAATCAAATTATTCAAATTAATGCAAATATATTGAAAATTAATAAATTACCTTTTTCATATTCTTTTCCTTGTTCTTCTTCAGAAGTATCTTCTTCATCTTTTTTGAAAGTTGATCTCAACCAATCTTCCGTGCAAATCAAGACCTCGACTATTTTTGGATTCAAAGAGCTTCTAAAGTCATCGAGAACCCGGCCTCCCGTGCTAAATGCACTCTCAGACGCAACGGTAGAAATGGGAATGGCTAAGATATCCTTTGCCATGACTGATAGAACGGGGAAGCGTACTCCATGTATCGACCACCACTTGAGCACATTGAAATTGTCAACCACAGACTCAACTTCACTTGATGTCGATCTCTCCTTCTTCTCTGCTAAATAAAGAGACAATTCAGAAGTATCCGAATCGTCATCTTCATCGCTGCTATCATGCATGGTGCTACATGTACCACGACGAACTGATTTTCTCTGAAGGTCTATAATCTGCCTGGAAGAAGACTGAGATGCACTCGGTCTTGTAGTCGGAGTCAAGCTCTTCTTATAGAATTCAAACAATTCAGTGATAGATTCTTTAATATATTTCACCAATTCAGCTGCTCGCAACACTCCATATACTTTCTTCAAGCATTTCTCCACATATTTTAGCTTCTGTCTAGGATCCAATATGGCAGCAACATACAAAAGTTTATTGAGTTTCGGGTTAAACTCATCCGTTTCCAGCCAATATTTTTCAACCTTGGTCTTCATCTTGTCCGCCATCAATTTGATTTCAGCATCACGGTGTTTCTGCAACTCATTAATCAACTCAAATATATCACACATTTCTTTGAAAAATAAATGAACAGTAACATAGCTGGTTCCAGAGACGGGGTAGGTGAGGTCGTAGAATTTCTTCAAATACTCAATCATCTTCCTAACATTGATCCAATCATCTTTTTCTGGAGGTCCAACCTGTTGATCCTTGTATTTCTTTTGCTGCAACTCAGACACAAATAAGGGATTCATCCCTTCGTATAGCTTCAGAACTGCCTCATATTGCTCAGCCGCCTCCAACATTAAATAGGTAGAATTCCACCTTGTTGGCACATCCATGCACAATGATTTCGTGCCTTCATTTTCCAGCAACTGCTTTGCTCGATCGAATTGGTCAATTCGAGCTGTAGAGGCTTTGATCCACTTCATAGCTTCCCTTACTCTCCTCACGGACAACCCAATTTCCTCTAAGCCATCAGACACAATTAAATTAATGACATGCGCCACACAACGCATGTGAAGAAACTTGCCACTGAGAATATTGGTGCCTTCAACTTCAAGCTGATTTTTTATGTAACGAACAGCCCCATCATTTGCAGACGCATTGTCAACCGTGCAACAAACTAGTTTCTTAATATCCCAATCTTTCAATGCAGCCATAATAGCTTCACCGATATCATCTCCCTTATGACTAACTATCTTCTGAAATGAGATTATCTTCTTGTGCAACACCCAGTTTTTGCCAATGAAATGAGCTGTCACAACAATAAAGTTGGTGTTGTTGATCGATGTCCAGCAATCAGTTGTAATGGAGACTCTTCCCATTCCATTTTTTTTTTAAAAATGACTTCAACGTGGCCTTGCGCTCTACGAATAATTTGATACAATCTTCCCTCACCGTCTTTCTGCACGGAATTTGGAACAGCGGGCAAGCACGCGCCATGAACCTCCTAAAACCTTCATGCTCCACAAATCTAAAAGGAAGTTCGTCAAGTATTATCATCTCGCACAATGCTAATCTGATATCTTTCTGATCAAATTGCCAATTGGTTAAGGTCCCTGGTTCAGATCCATTTGCACCCGGTTGGTAACTCAAAATAGTTTGACCTTGAGCATCTTTCTTCTTGGCATAACATTTTTTTTATGGCTCCACAGTCCGCTCGTACCGTTTTTTCCAAAATCAGCCATAATAAATGTGCTACAATCATTGCATTTTCCTTTGCACCTTAGTATAGGAGGATCTCCTACCTTAACCCAATGTTCAGTGTAACACTTCCAAATAGCGGCTCTGCGACTTTTGTGTCTCTTTGGGCATCTTTCTGAGCCTGAATCCGACTCTGAGTGTTCACCTTCTTCTGCATCATTCATCTGAACATCAACATTCGTACGAACTACATTACTCGCTTGTGTTTGTGGCAAATGTTGCGTCTGACTTTGTTGTTCGCGTACTTCCTCATGAATCTCACTCGTCATCTAAAGAAAAACAAACCAAACAATGTATAAGAATTAAGAAACGGAAGAACACAAACCAAATTATGTAAGCAAATTGAAGGAGTAATCAAAATCAACTCACAAATATTAAACTAACTACCCATTGTCCACTAACATCACACACACATACATACACACACTAACACATCATAATCACTAAAGTAAGTTAAGTAACAACAATATCTCATATTGAGCATATAGAATATTAGAATATATATTCAAAAAATAACAAGTGCACAGAATTGAGTTAAACCATAATTTAGGAAGACGACGATGAGATATTGAAAAATCCATATTCAACATCAACAAATAACAACTCCAACTGATAAATTTAGGCTAATTAAATTAAATAACCCAGTACTTTTCCTCAACTACATTAGATCGATCACTATAGTCTATTATTATCAAAACATACTGTAAATTAATTTTTTCGAGCCCTTATTTTTTTTTTCAAATCATGAAATCAGCGACAATAAAAAAAAAAAAAAACTTACACAGTTATTGTAGAATACATTCCCCAAACACAAATAAAATTAGGCTAATTAGCCCTAATTTGAACCAAAAAAGATAAAAAGATATGAAATAACATTCAAAAGAATTGAGGGAAAAAAAAAACAAACCTTGTTGGTGACTAAACGGTTGGACTTCTTGATAGACGGCGGGAGGCTTCCGGCAGGAGGCTGCCGACGGGAAGCTGGGCGGCGCCGCAGCAAGTTGCAGTAGCCAGTAGGTGGATGTGGTGTTGATGGATGGAAGTAAAGGGAGAGAGTGAAGAATGAGGGTGTGAATTGTGAAGTGTTGTGCGGCGATGTTGTTTGTTTCTAAGCCCTACTTTTTAATTTTTTTTTAAGTTAATAATTTATTATATTTTCGGTAAATTTCGGTTTACTCTATAATTTACCGAAACCGTACCGAAACCGAAAATGGAAAAAAATCCTTTCGGAAACCGTACATTTTACCGAAAATTCCGGTAACGGTTAACCCATAACCGAACACTTACCGGTAATTCGGTTATTTACCGAAAAACCGAACCCGAATTTCCAGCCCTAGATGAACTAACAACCTACAAAAAATTCAATGCGGTTAAGACTCCGAGCTAGAAAGAAGATGATGAACATGAAAGTTAGAAGCTATATATAAAGTCCAACATACAACAAAAACTATTTCTGAACCTTAAAACTCAACTCAAACATGATAAGTACAACAAACGAAATTGAAATTGAATTTACGAACACACGAAATCAAATAAAGTTAATCAAATCAGACTTCATGTTAAAAAATGAAAATCTATAAACAGTTAAGAGTAATATTCTAGTAAGATAGCATACAAATTCAGACATCCATAAAATCGATGCATTTTAAAAAAACATTTTTTACATCAAAACAACCTACAAAAAATTCAATGTTGTTGAGACTCCGAGCCAAAAAGTAGACGATGAGCATGAAAGTCGGAAGCAACATACAATGTCCAACGCACAATAATAATAATTTCTGAAACCTAAAACTCATTACAAACATGATAAATTCAACGAACAAAAGTGAAATCGAATTTATGAACAAAGGAAATCAATAAAAAATGAAAATCCATAAGCAGTTAAGAGTACCATTCTAGTAAAGTAGCATACAAATTCACAGATCCAAAAACCGATGCATTTAAAAAAAATCATTCGTTACATCAAAACAACCGGCAAAAAATTCAATGACGTTCAGACTCTGACCTAGAAAGAAGAAGATGAATACAAAAGTTGGAAGCAATATACAAAGTCCAACACACAGCAAAAACTATCCTAAAAGTTAACTCAAACATGATAAATTCAACAAACGAAACTGAAATCGAATTTATGAACAAAGGAAATCAATAAAAAATGAAAATCTATAAGAAGTTAAAAGTAGGATTCTAGTAAAGCATCATACAAATTCAGAGATCCAAAAAATCGATGCATTTAAAAAAGAACATGAGCACGAAAATTGGAATCTATATACAAAGTCCAACACACAGCAATAACTATTTCTGAACCTTAGAACTCAATTAAAACATGATAGATGCAACAAACGAAATTGAAATCAAATTTACGAACAAACAAAATTAATAAACTTAAGCAAATCGGACTTTCAAATTAAATTACATCTGACATAACTACGAAAATTAACCTAAATCGTAAAATTACAACAAACAAACATAGATAGGGAAACTGTCGATGAAAAGGAACGGAGAATTGCCGAGAGAGGAAGAGAACCTATTCCTGAGATCGAAGCGTAAAACTAAAGTGAAGGAAGGAAATCTAAATCTTGAATTTAGTTGTGAATAACTTCTTTATTTATAGACAAAAGGTTTAGTCAATGGTCAACAACCCCCGAGTTGGCGGGAAATCTATATTGAATCGTTTAATCGATTCAAACCTATTTAATATTGGGCTTGAATTGACCGATTATGGATGTAAATAGCCCATTTTTGTCAGCACAATAGCATATTAATCGAGGCAATAATGGTCAATTCATTATAATCGCCAAAATTCTATTTTTATGCGGAAGTTAATTAAAATTAAACAGTTTTCATTATAATATTAATTTCAATTAAAGTTTAATAATACAAATTTAAGAAGAAAAAAAGGTTAATTTAGTGGGTCCTCAGCGTTGGCGCGCGTATGGGGTTCTTGCCCATAATTGAATAATTGAATGGTTTTTATTATGTTTTTTTTAGATTATGTGTTAATTATGATTCATATTATGTACTTAGGCTAAAATGCATTTCTTATTTAATTTTTCATAATTTTGTATAAATCGAGACAAAGCAAAAGGCCAAAAAACAAATCTCTAGGCCTAAGAGGTCTCTATCAATCCCCAATTTTGGCAAATTATATGAAGGTCAAGTTTTCCAACACCCCTCCATCCACTTCCTCCGCCGCCGCCAATTCTCCACCAACCGCCGCTGCCCGTCCCCCTCCCTTCACCATTACCCCCGACGCCAATTCTCCACCAATCTCCAGCCCTGCCTTTACCATTACCACCACAGCCGCCACTACTCGAGCGCCGGCTGCAATTTTCTCCACCACCACCCCCATCACTGCCACCACCTTTATTCAACCGCCAATCCGTGAAACCCTAATTTCAACCTAGAAAGAAGAAGAACGTGAGCACGAAAATTGGAAGCCATATACAAAGTCCAACACACAGCAATAACTATTTATGGACCCTAAAACTTAACTAAAACATGATAGATGCAACAAACGAAATTGAAATCGAATATACGAACAAACAAAATCAATAAAGTTAAGCAAATCGGACTTCAAATTGTATTACATCAAACATAGATATGAAAATCAACCCTAAAATTACAACAAACAAACATAAATACGAAAATTACCGATGAAAAAGAACCGATAATCGCCTATTAAGAGATTGAAGCATAAAACAAAAGCGAAGGAGGAAAATCCAAATTCCGAATATAGTTGTGAAGAATTCCTTTATTTATAGACAAAAGGTTTAGTCAATGGTCAACTCCCCCAATCAGCCGGGAAATCCATATGGATCCGTTTAAGATTGGACTTCAATCTGATCGCATCTTCTCTCTCTGCACTTCAATCTCCTCTTCTCTCATCTGCGACGGAATGTCAAAGGCAAAACGGCAGATCGCTTATCTTCGACTCCTAGAATCTTCAAGTGCTGTGAAGGGAACGATTTATAAACAGTTAAGAGGAACAATCCAGTAAGACAACATACAAATTCAGAGATCTATAAAATCGATGCATAAAATAAATCATTTGTTACATCAAAACAAACCTACAAAAAATTCAATATTGTTGAGACTCTGAGCTAGAACGAAGACGATGAGCACAAAAGTTGGAAGCTATATACAAAGTCCAACACACCGCAAAAGCTGTTTCTGAACCCTAAAACTCAACTCAAACACAAACATGATAAGTGCAACAAATGAAACTGAAATTAAATTTACGAAAACATGAAATTAAATAAAGTTAAGCTAATCAGACTTTATGTCAATAACTGAAAATCTATAAAAAGTTAAGAGTAACATTCTAGTAAAGCAGCAGCATACAAATTCACATATCCAAAAACCGATGCATTTAAAAAAAAATCATTCATTACATCAAAACAACCGGCAAAAAATTCAATGTCGTTCAGACTCTGACCTAGAAAGAAGAAGATGAATACGAAAGTTAGAAGCAATATACAAAGTCCAACACACAGCAAAAACTATCCTAAAACTTAACTCAAACATGATAAATTCAACAAATGAAACTGAAATCCAATTTATGAACAAATGAAATCAATAAAAAATGAAAATCTATAAGAAGTTAAGAGTAGGATTCTAGTAAAGCATCATACAAATTCAGAGATCCAAAATACCGATGCATTTAAAAAAGAACATGAGCAAGAAAATTGGAATCTATATACAAAGTCCGACACACAACAATAACTATTTTTGAACCTTAGAACTCAACTAAAACATGATAGATGCAACAAACGAAACTGAAATCAAATTTACGAACAAACAAAATCAATAAACTTAAGCAAATCGGACTTTCAAATTAAATTACATCAATCATAGATACGAAAATTAACCTAAATCGTAAAATTACAACAAACAAACATAGATAGGAAAACTACCGATGAAAAGGAACTGAGAATTGCCGAGAGAGGAAGAGATTCTATTCCTGAGATTGAAGCGTAAAACTAAAGTGAAGGAAGAAAATCCAAATCTTGAATTTAGTTGTGAAGAACTTAATTCTTTATTTATATACAAAAGGTTTAGTCAATGGTCAACAACCCCCGAGTTGGAGGGAAATCTATATTGAATCGTTTAATCGATTCAAACATGTTTAATATTGGGCTTCAATTGACCGATTATAGATGCAAATAGCCCATTTTTGTCAGCACAATAGCATATTGATCGAGGCTATAATGGTCAATTTCATTATAATAGCAAAAATCCTATTTTTATGCAGAAGTTAATTAAAATTAATCACATTTCATTATAGTATTAATTTCAATTAAAGTTTAATAATACAAATATAAGAAAAAAAAAGTTAATTTAGCGGGTCCTAAGCGTTGGCGCGCGTATGGGGTTTTTGCCCATAATTGAATAATTGAATGGTTTTTATTATGTTTTTTTTAGATTAGGTGTTAATTATGATTCATATTATGTACTTAGGCTAAAATGCATTTCTTATTTAATTTTTCATAATTTTTTGTAAATAGCCAATTGCGATTGATTACCAAATTTTTAATACTAGTAATATACTCCCTCACACCCTCCTTCCTCAACCGATTTATATTGTCATCTTATTATTATTTAAGTGTCTCAATTATATTGTCGTCTTCCAAATAAGAAAAGTTTTAACCCTTCAAAATCCTTCAAAAGTGATGGGCCTATCCACTTCTATCTTTTTACCTTTATTCTTAATTTTCGTGCTGAATAGTAACATGACAATTTTAATGGATTAGAGGGAGTACATTTCTTTAAATTAATGAATGTAGCACTCAATTTATCTAATTTCAAATATAAAAAGAATTAACCTTTAAAAATACTTTAAAGTGGTAGAATGTACCCACTTTTTCTAATTTTTACCTTTATTCTTGATTTTCATATTCAACACTACATAGACATAATGATTTGGACGAAAGAAATATATTTGTACATCATTTACATTTTGATGTAATATATTTGTCGCAGCTCATGGACATCCATTATAAGTGTGAAATGATCATCTCATGCATCCATGAGTTAACTTCTTTGCTTATTTGACTAGTCAGCTTTATTAGGGGTGACCCTACTTTGGAACATAAAGGGGCTTCAACCCCCGCCAACAAATTCTTTTTTTTAAATAGTTAGAGTCTTAGTGAAAATGATGATGGTCGGAAACTTATTTACAATCTCTATATTAGTATGAGCCATTGAGATATAAAAAAAGTTGGAAATTAAAAAATTGCTAGAAAAATTATGAATAGCATGAGAAAATATAATGAATCCCCATCAACAAAATTTTCTAGGTTCACCCCTAATCTCTATTCTCATCAATTTTCAATTCTCAATGTCGGTTTTTCTACCTGAAAATTCTTGGGATATTTTAGAAACACTATCTAAATGTTGCCTACACAATTATATATATCTTTCAAATGTTGAGACATTTCCGAAAATTCTGGTAAAATTAGGAAATTTTAGAAAGAAAAAAAATCACTTGATAATGGTGCTACTAAATGGAAGGAACGTGGCATAAATTGATTGCATGGCCCTCACTTCAAGATTGAAGACAAAATTGTCATCCACTCTCATTCCATTTCTCAAGTTTATGGACAATATCATCATCATCTAAGTATAGAGACATCATCATAAACAACGTGCCAAAACATATAATCTCTTACTTCCAACCAAAGCAAATTAAAGCAAAATAACTAATTATAATTATAATTATAACATCACATTAAATTAAATTTCATTTCTTACGTTCTATATATGTCAAATACGTATGCATGAGTTCGACACTAATTACAATATCTACACAACACTTAACACTATATATTGATTTCCCAAAAAAAAAAAAAAAAAAAAAAAACCTATACCTCACGATTTTTGTTCTGTTTACTGCATCACATGAAATTTTATCCAACCCTATATTTGTATTTGAAATGAAATGTATGAACGAAGAAATAAATATCTTGGATTTAAAATCTTCAAATCCGTCGTTAAGTTATAAACTCTTTGAATATGTATTGTTTTTCTAAATATTTATTTTTTTATATTTGAAATGAAATGTATGAATTGCGTATGAACGAAGAAATAAATATCTTGGATTTAAAATCTTCAAATCTGTCCTTAAGTTATAAAATCTTTGAATATGTATTGTTTTTCTAAATATTCATGTTTAATTATTGTCTGGATTTTTTACATTATCTACTATTTTCATGTATAAATTTAACTCGTTTTAACTCTTTAGTGATGTGCTTGAAATTCCTTTTTATCTTGATTTACAAGTTTTGCATGATCAAATATTGTGATTGTAATTTGAGGTCCGAAAAAAATATTGACCCATGCATCTTTAATAAAGGCGAATTTTGTCAACTTATTTATAACTACTCCACACGTAACACGATATTAACAAGCAATCACAATGATATATTAAATAACCCCGAATAAATTATAATTTATTTTTACAAACCTCAATATAGTAGTAATAAAGATAAGGAAAATTCTATTCAGGCACACACAAAATTATCTTAAAAATTTCTCACGTGGAAACAATATTTGGCACGAGACCAATCGATGTGGTGACAGCCACACTTGCATGATTCTTGCAACTCAACACCTTTAGCAAATCAAGACCCCAAAAACTCCTCCGATCACTCCGGCCACCGTGATTTCCGCCGAACAAACTCCCCGGATTCCGGCGAACCTGCCTATTCTTGATATCCCGGAGATCCATCTCCGGCTGAAGCTTCAGCGGCCCAAACATCATAACAAACCACCTCGGCTTCACCGCCGCCGCCGCCTTCGACCCCTCCGACTTCACCGAGCTCTTCGAAGAGCTCCGGTGAATGTCCGCCGCCGCTGCCGGTTTCACGATCAATCTCCTACTGTCCATAGACCGGCCGCTGCCACTCCGCGGCAGTCTACTCCTCCTCGCCGCCGCCGCCGCGGCGGGCAGCGAGCGCCGGTAGAAGCGAGTGGCGTCGTCGGCGGAGAGGGATTTGAGGATACGAGGAGGGTTTTTGTAGGGCATGAGTTTGCCGCAGAAGATTATATCTTCTGCATTGGACATCTCGGAGGTGAAATCATGGAAGAATTCGAAGAATTCCGACGGCTCCGACGATGATCGGCGCTTGTCTTGAATCTTGGGGGATTCCTTCTTCTCCGGCGGCTCGTCGGAGTTTAGAGGGAAGTCGCAAAGGGAGATGGCCTCTTCTTCCTCTTCTGCCTCCGCCGGCGGCGGCGGTGGTTTCGTTTCCTGATGTGGAAAGTTGGTAGATTTATCCATTTCGAGTAAGAGTTAGGAGTGCGTGGGGAAAGGGAGGGTTTGCTTTGTTTTTCTTAAGTGTGAAATATGTGCGCATGCATATTTATAGAGAGAGAGAGAGAGTATATGATGAAGTTTTGTAGTAATTATTCATGTTGTAGAGATTAGAAGCTCCTTTGTCTCTATCAAAAATTAATTAGCTCTAATGTGCAATATCAGTTACACTCTCGTGCAACCGGTCTCACCATATGAGATGTGCTCGTGGAGTGTGCATTGCACCCGTACGCCTCCCACGTGCGACACGTGTTGTGCACATGCCTATTAAACTTTTTCCTTTTCAATTTTTTTAATATAAAGTGTGGCACATTTTATTACATAGTATGGTGCATCTCAGTATACATGATGGTGCATCTCATTGTACATGGTGGTGCATATGCACACACTATGTGGTACATCTCAAAAAAATAGTGAAAAGGAATATTAATAAAATTAAAAATGGTTCATTTTAATAAATTTAATGGTGCATCTCATTACACGGTGTGGTGCATCTCACTGCACGTTGTAGTGTATATCATGTGACCGTAAAAAAAATTGAAAAAAAAGATATCAAAAAATCAACGGGTTGACCGGATTAACCCAGATCTAACCGTGTGAGAGCGGATGTAGTGTCACCCAAGAATTTGCCAAATACTTATCTGAACATACTTCATTTAAGCCTTAATTAATTTTTCCTTAACTCTTTGGTTGGCCCACATTAAATTTCTTTAATTATGGGAAAGAAGATATTGAGAGGCAAGTTTTGAAATCTGATTTGTTCTTTAAAATATTAGGTCAAATGTCATTATGGTCTAATAAGTCGTAGAGAAAAACTATATACATCAGACACACTATGGCCAGCTACACGCGCTAAAAATGGTAATATAAGTTTTGAAAATGGAAATATACCCTAATTGGGAAGCATAAACCCTAATAAAAAAATATAATTATTTTTATTTTTACAGTCAACTTTCCTTTTTTTCACGTGTATTGCTGGCTACAGTGTGTTCGAATATCATTACTCTAATCATATTTTCTATTTTCCTATGACACTAGTACTGTACTAGTATATTTTCATCTATATTTTGTCTTAATTAATTTTTGTCGTGTGTAGGCTGTAGCTAAGCTTCCACTCAGGCCCAACGCTTATTGGGGTTTCAATTATATTTAAATTGAGTATGGGCCTCAACGGCCCAATAATAAAATTGAAAAGTTATCTATTGATACGTCAATTAAGGGTGGCATATACATGAAAATCAACATACGCACAAATTGTTTTTCTAACTTCACCCAAACAAAAAGGTTTCTATTGCGAGAGGTCTTGAGTTCGAGTCTGTCCAAGCGCGGTGTAGATTTCCCACCTTATTTGGTGGTATAGTAGTTCCATCCTGTATGGTGATGTAGTGGTTCCATATTTGTATAGCATATAGTTCTACCTATATGATAGTGTAGTGTTTTATTCGATTAAATATACATAACCCATTATAATACTTAAAAAAAAAAGATTAATATATCTTGCTATTCAAATTCGACAATTGAGTGCTGACTCAACAAGCTGGAAATCATTTAGTTAAACCCCACGTAATTTTTTA
Source organism: Schizonepeta tenuifolia (assembly GCA_029490685.1). NCBI lineage: Eukaryota > Viridiplantae > Streptophyta > Magnoliopsida > Lamiales > Lamiaceae > Schizonepeta > Schizonepeta tenuifolia. The sequence continues at coordinate 87,489,119 of CM055957.1, forward strand.
TGTTATTATACAAGTGAATTTTCAGGATGCTGAATCAGTATTCAATTTTTGAAACTCAAAATTGCATGAAGATTGAAAAAGATAAATAAGTTTAACTATATAGTTATAATTTCCTATACATTGGAGTACCCGTTGGAATTTAAAATGGAAATTTTCATCAATAACAAAAATTATTCACGGGTTAGAGTTGACAAAATGAATCCGATCCGAACCAACTTGTTTGCTAGTCTCGGATCGGCTTGGGCTTTAAGATTCTTATGTATGATTGAATTTCGGGTCGAATCGAGTCCATCCAAAATGAGCCAAAACATTCGAAATTTTACAATATAAATGCTCTCTTGATCGCGATTAAATTTTTTTATGGCTGAGTATAAACTCGAGTTGAATCGTGACATCCCAACGTAACTTTTTTTTTCAAAAACTCCATGGGCTCGGGTCTGACCGGTCTTTTGAGGCCTCTGGTTTGAGCATGGTGTGATCTCTCTACCGTCTACACCTACTTGTTTTATTTGCCAATTATGTATCGTAGAGTAGCAAATACCATAGCTAGAAATAACACTATACAAATAATTTAGAATTGTAGGAAATACTAGATATTTTGAAACTGTTCAGTGTTAGGTTTTTATAGCTCATCCTTCTGGTTGGACATAATTTTTTTTGTATGAATAAAATCGAGTTTAATCGTAAATATCAACGGTCAATCATCTTCATTTCCTTCAATTTTTATTTTTTTTTTAGTTTGAAAGGTCAATGTTTGACTGTTTTTATTTGCATATCCAACACATTATTGAGTCATCATATCATAAGATAAACAGCGTCTTGGAATTAACGCCTATATATTGAAGCGCATTAAATTAATGAGGTGCCATCTTAATTAACTAGGTCCATTGTCTTTATGTTATTTTTGAATTCTGACGTTTTCTCATTGTCGTGGGACTCGATCTATAGAGGTATTTAATGGTATTCGAACTTGAGATTGAAAAATGTCATATGCTCACTTTTATCATTAGGTAATTTTTAATTAGACAAAATTGAGAGCCAAATTATTCTAATTTTATCAAATAATATTAACATAGAAACTATATATATATATATATATGCTTTATATTTACACGCTTTTATTCGAGCAAAATACATTATTCTTTCCTTTAGAAAAAGAAGCAAAATAGAAGCAACTCATTCACGATCACTCTTACAAGCACGGAGATGTATACAAAATATATATATGGTACGATACGGGGATGCCGATGCGCCATTTTTCAAAAATAGTACATGTTAAAAATGCGTTTTCGAATTTTTAAATATTAGATTGAGTCACTTTTAAATATAGAATTAAGTAAACTAAAATAACAAAAATGAGATAAAAATTCATCTAATATATTTCCCAAATTGGGATCTACAAAAATGTTTACTCATCCTTAAATTTTTCTCACGAACCCTTAAATCTACTTCTATCTCACATACTAGTCCCACAATTTTCATTAAATAATTCGTGCGCATCGAAGGCAGTGGGCACAATTCCCACGACGTAAATAAAACTTAACATAGTAATAGTTTTAGAAGAAGATTTATGAGCAAAATTTTGATAATTCTTGTGTGATTGCTCTATCTATATTTTATCTCTATCTTTAAAGATTTGTGTACAGTAAAAAAGAATTATAAGTCATTAAAGATAATATTGTTAACCTTTCTAACCTAACTAAGTTATTAAAATATTGGAATTAAACATTATTCATTGTCATTGTTCCCTCTTGGCCAGGTAAATAGATGAAAAACCTAAACCAACAGCATCAGAAAACGTGATCGATTTTACATTGTTGTTGAACAAATATATGATAAAGACAACTAGAACTAATAATTCTTGATTGGCAATAAATTTGATTTGAAGACGAAAACGAGGTTGAATTTAGAATATTTCCCTTCTTTTATTTTTTATTTTTTCCTTCAAAACCAGCAAAAATGGCCCACACTCGCACGAGCAAAAGAGTAATTTTCGAGGATGGGATATGAACACTGTGTTAACGTGTCCAAAATCCACATCTTTATACAGAACTATTAAAAAGATTCAATCTTGAAAATGTGCAGAATGATATCCAGTTATAGGTTATAGAGACAGAAATCTGTATATATATATGGTCCCATACACTTGAATCAACATGCAGTTGCATGTGATATAGATACAGAGTGTAGAAGAGAGAGAGAGAGAGAGAGTATATTTGCATCTGTTGTCCCATCAAGAAAAGAGGATTTTCCCTCTTTCGGAAATCCCAAAGCTTAATTTGCTGTTGTATCCGTTTCTTGCTTCCTGGGCTGGGGTTAATCCTTTTCTTGAATTTTATTTTTTGGGCTCTAATTTTTGCTATTAATTAGTAAGCTTCGATTATAAAGATTCCATCTTTTTTCAGTCTCTAATAAAATAATAGAATGGCGAATGCATCTGGGTTGGTTGCTCCGACAGTTCCCAGTTTGAGGAGAAGAATTTCTCCATCATTAGGCATTTATCGATCTGGGTTTTGGCTCTACGACGGCGTTTCGAGGCGAACACTGTGTTGTAGTGCGGCGCAGGGCGCAGAGAAGCTTTCCCCTGCTGAATCTAAACTGCGCAGGTACTTAATTCTTTGCAAAGATTAGATTTTTGCTGATTTCTGATCCTTTTTTTTGTGGGTTTGCAAATTGCAATCTTAATTTGCTCTTATATTTGAATGTTTGCTTCATGACTTTGGGGAACTGTTATTTTTCAATGAAATTTTGGTGCTTTCTAGTTAGTGAGAGAAGCTGTTGATGCTAACTTTGGATTGTTGTGAATGAGTTAGGCAAAGTGTTTGAGCTGATTTGAATCTGGATGATTTTTTTTTACTTGTAAATATGTAATAGAAACTATAATGTAAGAACTAAGGTTTGGCAGTTTAGCTGTCATCTGTTGTCTCTCTCACTCCCTGCACCCGAGCAGGACGACGAAGAAATCGTATTTTCTATGGTTGTTTATGAAAATCAACTTGCTCCTCTTGCATTGTATTGTGTGGAATTAATTAGTGTTAATTGGTATGAGTTGCATTATGTTGTACTCGAGGTTCTGTAGTATTGAAAGAAACGAACTTTCGTGAAGAAAAGAGATACTCGATTCAGGTCTGTGGTGCCTGCTGCCTTAAGCCTATTTTCAAAACATGTTCTATCAAATCTTGAGGTTTGGAATCACACCCAATTTTCGAAACCAAAATATGGCCTAATCTTGACCTATGCTCATGTGGATTATGAAATAAAAGTTCCCTCTTGGTTGATTTGGCTATAGTCATCGAGCCTACATTTTAAACATGTCTGTGATATCATGAGAGGCGTAGAAGCCAACCCAATTTTTGAAAACTTAATATGGCCTAATCTTGACTTATGCTCATGTGGCTTATGCAATAAAAGTTCCCTCTTGGTTGATTTGGCTATAGTCATTGAGCCTATATATTAATCATATTCTGTGATATCTTGAGGGTTGTCGAAGACAACCCGATTTTTGAAACCTAAATTTGGCTTAATCTTGCTTTATGTCATGCACATTAGTAACATAGTTGTCTTTTTCTCTATTCCAAACTCAATTGATATCTCATGATATGTATAGCTCGGATCCCTCGTGATTGCAGAATTTGGTGATGCTTCTTGTTCATTTCGAGTTACTAACTTAAATTTGTAAAGACTTGTCAGCAAAGGGTGCAAGCTAGTGGGATGTGGCTCTGCAGTACCAAGTCTTCAAATATCCAACGACGATCTCTCAGAAATTGTTGACACTAATGATGAATGGATAGCCGTTCGGACTGGAATTCGAAATCGGAGAATACTTTCCCGTGAGTCGTTCTTTACACTTAATGCTCAGTTACTCTTGTGCATAGCCGTGCATATTGAGATCAGATTAAGACTTTGGTCCACTTGAGAAAAATCTGCGGAGGCAATTTAAGTTCCTTTTGGCAGTAATTTAGGAATTAGTCGGATTTATGGCAGTAAACAGTCTCATGTTAAAAATTGGAGAACAAAAAAAGATTCATAACATTATAGGCATTTGGATGTAGTCGATTTATCATAATAACTCATAAGCCATTGGGTCCTAATTCTGAGTTTTATTGAAGGACGGGACAGCTTCACGGCTCTGGCTACCGAGGCTGCACAGAAAGCTCTCGAGATGGCTCGGGTTGACCCCAATGACGTTGACCTCGTGTTGTTGTGCACTTCAACACCAGAAGATTTGTTCGGGAGTGCTCCTCAGGTAATGGTTTTTTCAGTAATATTATGTAACATAATCGTTTTCTTTCTTTTCCGTTTCTTGGTTCTATTGTTTATGATTTTCCACTTCTATTCGGCTATTTCCAGATTCAAAAAGCACTTGGCTGCAGTAACAATCCGTTGGCTTACGATATTACGGCGGCCTGCAGTGGCTTCATACTGGGCCTAGTTTCTGCTGCTTGTTATATTCGAGGTAACTCCCTACTTGTATATCAATACAAGTAGACGGAAAATTTTATTCGATAATTTTTTTCATTTTGTATATATGAACAAGAAATTTATGTGATAACATTTCAGGGGGTGGCTTCAATAATGTTCTTGTTATCGGGGCTGATGCTCTATCTCGCTATGTTGACTGGAACGACAGAGGATCTTGTATTCTCTTTGGTGATGCTGCTGGTGCCGTTTTATTACAAGTAAGCCCTTTCGTTTAAACTGCAATGTTTTGCTATTTCTATCGGTTTATGAATATACTCGGGTGTGCTAGTCGCCATATCAAGCCTTTTTATGCCGAGAGGCTTGTGTGGGACCGTCTTACGGGTTAAAATCCGCAACCTGGGTCAAGATTCAGATTCAAACATAATCAAACATAAACAAAATGACATATGCCACTAATATGGGTTTGGATCCGGATCTTGATTCGTCTTATGGATTTGACTTGTAAAACAGTTGTACACAAGCTTTTGTGCTTTTGTTAGCTATTTCTTTCTACTTGTTTTGGTTCTGCCTTGAAGAATATATGAACTCTTTGATCCCGATTTTGGTCTAAGAGTGTCGATTATCTTTGTTAAATGTGTCTACTTTTAATGTCGAACCAATTAATAGATATCAATATGATTTTGTGTGAGTTTAGGTAGTAAGTGTGATATGCGTATCTTTATATTATCTGATACCTTTTATATTTGACACGAATGATGTTGCTATCTTTCTGTAGTCGTGCGATAGTGAAGAAGACGGTTTATTTGCTTTTGACATGCACAGTGACGGTGACGGTCAAAGGTACTGATATTCATCCTTTTCCGAAACCAATCGCGTGTTTTTACAATTGTGCAACGAGCGTAACTTGTGCATTTTCAGGCACTTAAAAGCCAGCATGAAGGAAAACGAAACGGATCATGAGTTGGGTACAAATGGTTCGCTCCTCGGACTTCTGCCGAAAGGCTCGTCGTACTCATGCATCGAGATGAACGGTAAAGAGGTCTTCCGGTTTGCTGTTCGTGTCGTTCCACATTCGATCGAACTGGCTTTAGAGAAGGCAGGTCTCGATTCGTCCAATATAGACTGGCTACTACTACATCAGGTACGAAATGGAGTATTGTATTCGTTAGGGTTAATTGCAAAATAATGCATCTTGTTTCGGCCCATTTGCAATTTTAACACGACTTTTGAATCGTTGCAATTGGACTCCACATTTACATATGCTGCAAATAGATGTATCCATTTCATAACATGATATGTTGAGATAAAACTGCAAAGAAATCGATGAATGCAGGCAAACCAGAGAATAATCGATGCAGTAGCCACTCGTCTGGAGGTTCCACAGGAGCGAGTGATATCCAATTTGGCGAATTATGGCAACACGAGTGCTGCCTCGATCCCATTGGCGTTGGACGAGGCTGTAAGAAGTGGGAAGGTCCGAGCCGGTGATACCATCGCCACTGCTGGCTTCGGAGCTGGCCTTACGTGGGGCTCTGCTATCGTTAGATGGGGATGATCGATACGCTCGTCTTCTCTCTCTCTCTCTCTCTCTCTCTACTAGTTTATGCCTTTGCTAGCTATGGAAAATGGAGGAAAATTGCTAGGAGTGGAAGTTGATGAGGTGTTTTTTTGATTTGTTGGACAGTGTAAAACTGCAACTTGTAAATTAACAATCATTTCTGATATGGTGAAATTCCCTTTTTTTGGTAGCAATTTCTGCAGTCATATACTCATATTTAACTTGCTATATAAATATTTTTTAACGAAACCAACAATACTTATTTTTCAAATCTAGGACATAAAATTATAAGAACACTTATTAAGCGTAAAGAAATAATATTTCACTGTCATTATCATTTCCCCCACCACTCCCATTACGACGTGTTTAATGTTTCTTGAATATTTCAGTACTTTATGTTAGTAATCATTTGGTCATGTCTACGACAACCATTTAATTATTTTTTGGTATTTTTTTCATGGGAGGTAGGTAACACCTACCTCATAGATCTAATTGCTAGTTTTTAGTTGATTGAGTGGTCACCTACTTAAGGAAAAATCAAATATTAAGTAATTAGCTTTGCTTGCAATCCTACTTTCAATTGACCCACCCTTTATTTATTTACCATTCCCTTCAAAGATTTTGAGAAACATTTGATATTCACTAAGCATCATTCAATCACGACCGTAGATCTACTAAGATCAATAATCCAAATCACTTCTCATTTCTTACAGAAAAATAGATTTACATATGATCTCTTTAATATAAATATATATGATACATGACGTCAAATAAGTTTTTCACATACTCCCTCTGTCCCGTTCAACATATCTTACTTTTCTTTTTGAGTGTCCCATTCAACATGTCTCATTTTCTTTTTTGGCAAAAATTAAGAAATCACTTTATTCATTTATATCACTTCAGCACCACTTTATATCACTTTATGTCACTTCAGCACCACTTTATATCACTTTATCAATTAAAAAATAATTTATATCACTTTATTCACTACACTTCTTAATCCCCGTGCCGAAAAGAAATCAGACATTTTGAACGGAACGGATGGAGTATTATATAATTAGTCTATCATGTCGAATTTCGACCGGCAGCAAACTAATTCACTATTTAGGTCAATGTCAGACCTGTTAAACTACATATATATCTAGATCTAAACTTGTGGCATAGTTATAATTGAGTTGATTGACAAATAATGCATGACTTTTCATCTAATTGCAATTTAGCCACAATTTTTGGAACGTTTCAGTTAAGACCTCATCTTTCAACTTGTAGCTAAATACAGTTACAAATACAATTATCAACAATAACAAATCACATTAACCCCAAAAATAGTATTAAAATTATACATCAGTCTCCCATAAAAAGAAAGAAAAAAAATGAAATTAGTCAAAGCCATCCTTGCTGGCTCATAAAGGAAGATCTTAAAGAGTTGCTATAACTAACAATCTGTCAACATTATTCACGTATCGTACATCTGTAGTATAAATTATACCAACCAAAAAATCCCAGAGAGAGAGAGAGACTGAAAAGAAAAAAAATTACTAGCAAAAAAGAAAAAGAAAAATAATTAAAGAAAATCACAAACTAACTGATAATATAACAACACTCCTCTGAAGGCAGGGGGAGTGGTCTGTGCACATTGCCTCCCTTCCACTTCAGACATTAGCATATAGTGTATAGCATTGATGAATACAGTAACGGCCGACCTTGTATCACCATATGCACGACAAGATGAGGCTCGTCACCATACATCACGCAAGTACCTTCCTGTCGTTTGCAGATTCTTCACCATGCCCTCAGCTTCTGAGCTGCTCATAGATCCCTGTAATACGAGTAACATGAGCTAATCACCACATAATTGATTGTTTGACTTTGAACAATTTTGATTTGATCGTCTAATCCTTCAACTACTCGATCATATGTATTGTCAATCTAATCTATCGCCTAAAGCAAACGTCCCCTAAATGACATGCTATAGACATAGTCAATCAAAAGCTTAATTGCCACCGGCCACCCAAAATAGAAATTGAAACGACCAAAAACCTCAGTGCTTCTTAAAAGGTATCTGTCAATATCGTATCACAACTCAACTACAAAACAAGTGGACATGAAAGGAACAACACATGATGTCTTGTCTCCATTCAAGAATCTAGGCCTATTTGGCAAAAGTGTAGCGGACATCAAGTTACAAGGGAAATGGACCAGATCGTTTGTGTGTATTAAATGCCAATCATAAAGAGGATGCAAAAGTAGTTCCGGCCAGACTAGTAACCCAAGAAAAAGGAGCACAAGGACCTAGAAATTAGCAAATACAAAACTATAAAGTCGCAAGAGGCACTAACCTGTTCTTGCACGATTGTGTGGAGAGTTCGGTGTACATCACGCGCCATTCCCTTGGCATCACCACAGACATACACATAGCCTCCATCAGATATCATTTTCCAGACATCTGAAGCCTAATATTCAATAAATGTTACTTAGATGTTAGCAAAATGCTACTCCGAAAATTTTATAGTTGGATAGACAGTGGTTGCATACTCTTTGAGCCATCTTGTGCTGCACGTATTCCTTCGTGGGTCCCTCACGTGAGAATGCAACTATAAGCTCAGAAACTACTCCAGCTTTGACGAAGTCGTTCAACTCATCTTCATAAATAAAATCCTGCAGGGTTGCAAGCAAGTAAATATTCTTGATCGGCATTCATTTAAAAAAAAAAAAACAGAGCATTTAACAATAGTTGAGTAGATAACTCACCATTTTACGGTTCCTGCATCCAAAAAATAAAATGGCAGGACCAAGTTCAGCTCCAGATTCCTTCAGAGCTAATCTTTCCTGAAATATTGGTAGAATAATACCACATCATCCTAGATAAAGGCATTAACGCCTCAAAAGTAGGTTCAAGCTTAAAAAAAAAATTAACACAAACCTGCAGGAAACCCCTAAATGGAGCCAAGCCAGTACCAGGGCCAATCATTATTATCGGTACGTTAGAATCAGCAGGGAGTTTGAAGTTAGAGTTCCTAATAAAAATTGGGGCCGAACTGCAATCGCTACTTTCCTCCAAAGGCACAGCATTCTGATAAGAGGCAGAAGGTGAGGCTTGAGGAGTAGAAAGTGTGCTCATGCAAAACGTGGAGAGTAAATCACTATTAAAACAGCTCTTAAATGAATATGTTGTGGTTATTCATCAATAGAGTAATCCTCAACCAATCTTGAAGATCTAATAGAGATTATTTAATTATCATCTTTGTCGCCTGAGATATAATCTTGAGGAGTAGGTTTTACTTTAAATAAAAGTACCTTCATCCATGTTGAGCATATACCCTTGTGGATTCGTCCTGTTGGTGTTTTGTCATGCACCAAAGCACAAGTCACATGAACTCTGGATGGTGCAATTCTGGATGATAGTTGAAGAGACAGTAAGAAGTTAAGATGTCAGAGAATAAAATAATCTAAAAATATACCCACAAGGAAAATTTATTTATGCTTGAACATTTCAACATCAAATGAAACAGGAAGACAAATACTTACTTCGGGGAGGATGAGATAGAATAAAATCTGGGCTGCAGGCGAGGAGCAATTCCAGCAAAGAAAACGCCTAGAGGAGGCTTGGCAGATGGGAAATCAGCCATGACCTCAAGTAGTGTTCTCTGACTTGCAACTACATACTGTGCATATTCCTCCTGATAATAGCGGAACATGCATAATATAAGGCGGAAACCATTTTAGATGACAAGCTAATAATTGATGGCAGGTACAATTCCAAAACCTTTCCACTGGGAGATGCAAGATATCGAAGCCGATCAGCTTCACTTTGGTCAGAAGCATATTCCGCTAATGCAACTAGCACAGACTGAAAAAACAGGTAAAATTGAGCTTAATTCCTCAGTTATGTTCAAGGCAAACCTTAGTAAAACGGTAACAAAGGGTCGCCAGTGTACCTTTTTGGGAGCACTCATGAGATCTGCATACTTAGTTAGAGCTGTTCGCAAAGTGCAAGGGGGGAAAGGAGGTGGCAAGGAGCTGCCACTGAGTGGAGTTCCATCCTCGTTATCAGTATGAACAGAAAAGTATGTTTCTGGAGACAGATTTAGTAATTTTTCTGCTTCCTCCACATTTTCAAGCAAATTATCACAATAAACACCAACATGGTCCCCTGTTTCGTACCTGTGAAATAAAGAAGAACTTAGTGTTCAAGATTCCATGTTTTAAACTACGTTAAAGTCTACTGGAAGGGGATAAGGTAATATCTCATAGGCTAAGCAAATAAAGTATAAACTTACACAAGCCCAGTGCCAGATATGTCGAATTCCAAATGAGTGCAAGAACGATCTGATGCAGGAGTGTGTAGCTCTTTCTTTACAGCAACATTTGACCTTCAAAAATCAAGTATGTAGATGGTGAGGAATAACTTTTTCAAATTACAAAAGAATTTTCTTATAAGAAAACAGAAGCAAGCTTTTACCTGCAGGGATGTTGAGCATCATAAACAGTGTTACCATTGGCACGACCATTTGGCGAGCCATTTTCCGAAATTAATCCATCCGTTTGGTCATGGAACACAACACGATACTGCAAAACTGCAGCAGTGTATGGAGTAGAAACTGTTGCATCATCCTCATTGCGGAGCAATCTATCCAACTCGGGCCACACTAATTCACGCCTGCATCCCCAGCAAATGTAAACACTCATACACTAATATATACATAATGATACACATGCGTATATGATATATAAGAAATGGAGACCAATCGTTTCGACAATGACTCATAATCTAATTACCATGCAGTAAAGTCATCTTCAATACATTGATCATCATCTCCCAAGCCTACTGGGACAAGCTTCTTTCCTCCTGAATTCAGGCACAATGCTGATGGGTCAGAAATCAAGAAAACAGTAGGCAGGAACAGGAAAGAGCCGACATGGAATATACAATGAATCAATGATAATATTGATTTTGAAGTTTAGTACCAACTATTTTAGAGCATGGAAAAGGGTAGAATGATAATGTTAGCAAAACTTACAATGGTTATACGAATAAAGCAAACTGATATTCTTTTATAATGGCCAGTAAAAAAGCGATTATATAGTCTAACTTGGAATAGCTAACCATTGAACAGAAAACAGAAAAATAACACAATCCTGAGATACAAATGAGAACGTCATGAAGATCAATCAAGCGTCTAGCATAGCAAAAACTATATCAACTATCCAAATAAAAGCATTCTCACCTTGTTCAAAAATGAGGTCATCTACCACGATTGCAATCTGTCAAAGAGAAAAACAGTAGGAAAAGGAAAAGGTCCATTAAATACTCATGAGTGTGGAACTTAGTAATGCTCTCAACTCCAGCAACCGAGCAAGTGTTAGTATAATAACCGTTATATACCTTGTTAAAATGCTCATATTGTCTGTTCCCAAGACCGAATACACCATACTGAAGATTCTTAAGCCACTCCCCCCTATCTTTTCCCTGCAACAACAAAGCTCAACATCAACCTCAAACATCAAATCTAGTGTGGAAGGGAAAACCATTCATTGTGGAGATGTTCCACCTCAGTAAACCACTTGTAGAACCTCGCTGCATTGTCAGTAGGCTCACCATCTCCATATCTGCAACCAGCCAGCCCTCAATCAAATCAATAAATTTCATTTCTACAGAAGTTATCATTTACCATAGGCACACTGCTTGCATGTGCATTAGTGTTTTCGCCCGTAAATTATGGTCATTGTGCAATCAAGATACAACTAGAAGTTAAAAACATAAGGGAACCTACGAGGCCAGAAAGAAGAATGCTAAAGTCTCCTTCTTCAACTTCTCCTCGTACTCATCATCATCGGCAGCATAATCATCCTATCACAATCCAAAAGGTAAAGATAAAAACTCTGCGCTAATTAGAACTAATTTTAAGACTTAGACAATAAAAATAAATAATAATAATAATAATAATTAAAAAAAAAAAAAAAGGAATAGAAAAGTAAAACAAGAACTTACCAAGTCAATTACTTTAAACTTGGCCTGTGAATATCTAGTTTTAGCTTCCTCAACAAATGCCTATAAACAACATTACAGTAATCATTTCATGAGCAAAAAGAAATCAGATTATTGCCAAAAAAATACCATCACATAAAGTTGCCAGCCAAAAGTAAAGGTGTAGCATCATGCAGTAAAAGTCCACAAAAAAGTTAAATCTCGATTGAAGCGAGATTCATGCCCTTCAACTTCCGTCTAATTGTTGCAGTTTCACATGTTAGATTCAACAGCTTCCAATTTCTCTGATCAATTAATTCGATTATTTTTTATACGATGCTATCAAAATTCTCTGTTTTTTCAATCCGATTCCAAATTTCCAGAAAATAAACACTTTTCCCTACCTTCGCGAAGCCTTCAGCTGTACCAGTCTGTGTTCCGAAGAAGACGGAAATCTTCGTCTTCTCATCCTCCACTTCCTCCGGCTCCGCCGACGCCTTCGGCACCACCAGCTTGAGCGGCTCCAGCTCCTTCTTCTTCGCCGATCCGGCGGCGCGCCGCCACGCCAGCACCACCACGCAGCCTATGAGCACCGCGATGGATGTAGTGAGCACCATCACCACGTCCTTATTCTCCTTCAACATCGCCACCAGCCCCGGCGGCGCCGCCCCCTCCAGCTGGCCGCTGGAGTAATCGCCCTTTAAGATCGCCGCTATGAATTCGAGCGGCGACAGCTTCTGCGACGGCGAGGGTTCCATGATTTTCTCGACTAGGTCTGCGCTAGATTTCCGAATTATAAACTAAACAAAATGCAAACAATTCCAAATGGAGAAACTATCAAAAAATTAATAAAATAAAAATTATATATGGAAAAAAAAAATATTCAGAGTCTCCCCCCTCCTCTTGAATTATGAATTTTTTGAGGTTTAGTTGATTTTGTTGAGAGAATGGGGATACGCTGGGAGGGACTCTGACTTCCACAGATTGGATGAGAGGTGTTTAATGGAGTTTTTATTGAGAGAGAGAGAGAGGAGAGAGAGGGAGGGAGGGAGAAATAACACAAACTCTTACCAAACTAGAATGGTTAAGATCACCTAACATTGATTAACCATGGTTAATTAAAAATAAGGGTAATTTATTATCAAAGGAGTGTTTGGTTGAAATAATAACGCGCGTGAATGTTAGTCTAGTCACAGTGTGGTTAATGCTCGGGCCAAAGATTACGGGTTCGAGTCCACCGTTTACGGTATTAAATTTTCATGTAAAATTATTCAAAAAGATAACACAAGCGTTTATTTTCTTTAAAATGGGAAAAAAAAAATTAAAAAATTACTACTATTCACACAATAATTTTATAGTACGAGATTTTTTATTTAATTTGTAATCTCAATTTTTATATCCCTTGCCTTGAACAAAACAAGCACCATTAATATTTTTGAGTGTTCTAATTTAGAAGTTTCAATTGTCATGCGAAACTACTTTTAAAGGTTAATTTTGACTTCTTATCGCAAGAATGTGACACTCCTATTGTGTTAATTTTATTTTGAAAATATAGTATTTTTTCTTTTTCCATTAGGATGTTTCAAATTTCAATTGACCATATGAATTAATTTTATGAGAGAATGTTGTTTTCTAGCCCTTTTTCTAAACAAAAAATTCATAATGTCTCCTCTACTTTTTCAGTTTCAAATTAGCACTATGAGTTTTGAAATATCTATTATACTCTTAATGATATAAAAAGACTAATTTTCATTTGAATCATACATGAAGACTAATTTCATGTATGAATTTCCGACAAAATTTTCCGGCGAAAAATTTCCAACCAACAATTCCGGCAAAAATTTAAATCATACACGAAGCCTAACTTCATGTATGCATCATATATGCATTATACATGAAGACTAACATTCATGTATGCATCATACACGAAAAATTCCGGCGAAATTTCGAATCAGACACGAAGTCTAACTTCATGTATGTATCATACACGAAGACTAACATTCATGTATGCATCATACACGAAGACTGACTTTTATGTATGCATCATACACGAAGCCTAAGATTCATGTATGCATCATACACGAAAATTTTCGCCGCCAAAAATTTCAAATTTGTATCATACATGAAGATTAGTTTTCATGTATGATACATACACGAAGATAGATTTTCATGTATGATGCATACGTATATGATTCAAATTTTTGCCGGACATTTTTTCGCCGGCGATCGCACCACCAGGCCACAGTCGGCGTCGAAAAATTTTATCGTCGGAGATTCATACATGAAGTTAGTTTTTGTGTATGATTCAAATTAAAGTTAGCCTTCTTGTATACATGAAGGGTATAAAAGTCGCAAATAAACTCAAAAAGCTATTTTGAGTTTTTTTTTTCTTTTCCAAAATGACATAATTCATCTTTTATGTTTGAAAAGGGCTATTTCAATGTTTCACTTTAATTTTATTATAGAGTGATATTATGAAATAGCCATAATGAGCATTACAATACAAATTATAGTCCATCTTCTTCAAAAATATAAATTTTGGCCATTTTTTTCAATTTGGGACAAAAATACCCTTAATGAAATGCGGAGCGGATCGGGTCTGACGCGGGCGGGCACGGGTCGGTTCGGGCCGAGTATCAGGCATTTGGTACTTCTGGTACAAATTTAGTCTTATTAGTACTAATTGTTCTAGTACTTCTGGTACAAATTTAATCTTATTAGTGTAAATTATTCTAGCACATCTGGTACAAATTTAACCTTATTAGTGCCAACTGTTCTAGATTTGGTACAATTGGGACGAATTGTCGAATTAGTTCTAGATGTTCCAAGTTATGACGTGGTACTATTGGAACGAATATTCTAATTTGTTCCAATTGTTCCAAATTATGACTTGTTTCACTATGGTACAATTGGCAAACGAACTGCACCAACAATTCAAAAAGAACCTGAATCAGTTGATAGCGATGCAATTGCTTGTAGAAATGCTTACACAATGAAAAGAGAAAGGAAAAAAATCAAAACAAAACAAGTAATTTAGGAACTCATCATTGAACAATCATCCACTCAATCAAAATATGTTGCGGATTATCAAAGCATCTTCAGTAATTTCTCAACTCAATTCAACAAGCACACAACAAAATCCAGCTCATGCTCCACGTCTCCGATAAAAAAACAGTCGATGTATTGATTTCCGATGTACTGCACCTTCACACTCATCCCCAAACCTCACTCATTCGCTCTACACACATCCCCCATCATCTTCAACCACCCCCAACACCCAATTCTCCGCTTCCTATCAACCCGGGCCTCCCACTCGACTCGATCCAAAAGGCCCGACACCAGAGCCCGCACCCACCAGCTCCAGAGTCGTTGCCTCTGGACCTACACCCTCACAATCAGCTGCATCACCGGATTTATTGTAATCGTGCTCAACCAAGGATAAATTAGTCTTCTACGTCACCCCACCAAAGCCCTAGAAAATTACACCTCTGATCCCTTAAAATCCAAGTTCCGCCTCGGCAGACTCGTGGTCGAGAACAACGTCGCTCAGATCCCGTCATCGTCGGAGATCCAGTTCGTCATCACCGATTTGATCACCGACATCCTGGTCAAGTACGAGGGCAACGCGTTCTGCTCCTAGATTGAAAATCTGGAACTGCTTCTCCCTCTCCTCCAAATCTGTAATACCCCAAACTTTTTCTACAGTCTTTAAAAAAATGAAAGTTATTAATAATTATGCCTTTGCACGCCTAAGATCATGAAATTAAATTCTAAGATTTACGGTGAAATCCGTTTCCGAAAATAATTACCAGAAATCGGACGAACGACTATTGTATTAGGGTTTTCGCGTCCGTTAAGTTTTACGCCCGGAAACTCGGAATCGAATTCCGTCAGAATTTACATTTACTTTTTCTTCGAGACGAGTTCACCGGAGAAAGTTAGTTTTTATGATTTTCCGGACGAATTTTGGACTGTGATGTCCCGACTTTTTCTCGTATTTTGAAAAATGAATTAGGTTTTCCGAGTACGTAAATTATTTCCAATCTAACGGACGAATTAGATTTCGTAAATTCCGTAACCAACTAACAAAGTATTTCTCGATTTTTATATCGACGTTTAAGAGCCGGAAACGAGATTTTATCGTCAAATAATTCCTCGCCAAACATGTCTTAGCGAGTCACCACTACTTTGTGGGATATTTTTCTGCTTTATGACTCACCAAAAATGAGTCATCACCCTCCTCTTTCATCCCTCCTTTACCGCCACCCCACCTCCATTCTCACTCTCATTTTCTCTTCATCATCTCCTCCATTGAAGCTCAACCTCAAGCTTTCTTCAAGAGCCCAAGTCTCTCGTCTACCGATCATTTTCATTTCCGAATCCATAATACGAAAGGTAAAAACTTCGTCTATCATTTGAACCGAACAAATCTCTTTTTCCCCATTTTTATTTTTGTTCGAAAATTTGGAGGATGAATAGCATGTGATTTCTTGATCGAATCTTGTTCTAGGACGTTTAGAATCGAGTTCTACGGATCAAATCATGAAGAAAATCACACCTACATGTTCTAGGTCATTACCGAAATTTTTCAGATTTGGGGCTTTTGATTCGTGTTCGATTTCTTTGTCGAATTAATGATAGATTAGTGTTCCGTATGATGTTAATTGATCGTATGAATTGTTTTAGATTTTTTTAAAAATAAAATCCAAAACCTAAGAGACGAAGAAGGCTTGATTTAGGATAGTAAATGTTATGATATGCTCGATTGTTTAATGGAAATGAGATATACGATGCATGAGGATGAATATATATTAAATTGAGATTTTTCTAAAAATAAAACGAAAAGTGTAAGAGACGAAGATGTGTTGATAAGTTGAGGCTCGATAATGTTTTGATAATATGATTTGCATGTTAGTAATGCTCATTAGATGATAATCGTTGTCATAAAATTTGAATGAAAACGGAGAATGTAAAATTTTACGTAAGAGACGAACGACGGTCGATAAGTCAAGAATAGATAATGATATGAGGATGAGAATTGCGTATTTATGATTCTTGATAGATGATGAATAAGATTGTAAATTTTGAACGAATTCCAAAGATGTTGGATTTCTCTTAAGAGACGAACAAATGATGATAAGTAGTGATAGAAAAGACGATTAAGGATTCTAATTGGATATAGATAGTTATTAATGATTAAGGAACGAGTTTGTAGTTGACGACATGTTCGTCCGAATTATGAAATGATGAGTTGTAATTATAAACGAGAAGTAGAGACGAGAAGTTGAACTTGATTTTGGTATAGTAATTGCGTAATTAATGAGTCGATGTTTTGATCGTCGTGTTTATAAACGAGAAATGAAAAGGGGTCTATCACGTAAAATAGTACGAGTACACTGTATTGAGTCAGTAAATTCGTGAGAATTTAGGTTCGATAACATAGAACGAACCTAGAAGACCTTGCGTCGATTTTATCGAGCATTAGGGTTTCACTCGGCAGTTTTGCCACCTTCCACGGAAACTGCGATATCTCCTAGCTCGTTTATCGGAATTGAGATCCGCGAATTGGAGAGTAAACTAGACACCCGTACCTTTCTTTTGGTATAAGATTTGACCCCTTTTTCGCAATCCCCTGTTCTAGACAGACTTACTGACCTAGTGCAGTATATGTTCAAAATGTAGTTTCTTAAGTTGAATTCTTTTTAACTTAATTCCTTTTGATCTTCTAAGTCGTTGTAAGCAATCGACTTCAGTTTTACCGACATAAGTGTCGAGTAAGGAACCAAATGAGGCTTAGATGAGATGTGCTCGAGTCTCGTTCCCGTTTAGCTAAAAGAATTTAATTTAGCGTGCAAATGTCTAAAAAGCTTAAAAGACTAATTCGATATCGTTTTCGATTCCTTTTTCATTTATCGTATCGACGACTTATCAATGTATGATTATGTGATGGTCCCAATACAATTTCTGGTGTATGGGGGGAAATACACCAGATGCAACTTTTTAAAACAACCCCCTAAAATAAAACACAACCGAGTAATGAAACTCAGTTGGATTCACAACCGAGTAAGAAGCACTCGGTTGGAAGTGAAGTGTTGTGTGGAATGTGGTGGAAAAAGACTCGTATAAATTAACTCACGCTTTTATGCACGGTTGGTCAAGAACCAAAACAGTTGAGAAAGAGTGCAGTTTGTATGCAGGTTAGAAGGTCAGTTGAAAATGCAATAAATAATTGAACAAAATAAACTCAACACACGAAGATTTAACGTGGTTCGGAGAGAACTCTTACGTCCACGGGGAGTTGTGAGTCCACACAACTCAGTCCAAGTTCTTTTGGACAAACTACAAAGCTTACGCGGGCTTTGCAACCGTTAAGGATAAGTTTGCGGGTACTTATCAACCTTACAGTTTAGTTTTCAGGTACTAAACAACCTATCTACTCAATTCCGGGAAGAGTAGGGTCCTAACACTCCTTTTGAGAGGAAGTGTGAAAAAGATGGGTTCCAACTAAAAGCTCGAACACGAAGTGAGCTTTGATCTAACACTCTACGAACTCTCACAAAGTGTTGTTCTCAAGGTTGGATCTAAAGACACAGAAACTAATTCTAACACTCTAGAACTCTCAACAGGTGATGTTCTAAGAGGATAACTAGTTAAGCTTGAATGCAGAAAGAAGTTGTTCTTTGCTTGAATATTTCTACTCGCACTTGTTCGTCTCGTGTGTGTCTTCTTTTCTTCTCTGTGAATGAAGGCCTCTATTTATAGGCGGAGAGAGTCAACTAGCCGTTGGAAGAGTTGTTGATCTCTGTTCTTTGATAGCGATGGCTTGTCTCTCATCTCTGCAGACTTTTCGGATTTGGCAACTGCGTGCTTCTGCTTTCCATCTGAGACAGCCTTGTGTTGGGCCAAATGAGGTAATGACAGAGAGTCAAACCTTCACGTGACTTCCTTATTTGAAATTCAAATCTTAACATCAGACTTCCAACAAGGAGTGGTCGGTTAAGATTTTCGATTTTCAACTAACTTGATCTTCAGCTGATGTTCTATCTAAGTGCTGACGGTTGAACTCTCAGCTGACTTCAACTTCATGCTGTTGACCTTCTGGGTTTGAGATCCTACAACTAATGTTCTGAAATTGAACACTCAGTTGTCTTCCTTGTATCTGATTAGTTGGGTTTGAACGCTCGGATGACTTTCTTTCATCTGATGTTCTCTTCCCTCTTTCTACTTCTCATCTGATGAACGCTCGGTTGTTTTCCTTACAACTGATGTTCTATCGCTTGAGTGTAACTTTCCCCTTTTTCAATGCTTCATCTAATGAACGCTCAGTTGTCTTCCTCACAACTGATGTTCTATCCGAGTGAAGCCTTATTGCCGTCTTCAGGTGGAGTCCTGTAAAGATAAAATCTTAACAATGCTCAAACAGCGAGCCTAACTACTAACATTAGAATCTGGCAACATCTACTCGGTTGGGGTCAGTTGGTTTTGGAATCAATCAAAACTTTTACTTAAATTTCCCAACATTATGTACGATAAAGGAGGAAGTCAGCACGAGGATAGGACGGAAGATTGAAGAACGGAAGCTCGTATAATAGTTCTGTAAATTCGAGGTGAGCTTTCCTATATATCAAATAAAATGAGCAATGCTCGAAAACCTTTTCTTTATCGTTTTGATAATCGTGTTTTCAAAGTGATAATTATGGCACAAACTGTTTTATGTTTTATGTGAGTTCTCTTGTACCTTATGAGTTAGCCGTCGTGCTTTCCAGATTTATGAGTTAATCAAAAGGGGTTAACTAACGATCGGCTCTGAGTTAGTTAAAAGGGGCTTTCCAGAGTTAGTGCACTTGTAGCCTGTGGTGTATGTGGTATCCTGTTGAGGGGTAGCCAGCCACGGTGAATTATGACTGGTCAAGATTTGAACGTAATATCTATGAAAAATGCTTCGAAGCTACTTTATGAATGAAATGAAAATGTTTAATAGGCACGGGCTCTTTTAAATGAAAACCCAAATGCGCTATAAAATGAAATGCCTGATTATTTATACTTATGATTATGTTTTCGGCAACGTGCCCACTGAGTACTTTTGTACTTAGCCCTGCATATGTTTTCTAAATGTGCAGGTTGAAGCGACGAAGCGGCGACGGTTGAGTTAGAGTTGAATAAGAGTTAAGGAAGGCCTTTGTTTATAGTTCACAATTCCGCTGCTAGACTCTAAACTCTTTTGATATTGTGTAATGATCACTGTAGTCTAAGTTCTGTAATATAACTTAGAAGCTTTTTGAAGTACTTTCTCGAGTAATCTTTCGAGATTAACTCTTTCTTTTCGTTAATAAAGCTTTGTTCATAGAAGATAAGATGTTATGTATGTTTGTTTATTCTTTCATCCCCTTTCTTCCCCGTTTCTTTAATCCAACCTCAGTCGCACCCCGGCTTCTGTCGTCCCTCGGGATTTGGGGCTATGACAAAATCATTGTACGATTTCTCGTGCTTCGCCATCCATGCCGCGTGCCTCACCTCATCGTCGGAGCGGCGACGCCATACCCATGCTTTTAGCCTTGATTTCGGTACACAGATGTAAGGAAAAGCAAAAGAAAATAGAGCTTTTGGAATTATTGATCAGCTGCCCCTAAATTTCCCTATCTATAAAACAAGACGAGATCAATTCTCCATAGATCTGTGGATGTGTGTTTGTGGTTGTGTGTGTGTGAGAGAGAGAGAGAAATAGAGAGAGAAAGAGAGATAGCAAATAGGGCGAGAGAATTGTAAAGAAGGAGGAGTGTATACCATATACAGTAAAGTTAAATAAAACGGGTTTGAGATGGATCCGGGTGAGAGAGAGGCAAGGGTATATAGGTCCAAATTTAAAAGAATGGCCAAAATTTATATTTATGAAGAAGGTGGGCTATAATTTATATTTGAATGTTGATTATGACCGTATAACATGATATTCTCTATATTATATGTCACATTATTGTGAGATAATATAAGTACAATTTTAATGGTGTAACATGATATATATTCACTGGATGTGTGTAATACTGAAAGAGCAAGATAAGAGGCGTGGTTAATGTTATTTCGAATAGTAGTTGCAGATTATCCAAAAAAAAAAAAACATTGGAGAACAAATTAGAGTTAACCATGAGTATTAGTCTTAAAAGCATAAATCATTAATGGTGTTAATTTCAGGTATAGCTGAGAATTTATCTCCAAAAATACCCCTTCATGTCCTGTTTATAAAGTACTACTAATATTTAATAGTAGAAAATAAAATTGTTCTCCTTGTCTTGGGTCAATGATGTACTCGTTTAGTCTTAGGCTATCCACATCCCTTAGAGCACCCTAAGGGTGCTCTAAGGGGTGCTCTAGCACTCGAGCACCCTTAGAGCACTCTACCCCTGCAACGCAAGGGTGCTCTAAGGGTGCTCTATCTTTAATATTAAAAAATTCCCCATTTTCATTTATTAAATTAATTCATAAAATTCCATTAATAAAAATAACATTAAACATTACATTAATTAAAAAAAACTAACATATTACAATAATTAAAATAAAAAAAACATTACATTAATTAAAAATGCTAGACTACTCCCGAAGAGGACTAAATTTCCGGTAGAGGTGCTCGGCGAGATCATTGGTAAGTCGATGGTGCTTTTTTTGATCTCTCAAGTCGGCATTCCGTTGCATAAATTGCCGAAAGCAGATCGGAGTTGTCCGCAAGTGTACCCCGCTACTGGATGGAGAGTCAGAGTCCTCTCTCCAATTCTCCACATCTTCCCGCTCGTCTTCGATGATCATGTTGTGCAAAATAATGCACGCGAACATGATGTCTCAGAGATGCTTCTTGTACCAGCACCGACCCGGAGCGCGGATTATTCCCCATCGGGGTTGGAGCACTCCAAAGGCTCGCTCTATGTCCTTTCTGGCAGACTCCTGCATCTTCTTGAACCTCGCCGTCTTTAGGTCGGTTTCTACCCTCGGCGATTTGATCAAGGTAGGCCAACAAGGGTAGATCCCGTCGGTCAAGTAGTACCCCTTGTCGTAGCGGTGTCCGTTGACGGTGAAGGTGCACGGTGGAGCTCTATCCTCAAGCACGTCGGTGAACAACGGTGACTGGTTGAGGACGTTGAGGTCGTTGTTGGAGCCGGCAACCCCAAAAAAGGCATGCCAGATCCACAAATCCTGCGACGCCACCGCCTCCAAGATTAAGGTAGGCACGCCGTGATCGCTGCGAGTGTGGACACCCGCCCACCCTTTTGGGCAGTTCCTCCATTCCCAGTGCATGCAATCCAGGCTCCCGAGCATCCCTGGAAACCCATGCCGCAACTCGTGCATTTGGAGCAGACGCGCAGTGTCGGCAGCATTGGGCTTCCTCAAGTACCGCTCGCCGAAGAGGTCGATGATTGCACGGCAAAATTTTTTGAGGCAAAGCCGGCCCGGGCTATCTCCGATCTTCAGATACTCGTCGAACGAGTCGGGAGCACCACCGGTCGCCAGTTGTCGCACTGCCATCGTGCATTTTTGCACAGCCGTTAGCCCCCATCGCCCGAGTGCATCTTGTCGATGCGTGAAGAAGTGGACGTTTTCCTCCAACGTTGTGCAGATGCGCAAGAACAGATGCTTGTGCATCCGAAAACGGCGTCGGAAAAACTGCTCGCCGTAGGTGGGGTGGTCGGCGAAGTAGTCGGCGTGGAGGATCGCACACGCCGCTTCTCGGTCGCGGTCGACGAAGTCTCGCGCCCTCTTCTTCTTCTTTTTTTGCTCCGCTTGGTGTGCACGCATATAGCGATCCACATCCGCCATCATCTCCAGCACCCCGTCGTCGGTGCCGCCCTCGACATATTCCTCCGACGAATCGGAAAAAATAAGTTTCTCCGATGAAGACATTTTTTTAGGTTGAATTTGAGAGAGAAAAAGGATGATAAAATGGTGTGAGATATAAGTGAGAGTGTGGTGGTATTTATAGGTGAAGAAAAAAAATAAAATTAAACGGCATAGCCGTTGCCGCAACGGGCATAAACATTTCGAATATATACGTTAGGCGCGTGCAATGCACGCGCCGTAATTTTTTTTTTTTTTTTTTCAAAAATGCTCGCGCGTGCTCGGCACGCGCCGGACTCGAGCTCGTCTCGAGCGCTCGAGCACGCCTCGAGCTCGTCTCCTCCGCCACGCGATGGTCTCGAGCACCCCCTTGCTCGAAAGCGGCTCTAGCACCCTTGCTCGAGCCGCGTTGTGTATAGCCTTATACATATGTTTTTTTATCGTTTAGGTTCAAACTTAAAATTATTCTAAATGTGCGTTTATTTTGATGGAAATATTTTTATTCGAAAATGACGGATAAGAAAAGATAAGAAAATATTAACATTTTATCCTTTTTTTATCACATGTTTGTTAGTATGAAAAATAAAATTATCACATGGTCCTCCCACCCTTTCCTCATTTTTATACCTTTTATCCTTCGGAAAATATTTTTACATCAAAAGTTAAGGATAATATTATTTAAAATTGAGAGAAAATAAGTGAAAAAAGGCTGCCCGAAAAAAATTTCTAACCTGTCCGAAAATTATTTTTCATCACAATAAACATGTGAAAATGATGGAAATTGGTGAAATTTTTTTTTTTCTATCAAAGTAAACGGAAGAGAAAATCAAACTTTAAATATTAGTGTAATTGTTTTTACGACAGATAATAGAACAATATTCAAACCTTGTAATTTGACTTTGTGATAGTTTTATGCCGATGGTAATTTATGACATAGGAGGAGTAGTTGGAAGCCGGAATCTTCTATTAATACTCGAGAGTAATTTAATTGATAGTAATATAGTATATTTTGCATGTTTCATGTGGTCTCATTTTGGATTATGAATTCTTATTTTTAATTGAGTACTAATATTTGGACAATAGTGATCCAGACAACGGTGATATATTTGTAATTAAATATTCTTTCAATTTTTTTAAATAATTAATATAATTAGTATTTTGTCTATAACACCCTTTACCACTTAATTGTATGCTAATTTCTAATTTTAATTAAAATAAATTAATATCATGCACAAATTTTTGAAAATTCAAAATATTAATTAAATTTAAAAATTAACATATAATTAGGGTATTATAGACAAAACACTAATTATATTAATTATTAATAAAATTAAAATACTATTTAATTAAGAATATTACACCGTTGTGTCTAGACAACTATTGTCCAAATATCTTTATTCTTTTTAATTATGTATGTTTCAAGTTGCTGACTGATAGCAATTACTATCGGCCAAAAAAAAAATTGAGGCCATTTTAATCGGATTGATTTTTGAATTTTTTTCATCCGTTAATTATTTCGGATTATGAATTCTTATTTCAATGTCATGTCTATTTCAATTTTTTCAACTAGTAGACTTCTAGCAGTTGGAAAAAATAATTGCAAACAGAAATTTTTTGCATTTGGAAACTCACATTCACATGTGACAATATTAATGACATCAAAATTCTTATTTGTTAAATAGATAATAAAGATGCATGAGTTTGTCCTTTTTTGAATACTTAAAATATCAAGGCAAGTTTCATTTTTTGTTGATTAGCATCCTCTGCAAAAAATAGCATCATATTGATAATTTTGATACCCTCTCTCTCCTCCTTTATTCTTTATTTTATTTTTTTTGGGCTCACTTAATAGATTTGAAATCTCAAAGGATCTCAATCTTTTTCTTCAGGCCCATTTTTCTATTTTTATTTTTATGGCTAAGTTGATCCATAATTTATTGGGCTTAGTTTATAGACTTTTTGTCTTCATCAAATAACTACCAATACTATGTTAATTTTAACAATTTTCCAACCACTTTTGGAGACATTTGTATTGGGTTACCTTTTTTTTTTTGTATTGGGTTACCTATGTACATATAATTCAATAGAGACTATTAAATCTTTACCCCACTTTTATTATAAAAACTTTATTCAAAAAACCCAATTCAATTATTCTATCATCGGATGCTCGACGACAAAATTTGAAATACAGACATACAATACGGATATCAAACGATTCTTTAATTAATTTAGAATTTTTAAAAGTCGTTTTATTAATTCATTGATAAAATTGATACACATTGAAAATGTCATGCCATAAAACGTAATGATTGGTATATAACTGAAATGAAAGTGTATATATCGAGAATAAACCGATACTCACAAGTTTTGATTATATTTAAATATTAATTTTATAAGAAGAAACTTGCAAATGCAGGGATGAATTGATGTTTGTTAATTTATGAATCTAATGTCATAGGCTTGCATCATGTGAGCTAAGATAATTAGAAAAGTCAAAAGTTAATAAATAATTTTACATCATGAAATAATGTCCATACCTATTTTATAACATATTAATTAAAACACCCCACTCAAATTTCCATCTACTTCATCCGTTCATAATAAGTGTAGTTCGATTTATTTTTCTCCGTTCACGAAAAGTGTTGTTCAGCCGCTTCATCCTTACAAGTCTTTTTACTTACTCCCTCTATCCAAGATATTGTTGTCACTTTTGATATTTAAGTCTGTCCACGAAATCATTGTCATTTCCATTTCCAGTAGTACGACCCACTACATTATATTTAACCTTATATTTCTCACTATTTCACTAACATTTATTGTGGGACCCTTACTTCCAACAATAATTATTATTATCCACTACTATCCACTATTTTTTTAAAACTCGTATCGTCCACAATGTGTCAACCGTACCATGAAGTCATGAACGGATGAAGTACTATTTTTCAATCACACGTAACAAATAATTTGTGGGTTCTATTTTTCAATCACAATACATTTTTCTTTTCTCACCCACTCTCCGTTTATTAAAACTCGTGTCACTCCCTTCGAATCTTACTTACCGTGAAAGTGTGGAGTATAATGCTTTCACACATCAACTTCCAAATTACTTTTCAATACATCTCCTTGCCTTCAATCAAAACATTACACGTAATATATTATTAGAAATTTAAAAGGACTTTACCATATCTATTTTGCAACTGAAACATAAATCAAAGACTCGTGTTATTTCAAAATTTCTTCATTTTTGTTAGTTGGTACGTAAATATGACACGTCAACACACGCAAGCTTTTCATTTGTCACACATTTATCAAAATCTGATTGGGCAAAAGTGACCAATTTCCAAATATAAACAACGTTCTCATTTATCTAAGTCGGCGCCCAATCACCTCGCCTATTTAATTTTCTACGCTCTAAACTTTAACGACAAAAACTGGGGTATAACTGTACAAGCCTCCATCATACAACACCCGATCCGGACCCACACCGACCCATCCGACTTGGTGCGTGACATTCACGCACGTGCTGCGTGTATTTTACGAGCTATAAATTTTTTTGCTTTTTTAATATTTTGTTAAATTGTGTCCTACATTAGTTGAAGATAGTGACATGAGCCACTTTATATGGTGAGATAATCATCTCCTTTATAAGGCCTTTTAAGGGAGGAATGAGCCTAATATTCCATTTCTAATATGGTATCAGAGTCAGTCCAATCTAATTATGGACGTCACCCAATATCGTTGTCAACAGATGGCGTTGGTTGTCCATGCTGTGCGTGAGGGGGCATGTTAAATTGTGTTCCACATTGGTTGTGGAGATAGTGGCATGAGCCATTTTATATGGTGAGCTAACCCTCTCCCTTATAAGGCATTTTAAGATAGGAATGGGCCAAATATTTCATTTCTAATAATTTGTAGGTTTTTTTCTCTCTTGTTTTGTTGTGTGCCTCTTCATTTTTTTTGTCGCTTCTTCATTGGTCAAGATTCGAGTGAAGGTAACCGAAGGCCTCGGAGCGAGCCAAAAAATTCAAATTGTGTTGTCCATCAATTGTCCTTATATTAATAATTGGAGCGAAGACAGAACCGTAAAATTGAAACATTCGACTTGACCTAAATTTAACCGGGTTGACCGGATCGGACCCAGATCGGGGCAACCCATCATCATGGTGGAGATGTCTCCCTCCACCAAGTCCAACTCAAATTTAACTATTATCATTGCGTTATATTTTCATGTCGTGTTAGGCGCACACAGTAGTTTTCGTTTATCAATCAATCAAACCTTTAGTCTCCCTTAATATTCCATTATTTTTATTCATTTCTAAATATTAATTTTTGTTTTATTCTCTCAACATTTGTTCACATATCGAAGGAGAAGTTAGAATTTTTATGGAAAATTCAGAGCTATAAAATTTATTCATGGGAGTCCAACTAACAGCGATGTATAAACGTTAATCAAAGAAAACTAGAAAAGCGTACCACAAAAAATAAAAATCGTGTGTATATTTATTTATTTTAATCAATTATAAATGAATGATGACTTTCATGTACTTATATTAACTCGATTATACTCTCTTCGTCTCGTTTAATACGGTCAATCTTTTTTACAGTGTTCCACTTAATATGGTTTGTTTACTTTTGTAAAAATAATTAGGCCCTACTCTAGACTAAAAAGATACTATTTTATTAACTAAATAATCGCTTTATTGACTAATATTATTATTGTATTATATCTCATTTTCTTCCTTAGTGTCTATATCGAAAAAAAAATATGTCATAATGAACAGGACGAAGAGAGTATATATGGACATTCAGAACGTAATAGCTAGAATTAGTTATCTTGGGACATTTCATTTACGTTTTGAAATGGCTATGAGATAAATAAATGATTTCTTTTACTCATTACATGAATTTCTTTTTAAAATGCGATATAGAATTAACCCTTAATAGAAAGAAAAAGAATTACATTGGCAAGGCTAGAAGGCTAGATTTTAGGGAAAATGCATAAACAACAAATTTAAGTCGAGTGAGTCACTTACAAATTAAACATTATTTTTTACAAATTTACTCCCTTATATCTTATTTGATTGCGATTTAAAAAAAACTCGGGCAAGAGGTATAAATTTTCGAGCAACCCCTTTTACCTTGTCCGGAGTATAAATTTATACCTCCAAAATTGAGGTATAATATTATACCTCCCGTGTGTTTTAGATATTTTTCTCCTTTATCCATCAATTTCATCCCAAATAACCAGATATAAATATTGTGGTCTCTCCTAGAGAGTATAAATAAGTATATTATCCCTCCAACCAAACAACATATAAAACTTGTGGTTCCCACAATGAAGTATAAACGTATATCTCATAATATTATCCCTCCATTTAGAGGTAAAATTTATACTCCCAAGTGAACACACCTATAGTCTACACTAGCTTTATATTACTTGATTATGTTCTCCCGTGCAACTCGTCTCACACTGTGAGACGGGCGTGTGCACAACTTCCATATGCGACGCGTGTAATGAAGAAATACACCACTTTATTCAAAAAAATAAATTAAAAAGTCAACGAGTTTACCTGATTGACTCGGGTTCGACCCGGTGTCACATTGTGAGACCCGATCTCACCCATGAATTTGCCTATATTTATTAGTCTAGGACCCTATTGCCTCGTTAGAATTTAGGTGATGGTGTTGCACTGTTGCTATTAGGTCTAATAGGAACAAATGGAGTAGCATAAATGTTCACACCAATGACGTTTATAAATTGTTTTTTTTTTAAGTATTATATTAAGATATGAATATTTAATCGAATAAATCATTATACTATCATTTAGTACAGAGTGATATTACTACATCATCAAATAAGGTGAGAACTCTACACCGAGCTTAGACGAGATTAAACCTAGGGGTGAGCATAGCCGCCCCGAAACCGACAAACCGCCCTGAACCGCTCGGCGGCGGTCGGTCGGCGACGGTTTTAGAGAGGCGGCGGTGCGGCGGCGGTTCCAAAAATTAGAAAAAGTCAGTTGTGGCGGTCGGCGGTGGTTTCCATTTCTCCCAAACCGAAACCGACCGAACCGACCGCCATATATATATAATTAAAAATATATATATTGATTATTGAATAATGTAAATAGAAAAAAGAAACCCTAAATCTCGTTCACTGTCCAGTCCTCCCTCACTCACTCTTGCCGCTCCCAACTCCAGTTCCCATTTCCCACTCTCTCTCCCATTTCATCGGCACGGCCTCCTCCCACCGCCACCAGTGACCGACCACCGTTCACTCTCTGTCTCATCGTTTACGTGTTTGCAAGTCATCTGCACCACCACTGTCTCCTCACCCCTTGCCGGCGGCGCGGCGCCGTGAGTCTCGCTTCCTCCCACCACCACCGATGTCTCAACCAAATTCTGGTGAGTGGTGATTCACTTATACATTTTAAGTTGATTCACTGATTTGGTAATGATTTTGAACATGATGGCTTTAAGTTGATAATGGTTTTGATTCAAATGCATATATACGGTAATTTCAATTTGTTACCAGAGATTGAGAAAATGATACATTTTGCTATTTGGTACCAATAAAATAAGATAATAATTCTTGACTTTTTCAAAGCATAATGGAACTTTGAATGTCTAGAGATCTATCTCCCTGATTTGCAAAGCATAATGGATTCTAATGTGATATATTCTGCCCATTTTGCTCAAAATGGCGGTTTGGGCCGCCCCAAAACCGCAACCGACCGCCAGGTTTCGGTCGGCGGCAGTTCGGCCTAAAAACCAAGGCGGGGCGGTGACGGTTTGAAAAATGCCAAAAAGTCGGCGCGGCGGTTTTGGCGGCTCGGCGCGGTTTGCAGCCCAACCGAACCGCTTGCTCACTCCTAATTAAATCCAATACCTCTCACTAAAAAAAATTGTAGTGCCTCAACTAGCCAATCGAGCTAGGTCTCTCATCTGCATAAATACTTACAAATATATTATTGAATGTGAATTTGGAATCGAATTGTTAATCCCGTCGCCGCGCCATGATCATAATTTAAAATAGTTTTCTGTGTTTAAAGATATTTATACACATGAACATTTATCTTCACGTATTATTTTGTCAAAACGTTACTATTCAATCTTTTTCTATCAATGTCTCTTTAATTAAAACTAGACAATCGTAGTTGGCTCTCAGAACATTAACTGATAAACATCACTCCATCCAAAATAATAATTGAACTCCCAAAAAAATTAAATACACAGACTTCCAATCAATCAAATCATTTTAATTGACACTTTAATACTCCTATGTCACATTCAACATGACATTTTTTTTACTGTCTCCCTTATTATAATAAGTTTATTTTTATAGAAAAAAATTAGAATTTATTTTAAGCTAAAAAATATTTATTAATTTAAAATGCACTTTATTGTACCTAATTTCTTCTCCCTAATCTCCGCGTCGAAAAAAAACATATTATATGAACGGACTGGAAGAAGTATTTATTTATTATTTTCTCTCTGTAATCTTCCTTTTTCCATTCAATTTTATTTATAAGTTTGAATTGGAATTTTCAATCCGTATCATCGAAGACCGTACATCACAAGAGAAAACTTTTTTAAATTATTTAAAAATTACTTAGATGATATACTATTGAGATAAAATATGGCCCCAAGATTATGGATGTGGACCATTCATACGCCCATTTATGTAGGAACATATATGACTATATGAGCCAATTGACTTGTACAACTCAACAGGAGTAACAACAAATACAAATAAGAGCCCATAATGTGAAATACTATGATAAAATAATTGCAGATAAAACCAAAAGAGGAATTATAAAAAAAAAATATACTATTACAAAATAATTGCAAAGTTACAAAAAGAAAACTATTAAAAATCATTGCAATATTGGGCATGGTCCAAATGGTGAGGTCAACAAATAGTTACAACTGAGGCCAATGATTTCTGAACCTCATGCCAATATATATCAATATAAGTTAGTCTAGGTCACCAACACTGCCCCCACTACTCCCATGTGGGCCCCATATAAATGAATAGTAGTAACAATTAAAATTTGTTTGTGGGCCCCATATAAGTGAATAGTAGTAAGAGACCAAGAGTATTTACTAACAATTAATATTGAGAAAACGAGGGCAAATAGTTAATATAAAGAGTAAAAATTAAATTCTGTCAAGCTATTTAATTTTTATAAATTCTGTTGTTTGTGGTATGAAATATATGTATTCGTACTATGAGTACTATAGTTAAATTAAATTAATACTGATAAGATTGGTAAGATTTGTATCAATAGGATATATATTTTTAGTACGAAATATACGTATTCGTACCATGAGTACCACAATTAACTTAATATGTTGGTATATTCGTACCAATCGTACTGTGGTTCGATTGGTAAGAATACTTACATTTCGTACTACAGTGACAAAATTTATAAATATTTAAGTGACTTGACATAATTTAATTTTTACTCTCCATTTTGACCATTTGATATTTTGCTCTATTAATATTTGTTATTTAAAGTATACTTCTCTATCTACCACTACACTAAATTAATATGTCAATCAATAATCAATAATAATAACATCTTATTATGAGAATCAACACTTGTGGGGCTATGTGGTAAAAATTGTAGTTTGTATTTCACAATTTTTGAAGGACAATAGTTTGGCAAATACAGTTTTAATTTCTCGACGAAGATTGGTAATATATTAATTTGTCAAATATTATTCTACGTACATGGGGCTAGTTGATTTTTAATATATTCCGGGATACGAAAGTCAAATGAGTTATTTTAAAAAATAAATAACGCAAAGTAATAAAGCTCCAATGCTTTTATTTATCTACTCTTCTTGCGGTTTGGTGAACTTCAATTGATTTAAAAATGGTTAATTTTAAATTAATTACTCTAATTAAAACAGTCGTGGAAGGGACAACTCCAATTACTCAAATTGGACAACTTTTGGATTAAATAAATTCATTTAATATTATCCGCACACCTTTTAGATAAAACCACGTACGATTTGAAGATGCACCACTCTATCAAAAGTACTTGTAATCTAGATAAATTTAATTACAACTACTCATAAATAGATCCAACTCAAATAAACATCAAAGAGCATCCGCAGCGGCGCTTAAAAGTTGATGGTGCTCGCTCTCTCTTTTTCACGAGTGTTATGCCGCCAATTCGCTGACGAAGCAAAATAACTCATTTGCATCATTTTGGAGCACCATCGAGAGGACTAGGCGGAGGGAGAAGGTGATAAGGTGGCAACGTGGTTTTGGGTGAAGAAATGAAAAGGAAGGGAGAGAGCCAGTGCCACCATCGATGGCACCACTGCGGGAGTTTTCCAGCGCCAACAAAAATGAGATGGCACCATACTCTAAAAGCGTATATCTAGTTGATTCAGTGTTTTAATTTATCCAATAGGTACATGTATGTATTTTCTTCCTCCTACTTGTTATAATGTTTAAATTTAATAATTCATTTTTCAGTTCAAATTATCGTATGATAGTATTTACTCATATACATACTTATCTTTTCTAATTTTTTTACTCACCACTCCATTAAAACACGCCAAGAATATTAAAAAAAAGTGATATAACACGTTACTTCATTTTAAACAAAAAACTCTTAAGAGCATTCACAATAGTGGGATTTGAAGTCCTAAGGTGATGAGTATTTTTGTAGGGTTTCAATAATTGATAGCCCTAGGGTGAAATTTTTACTATGGTAATGCTTTACCTCTAGGGCTATCTAATGATTGATTTTGTATTTCTTTTTTTTTATTTTTACTTTTCTATTTTAAAATAGCAATAAGAGTAATAAAATACGAAATTGTATTGAAACATTGGAAAATTACAATAAAATTGATACAAATTAAAAACTAAAAATGAAATACTGATAATTAAACACTGAAAAGTAATAAAAATTGCATATCAATATCCGGAAACCCGTATTTTACTTGAGAAATGCGCACACTTCACGGTGACGCCTCAATTGTTCCTGCTCCATATCGCTTGTTTTCCATGTGTAGATTTCGTAGGCCTGCTTAAAATCCTGAGTAGCCACGATTTGGCCCATATGTTGCTCGATGCCGCCAATTTTTTGCACGGCCTCCACCTCCGGATTGATTTTTCCCTTTCCCTTATTCGCCGCCTTGATGCCGGTCAGGCGATTTAGCATCGACGAGGCCTCGTTTGCAGATGCGGAGTTGCTGGAATGACTTGTGTAGCCACCGTCTGCACTAGTCTTGGAGCGCTTCGATTGGGTCTTGGCATCCGGATTGCAGAATTTGGGAATATCCTTCATGACCTCCCACACCTTCCAATGGATGAAATGTTTCCCACTGGTTGTATGATAAGCATTGGCGGCTAGCTTGTAGAGGTCGAGGTTGCTCCGCCTACTAGCATTTTCTCTCTCGAAGTTGATGTATTGCTCGTTGAATTTAGTAATTTCGGTCTTGGCGCATTTCCACGCTGACCGAATGGCTTTTACATCACGAGGAGGTTGAGGAGCTATGAACTCGTTGAATTTTTCACAAATTCTCTTCCAAATTTATCGAGCTTTTGATAGTTTGAATTTACCGCATCAAGGTTGATATCAACATAGCACCTGACAATCCACTCAACTTCATCTGGCGTGTAGTTGCCGCTTCGAACTCCCTGGTTCATTGCCGGGGCCTTTCCCTTGCCCTTGGCCGGTGCCTTTTCCTTGGCCGTTGCCTTTCCCTTTATGCAACGTGGTTCCGGCTCCTCCTCGGCCTCTTCATTTTCCTCGTCCTCTTCTTCATCCTCAGGGACATCGTTGTCGTCCTCATTGAGGTTGATTCCTCTAAACTGGCGATATGCAGACGACGGTGTTTGAAAAGATTGGTAGCCACCAGACGGCAACGAGAATTGCTGGAATGGACCCGACGGCGGCGGCGAAGGACTGAAGTGGCTGAAGCCCGGTGATTGTGAGTATTGCCCAAATCCATAAGGCGAGGAGTACTGCTCATATCCAGTACCTTGCTGGGATGAAAAACGACAGACTATTGCCGGCGAATAATTATCGTGAGGGAATTGGATTGGGCGATTGGGAAGAGGGACGAGGGTTTTGTATGTAATTTTGGGAGTTCCACTGGTTGAATTCATCATCTCCCATTTTTGAAGAACAAATAAAATTACAAGAGAATTTGTTTGGAATGTAGAAATGAGAATGAAGAATAGAGAAGGTGTGGATGTTGAGAGATGAATGAGATGTATTTATAGGTAAAAAAAAAAAACCGTTTCCTACCGTTGAGAGCAAACTGAATTTTTTATTAATTTTTTTAATTTAATTTCAGATAAAAAAAAAACCACACAAAATGGGAGGAGGCAACGCGTGTCCCTCCTTTATTCCGTCTTCGCCTTCCTCACCCGGACTTCACAGCACCAAGGCGCCATCCTCCGCGCCCGCCCGCCGTTGCTCCAACGACGATAGCCCTCGTCGCGGGCGGGCATTCCCTCCTTCGCTCGTGGTCCGCCCGCACCGTTGGAGGTGCCCTAAGTCAGGAATTAGGAAAATCGTTATCCACAAATTCCTCAATTTTTCAAGCGCCCAAAAAAATCAAATAAATAAATATTTCTCATTTTTTTTCCCAATCCTATTGTCTTTCTCGTAAGATTATTCCCTCACAATCACGTAATTTATTTTTAATAATAAGAAATTGTACTCTTGCATTGTTTTCATTGAATAGAACTATAGAAGTAATTCTTTATAAGTACCAATCATTTAATTATTTTATATTTTTGATTTTGCTTTCACGTATACGCATACAATTAGGTCAACTCTATTTCTTAAGAATTGCCAACTGGCAAATCAAATTGCTCGAAAATTCGTCGAATTTTTATTGGATGCTAATTTAAGAAATACTCAGATCTTCACAAATTGACCAACACTATATGCATGAAAAAATATTTATTTAAACTAATTTGGCCTTTTAATTTAAATTAAATTAAATTAAATTAAATTAAATTAGAAAAGGTGAAAAGGGCATGTACAGTCAGCTGCTTTCCTGTTGCTTAGCTTAGCCTCTCATATTTTTATTTCAGTTTTTTAGCTCTTACTTTTTCTGATCTCTCTCAACTGCCCATCCCCCTCTCTCTCTCTCTCTCTCTCTCTCTCTCCCTCTCCCCCTGACACACACACTCATCTGATTCTCTCTCTCCCCTTCTCTAGATACAACAAGATATATTAGTCTAATGCAATAAATGGTGAAAAAAGCCCACTAAGAGCCCATTACTTCATGGATTCTTAATTCTTTCTCCTCTTCTTGGTAATTGTATTCTCTCTCCCTTTCTCTCTCTATCGCGAGGAGTGTGTGTGTTGTGTGTGTAACCTACACATGGCTACGCAAACGTAAAAACGTTTCCATATTTGCTGATGTTTTGTTGGTGGGTCGGTATTCAGGATTTGGAATGTGAGCGTTGCTTGTTGTTGTTGTTGAGAAGGAAGGAATATATCAATGGAGTCTGCTTCTTCTGCTTTGGAGGGTAAATCAAAGATCCTTTTTTTCTTCTTCATTTAATTCTTCTTTTCCCTTTTTGGTATATATTTTTTTCTGTTAAAGAGTTGTTTTCTTCGCTATTGCTTGTGTTGAGCGTTGCGCATTTTTCGATACTTTTTATGCGAAACGGATTTGCTGCGTTTTGGAATATGATTTCTTGATAATGGGTCATGGAATTCATGCTCGATCTGTTGCGATAGTGTGATGAATAATGTTTGATGAATTTCTTCTTTTCCGGGATTTTTTTTTTTGTGCGACGAAATCCCCACACAGAGAGACACGCATGCTATAAAACACACACACACACACACTCCATTATTGCTTTTTTTTTTTTCCCTTTTTCTATTGATAGTTTGCCCGTTGATTGTCAGATAATGTATAAGTATTTATGAATTACCTACTCTGTGTGTGTTGGTGTGTGTGGCTTTTATCACCACCTCAATAATTTCAAGGTTGCTTATAATAAGAACAAAAGTGATTATGAAGATATGCCAACGAGTTTCCAGCTGTAATTTTTTCTTGTTTTTCTGTTAAATTTTTTTGATCTTCGAGTGTGGTAGATTAACTGAGATGATGAATAAATTTCTATTGCTAGTTGACAATTTGTGCTGCTTTTGTGCTTAAAATATTTGTTTAGTTTGTCATCCTTCAACGTGGAGGGCATTGTTAAGTCAAAGAAGTATGTTTGGTGGCTTCTTACTTACTTTCTTGTACGATTTTTGACGAAGTTTAAATATCGATTTCTTCACATATTCTTGATATTTGAATGTTGAATTTGCATATGGTGCTTCTTTCTTCACATTAGTCACTGCTTTTTTCCAAATCTACTACGCAATTTGGCATCCTTTGACTTTACATTGATGTAAACTCAACAACGCCGTCGTGAAGTTTGGCAAATCTTGAAAATAGGTAGTTTGATTAGTCTCATGGTTTCTCTCTGTGGTCATACATTAGTCACATGCAGTTTCATGGTTGAATTTTTTATAGGCTTTCCAGCTTCCACATAGTAGTATGTGTTTTTCATGTGATTTTGGTGTGTGAAATGCTAACTTCTTCTTTTGACATAGATGATTGAAGACTAGTACCAATTGCTGGTTGACTCTTATTGCTTGTGGGTCCAGCTTTGTGTTTTGATCCATCAAAGTGCAGTAAGTTGAGTATGGAGCAGAAGAGGCAACTAATCTATGAAGTTTCGACGTGGCCGGAGGGCTCCGCATTAGAATTGTTGCAGGGATGGACCCGCCAAGAGATAATGCAGGTGATCTGTGCAGAGCTCGGGAAAGAAAGGAAGTACACTGGATTAACAAAGTCAAAACTAATTGAGAATCTTCTGAAAATCGTAAATGAGAAGAGAGCACAGGAAACCGGGAGTGCAGATGTTTCTGAAGTGGGGAACGGGGAAAGGACTTCCAAGAGGCAAAGGAAATCCGATCATCCTAACCGTCTGCCTGTTGCTGCAAATGATGTTAGTCCCGACATTGATTTGG
This sequence comes from Schizonepeta tenuifolia, assembly GCA_029490685.1. Taxonomy (NCBI): domain Eukaryota; kingdom Viridiplantae; phylum Streptophyta; class Magnoliopsida; order Lamiales; family Lamiaceae; genus Schizonepeta; species Schizonepeta tenuifolia. The sequence goes on from CM055957.1 coordinate 87,525,900, forward strand.
GTGATGTCATGTATTGTAAAAACTCGGCTTGCAAGGCCAAAATGAATCACGATGATGTCTTCTGCAAGAGGTGTTCGTGCTGCATTTGTCATCAGTATGATGACAACAAGGACCCCAGCCTGTGGTTGATTTGCAACTCGGACCCTCCGTTTCGTGCTGTGTCGTGTGGCATGTCGTGCCATCTTGAATGTGCCTTGCGACACGAGAATTCTGGCATCTCGCAGGATAGGCAGGATAAGGGGCTCGACGGGAGTTTCTGTTGCGTATCTTGCGGAAAGGTGAATGATCTGCTCAGGTAAATATATATTTATTTGCTGGTATGTGTATTTGGTTAATTCTGCAGCACTATGATATTCACTTTGTTAGTATGTCTAATTTGTTGGACCAAATGCAAAACCTCAAAAGTTATGATCATAAGTTTTAAAATGAAACTTTTTTTTTCCTTCAATCATAAAGCAATAGTAGTAACAACATAGAAGATATTATGCAGTTCTTGGAGAAAGCAACTGGTAGTGGCAAAGGATACGAGGCGCGTTGACATATTATGCTATAGGCTCTCCTTAAGCCAAAAGATTCTTGCTGGTACCAAACATTACCAGCATCTTTATGGAATCATTGACGAAGCAGTGAAAAAGCTCGAAGAAGATGTAGGCCCTCTAACGGGCTTACCCGTGAAGAAGGCTCGTGGAATTGTGAACCGGCTCTCGTCAGGACCAGAAATTCAGAGGTTTTGTGCTTCTGCTTTGGACTCTCTGGACTCTATGCTTTCTAACAGAGTTTCTGATGTGCCTTCTGGTACTCTCTCTCTCTCGCTCTCTCTCTCATGCTGTTAGTTTACATAACCTGTCATCTGATGCATAGTTGTACAACTTAGGTTGCAATATCCTTGGCCCGGAACTTGTCAGGATTGAAGATATCCGAGCTTCGTCTCTCATGGTGATTTTGAATTCTGACGGTTCGAATATGGGAAATGTCGATGGATATATGTTGTGGTATCGAAAAGCTGATGATATAGACTACCCTGCAGAGCCTACTTGTAGATTGTTTGCACCAAACACTAAGTTTTTGCTTTCTGGTCTCATTTCTGCGACGCAGTATGTTCTCAAGGTCGTTGCCCTCGACACGGATAGAGAGGCGGGCTTCTGTGAACTTCGGTTTCAGACACGAGCTTCTCAAGATGAAGTACCGAAATCCAAGATCTTGGAATTAGAAAGAAGTGAAAGTCCAGTTACCAACTGCAGCAGTCTTTCTAATCCTTCTTCTGTTGAAGATGAGGCCAACAACGTCGTCCCTAGCAGCAACGGGTACGAGAATAGACGAGACAGAGCTGCTAGCTGTAATCTACTAAGCAACACGATCAACATCTCAGATCAGAGCCAAAAGGAAACAACGACGACTGGTGATGTAATCTCTTTGTTGCACGAGGAATACAGCTTGGCAAATACTAGCTGCCCGCCGAAGGCGGCTATGGTGTTGAACGACAGCAACAAGGAATCATCGGACGGGCAAATTGTTGAAGACACGAGCAATGACAATGGTTCAAATACACCTCCTCGGACAGGCCTAGAGTGCGTTCCTTATGTGGATAGCTTGGAAACTGGCCTGCCTATCACTCCCTGCAGGTTTGAGAACGTGAAAGACGATGCTGGGAGGAGCAGCCGGCCTAAATTAGGAGGAAAAGACGAGACGAGGACTGAAACGGACACGGAGCCTCAAGCTGGCAGCTCATCAAAGAAGAGAAATGGGGAGAGGAGAGATGACAAATGCAGTGGTATAGGAGACAAGGATTTCGAGTACTACGTGAAGGTGATCCGTTGGCTTGAGTGCGAGGGCCACGTGGAGACGGACTTTCGCCAGAAATTCTTGACGTGGTACAGCTTGAGAGCTACGCCTCAAGAGGTACGCGTTGTGAAAGTATTCATAGATACTCTTGTTGATGATCCCGAGTCTCTTGCTGGGCAGCTTGTCGATACTTTCTCCGATATCGTCTCGAACAAGAGATGTTCAACGGTTCCAGCTGGATTTTGCAACAAGCTTTGGCACTAAGAGATGAGGTTTCTCATTCACAAAGCTTCTCCAAGATTATGAGCATGCAAAATACCAAGGAGATTTTTGTGATGCTATTCTTTGAAACTTTAGAGATTTTCTTAGACATATTCTTCATTGAAAAATTTAGCATCATTAACAGTATTTTGATACATAGGAGTTTGCCTCTTATGATGTGACCATTCTCTTTTGAAATTCATGGCTATGCCTATTTCTAGCTTTCTTATGTCTGCAGTTTGGTTTAGATGTGTAAATATCTACATGTTCAAAATTCAATAGATTTTGTCAGCTCATTAATTTTATTTTGCTGTTTTCTATTCTTAAAAATGAATTTTTTGTGGGCTACTAACTGGGGAAAGAATATTCTATTAAATCAAAATACATTTGATTAGTTAAATGTATACATAAATTATAAATATTGGTTACAAGGAATATAGTTTGACTAAAACTCAATGAAATTAAGTTGCCTCCATAACATGATCTGATTTGAATGTTTGTTCATATAACTAATTTTTATTATGAGTTTTGAGTTCAAATTTTATACTAAGAAGGTGCTTGATTGAGCTTATAATCTTCTGATAAACATCTTATAAGCTCCTAAATTCTACACAATGAACTAGGGGTGGAAACCGCTCCGATAACCGAAATAATTGATAACCGTTTAACACGTTTTTTTCTACCTGATAACTGAACCGTAATTATTTTCGGTTAATCAATAACCGCATCTGGAAATATAAAAAATGTAAAAATAAATAAAAAACAGGGGCGCGTGGATCTCACGCGCGGGTTGGACAGGCGCGTGGGCGGGTTGGAGCGGGTTATGCACCATACATAAATACTTATGCACGCAAGTGCAACTCAAAATATATTTCTTTTAATATTGAATTTTGTACTTGAAGAAATCGACAATATTAGTATTAATACGCTGCTGCAGCTGAATTATCAATTGTATTTTGCAGAAGGGTAATGATATTCGGCCACAGTGTGGCCGGTCACACGAGCTAAAAATAGTAATATAGATTTTTAAAATGGAAATATACCCTAATTGAGAAGCATAAACCCTAAAAGAAAAATGTGATTATTTCCATTTTTATAGTCAACTTTCCTTTTTTCACGCGTGTGGCTGGCCAAAGTGTGGACAGATATCTTGATTCTTTGCGGAAGGGTGAAATAGTTTAGAACCACTCATTCCATTCCACATTTTATTTTACCCAAATAAATAAATTTCAACAGATAATTCAAAGTATTTGAAGTTTGAAGCAGAATAGAAAAGAAATGCCGACGTTGAATCTGTTCACGAATGTTCCAGTTGATGGTGTGGTTGCTTCTGATATCCTTAAAGATGCAACAAAGGCAGTTGCTAAAATCATCGGCAAACCCGAATCTGTAAGAACAGTAACCTCAATTCGTTTCATTTCCTGCTTTAATTAATTCGTTGTTTGATTTTGGTTCCGATTCTGATTCCTCGTCAAATTTGAATTATGGGTTTCTGGAAACTTAAATTTCTGCGTATATGCCTGCTTTCTGTTCGACGATATTCCTCTGAGAAGGATGAAGGAGTTACTGTTGATATAAACTGTATAAATATTACTATTAATCATTTATCAAAACCCAAAATTAACTTATAATGCAAAACAAAACCACCATTTGCTTATCAATGTTTTACTAGGATTGGCTTGATCCCTGCTTCGAGCTCGTATTTCTTGATGAGTTTGAATTAGTATTTCTTGATGAGTTTGAACTAGATCAAGTGAGTTTCCCGTAATAATAATCCTTCCGCCTCGCTCGCTCAATTTGTCACTTTACTGTTTGGTAATGAGATTAAGAATAAATATAAAATGATAGAAATTAGTACGTCTCACCACTTTTCAAGGATTTTAAAAGGTTAATTCTTTCCTTATATGGTATAGTGGGACATCGATTTATGTGAAGTAAGACAAATTGAGCGGCACGGAGGAGTACTATTTTGCATAAATATAATGTGAAACAAGAACACTATTTGCCCATCATTGTTTTATTAGGATTGGCTTGATTCTTGCTTCGAGCTTGGTGAATCTTGATGAATTTGGATTTGAACTTGATTTGATCGAGTGGCTTTGCAGTATATTATAGTGGGACATCGATTTATGGGAAGTAAGACAAAATGAGCGGACGGAGGAAGTACTATTTTGCATAAATAGAATGCGAAACAAGAACACTATTTGCCCATCATTGTTTTATTAGGATTGGCTTGATTCCTGCTTCGAGCTTGGTGAATCTTGATGAATTTGGATTTGAACTTGATTTGATCGAGTGGCTTTGCAGTACGTGATGGTGGTGGTGAACGGAGGGGTGCCGATTTCATTTGGTGGGACGGAGGAGCCGGCTGCTTATGGCGAATTGATCTCCATCGGAGGTCTTGGCCCCAGTGTCAATGGTAAACTCAGTTCAACTATTGCAGAGATTCTTCAGACCAAGCTTTCGATTAGCAGTAACCGGTTCTACATCAAGTTTTATGATGTTGAGGTACTGTTCTCGACACATTCTCTCCTACATTTTAGGTTGTTTTTATGGAAAATCATATACATTTGTGCATCATGTTTATCTACCTTTCTCTCATTGCTTTCTTTTTTTTGTTCTATTGAAACTGTTGATTCAGTATCCAGTGCAGTCAGTGTAGGGTTCATATTCATAATATTAGATTCATTAACTTAAATTTCTTCTTGTGTTGTCTAGCGATCGTTCTTTGGCTTCAACGGCTCGACTTTTTGACCCGAGCCTTTGATTTCTGGAGACACCCGACTGCCAAAGTGCGAACGGAAGGCTTTAAGAGTTGATGTCAGATCTGTACTATCATTAACAGAATTGATCTTATTCTGTTATTGTTTTTTTACCTTTGAATACTGTAGTGTAAAAAAGATTTATTCTCTTCAATACCTTTGTTTTTTTAACCTTTGAATCACTGCTGTCTGATCATTTCCTTCCTTCAATGAAACTAAAATTTGTATTGCACAGATCCTTTAATGAAATATTCAAATGAAAACAGATCAAAACATTCACATTTGCTCCAATTAAATAACAAGAGTAGACAGAATTGCAGACTTGGAAAAGCTTTAATAACCAAAAAGAAAAAAAAAATCAAAACCCTTTCTTGGTACGTTCGACCATCATTACAATGACCCATCCTCGTGTCGAACTTAACACGACACAGTCGACACAGTCAGATCGAGACGAAGCAGTAGAACATAACAACCCTAAAAACAGTAACAACATTGTTTTCTTGGAAAACTAGGTAAATCTTTTCATCCTTTTTTCCTATTTCAGTTCTTCAATGCATGGGCATGGTTGGCAAGTTCTCCTCTTTTAAACTCTGGATGAAATCACAACTATTACTGTGTTAAACATTAAAAACATAGACACAAAACTAGTCACAATCATATGCAAACATAATTATTTCAAGAAACTTAGGTGTTGTTGACACAAAGTAACATGGCAAGATGACAATTTCATGCTGCTTGAGGTTGACCTTGATTTGGCTCAATCCAAACGACAACTTTACTACTTCCGGTTACCTAGATTACAGCTCGATTTAGAATGGAAATAAATACTTTTATACCTATTAACCATAGCACCCAGCTTTTTAATCTTGGGTAAATAAGTAGAGAAGGGGAAGAAGAATGAGAAGAAAAATCACCTTCACCCCTCTCTCTCCCTCCCCATTCACGAAACCAAAATCCAAGAACGCATAATGCAAACCAATAATGTATCAAAGAAATAGGCAGAAAAAGGCAACAAGCAAAGAAAATACACACATATATTAATGGCATGTATGCAAAAAAAGACCTGTCAAACATTTATATTTTCAACCTAGAAAATGATTATCAACCACATATAGCCGAGATTGAAAAATAATCAGAGTATAAGACCACATTAGCAATGTGCATAACAAGAAAATGCCAGGAATGCTGGGAAGCTAGCTCTAGAGTTCTTATAACCTCAGTGTAACAAACTGCATACATTGTCTAATACAAAGAGGAGAGCACGCATGCAAATAGCCATATTATATAGCTGGAGTATAACCTCAATACTATCATTTAAAATTGAATCAACGATAGAAATGCAGTTCAATAACCAAAATAGTCAATAAATCAAACAAATAAAACAAAAGCAGTTAATCATTTGAAGAACAGAATCCTTCGACCTGCAATATCATGACATCGTTCTCGTTTGCACCTTCTTCCTCCGTTTGATCATGGTGGAAGGCCTCAATCTATTTTGAGCTTTCTTCTTCGGCTTGGCCCTTTTCTTGGCAGGTGGCATCTCCACAATGGGCCCCGGAGGAACACCCTTCTTCAACGCACTACCCCTTGGAGTAACTGATGGCGGCAATCTCAAACTCTCTGGAGGCAAGGGATTCTGTGGCTTCCAAATCAAGTTGTTCTTCATAGAAAACCTAACCTTCTTAGCACTCTTTTCCTCACTCTTTCCACCCGCATCATCTCCACTAACTGCGGTTCCATTAGTGTTTGTATAAGCAAGCTCCAGATCATCTCCCACCTTTGCTCTCTTCACTCTTTTTGCTCTCTTACTCTGTTTCTTGGCGACTACAGGAGCAGCAGAGGAATCTGAATCATCATCACTTTCTGAATCAATTTCAGCAGCAACTTTCTCAAATTGTTTCTGAAGATTCAATATCACAGTTTCAGTCAACTCATTATACATGGAATCGGTTAGAAGATCCTCTGAACCACTATTCAATTGCACATTCTCAGAGTCAATAGTGCTAATTGAGTCCCCATTAACCATGGAGCTAGGTTCCGAAAGCTTATTTTCCTCCTTCCTCTTCTTGTTCTTCTTCTTTTTCTTCTTATCATCTCCATCCTTCCCCTTTTTCGCCTTCTTACTCTTCTTATCCATTTTGTCATCCAACTGATCCTCACGAATCACATCCCCGGCCCCTTCCTGCATCCCTCCATCCACATTATCCTTGCTAGCATCGAAATCCATGGGGATCAACTGAGGCACGTCTTCATCATCATCACGACCACCATTTCCAGCATCACTGTTGTATTCAGGTATACCAATTTCAATACCAGATGATTCCAATTCCTTCTCCAGCTTCAGAAACTGATCATGCATGGCCAATACAACCTTCCTGTTCCCCAAAATGCAGTCAGTCGACGAAGTAACCTCATACAGCCTCCCTGATAACCCCATCTTCAACGCAACCAAGCCCAACAACGCATTCCCATTGCTCTCATCGCAATCCTCTCCCAACTTCTTCTTCGAAAGAACTTCTGTTCCCGCCTTCACCAACTCATCAAACACGTTACTCTTCACCTTCCCTAACAAAATCTTATCCTTTCCCTTCATCATAACTTCAAAAAAAGGCCCCAAAATCACATCAACCACCTCCTTCTGCACCGGAAACCCGACAGCCGTCAACTCCTCCAAAAACACAGACGCCAAATGATAATTCACCCCATTCCCCTGCAATTTATCATCCGCCAACAATGCATCATTCTGCAAAACCCCAAAATATTCCCCCAAAACATCCACATCCCACTTCCTCAACCTCATGAGCTCGAACAACGCCTTCACAAAACGGCGTATAAGCAAATAAAACTTATCCAACCTCAACCGGTCGATTCCCGACCACTCCCGCCGAAGCGTCACCAAAAACCCACGGAAAAACTCCAGCGAAACCGCCGGCTGCAGCGAGAGGAACAGAGTAATCAGCCGATTGATCAGCGCGAGCTGATTGGGGGTCTTGTCCGCGTGCCATATGCAGTAGAACAGACCTTTCCACAGCTTCTTAATGTCGGAATCGGAGAGCTGCTGCGATTCTTCGGCGAGCCACGACTGAATCCGCCGCAGGGATTGAGATCTGACGGCGGTGCTGCACGACGCCAAGTGCTTGATTAAGCTAGGTCCGGCGGCGGCGGCGAGAGCTGGAATCAAGGGTTTGGGCTCTCGACTTCGCTTCTTCATCGAGGATTAATGGTGGCGGTGTGTAGAGAGAGAGAGAGAGAGAGAGAGTAAGAGGAATTGCAGCAATTTTAAAAGGGGGCGGGTTTTTTTAGGGTTTTGGTGGATTAGGGCTTTTTTCTCTTTCAGTTTTGTGTGATTTTCCAATTTGTTCAGTGCCGCTGCTGAGAAACCCAGATTTATTTAAAAAAGAAAATAAGAATGGGAAAAATTTAAACCAAAATTTGTATGTTGTCACTGTTTCGTAAATTTATTAACTTATTTGTACGTTCATTAATCTCCTCATATTTCGATTAAGTGCATGTTTCATATAGGCAAAGAATCGATACATTTACTACTAGGCAAGGGACGGAGATTTACCCCTTGCGCACCGAAAGTAGCGGCTGCGGGTTCCCACGACATAAAAAAAAAAAAATCGATACATTCTAAATGTTTGCTCGTTGTAATTATTTATAACTAATCATCTTTAAAGCTGAACTACCTTGTTTTGTTTAAAATTTACTTGTAAATTAATTCATAAACTTCCATCAAATTTGTAATTTTGATCCGAATTTTGAAATAATTAATCCTACCTTTCGATTTGAATTAGATGAGCTCGTGGTTAGAATGTCTTGTTGTGTAAACTTGTTGAATTCTCAAATCGATTTTTTGATAGCAATCGAAAGGTAGGGTTCATATTAATTAACCCTACTGATAGATCTAGGGTTAGTAGAGATAGCAGAAAATAACAATAATACGACGACACAAGGATTTACGTGGTTCGATCGATGTGATCTACGTCCACGGGAGAGAATGTAGAGAGCCTTTATTATGCTTGAGAGTACAAAGAATATTGAATGAATCTAAACCTCTAATCTAGCATCTATTTATAGCCTTGAATTGAGCCCTAATCTCTCTAGGATTTGGATTCCTTATACATATCTTGTTTCCTAATACATGCATATCCGATTCCCATTCATAATAGGATTCTATTCTCCTCCAAAGTTGGGCTTCTTGACTTGGTCTTTAAGGTAGGCGTCAACTGTAATTAGGCTGAGCTCTTGGGCCGAGCTTGAATGTATAGGCCCACTTAGATTGGGCCTTAGGTCGGGCCCAAGACGAGGCCGGTACCATCACATCCCCTCCCAAAAAAGAGGAAAGAAGACGTGTAGACGTAGACTACGAGGTCGGATTGCCGAGGTGATTGATCGCGCAACTCACCTGTACGAACTGGATTGCCGAGCTGAGTTAGCAGGTAGAACGAGATGATTAAATTTGGCCCTCAGCGGCTTGGTTATGTGGCTCAGGTCGCTTTGTAGACGTGGCCCATATCCGAACTTAAAGGGAGGGAAAAGCAGCGGGCCGTTTTGAATTCTGTGGAGGGACGGTCCATATTCCGAGAAATACGGGCCCACGTTTACACGTGTACGATGGGTAGCGGCGGGATCCAAATACGTATAGTGTGGGATTCGAAACGTCTCCCCTATCCTGCTTTTTCAATTCCGCCGCTATATCAAATTTTCCGTCCCAGAAAACCATTTTCCTACTTTCCTTTATCCCTCGCAAAAGCTTCAATTTCCCGTATCGCCGCGCCGCCAGTGCTCACGCCGTTAAAATTTCCATTCACGACCGCTCCAGGAGACTTCTGCTCACTTCCCCAAGTAAGTATGGCCTCTCCCTCTCAGTCTAGTAGTAATAGTGACCCTCCTCCGGCAAGGGCCACCGCCGACAGCGTAGAGTTTAGGATTTTTTCTTTAGCGTCTTCCGAACCTATTATTTAGAGTTTACCAGTGCCCCCACTTGTGAAGGGGAAGGTGGCTGAATACCCCTCATCCTTAGATGAGGTTAGGATTAGGTGGCTCGCCCAAACCTATAATTTTCCTTTGAATGCCGAATTAGTAAAACCGCGCCCAGAGGATCGGGCATGCTCCCCCCCCCTTTGGGGTTTGTTACTATTTACGAGGACAGTCTGCACGCTGGTCTCCGTGTGCCCCTCCCCGAGTCCTACTCCGAGCTCCAGAAGAGGTTGGGACTAGCATTAGGGCAGATAATGCCGAATTCCTTTAGGCAGTTTACCGACTTGGGTGTTGCGGCGATTGATAAGGGTTATCAAATTTCCGCCGAGCTCATTCACGAGCTCTTCCTTTTCAAGAAGAGTGCGGGCTGGTACTACGCCACCGCCCGAGCTGAGTTCAAGGGGCGAACTCAGAATAAGGTGGATAAGTGGCACACGAAGTATTTCTTTTGTCGTCACCATAGCTTTGTCGACTTTGTTTGGCGGTTAGAGAAGCCTCGTGAGTGGGTGATTAGCGAGGTGGATAAAGCTTTAGGGTCCGCTGTGAGAGCGATGAGGGATCACGGTCCCTTTGAGGGTTGCTACAGTGAAGACTCCTTAGCTGAAGCGGGGTTAAGCCCGTACGAGCCCCAGAGGATGGTGGATCCTTCGACGGGTGAGGCCCCGCTAGTCCTCTTAGGGTTGCTGTATATGTATTATTTTGTTTTTTGATTTTCGCCGTTCTTACTCCTCTCTTACTTGTTTTTGCAGTGAAGAACTTTGGTAAGATTAAGGGGGACGATGCCAAGGCCGCAGCTCGCGGTACCAAGAGGTCGAGGTCAACCGCTCAATCCGCTTCCCCCTCCGACCAGAGTCAGCTCGGAGGGACCTCTGACCTAGCTCCGCGCGCCGAGGCGGCGGGGCTTGCGGCGAACGTCCGCGTTACTCCTCCTATGCCACCCCAGAAACGAGCCAGGGGTGGAGAGCGGGTCGACGTAGAGATTCTCGAGATCTCGGGCGGCGATGCGAGTCCGGCAGCCCCTCTAAACAAGTTGGCCGACCTGCCTTTTCCCGAGGTGAAGACTTTACCTTTAGGACATATTTCCTGTAATTCTTGCCTGCGTAGCTAATTGTACTTCCTCTGACAGGGCATCGATACGGTCGTGGGGTGGCTGAAGAGCAGCGTTGGGGAGATGTTCGCGAGACATGAGGAAGAGAAGAGCAAGTATTCTGAGAAGCTTATGGTGGTCACTGCCAGGGTGAGGAAGGCTGAGGCCGAGCTGAAGGGGGCCAAGGAGGAGATGAAGGTCGCGAGAGCCGAGCTGGCCGCTCAGCTCGCGAAGGCTGAGACGGAGGCGGGGAGGGCTCGGGTTGAGGCCGAGCGATCCCAGAAGCTGGAATCCGAGCTGCATGCAGCGAGGGATCGGGAGGCCCAGCTCGCGGCGAGCCAAGGGGAGGTTCTTCGGGCCTACACGAAGAGGCTACTGTTGTCGGAGAGCTTCTCCAGCCTAGCCAACAACTTGGCCCTGCTCATCAATGGGAACTTCGCTATGGCCGCTTTAGAGAAGGCCGCCGAGGATTTCCCTGCTCTGGATGTGGCGAAGTACGGCTTTGAGCGCCTCGGGGATGATGCTCTCCCTTCCCGGTATGCCAGAGTGGTCAGGGATTACCTCGGTCAGCTTCCTGTTTTGGAGAGTCTGGCTGGCTCGTCTGAGCTGCTATCTGCCGAGCAGGTTGCTGACTGCTCGGTAGATCGGGACGCTGACCTGGATGCCGCCTTTGCTTCTCTTCGCGACGATGAAGAAGAAGATAAGGATGAAGAGGAGCGTGAGGCCTCGGCTGGTGGAGAGGACCTCGGTGGTGCTGGTGCTAACGGTCCTTCGCAGGACCCCCCCTCTGTGCCGCCACTTTCTCAGGACAAGGAGGTCGATGCTCCTTAGATTTCTTTTTTTTTTTTTTTTTTTTTTTTTGTAACTTGTACTCAGACATTTGTGAATAAATGAATTTTCGCTTTCTTTTCGTGTGTAGATTTCTAATAACCTTGGTATAGCTTCCCTTCATAAGCAAATAAGTTCCCTATCTCAAGATTTATCTGAACAACGGTCTCTAGCTCGGCTGTGGATGGATAAATGTCGCCGAGCTGAAGAGCTTTTTGCCGAGAAGTGTTCTTTGTTGAAATCAACTGAAGCCGAACTGAAGGAGTGGCGAATGAAGTTTGAGGCGCTTGGCGTGGAAACCGAGGTCAAGCGGATCGCTGCTCAAGAGCATGTTGATTTGCTTCAAGCCAGGCTTCTTCAGGCCGAGGAAGAACTGGAAGCTGCCCGAGGTCAGGCTAAACCTGTTTCTGAGGATCACAAGAGGATCGCTGAGGAGCACGGCGAGTACGAAGATATTATCCGACGTGCTGGTGGTATTACCATTTCTGAGGCGGAGCTAATGATATGGAATGCTCTCCGAGCTCGATTGCCCATTTTGCGATCCTTCCTGAAGCTTCCGGTTTAGTGAGGACTTGCCGGAGTGGTAGGTCGGTCAAAACTTGTATTGGGTGAGCTTGGAAATAAGGTTTTAGGCGCCGAGCTGCATTTACCAAGGCTAGAGCGAACTTCTCGAGGGGCTGATATCTCATCTCTGGATCTTTCAGGACTCTGCTGACGAAGTACACCGGTAGCTGCCGATCTCCTTCGTCTCGGACCAATACTGCGCTAATGGCTTCCTCCGACGCTGCGAGGTATAGGGATAGGGATTCTTCCTTTTTGGGGACCGACAGAGTTGGTAAGTCTCTTAGATGGCGCTTTAGCTCGTCGAAGGCTAGTTCGTGCTCTGGTCCCCATCCAAACTCCGGGGCCTTCTTGAGGATTTTGAAGAACGGAAGTTGTTTCTCGGCAGCTTTCGAGAGGAAACGACTCAATGCGGTTATGCAGCCTGTCAACTTATGTACGTCGCGAATAGTTCGGGGTACCTTCATTTCCTGGACGGCTTTAATCTTCAACGGGTTGGCTTTGAGTCCCTCCGGCGAGATCCAGCACCCTAGGAATTTCCCAGATCGCACGTTGAAAGTGCACTTCTTGGGGTTCAACTTGAGGTTGGCTTGCCTCAATACGTCGAGTGTCGTTCGTAGATCAACCACCGCTGAAGCTTTTTCCTTGCTTTTGACGACGATGTCGTCTACATATACTTCAACGATCTCGCCTATGTAATCTCGGAAGAGGAAGTCGACCATTCGTTGGTAAGTTGCTCCGGCGTTCTTCAACCCGAAGGGCATGTATTTGAATGCGAAGACCCCGAAGCTCGTGGCGAAAGCTGTCATGATCGCGTCTTCCTCATCCATCAGGACTTGATAGTACCCCTTGTAAAGGTCAAGAAAGTTGAATACCTCGTATCCCACTAAGGATTCAATCTTCTCATCGATGTTGGGGAGGGGGTAGCAGTCCTTTGGGCAAGCTTTATTGAGGTCGGTATAATCCACACACATTCTCCACTCCCCTCCTTCTTTCTTGACCACCACCGGGTTAGATAGCCAAATTGGGTATTTGACCTCGAAAAGTAGCCCTGCTTTCAGCCATTGCTGCACCTCATCATAGATGACCTGGTTCCGCTCGGCAGCAAATGTTCTTCTCTTCTGCTTTACTGGGGTGGAGCTCGGGTCGATGTTGAGCTCATGTGTAATGATGTCCGATGACACCCCCGTCATGTCCGTCGGCGACCAAGCAAAGACGTCTTGATATTCCCTAAGGAGCTGGATTATCTGTAGGCGGGTTTGGGGCTCCCCTGCAAAGCCGACCTTGACAAATTTGGTAGGGTCTTCTTCGGACAAGGGGACTTGTTCCGCCGAGGTGTCAGAAATCGTTGTTGCCTCTTCCAACTCCTCGGGATACTTTGATTGCTATGCTTGCGGTTGACCTCGAAGGGCGACCTGCATGCACTTTTTGGCCTTTTTCTGGTCGCCGCGGACAGTCAGGATTCCGCCCGAGGTCGGGATCTTCAACAGCAAGTGATATGGCGAGATAATAGCTCGGACCGCATTCAGCCAATCCCGACCCAATATGATGTTGTACGGGGAGTTCGCTTTGACCACGTAGAAGTGGACTAGCTTGTTGACGCTGGTTGGCGGGCTGCCAATGGCGACGTCAAGCGCGATGATTCCCTCAGGTCGTGTTTCATGCTGAGTGAAACTTTTGAGTGGCAGGGGCGCTGAGTTTACCCGAGCTGGGTCGAGTCCCATCCTATCCAAGCAATGTTGGAAGATGATACTGACGCTGGCCCCACTATCAACAAATACGCGGTGGACAATCTTGTTGGCCACTCCGACCTGTATTACCAGGGCGTCATTATGGGGCGTTGCAGTTGGTACAGGATCGTCCTCGGAAAAGGTGACTGTTTCGCCCTTCTTGAACCTCTTTTTCGTCTGTTCCTCCTCCGATGGAATCGGTGGTCTGCGAGCTTCAGACCTCAGCTTAGTTTTGGTTGTGCCCGGGGTTAGCCCGGAGATGGTTGAAACCACCCCATCGTACTGTGTCACGCCATCCTGAGGGTCGTCATCTTCCTCGTCGTGGCTGGTTTTAGCTCGCTTATTATCGGGAGCGCAGCGGCCCTGTCCGCCCTTTCGCTTCCCCCTTCTGTTCTTCTTTCCTCCGACCTCGTACTTCTTCAGAGCTCCTTCTTGGGCTAACCTCTCTACTTCCACCGCGAGGTCGCGGCAGTCCTCTGTGTAGTGCCCGTGGTCGTCATGGAAAGAGCAGTATTTGTTCTTATCCCGAGGTTTCGACCCCGACATAGGGCGTGGTCGCATGAACCAGTCCTCATGAAGTGCGAAGATCTCCGCATTTGTTTTCACAAAGGGAGGTCGCTGAGGGGGTTCCGACCCCGGCCGTGGACCGAGCCGGGACTGGATAGGTCCCGGTCCGAGCCGGGATTGGATAGGACCCCGCTGAAGGCGTTCGTGGGCACTTCTCCGATCACGTTCGTTTCGGCCCCGATCACTTTCAGGCCTCTTCTTCTCCGTTTCCTCCCGCTTCAACCGGTCCGCATCTTGACCGTCTGCGAACTGGTACACGATTCTCCACATCTCCTGGGCCGTCTCGGGTTTTTGCTTAGCGAGCTCCTGGTTCAGGGACCCAGGAGCGACCCCGTTTTGGAAAGCCGAGATTAGGAAAACATCGTCGATTTTATCGACCTTCAAGCTTTCCTGCAGAAATCGGGAGGCGTATTCCCTTATGGTCTCTCTGTCCTTTTGCTTCACGGACATGAGGTAGGCCGTGTCTCGGCGAGCTGGGACTTTCATAAGGAATCTTTGTTTAAAGATTCCTTCGAGGTAGACCCAAGATCCCACGCTACCAGTCGGCAGGCCGTCGAACCACGCTCGGGCGTAGTCGACCAGCATTTCTGGGAACAACTTGCACATATGCTCTTCAGTGAGGCCCTGGTTGTGCATGCTGTATTTGAACCGCGTCAAGAAGTTGAGGGGGTCCTCCAGCCCATTATAGGGTGGTATGTTGGGTAGCTTGTACGTCGCGGGAAGCTTGGCATCGAGTAGCTCGTCGGTGAACGGGCTGACGAGCCGGGCCGACCTTCCCTCCCGTCGATGTCGGTTTACTTTGGGGCTATAACTCCTGGAATAGCTCGGACTTCGGTCCCTGGCTGGACTACGATGTCGCCTTGGGAGATGGTGTTGCTTAGGACTCCGATGCGGGCTGGAGCTCCGGCGGCGGAGTGGGCTTCGCCGAGAGTCGTGCTTTCTCCTCAGCTCGGGCTCCTGCGCTTTGGAATGATGTGGAGTTTTGGGTATGGACCTCTGTGTGGAACTCTCCCTAGCTTCGGATATTGGGGACATCCTAGCTGTTGTGAGGAAGCGCTTGAAACTCTCCCTATTCGCTCTGGCGAATTCAGTTGCGGCGTATGCAGTGGCGAGGTCGAAGTCGCCGAGAAGATCCTCTCCTTTCGACCCAGATTTCTGTGGACCCTTCTGAGGGATGTCCTCTAGCGCGGGCATTCCTTTGAAAGGGTCTTCTTCTACAGGATTATTGCCGTGCCCCTCCTTTGGGACCGAGCTGTCTTTCTGGTGGTTGCCCCTGTTCGTGGGGCGACTTTCTGCTTCGTCGGGGTTCCCACGCTGGCTTTGGTCTCCCCGCACGTTTTGCGATCGTGTTACCGTCATAGTTCTGCTACCAAAGAACCGTCGATCGTCTTTTTCCCACAGACGGCGCCAATGATAGATCTAGGGTTAGTAGAGATAGCAGAAAATAACAATAATACGACGACACAAGGATTTACGTGGTTCGATCGATGTGATCTACGTCCACGGGAGAGAATGTAGAGAGCCTTTATTATGCTTGAGAGTACAAAGAATATTGAATGAATCTAAACCTCTAACCTAGCATCTATTTATAGCCTTGAATTGAGCCCTAATCTCTCTAGGATTTGGATTCCTTATACATATCTTGTTTCCTAATACATGCATATCCGATTCCCATTCATAATAGGATTCTATTCTCCTCCAAAGTTGGGCTTCTTGACTTGGTCTTCAAGGTAGGCGTCGACTGTAATTAGGCTGAGCTCTTGGGCCGAGCTTGAATGTATAGGCCCACTTAGATTGGGCCTTAGGTCGGGCCCAAGATGAGGCCGGTACCATCACCTACCTTTTGACGTGAATGTTTGTTACTCGCTCTGTCCCATCCTAATTGTCTTACTTTCTATTTCAGGTGTTCCATTCTAATTGTCTACTTTCTTTTCTGAAAATAATTAGTTTGGTTAAATACACTCACTTTACAATTTTCAATCTATTTTTCTCCCCATTTTCTGTGTCATTCACTATTCTCCTCCCCACTCTACTCACTTTATTCCACTTTATTTCACTATTCACTCTCTCTCTATCTACTTTATTTCACTTTAATAACTTCATCAAACACACTTTATACCCTTAATTGTTTTCTCCTTAATTTCCGTGACCAGAAAAACTAGGACAACTGGAGTGGGATGGAGAGAGTATTATTTTTTTATTTTTGCTGCATTACTTTCTCTATTCATTTTTCTAAATTTACACATTGTTTTTTTTCACTTATTATTATTCTATCTTTTATGTAATATGTTCTAATTATAGTTAACATTATATTAACTATGAATATATAAATCTATACTTATATAAAAAGATCATTATTTTACAAAATTTGAATCGCCTAAAATATCCTTACTATAAAGAAAAATTAAGGGCAATAGCGTAATACAATAATGGTAATATTTTAATATATTATTAGTTACAAGAATACAAATTTACCTTAGTTATAGTTTATTATTTACCTTATATATAAAATATATTAGTTTAGTGAAAATCAAAATTACCTTATTAATATTTAAATGACATATCTATCTTGCGATTTACCTTATTGATATTTTATAACAATATGGTTATAAGTTCATATGCAAATTTTTTCATGTACATTGTGCTTTTTTTTTTCTATTTTTTCAACTCAAAGTTGTCTTATCTTCCAAGAGATTCATCTCAAAATTCTTAAATATTTTATAGATTCAACCATCTTCAACTAATTTAATCTTTTTTATGAAATTTTTATCCTTCTCGTCCTTACTTTTTAAATAATAAATATAGAATTTATTAGGAATTAAGTAGTCTATTTAGTATTTAATTAATTAATTTTCATATACTCTTGAATTTTTATTGTTGATAATAATTTCAACTGTGTACTAGATCTCGATTTTAAAGAAATAGGTATAATTAAGTTGAATTAAGCTAGAGACCTTAAACTTCGAGCATAACTCATTTATTATCTCGGCTTATTTACAATGGTTCGATTAAAATTAATACTTTGATTGTTAATTTTATGCATAAATATTTTTTCAGTTATTAAACTAGCTAAATAGTATCTGCCATCCACAAACATAAACTTAGTGAGAATACTAAAGGCAAAATTGCATGAAAAATTCTGACTTTTTTCCAAATTTTGGTTTAAAACCAAACCTTTTGAAATTCGCAAATAAAATTATGAGGTTTCAATTTGACGTAATTGGCACCTCCGACCGAATTTTTTCCAATTTTTTGCTGACATTGTAGTCGGAAATGCCTATATGGCAAATTGCTCCGATACGACAAACGACGTCGTTCCTAGGCCCACTAAAACGATACCGTTTAATCTGCCAAAATCACTTAAATCGTTAGGGCATCAATCGAATTATGCATTTTCTTTCTCTTTGTTTCACTGGTTTATTCTCCAACTTTCTTCTCCATCGTTCTTCTATCTCACCTATCCTTCTTCTCCATCATTGGGGTTTCAATTTTCACCGGAGGTCGACCGGAGGTGCCAATTGCATCAAATTGAAACCTCATAGTTTTATTTGCGAATTTCAAAAGGTTTAGTTTTAAATGAGAATTTGAAAAATGTCAGGGTTTTTCATACAATTTTGCCAATACTAAAAGTGTATCAAAATTTTGAATACGGTGCACTTTTAAAAGAATAAAATAAATAGTGCGTATAGTTTTCCAAGTTGACATTTTTGCTTAAAATAATTAGTATCTTTTTCAATTTTAGATATTCATATAATTTATTTTTTTAGATGAAAAATTACTATTGAAATTAAACTATTGATATTTTTCATTTTATTTTTAACTTTTCAAGAGACTACACAAAAATTATATTCACTTATATCATATAATGAGAATTTATTAGCACTTTTATAATGACACTAAAAGGATAATTGAATTAAAATGTAAATAATAGTTATTATATTTGGGCATACATAGAACTTTATCACGTACAATATTTTTGTAATTCGTGGAAGGTCAATAATGCGAGAAATAACAAGAGTGCTCTTTACAATAAAATATTTTTTGTTCTTTATTTTTTTTTCATTAGTGATCGAATATTAAATTTTGAAAATTTACAAAAAATTCAATAAAAAATAAACTAAAAATATAGATTAACTTGTTAATATTTATTTAGTAGAATTATTTTTTTTTAACGTGAGAACGTTGCTTATACTAGTTTAGAAAAAAAAAAATCTAAACTTCCTGTCATATGTTCACCAGTACGGTCTCCTAAATTCACTAATTTGTAATTTCTTGACATTGAAAACCATGTTCGTTATTATATCTTTTCAGTTTTAAATTTATTTGTTGGGTTGGTTTCTAACTTAATATATATATTGTCATTTTTAGTTTTGGTTGAGGCAAATACACACTGATTTGCTTGTACAACTATGTTAAAAAATTGTGCACATTATGAAAAATCCTAGATATAATACTATTTTGCCATTATTAGAATAATAAAAGATGAAATGAAAAAAAAAATGAAAAAAGTTCGAACATAGAAGAAGATTGCAAATGTAGATGTGTAAAAGAAAAATTTAGAATAAAAAATCTGGACAGCTAATCATAATCACCCGTAAAATTAGCAATCACAATGATCAACTGATAATATATTGATATGATTCTTAAAAAAAAAAAAGAGGTTCGATGTCAAATTTATACGGTGAAATATAATGAAAGAGAAACACAATAAGAATTGTTTGCACAAAATAAATCTTAGTAGTGGAAATAACAAACTTAAGTCTGAATATGTATGTTGCAAGAAAACATAATTAATCACAAAATCAGTTGCAAACTGGATTATTTTGCTCCTTACTTTTTTCTATTCTCTATTATATAACTTCAACTGATAAATCGCGTAGGATAATTTCATGAACAGGGCCCTATAATTATGGGGATTGGACATGGCGATAGGGCGAAGTGATTTGAAGAGTGGAGGGAGAGATCTGGTTAATGGAAATTAGGGCTTTAGATTGTATTCATAACTTTTCAACCAATATTCTTTTGAATGGTTACAAATATGAGACAAATTGAATTCCATAAGTTTTAAAAAAATCAGACTAATGTGGGTGCGATACTAGTTTATCTTAAATCGACACCGCTTCTCTGATTCTGACTTTGACGCCACCTCTTCTCCCGACATCGTCACTATTTTTCAATTCCCGCTATCTCTTCTATTCTCTAGCCGCTTCAACTAACTCCACTGAAACCCACCACCGAATTTTGAAGTGATCCTGCTTACTACTATTTCACTCAGTATTTAGAGTTTTTTTTGGTTTATTTTAATTGATATCTATGAGATTTACCATTTGTACCATGTGTTCTCACAATCACTCACAACATTTTATTTCTAGATCTGGTTTTAGCATGGTAAGTATAGCATAATTAGCAACTATTAAGATGAGTAATATTTATTATGATGTTTAGTATTTTCAATTATAGATCTGGTTTTAGCATGAAACATAATTATGGCATAATTATTACAACTATTAAAATAAAATAATATTTATCATGATGTTTAGTACTCCTCCGTTCACGAAATGATGTCCCGTTTCATCCCTTATTTGTGTTCACTAAATAATGTCATGTTTTGTTATTTTTACCAACATACCCTCGTTACTTTATTAAAATCACTACCGCTTACCATTGATGACCCCACCTCACATCAACTTTATTTCTACTTTTTTATCATCCCAACAATTTTATTCCTACTTATTGGTCAATACCACCTCTTGTTTGTCATTACCACTGTTTTTTTGTCATTATCTTACTACCCCTACTTTCTCACTTTTACGCACTCAAAATAACTTTATTAACTTTCTTAATCTTCATGCCGTACATCAAATGGGGCACCACTTCGTGAATGGAGGGAGTATGTTGAAAGTAAATGAGGAGAGTTATATAATAATATTTTGATAACAATTAGATTTCAAAGAAATATAAACGTCATGTGCATTTTTTTTCTAATTTTAGTACAAATAGATATTTTTTTGAATGATGAATAATATATTATACTCCCTCCGTCCCGTTCAATTTGTCTCATTTTGCCATTTTTGGTGTCCCGTCCGACTTGTCAATTTCCTTTTAAGGAAATAATTATTAAATCACTTTATTCACTTTATATCACTTTAAAACCACTTTATATTACTTTATGTCACTTCAAAAATATTTTATATTACTTTATCAATTTAAAAATACTTTATATTACTTTATTCACTATACTAAACACATCTCTTATCATCTAATACTCTTGTTCTTAATTTCTGTGTCGATTTCAAATGGGACAAGTTTAACAGGACGGAAGGAGTACAAAAAAGTGAAACTTCAGGCGGAGTTATAACTTAAAAATTTGGACAAGAAAAAAAAAACATTAGCAGAGGAAAGAAACAAACTTTTAAGTCTCAATATATGTTGCAAGAAAACATGAATAAACTCATTACACAAAGAGTGTAAACTTCAGACAAGTTTTGTCTGATACGACTTATACAAACATCAAAAAACAGACATAAAAAAGACTAGTGTCTCATTTCCTGCCTCATTCCTCTTAAATGGAAGAGTTCTTATCCCTTAGCTAGAAACTAGTAATATATCATTTCTTGCTCCCAAATCATGTTTGAGGCTCTCTTTGGACATCCTCACACGGTGTAATGCTGCTGCATCGTCTCAATATCGAGCCCTTTGAGTTGCACGACCGACTCAACGTGCCCCTTGAGCGTGTGCAGCTCGCGCAGCCTAAACCAACAATTGAAAACACACTTTAATCATAAAGATACACCACAAAACCATTTCATAAATAGTTAAGCTTTATTGAGTTCTACCTTGCAATCTCAGCACGTTTCTTCGCCTGCTCCACGATTTCAGACAGCTCTCTGTAGTTGCTCTTGTCGTTGAATTCGTCTGTACCTTGTGTTGGTTTATCTAGACCGTGCAGAGTCCTCTGCGCTTTAGCCCACTGCGCCTCTCTCTCCTCCTTCCCGTAGTCGTTCTTCGTGCTAAAAGCAGTCTGTTTGCAAAGCAAATTTTAAAAGTTTGATCCAAATTTATGCAGAAACAATGTGTGCAAATAATTCAAAATCACACACACACACACAAATACATACCTTGTTCTCATACAAGTTCTGCCATGCCCTACCACTCAAGAAGTAGCGAATGGCGAACTTCATAAAGTCGAGGGGAATGTAGAAGACGAAACTATATATCCAAATCACACCGGCCCATCCCCATCCGCACCCCTTCACTCTTGCAAACTCCCAGTCGGCATAGACAGCAATGAGCGTCGCGACCTGCAAAACCAGACCACTTTAGGCCTAATGTTCGGCTTTTTTCTTTATATTTTCCTAAAATCAACAGTTTTCTCACTAGTTGTGCAATGACGAAGGCACACATCAGAAGCGAGCCCGGGCGCTCCACATACGACCAGCTGCGCGACCTCGTCACAAAAATAAGTGCCTGGCTCACAATACTCACTTGCAAGTATAGAGCAGACATCATCTCAGTATCATCATGTTTGATGCTTTTAACTCCAAATTTTTCCTGTATTCATCAACAACAGTCAGAGAGCTCACACTTATACTAATGTAAAGAGAAAACGGGCCGATTTCTTACAGGAAAGAACTCGGTTTCGTGCATCAACCAAAAGAATACGACGGTCATCAATGCAAGATAGCTTCCGAGAGCAACACCGGTTGCAAAGATTTCCTTCAATTTCCAGCTATCCGGCAATGGAGACGGCACAACTCTATCCTTCGAAATTGTCATGATTGTACCTAAAGAAACATAAATCTCAACTATTAATCTCTCCATAGATTATGTTAGCCGAGTTTAAGGATTCAAAAACATAGAGACATTACCGTCGTTCAAGATGGCAATGATCAAAACCATGAACGGAGAGAAGTCGAACTTCCATATCAAAGAAATAAGCATGAAACCAAACTGCAAAAGCATATCACATATAAGAAAGATCTCGAGACACATAGAGACGATGATGAGAACCAAAACACACACGACAAGCTTACCACTATACGAATGGTGATGGAAACTGCGTATATCTGCAAACAAAAGCACAGACACCACAAGCTTTAGATGACGAAAACATTCAAATAAAATATAATAAATACGATCAAAACTCAAACTAACTGTATAGTTCTTCATTCTCTGGAAAATAGCTCTGCTCGTCAACACTGCACTGATGATGACACTGAGCCCCGGCTCCGTCAGCACGATATCAGAAGCACCCCTAGCAGCATCAGTAGCATCATCAACGGCAATCCCAATGTCGGCCTTCTTCAGAGCAGGAGCATCGTTCACACCATCTCCGGTCATTCCAACAATGTGCTTCATCTCCTGCAACTTCTTCACTATCTCGTACTTATGCTCTGCATTAGGGCAAAAACCCGACACCAAAATCAGCTCCGATGATCCATTCCATCAACAACATACACAATAACACGAGAGAATCCAAAAACTACAACTCACCCGGAAACACTCCAGCAAAACCATCAGCCTTCTCAATCAATTCTTCAATAGGAAGTCCGGCTATAGATTCGTCTTTGTGGTTGCCTAGAAGAGAAGCCGAGGGATACATATTCACCCCCATTCCAAGCCTTCGTCCCGTCTCCTTAGCAATAGCAAGTTGATCACCTACAACACCATAGACATATGTTCATCATCTCGACCAATTAAGTGCATCAATCAATGACTAAACTAAAAAAATATTACACTATCCACTAACCAGTGATCATCTTCACATTCACACCAAGATGAAGAGCTCTACGGATTGTCTCTGCACTGTCGTGCCTAGGAGGATCAAAGAGTGACAATAGCCCGACAAACTCCCACGGACCACCAGGGCTTTCCTTGGATTTCTCCGGCACTTGCTGCAAATAGCAACACTTGTTTATGTCTGAGAGCCTAAACATATCGGATTAAGCAGACATTAAAGATAAGTAGATATGTTCGACTCAAGAACCTGACGAGCAACGGCCAAGGATCGTAGTCCACGTTCAGCAAATTTGTTGATGACGGCATGAACTCTCTGCTTGAAATCTTCCCTGCAGTTGCAGAGAGTGAGGATCTGCTCAGGAGCACCCTTGCTAGCTCGATGCCAGTTTCCGTTCGAATCAATGTATGTCAAAGCAGTCCTTTTGTCATTAGGGTTGAATGGGAAGAAATGCACCTCCCTTATACCAGCTCTAGCCTAAAACATCACCCAAGTTAGAAAAAAATCGAAAAATGGATCCGAAACGAACATATTTCAGTTAAAATGCTTCGTTTATTCGGTTTTCTGTTCCGTTCACTCAAAATTTCAACAGAAAAATTTCAGTTTTAGGTCATAAAATATGTATATATGATCAATTTCCTTACTAAAAATTGAAAATTTTAAAAAACGGTTATTTTTTTGATTTATTACAGTTTTGCAATTTTAACATGACTTTTGAATCTTTACAATTAAAACTTCAACGCTATGAAAACTTAAAAAAGAGAAAATAAAAATAACGTTTTAACTGCAACGACTTAAATAAGTGAAAGTGGTGTCAAATCAGAAAATCAAGCATATTAAAATAAAAATGAAAATAGCTTGTTTTAAAGCCAAAACCGATTCTTTACAATTAAAACTTCAACGCTATGAAAATTTAAAAAAGAGAAATAAAAACTATTTTAACTGCAACGACTTAAATAAGTGAAAGTGGTGTCAAATCAAAAATCAAGCATATATTAAAAGAAAAACAGACTAGTTTTTTTTTAACCAAAACCGAATCGAGATAACAGAAACACGAACCTCTTTGGGATCAGCAAGAGTTCCGACAATGGCAGCATCGATGGCGTCCTGATTCTCCGTTCTCGACGCTCTGGCGGCGAGGAGGAGGACGTGATCGGCATCAACGCCCTTGGCAAAGACCTCGATCAATGTTTTATCAACGGTGAGCTTGTTGAGCGTGAGGGTCCCCGTCTTGTCGCTGCAGAGCACGTTCATCCCGGCCAGCTCCTCGATGGCCGTCATCCGCTTCGTGATCGCGCCCTGCTGCGACAGCCGGTGCGACCCGATAGCCATCGTGACCGACAGTACGGTCGGCATAGCGATCGGTATGCCACCAATGAGCAACACCAGCAAGTTATCGATACCGTTTCTGTAGCTCCGGTGCTGGATGGGATACATCACGATGATCTCGGCCAGCATTCCGAGGGCGATCGAGCAAATGCAGAAGTTCCCGATCGACGTCAGAACCTTCTGGAAGTGGCCCACCTGGTGGGTGCTGTCCACCAGGTGCGCCGCCTTCCCGAAGAAGGTGTGGACCCCGGTGGCGATCACGACCCCCTCGATCTCGCCCTGCTTGCAGGTCGACCCGGAGAAGACCTCGTCGTAAGGGTTCTTTGTTACGGGGAGGGATTCTCCGGTGAGGGCCGACTGGTCGATCTTTAAAGGATCGCCCTCGAGGAGACGGGCGTCGGCCGGGACGATGTCGCCCAGTTTGATGCTGATGATGTCGCCGGGGACGAGAACCGCGGCTTCCTGCTCGCTCCATTTTCCATCTCTCAATACCTGCCAGCAATGGCGGATGCAGAAATTTATATTTGAAATTTTTCAACAGAATTTTGAAAAAAATAAAAGAATAAAAAAAAATAAAAAAAAAATATTTTAAATGTTGAATAATGAGGAATGTTTTATGTTAATGAGTTTTGCTGCTTATATATATTTGAAGGTGCTAAAATTGTAATTTTCCGACGAGTTGCTAAATCAATTTTTTTTTCGAAAAAACATAATTTAAGGTTAAAAAAAGGTGAATATTTATATTTATATACTCTCTCCGTCCCGCTCATTTTGTCTCCTTACTATTGGGCACGGAGATTAAGAAAAGTTGTTTGTTTAATAAACTAGTGGATGAGATTGGAAAGGAATGAGAGAAAATTTTTTACAACCACTCATTATGTTTATATTTAGATATAAACAAAATGAGTGGGCCGTCTATTTAAGGAAAATGAGACAAAATGAGTGGGACAGAGGGAGTAGTATACTAACTAATATAGAAATTGAGATATTACCTTGGTTTTGGGGGCGAGGCCGGCCATGAGAGCGGCGGCGGCGTTACCGGCGTTGTTTTCCTCGATGAAACTGATGGTGGAGTTGATGACGAGCAAACAGATGATGCCGACGAAGTCCTGCCAGTCGGGGGGCTTGCCTTGGCCGTTGGCAAGGGCGATGGCCATAACTGCGGCGGCTTCCATCACCCATGAGAGAGGATTCCACATAAAACCCAAAAACTTGAGGAATTTGCTCTCCTGCGTCATTCAGAAACATCGAATTCGTTAGGTACACTTCTAAATGATGAGAGAGAGAGAGAGAGAGAGAGAGAGAGAGACCTTCTTCTCTTCCAATTTGTTGGGGCCGAAAATGAGAATCCGGTCATTTCCTTCGGTGGAGCTCAGCCCGTCACGGCTGCATTTCAGCTGCTGGAAAACTTCCTCAATCGGAACTTTTTCCTATTAAGGAATAGTAACATGTTAGTAAGAAATTTTTTATTTAAATTTGCCGTATATATTATTTTGAGTTTTGACTAATATATTATATATATTGCAAATTAATTCATGCCTAGTTGAAAGAGTATGACACCTCATGAGTAGTCTTGAGTTTCTCACTCTTCGAGGAAAAAAAAGTAAGAGTAAAAGCTAGGTGATTTTTGGATATTAGTCATAGCATAAATTTTTACTACGGTAATAATTAATGTGTTTCATTTACAATTCACATAAAAATACAAATTATACAAATGCATGTTCATATGAATACGTACAAAAGCCATAGGTGCGTGCATGTGTGTATGAGAGAGAGAGAGAGAGAGAGAGAGAGAGAGAGAGAGAGAGAGAGCAATTCCATGCAGACAAGATTATGAGGATTCTACTTTCAAAACGATTTTAGTGGAAAGTGAATGAATATTTGCCATTTCATATGAAAAATGAAATATAAGAGAAAATTATTTACCAAATCAACAGATTCATTCTTGATCTGCTCAAGACCAAGAGTATCAGCTCCCATGTTTGGCTTTTCACGAAGATCTTTTTTCTTCAAATTAAAAGAGTGAGAAAGAGAGAAATTAGATGAAATTTCTCAGATGGAGAAATGGTTCCCTGTCTGAGAATGAGAGAGCTTCTACTCTATTTTATAGTATCTATCAAATGAAGTAGATGATACCTCCCTTCTCTACTTGTGCTGCGTTGTTAATGCAACTCCCTCAAGTGGACCCACCCTTCTCTCTCTCTCTCTCTCTCTCTCTCTCTCTCTCTCTCTCTCTCTCTCTCTCTCTCTCTCTCCCGCCATTATTCAAACATGCTATGTATATCTATATTTGAATTTTGAAGTTGCTGTCTGAAAATTTTATCTATAAATAATAAACCATCACCGTTCATGATGCATTATTGTTAAAAAATCTCACTTTGTGAATTAGCAATTTAAATTTGTTATATGTCTTTCGTAAAATATTTATGGGATGAAACGTCAGATCATAAAGTATGAATATAGCACAATATTGCTTAACGACATGAAAAATTAGATTCATGTATTATTATTGTTATTACTATTAGTTATTTATTATTATTAATAATATTATTATAAAAAACACTACACGTAATATCTAGTAAAAATATAAAATCATGTTCAATGTTTTATGCCATGTAAAGTGACTTGTTTCGAGAAATTGTGGAGATGGACAGTAAATTGATTGAAATAATCGTGCAGTGTTGTAATCTCGTGAAAGAAATAGGAAATATGGTCTCACTAGTTAAGAAATTTAATTAAATATTTAAAACGATATAAAGAAATAATCTCTAGCGATGGACAAGTTGACGCTGATTTAATTAATCGGATATTATATGAAAATTTTCATATATAAATTCAAAGAGCATGAGAAACCACTTTCAAGATTCTTTCTATCTCCCCCATTTTAATATCTTTTCAAACAGCAAGGATCCTGACTCTCTCTCTCTCTCTCTCTCTCTCTCTCTCTCTCTCTCTCTCTCTCTCTTCATTATATACGTATTCTAAATCACAATTTATTAGTGATCAGGAGTGACTCATGACTTCATCAAGGTAATTATTGTTCTAACATTGTAAAAATAATTGGTAGTGACCTTTTATGTGTGATATACTACATAACTATGAAAAAAGAAATAATCTAATCAATAAATTATTTTGAAAATATTGTTATAACTTATAAATGAGGGAATGTTAATTGGAAAGTCTCACATTTTGGTGAGAAAAGTCAAACACGATATTCCTAGTTTCTAGCTAGTGAAACAAGCGAATAGAGACGATTTTTTTTAGCTTAAGTTAGATTTTTTTTTTCTTGGTTAAATAAATGTAGCACCTAAATCACTTGGACCATTTTGTTTTTCTGTATTCAAAGCTTGCTTAGAGTCATAGTTATAAAAAGCCACCATGGAATACCATATTTATCAATTATTTATATATTTACATTAATTTCCTCCATTGTAGCATTATTTGAAAGGAATTTGCATTGACTACATCAATAATAATTGCATTATTTAAGCAAATCAAGTTTTGGGTACACACCCTTTTCTGGAATTTTAATTGGGTTACAAATAAAAATATCATCTTGAACCTAATACGTTTCGAAACCTATATTTATTTATTGTTTTTGCTACTAATAATATCTTATCCCTTTTTGAGTTTTTCGTACCAATCGAAATTGAAATCGATATATTGAAGTACATAAAACCCAAAAAGATTGACTGAAGCGTTTAATCATATCTGATTTTATTTACAATAAAACTATTCGAATACACTGTGTCCAGTCACACGCGTAAAAACATGAAAGTTAAATTATAAAAATAGAAAGAATTACATTTCCCTATAAGGTTTAGAATTTTTCAATTAAGGTATATTCCCTTTTTTCAAAACATATAATATTACTTTTTTATCTAATGTTGCTGACCACACTGTGTCCAAATAGCAATTTTATTATATAATGGACAAATTGTATTCAAACAACTTCATATCAAGCGCTTTTCAAAAAATAAAAATAAAAATCGAAACGTTTTCTTTTACAATTTTCCACCACATAAAACGTTTTATTTTATTTTAAAGTAGCTACACGGCTGAAATAGCGCTAAATAACTAAATATAAGTCAGATGGCTATTTAATTTATTATGGATATCATTATTGCCGTAAACAGTATGCAGCCAAATTTAGAGATATAACCCTGCCCGTGATGACTATTTGGTGATCGCTGCCTTTATTTTAATATTTTTATATAACTATAACAATCGCTCGATTTTGCTCACAATGGAGATTTGTACTATGTTCGCGAATCAGAGCATGCCACGTGACCACCAATTTCCTCACTCTGTTTTTTCTCTCGTTGCGATCACCACGATCGGTAATAATGAGGGATCGCCATTTTATGGTATAAAAATAGCGACGATCTTATGGCGATCGAGATTGTGGACGGTCTAAAGTTTATAATTAGAGAAAATTGCAGCAAAAAAAATCTCTGCTCCTCGATATAATTACAAAAATGATATTCGGATATACTGTGGCCAGCTACACGCGCTAAAAATGGTAATATAGGTTTTGAAAATGAAAATATACCCTAATTGGGAAGCATAAACCCTACGGAAAATGTGATTATTTTCATTTTTACAGTCAACTTTCCTTTTTTCATGCGTGTGGTTGACCACAATGTGTCCGAATATCATTAGTCATTACAAAATTCAACACCATAAAATAATTAATATAAAAATTTATTATTTAAACATTATTGATGTACCTGTCACAACTAGTCAAGCCGAAACGATATCGTTTCTACAATTCGATTTCACAACTTTTCTGATGGATTATGTGAAAACTTTGATCACTACATATATATAGAATTCTTCCAAACATATATAGCCAACTCAAACTAAAAGTGAGTTAATTCATTTGAAAAACCATCCCATAATTTATTGATTCATTGAATTTGTATTGATTTAATGATGTAATACTATTGAATGATACTATATATAGTATCAATTTGTCTTCTATCTACATAAAAATATGAAAAGAAAAGGAATCCAGGTTAGGCATTACTATTCGTTGACTTCAATCGACAATGATGACTTGAGCATAATATTATTGCAATTTTCTTACCTCCAAAAAAAAAAAAAGAAGCAATTAAGTAAGTCAAAATTTGATAAATATTTACACCAGCCATGGTTTAAGTTTGAAACATTTTACAATAATTAAGTGCAATATATATCAACGCAAAAATTTGTGTGGAAGTGTCGTGTGTATTCTGAATTAGAATATTTTTTAATATAAAATTAATTAAGCAACTTGTAATAGTCATTTAGTCACACAGCAATTCCAATTTATCGTATATCCAGTGCAATTTATTCGCATCTATTTTGACAAATATTCACGAATCTATAGAATTATCATATTTATTGTTGTTTTTTTAAAAGGAATTATCATATTTATTGTTACTCCTGTTTAATTAAAGTCACAACAGTAACGTAACTAGAAGTCTAGACATTGACATAAATAATTAAAGAAACTTGAAATTTGTTTTTAGATATTTATTACATGGACTTTCTATAAAAGAAATCTCACAAGAAAACATAAAAAAATCGACGTCGTTATTCTAATAAAATATAATATTTTCACTTACTTTTGCTTGTTCAACCTAGATTTTCATTTTGATTTTTATAATTATTCTTATGAAAGAACTTGTTGTCACTCAAAATTCTACTTTTGACTCTTTGTAATATATTGAACATTAATTCTTATGTGATACGATGATCATACGGTGAGACCGATCAAAGATTCGAATTTTCGATCACATCGTAGGACCATCTCCAACAAATTTTTGTGATGTTTAAGTAACTTGACGGTGAAAACTAATTACTCATATTTACACTAATTTCATTCTTACTGAAAACATAAAGAATGACGCTTTCTCAAATCAGACCCATCAATTCTATTTGCGACACTAAATATCTGAATATCACGATTTATACCACAAAAAAGGTAACACTAGGAAATTAGTTAAATCGGTTATTTTTATTTTTCTTTCAATTTTTCCTTTTTTTTTTTTTTGAATAGCAGATTATCATGCCATAGTGGCATAGTCCAATTGAGTCAAGTCGACCATCGACTGCTGGTAGGCCGTATCTCGATCAACGAACGTCGACGGCCGACACCACAAGTAAGCCATCACCGTCGAAAACGGGGAACACGGAATCACCTGACGAGTGGAATGAGCAGATACTCGGCATAAAAGAGCTGCACATCAGAACAAGTGGTTACACATTTGTTAACGATGAACGAAAATGTCGACTAGCAATTCTCCGCGTGTCATAATTAGAGGTGTCAAAGAGTCGGGCCGGGCTTTTTCAGGGTTGCCTGCGGGCTTTTTCTCTTTTGGGACGGCCCACTGGCAAATGAGGAAATAGGTCAGCCCGGCCTGATCTTGTTCGGAACAAAATATGGGCCGGGCCATTTTCGACACCTCTAGTTATGACTCGTATTCTGAGTTTTGGTTCGAGTTAATGAACACAAGTACACATTTGCAGAATAGAAGTGGATTACCTTCCATATGAACATATAAAAGGACGTGATTGCTGTCTTGCTCTTGAAATCGAGAGATTTTGCACGACTCCAGAGCAGATAACCCAACGCGGTATGACCAATGACCTAAAAACGAGGCAACGACAAAAGAAGGGAATAGGCAGTCATTCACAATTTTTTTATGCTAAACCAAGATGTACAAGTATCTAAAACACAGAGTCAAAATTAACAATGAAGATGAAGATTCCGGCCCTCGTTATCTTATTATACCAAGTCTAGGTTGGGACGTGTCAGTAATGATCGTTTGATCGAACCTTAAAAAGAACTGTTGGGAAAAATTGGCTTACCGTGATCCACTTGCTCCACATGCAAGAAGATGTAGCTCCGACAAACAATGCAACAGCGTATGCCATTTCAAGGAGTGAAATACAGATCCAGAAAACCTACCACAATGATTTCGACAAAAATCAATCAAGAAAGGTCTTCCAAAGCAATATATATATAATGCTTGGGCGAGAAACAAAGTCGGCAGTAACTGATAACTAACCTTCTCTTGGCCCAGTCGGACGGTAAATGACTGAATTCCATATATCTTGTCTCCAACGATATCGGGTATATCCTACAAACGTCAAATGAATTCAACGGATAAATTTTCAGCACAGAAATTTATCACCAATAGGAAAAAATTTCAAACAAATGACACTACAAAATTTAGAGATATGCCGCACTTATGTGAAAAAACTACTTAATAATCCACTACTTAGATATCATAAAGAAAATCACCTTAAACAACGCAATGACAACTGAGAAGAAGCTCATGAATGCAGTTGCAAAAATCACAGGCTTTGTGAGGATTCCTGATCGTCCAAACACATGCGTCTGGAAAATGGCAAAGCATATTACTCTTATGCTGATTCAAGAAGTGGCACAATACGATAACAATCCATTATATGGAAATAGACGCCACAAGGAAAAAGGGCCTCTTGGATCTCCTCTACTACTGTGGTCACAAAATTGTGTTACAGTGTATTCCTCAAAATTGAGCCGAGAAGCTTGAGTTCATTGGTTTAGTCCTTTAGTCAATATTTATCGGCCTATAACAATGCACTTGAATTTGGTTACAGATTTAGGAAAAAGCATAAAAAATGGGACCATTTCATATTCTAACTCATTCCCTTCGAATTGGAGCTTCAAATTCCTGCTTTGGATTGTGTATCCCTAGAACGTACACTACTCTGGAAATGATGTCCACAATTATCCTAAATCTAAAATGAAAATGGATTATTTGATTTATATTTTTACACTTTGAACATTCAAACTACATGTGCATGTTATTCATCAGAAATATGAAATCAAAACTCGAACTAGAGATTCATTTAAGGCCACCAATGGGGTAAAAGAGTGATAACGACACCAACTTTTACTATCACAGTCACTCCTTAAAGCCCACACCAGGTAAGATGTTCATGTCAAGAATTACATACTGAAAGGAAACAACCGCAACACATAAAAATCATCACCTGGATGTGCAAATAGAAAGCAATTTGCACGATGACCGCTCGGACAGCAAAGATGCACATTGCTGCAACCACGGCAAATCTTTTCCATCTCAAAAGCGGTACCTGCAAAGAAACGTATGCTTACATGCATAATTATATAAAACATATGAGTGACAAATATGCTTTTAAAACCAACTTACATTAATCGAATATGCAGTTCCAAGAATGAAACTGATGAAAAGGGCCCAAAATAATGGCCATGAACCGACAATCCATCCAAGCCCAAAACTCTGAGAATGGGAAATCAGCAATTTGAATATAGTATAAGTCAAGATGTTGGACGACATAAATGAGACTAGTTATTAGCAAACAAAGTAAAATCTATCTACTCACCAAGATGCCGAAGGATGATACAATCATCACACCAGTTTGTACTGAATATTCTCCAGATGCCAACGGAAGGTATGGTTTATTTACCTGACATGGAATTGGTGTCAAATTTTCATCTAAAATGAAAGGCAATCTTTTAAAATGTGAACCTAAGGAATTAAATAAAACTAATTAGCAAAACCACATTGCTGCACACAGCCACACAGTTACTAATGGTGACAGAAGAACAGCATTTATAACTTCTGCAGCTGTAAAGCAGTGAGAGAGTTTTCTTACATTTCACCAAAAATCATTGCATAGTGAGCTCAAAAACCAATAGATAGAAACTAGAAAGAACGTATATCAATATTTGAGCATCCAAACAGAATTTTTAGCGTACAAAACTACGAGTACATGAGCCTTGATTGGATTTTGACTAGAGAATAATCCACCCATTTAACAAGATCTGCCAGTCCTCTTTTAAAGAATATGCTTATCCTTGAAGCTAAAAGGACAGCACGGACATAATTTAACCAAAGTTTCTACCTTTATATCATCGTCAAGTGAGCTCAGCAACCACAAGACAGAAAATACAAAGGAATAGTATTGAGATTTAAGCAATTATAAAATTTTAGCCTATAAAAGTACAAGTACCAGAGCCTTGATTGGGTTCGAACAATCTTGATAGAGAAGGATCCGCTCATTTAACTAGATCCGCTAGTCCTGTTCTAGAGAAGAAGCTCTTATCCTTGGAGCTAAGATGGCAGCACAGACATGAGAATTATTTAAAATGCAGTAATATATAGCTCATTTATCTTTGTAATAAATCAAGCCCGCTTCAAATCTTATCAATGCTCCATATTTCCAATCAACATAACATAAAAGCTTTGTCCCAGTGCATTAAACAACGAATAAGTTATTATAACATTATTCTTTCATTTTTATATCAAATCAAAACCCAGAATTGGCCATTTACGAGAGAGAGAAAAAATATCTTCTCATATGCAAACATGGTTGTATGATATAATTGGAAGCCTACCTTGTCGATTTCTATGTCAGATATTTGATTTAAACCAACAATGTAAATATTCATCAACAGGGCAGCAACGATAGCCTGCAAAATACAGCATGTGCATGATTTAGAATCAATAAGCTTACTTATATTGCTAAATAACAACAAAGACTGTACGATACCTCTAACAAACCAGCAAAAAATAACGGGGAAAAATCTGATAGTTTCTCAACTGCGAGGAGAGAAACTGAAACTATGCTCAATGCCTGCTTACCAGAAAAGAGTATAAGTAACTTCAATTACAAAACCAAGTATACTGAGATATATAACAAGAAATATGTAACCTAACTGTTCCTATAACCGTATGAGGCCGTGAAAACCTGTAGAAAGCATCAACGGCTTGTTGCACCGGAGTATAAGGGTCCTTTGAAGGTTCGGATTCAAGAGAATGTTCTGAAGCTGCATTCACAACAAACTTCGAATCACCCTTTGGGTTTAATGTAATGCTTCTTCTGCTGATACTTTTCACATTGTGGTGCATCAAATTTCGCCTCTGCAAACATAATCTCTCCGGTATGGCATAGAGTCTTTCTACATTGCTGAAAGCTTTGCATTTTAAATCCTTCCCTGCTACAAGGGAACCGATTAAGTCGACATAATAAACGTACTACTCGAATTTCAGAGCATCGTTGCACCATTGATGCTCGACGGCACGGAGATTGGTCCACTACATGAGAATAAATACAAAGATGGATGTTGTGGAAAGAGAAAGACAGAATGCCACAAAAAGACAGACAAAATGTCAATAAAATTGGACAAAAGTGGTAAAAAATTTCAAGAATTGAAGTCACAGTATGTGAGATAATAATCACTTAAAGAGTAAAAATCCATGTAGCTAATAACATTACAAGAAGAGGAAATGGCGTCAGATTATGAATAGAAATCTCCATAACCAAATCTAATTCAATAAGCAGAAGATAAATGAACACTGCAAACAGCACTATAAACACTCTGCTTCAACCTTCATGTCAATAAAATCAATCGAAAATCGCCGCAAATTCCAAGATACAGCAATTGAAAGCCAACAAGAAAAACCCATAAACCACCGTTAGTGACTAGACCAGAAAAAATTCAAAATAATACATGTCGGCTGAAAATCGAAATACAAAATTAGATACATATCTACAAATTCCACGTATAGCATAGAAAAGAAGGGGAAAATCTGATAATATTAATTCAACGAATCAAATCCCACTCCCGCCGTCGTCGACGTCGTCGCCGCCAACCCAAACAAAATTATTAATGGAAAAGCAAGGAAATTGACACGTACCACTAGGAAGCGAGCATAGCTCAGCTGCAGAGGGAAATGAAAGCGAAGGTTTTGGGAAAGATCCAATTAGCATGGACTCCATTTCTCCGAGAATTTGTAGAAATACGAATGGCTGCTGAAGTTTGAAAGTATGAAAAATATCTCTCTCTCTCTCTAAGAGAAGAGGGAAGAGTGAGAAAGCCAGCGTGGTTGCATGTTGAACACTTTGTAGCAATTATTTAACTGCAGCCTGCAAAAAAACAAAAAAAGAAAAACAAAAAACAAAAAAAGAAACAAAAGAAAAAAAAAAAAAACTAGAAAAAAAACTATTTCATCACTGTTTGCGTTTGGTAGATTAATATTATGAGTTGGTCTCCTGTGCATACGTGTGCACTGTACAGACCGACCCGACCGATCTAGTCAATGTCGGACTGTTGACTTTTTCAAATTTTTTTTTTATTTTTTTTAATTTACAGATTTTTTTTTCCGACTCTACATTCGACTTCAATTTTAATCAACTAGGATCTTTCGGCTCGTTGCGAGGCATTCGGCTCCCCTCGCTCAATTTCTTAACAAAAGAAGAAGAGACAAACAAAAAAAATAAGAGACAAAAAAACTGGAAAAAAAAAACAAAAAACTAGACACGTAAGGTGCAAGCGCCGCATGTGTACCTCACTCGCCACAGGTATGGGCGGGTTATGCACGATAGAGACTTGCACACAAGTTTTTGTCTATTATTATAATCAATATTTTTGCTGTGAAACTAATTGATATTAATGTACTTACCAATTTCATTATTTGACTCGGTGTAGTACAATAAAATCAATAAGTTTGAACCATGTAGTTACGCTAGATAGTTGTGGATTTTTTCTCATATTCATTATAGATCTATTGATTTGTGTCCACTAACAATACTACTAATATTTTCTCCAATTCCATTTGGCATAAGTTCAGAATTTTAGGGTTACGAGTTTGAAATTTCAGAGCAAAAATATTTAGGTAACACTATTACAGTATATAGTATGCTTATTCTCAAAACAAAAAAAAAACAATATTATATAGTATGCTAATGCCACGTTCAATAATTCCTGCCGGCCGTTTTAAGAAAAAAAAAATTACTCCCTCCGTCCAATTTATATCTTCTTATTTGGAGTATGACACGGGTTTTAAGAAATGTGATAACATGGTAGTTGGTGGAATAAAGTTATATTTGAGGGGTAGTGATATAATGACAAAAAAAAAATAGTGATAATGACAAAAAAGAGGTGGTATTGATCAAAAAGTAGGAATAAAATTGTTGGGATGTTAAAAAAGTAGAAATAAAGTTGATGTGAAATAGGTCATCAATGGCAAATGGTAGTAAATAGGGAGAGAGATGAGGGTATATGTGTTAAAAAAATAAAGTAGAAAGATACAAATTGGACAAAAAAATTGTGGTAAGTAGGAAGATACAAATTGGACGGAGGGAGTAGTATTTAAGTTTCTTTTTTTCGTACTGCTAGTGACTACATAATACATTAACTAATTATTGAAATGCGATTTCAATTCTAGGGACCTCAACACAAGTGAGTTGAAAGATTGTTTTCTAAATAAGCTTTGTAATTAATTGTGAGTTAGTTTTTAAGTTTGCTTTGTAATGACATCTCTTGTGCTAATTTATATTATTTTAAATTTGAATGAAATTTTGCCTGATCAAAAAAAATTATTGAAATGCGATTTACTAGAAAAGTAAAAATAAAAAATTAGATTCCATGGGGATACCAGACAAATAATGAGTGCTTAATGAAAATTATTTTCCTTTCAAAGAAAATATAGAATCGTAAGAATAGGAAACTTTTGTTACGTAAACTAATTGAAAGTTGGTGGTATGGTATAAAAGAAGAAACTTTTTATAGATAAAATTATTCATATTTGATAAGTTTCAGTTTTATGATTTTTACGTAGCGACTAATTTATAAATTTATTTTGCTGTTAGAATAAAAAAAACAAAATTATTTACGTGACGCACTTTCTTTCAATGTTGATTGGACAGTTTGCCAATAAAACTTTGAAATTAGCAGTTTTTTTTCGAATTTTTTCGTTGATCTCTCTTTCTCCAATGCCCTTGTCAACATTTTTCTTTTTCATTTTTATATTAAGTTTCTTATTCATATCAATATATTTGTTTTATTTTCTGGATTTAATAAAATTCTCGTAGTACGTATATAATAAAATATCTTCTATATTTTGAGCACCAATGTCACACTCAAAAAGTTGCTTAAAACAATTGATATTAAGCGAATCACACTATCAAGTAGATAATGCATCTTCTGTCGACATGTGTCACATGTTTCAATGGTGCGTGTCGTGTATATATTAACTAGCGTATAATTTGTTGAAAATCGACGGAAATTATATTAATAAAATTATTAAAGAATAATGTGTGAGAAATTAAAAAAATATTACTTATTAATTATTTTAAGATTTAATTATTCGATTATGCAATCTTCTAAATTCGTTTAGAATTTATATATATTTGAACAAATCTCAAATTCAATTAAAAAGTAATTTTATCATATATTTACGTTCCAAACCTATATAGTAATATATGTCAAAAATTATAATCTAATCTACTCTTATTTCTTTCGTTAATTTTTAAAACTTTATTCTTCTTCAAAATCGATGTGCGCAAAAGCATATTTGGCTTTCAAAAAGATTGTCCCACGTTGATTTTGTATGAAAATTCAGATAATTTTAAATATAGTCTATAAAAATTAAGGTGATCCTAAATATCATACATTATGAGTTCAACATTAAAAGAAATAAAGAATAATTGAACCACTAATTCTAAATCGGCCCGCCTACCTCCACGGTTCTTGATCAAAATTGTTTCGTTGACCACGATTATGCTTTTGTGGGCACTTCTAGTATAAATAATAAAATATAGAAAATTAAATTTCATGTATAAATTTAAAATTGCATATAATTAATTATAAAACTCGTTCAGAATCTGCATAGTAATATTTGTTGATTATTGATAGTAAATATCTCTTTGTCTTATATTGACTTAGAGAAGGAAAATAATTCTGAATATTGTCAATAAGAATAAATGTGACCCTAAATATCATACATTATAAATTCAACATAAAATTATAAAATAAATAAATTAAGTCGAACCATCGATTGTAAATCGGCCGACCTACCTTCATGGTTCCGGATTAAAATTGTCCAATTTGACCATGATTATGATTTTTATGGGCACGATTATGTTAGGGTATTGTTTTATTTCATCTCATTTAGATTCTATTTTGTTGTACCATATCATAAGATTTTCTTTTGAAGCTTTTGTTCATCGCAAGGCCGACCAAAAAGATGAAAAGAAGGATGACTTAATGTTAATTAATTTCATTTCAGTTTCTTCATCATTGCTTCATTTTTTTCGACTGGGCTTTTCTTCCTCATTTTAATCTATTATTTATAATTATAATTTCAGATCATATTAACTTGCAAGTAGATTTCGCATGGTCAAATATTTAATTATGCTACTTAAGAAGGTAGGCAACTTAGTGAATTAATTGCATGGTCCAATACTTAATTTGCTTCCATTATTTTGCATTGTCCAGTTAATTAATTGATCAAATTGTATGGATTATGCAAAGGGTGAAAAATATACATTAATCATGTATGTTTATATAAGGGCTCCATAAGTAGAATTTTATTGTAAAATAATGTGAGATGGAATATTATAATCATAAGATTAATAAAAATAAAAATAAAAATAAAATTGGAAATGTAATGGTAGGCTTTAGACGTATAAATTGTGAGCCATATATGAAAAATGATCGACATTTGGAAAATTTTATTATCATATTATTATTATTTTATTAGTATTTAGTAATATTATTTTAATTATTGGACGCAATATGTTTGATAGATAGTTTTTCTACCGAGAAATAACTAAAATAATTAAATTATTGTCAATCATCATCTATTCTATATACTACTAAAAGAAAATTAATTTTAACTTTGCAAAACTATCAAACATATTGCGTCCAATATTAATATTATAAAGGCATATTTGGTTTCAAGGATAGAATAGATAAAATTGATAAATATGATGAGATTATAGTATTTGGATTATTTATCATACGTTTGGTTAGATTGATTATCATTTTAATTAACTTAGGATAAATGTTGAAAATTGGGGAAAATTTTAGAGCATAATTGGAAATTTTCAAATGATTTGGATGCGTGATTAATAATCACCCCAAAATAGGAAGGATAGTTAATCACTCACTTGATTGATATGATCAAGCGCCTAGTTATCCATTATGAGCCCAATCATGCAAACCAAATATATGATTATGCATGATTATTTATCAATCACTCATAATCACTCAAACCAAACACACCCTAACAGTATTATTATTTTATTAGTATTTAGTGATATTATTTTAATTATTGGATGCAATAATTTAATTATTGAATTATTTCTCGGTAGAAAAAACTATCGATCAAACAAAGAGCGTTGCAATGTAGGTATTCGGTATTCCTATTTATTAATATTCGTGCACCCTCTCTTTCTCAAATTTTTTTTATTTGATCATTTTATATAAAAAAGTGCACTACAAACGATAGATATCGTCTACAAGAGAGCTTCATTGTGTGGACATCTAAGGCAAAAACAAGATGTGAATATGACACTAGTCACGAGTAACTTGATTGGGACAAGTAGGGCATGCAAAATTCATTATGTTGTACATATGAAATGTCTAACCCTACATCGTTCTGCCGATAAAATGCGGTGGGGTCCACCCGGTGGTCGAAGCAACCATCGGGCAATTGAGATAGCACCATCACTCGTTCATATGGCTCCGCCATCACTCGATACATATCTAGTGCTCGTTTGGTAGGTATGATTAGGGTGTAATATGACTATAACACCTTAATATGTTGTTTGGTACGAAGTATACGATCCTTTATTAAATTTAGGCTCATATGAATTATACTCATTTTTATTGTTACACATAATACTGCAACTAATTATAACACAAATTTACCATAATTATTATTTTTGCAGAGAATTTAATACTTCGTATCAAACGTAATATTAACTTTTTATACGTACAAGACATTTGAGTCAAAACATATCACGTTTTATATTATGCTCCGTAGAAAACGAGCCCCTACTCTATCTTTATAGTGGCGTAATAATCACTCTTGGCATTACAAAAATAAAATATTTTGTGGGTAAGTTTAAAACTAAAAATATGGCACGAGACCGAAACAAAAACAATAAAAGAAAATATTATGTTTGCATATTCTCAATTCCCCATTTTTTCAACATGTGTCGTATTTGCAATTACAGTTCGTTTACT
Organism: Schizonepeta tenuifolia; assembly: GCA_029490685.1. Taxonomy (NCBI): domain Eukaryota; kingdom Viridiplantae; phylum Streptophyta; class Magnoliopsida; order Lamiales; family Lamiaceae; genus Schizonepeta; species Schizonepeta tenuifolia. The sequence continues at coordinate 87,566,581 of CM055957.1, forward strand.
TTGATGGAAATATTTCCATTGACAAATAATGGATAAGAAAATGAGAAAATATTAATATTTCCATTATTTTTTTTATTACATATTTACTAAGATGGAAAAAAAAATTATCACATTGTCCCCCACCCCTTCCCCATTTTATGTCTTTTATCTATTGAAAAATATTATCACACCCCTCCCCCATATTAATATTTACCATAATTGGTGAGAAATGAATGTAAAAGGAGCTGCCCGTAAATATTATCCATCATGCCCAAGGAATATTAACCAACGTAGTAAACGTGTAAAAAAACTGGAAAAAGGGTGAAAGTATTCATTTTGCATCAAAGTAAACGCACCCTAAGAGAACGTAATTTGTAGGTCATATCATTTTTGCAACTCGTCTCAAAAGTTAAGACCATAAACATGCATATTAAGAGCATTATTTTCGATTTAGATAGCAATCTTCGGGACCAACGGTCTAACACCGCCGGAAAAGATGAACAACTTGAATCACCGGCAATGAAACCGGCGGAGAAAAAAAATTCGAACATTATATTATTCAACATAAAATTAACAAGGGAAGGAAATGATCAACATCATTGTAAATCTTACACACAAGCCAACACTAATCTTTTTTTTTTTTCATTTTCTTTTCTTTTCTTTTCCTCTCTAATTGTTTTGGTTGTCTCTCCCAAGTTTCAACTTACACAATCCGAAGCACAACCCCACAAACATAATGTAGCTAAACTGTATATATTATATTATGTTGTAAACCCTACAAATTTCTACCAAGTCTAGCGGCCTAGAGAGAGAGAGAGAGAGAGAGAGGGAGAGAGAGAGAGAGCGCTATCAGGCTCAACTGTTTCCACGAGAGATGCAAGAACAAATTCAGGTCTAGGTTCTGGTAGGGCTTACCGGTGTGACGGGCCTCGTTGATCGAGCACTCCTAGAACGATAGGATGGTTTCCGCAGAAATGGCTCAGCACGGTTGTCAATTTCTTGAAAACCAAGAAAAAGAATAGGTTATGGGTGTAGCTTTAGTATTATACGACAGCGCTTGCCAACGAGAGCTCGTGAATCTCACCCAACATCCACTCTTCCCCGGTTTGACCTCCGAGAACTATAGCTCTCGTTCCTCCAACAATGCATGTACTGTGTCCCCAGGCGAATCTAGGAGGGCGCCCGGGGACGTTTAGGATCCTCCATGTTGGCTTGTCTTCGGTGGGATCAAGTATGTAGAGCTGGGAAGCAGAGTGAAGGCCAGCCACAGAGCCACCAAAAACGAGGATTCTACCACCAGGAAGACTGACCGCCACGTGATCAAGTCGAGGAGGGGGGGCGGCGCCCCCAGGATTTCCAGCACCGGGCATCCCACTCCCAGTAACCGATCTCCAACACGGTTCTTCCTCACTCAAATCCATGGTGAAAACATCACTGGATCGAAATCTGAGAGGGCCGCTCTTGGCAAGACCTCCAAACATCAAGATTTTCCTTCCGCCATAAACAGATAGTGTGTGGCCCAGACGTGAAGGAGGAGTCCATGTTACAGGTATCTCTCGCCACACTGGCTTCTCTATCGACAGATCAAGAAGGAAGGTATCACTCAAAAGCACTCCAGAGTCGGCACAGCCACCAGACACTATTAATTTGGTCCCGTCAAGGGTGCAGGAGCTATGCCAAGACCTAGGAAGTGGCGGTGCCAAGCTGGAGATTTCACGCCAAGTAAGATGTTTTGCATCCAAGTCCAACACGAAGACGTCGTTGAGTAGGCCTTGTCTCCCACAACCACCAAACAGGACAAGATGAGAACCATTTACACAAGAAAGTGTGTGACCCCATCGCCCAGGAGGTGGAGAGCTCACTTTCACATGTTTCCACTCTGGAGTGGTGGAGCTCAGGTCTAATACAAAAGTGTCGTTCATGGGTTGCATATTTACACCTTCACCGCCAAAAAGCACTACTCGATTCCCAACAGCACATGCACTGAAGTTGCAACGTGAGGGTTCAACTCCACCTCCAACGATTAGTTTTCTCCATGCTGCAGCTTCAAGAGTTGTAAGTTCCCTCGCCAACCTACCCCAGCCTAATCTTTTAGCACCAGGCACCATCTCCAGTACCCTAGTGGTTTCACGACCCCATGCATTTTGACAGACAATTCGCCAAAGATCTTCATTCTTTGTTAGCTCATAAAATCGTTGACAAACAGAACCAACTGATGCAATATCCCTCGGAGTAAGTCGAGATAGAATCTTGAGAGCAATTACTTCATCGCTCAACTGAAATAATCCACATAACCCACGACTGACATTCCGGATATCTCCGCCAGAAGAAACATTAAATCTCAATCTTTCAGATGCTCTAGCAAATTCCTTGGCTGAAGATCCAGGAAGGGGGCCCAGATCAAGAGTTGCTTCTGTATAAACTTGTATGCCAATTACATGTGTTATTGTGTCATCATCACCGTATATTGGGGTCATACGCAACCTATTCATCAGAGGGGATCCATCTTTCCTGAAGTTTAACAGTTCTCCTTGAAACTCAACACCTTGCTCGATGCATCTTCTTATTTCAGCAACTACCGTAGAGTTCACAAGGGGATGTCTTCTCTTTGCAAACGGGCCTCTGCATTGCAAAAACCGGCTGCAGCAATCCAGAACAATCATGACATGAGTAAACCATTGCAAAAGCATGACCCAATATAATTCATAGCTAATCCCCCTGCCTATTCCAGCAATGATAAACTCAAAATAAGTGCTGTCAAGAAAGTAACATACACTTGGGAAGAAAAGAATGGAATTCAAAAACATCTCGCTCAACTTCTTTTGAATTATTTACAAGACTATACCTTATATAGTTTAGCTTTTATTCAGAAGTTTGTGTCTTCTTAGTGATAGTTTTCGAATCCGTATTTACATGAAATGAGAAGGATTCTACTTATAGTGATACCAATATTCCTGCTACATAGAAAGAATCCCCAGCACGGCCTTTATCAGAAAAAGTTTAAAGCCTACTTTTTGCACCTTTTCGTTGCTTATAATAAATAGTTTCATCGACCCTCATGCATATCAAACACTAACCTGCTACCAAAATCATCTCAATCAATCGTCAATTCAATTCTCATACAGAACTTATCAAAGTAAAAACACGAAGATGTAACCTTTACAGGCAAGACTACAACAAAGATCCAACTTTTTCTGCCCAATATATCTGCGAGAATAAACGCACACTCGCACAGTTGAAAAAACATTAATCTAACTGAAAAAGCAGAAACAGAGGAAAATGGGTCCAAAATCCTAGCACAGAAGAAACAAGCTTATCCTAATTCCACTTATTTTTCTTATCCCAACAATAAACATAAACAGCATATCGATTGCGCTTGACTTCATGCAAAGGGCCAACCTCGAGAGATCATCCCCACCAATTACAATTCACACCACAAACAAATTATAAATTCAGAGAATATCGAAATTTCAGCTGGTCGCATCCATAACCACAAATAAATTAAACAAATTCCAGCCTCAAAAACCCCTTATCCACACATCAAACATCCGAAATCCGAAATTGAGGAGATTTACTAACCAGTTACGTCCGAGAACTTCCTCCGCCCGATAACCGGTAACCATCTCGAAGACGGAATTGACATAAATGATGGGATGGTCGGGCTCCAAAGCATCCGTAACAACAAACCCACACGGCCAAGGTTGCAGAAGCGAGTCGACGGGGAACGGCAGCTGCCCGCTACCGCCCTTCCTCAGCAAAAACCCTAATCCTTCCTCCTCCTCCTCCTCCTCTCCGCCGCTTAGATCAGACTCCGAGTTGCTGTCCCACTCCATCATAGCTCAGAAATGTCCTCAACCCATGCCACGGACGAAATTGCTGCAAATTAGTCGGATTGAATTTGGGGTTTTAGGTTTGCGATTGTGAGAAAATGAGTGGATGAAGATGGTTTGTAGAGGGAGAGGGACCAATCGAGAGAGATATGGATTGCTACTGTTCACCGATTTCAATTCAAGTACAAAAGCAACAACAAAATGAGATTTTTGGATGGAGTGAGGGGTTCGATAAATTTATAGTGATGGAAGATTGAAGTTGAAGATAACACTTTCTGACTTTGGAAAATGGAAATATCTTCCAATTCTAATTAGGGCTCGATTTAGGCAAGAGTTGTACCTAGTGCCTTAGGTATTGTACAACTAAACGTTGTTTTCGTCTAGGAGATTTGGGGAAACTCTTTACATATCCTAACTTTGTATATTTGACGGAGCTGTAAACGAGTTAAACTATTCGTGAGCTATTCGAAATTTAATTTGATAAAAGTTCGTTTGAGTTCGTTTAGAGAAGCTCGTTTGCTAAACGAGCCGAGCTTGAGCATGACGGTATTCAGCTCGTAAGCTCGTAAACAAGCTCGTTTAGTGATTAAGATTGAAAATATAATTATTATCTAGTCGTGTCTTATATTTCTATACTCTAATCAGTAATAACTGTATATTTAACTAACTTTATTTGTTATAAGAAAAAAAAATAGTTTAGTTAATATATTATGTTATTGCGAATAAAATGATTAATTTTAAATTAAAATAATAGATAATTAAAACATAAAGCTAAAATTAGAAAGTTCGTTTGGGCTCGATTAAGTTCGCGAGCATCGAAATATTCGATAAACTAAGCTCGAGATTCGACTCGATTATAAACGAGCTGAGCTTGAACACGATAGTATTCAGCTTGGCTCAGTTCGAGTACACCCCTAATATTTGAATAGTTGATTGTCCATTATTTGTGAGTATCTATCGTTATATGTTAGCGAAAATTCATATTATATTCTTTTATTTTGTCATAAACTTTTATGGTCCTAACTTGAGACCAATTATAAATAAGAATAAATTTTATGGTCCTAACTTGAGACCAATTATAAATAAGAATAAATTTTATACGGGTCATAATTCATATTTTTTCACGTCTCAACTTTTAGGAAATACACCTTCATTTATGGTTAAATACAATAACTATACATGTATATATATGTACGTATATGGTGTAGATCTGGTAGGAATTCATCTTTATATAAATCCGTATGAACCATGCATTAATATCACTTTAGAAATGCACAAATTGCAGTACTTTAACGCGTAAACATGACTAAGGGCACATTACACTAACTCAGTGCACAAATATTTAACACGTTTTTAATACTACACAACATGAAATAATTTAATGCACTAACTAAATTAGACAATGCATAAAATATATAAACTTTTCAATTTTTTTATTAATATATATTTGTGCATTGAAATAATGTAATTTATGCATTAACCGATGTGATAAAAATGTATGGTTCTTACGGACTCATAATCATGAGTTCCTATATGATCATCTTCCTATATATATATGTGTGTGTGTGTGTGGGGATATGTCGTTATAGTTGATTTAAAATATTTGTATAAAGTTGCTTGTGACAATTATATCATCTTTTTTGTTATAATCACATCCTTTACATGAAACTTTTGGGACTTCTATGCAGATTTAAATAAGAACTTACATGCATCTACCTTTAACCGATTGATTCTACATATTTGAGGTGAATAAATTAGTTACATGTATTTGCACATAAATATAATATATGTGTCCAGTAATTATAATATTTATGTATTGTTTATGAACATTAAAAATAGAAAGAAAAAAAAAATCTTCTTAGACCTTTATTTAAAAATAACCTCTCAGTTTGTCATAATTTTTTGTTATCTCAAAAGTATTCATTTATTAAAATTTTACTGCACTAAGTGAGTAAAATGACTTTTTCTACCTCTAATAATTGCATTTGAAATTAAAAAATAATGTTTTTGCCTTCACTCGAGGGTAAATATAAAAAATTAACATAATTATTGATACTTATTCGGTAGCAAGAATTTTGATTGCTGGTGATATTTATTTGGGTTTAACTAATGCAACCTTAAAATAACTTTTTTCAACTTTTTCCATCTGAATAAGTTTGCCATGTCTATCAAAACTCTTATACGAGCTACTCCTATAAGTTGGGTAAATTCATTTTTTCCAATTATAACTTCTTGCATAAAATATTGAATAATAAAAAACTTACATAAAGTAAAAAGTTAAACACTATCTTTATAAAATTAAAAAAATTGACACTTATTTGAGGAAAACTTTTATTTTCAAAACAGGAACGAAATAAGAAATTTAGTAGCCTATACAGTAGAACAACAATATTACTTGTTGGGCCCCATCATTATCTTTCTACGCGGACTTCATAGTGAGAGAAAATGTGTTTTTAAATGTATTTTGTTTTTTGTGTTGGGCTTCCATTCTAGAGAGGGCTTCAAATTGTAATATAAAATTATTATGGATCGTATTTCAATTATGAATATTTGAGGCCCAAAACATTAGATAACTTGGGACCAGGATTCAATTATAAGATTGTCTACCGTGGTTGTCGCCATGAGTGTCTCGAAACACCCAATCCATGAAGATAGCCCAGTGCAGCATTCACTGTTTCGAGACTGTCTCATTCCAACGAGACAATCTCGAGATAATGATATATTGACAAAATTAATAAACTAATTAAATAGAGACACCCTATAGAGACAATCTCACTGCAGCTGACTGTCTCTATCTCCCATCATATCCCATAGAGACACCTCATATAGAGACTACCACCACGGATAGTCTAATAATTGATCTTTTTTCTTTACTTTTTTCTAAAAGAATTAATCCTTTTCTTTAACCACATATATATACTTACAAATCCTAGTCAATATTTATGGAGATTGAATGGATCATTGAGTCATATACAGTTGTTAATACATATATGTTTTGTTTAGACATCAACCAATTAAGTCAGGAAAAAGACTCATTTACTTATATAAAAAAAAGGCTTATTCTACAAAATTTAAATTACTTATTATATCCATGTATATATATATACATATTTTGAAAGAAACTACTATTATTATGAACAAGTACATGAAACATGGAGAAGACCCTCCACAGAAGACGAGTTCATTCCACACATGTTGTGTAATAAAATACTTAGCCAAACGAGCTAGAGTATGAACAACATCATTTTTATTATTTTACAATATTTGGATTGTCTACTATACTAATTCATTATGAATTTATTTACTTAATTTAGTGTAGTATCAATGTTATCCATTGTAGTAACAATAAAAAGACAAAATAAAATTATCTAAGAAAACACAAGTTTTAGAAATTAAATTTACTATTTTTTACATATTTAGAATATTGAAAAATATATATATATATTTATAGAATTTTATGGTTAGCTAATTATTGTTATTCGATCAAATACTCGTTGGGAATATCTTAATCATTGGTTTTAAGTAGTCTTTTAAGTATAAATGTAACAAATTACTAGTAGTATTTGTCTTTGGACCATAAGAATTACTAGTTCTTTTATTATCATGTTTTCAAGTAAAAATGTAACAAAACTCTATATTTTGTTGTTTTGGTGAGTTGTGCTGAATATTCCCATCATTAATTGTGATGTTTAATATTGATATATTGGAGTATTATTTATTCTAGATTCTTGCTACACCTATCTGATTGTGAGGACCCTCTATGCTGAGAGGTTTGAATGTTGTCGAAGGATCCACGCAAGAGTTGTTGGAACAACAAAGTTTTGTAATTCCCCGACAAATGATCAGACCAGAACACTTAGTAGAGGGGATACCTAATTCTATATGTAACGTATTTTTCTATATCATGCAATACGGTTTGGCAACGGCAGAAGATTCTCCACAACTCAGCTATTTTCGACAAGATCCTATGAGTTGCGAACACGAAGAGGTAGATTTACTGATTTTCTATATCATACTAGGTGTCTTTTTATTCTTCTAGAAGTCTTGATACTTATTACTTGGATACCTTGTATATTGTATGCAGCAAGCAAGAATTTACATTGAACGCTTCAACATTTTGGACCCAAGACGGTATGAAGATATTCATCGGGCATTAAATGAGCAACCACTCATCGGTGAAATCATCTGCACCAAATCATTTTTACACTACAAGGTGCCTCGAGATGGCACTTACAGTGTATATATTCTCCCACCGAGGATGAGATAAGCCCGATAAGGAGTTACTATGACGAACCAACCAAGTTTCGTCCTCCATTGCACAAGTTAATTGTGGTTGGTCTTGGAATTAAAGACGACTAACACTTCTCTGCCAGAACTCGTGGGGCAAGAAATGGGGGCACGATGGATATATAAAGATCCATCGAGATGCTTTTTTGAGCTTTTATCGCCTGCATGGCACGGAAACTAGAGTCGTCAATACTATGAGTTTTTACTACAGATAGATTTAGTAGTACTATAATTGTTCTGTACATGTGTTTGTTGTGTATCACGTAAATATTATAGATAGTCATCATTAAATGTATATAAACTGTTTGTCTTGTTTTCATTTTGGATAATAGCAAAAATACACAAATGTGAGGCATTCTTTTTTGGCAACGTTTTTGTTCTGTTGGAAAATGAAATTTGTGGTGGCAATCAAAATTAAAAGATAAATTAAAACAAAAATCAAATTACTATATATCATCGAAAATGGCGTCGAGCTTTAGCAGCTGGTAATGCAGCAGTGATAGCCCCAGCTTCTGCTGCAGCCTCAACTACATGCTCAACACCTTTAGCTAGATCTTCAGTTCAGGAATATCACAGCTAGTTTCAGAACTTGAATACAGAATTATATCATGACAAAAAGCAGTCCATATACTTCCTAAAAACCTTAGAGGCTAGAGCATAGCTATTCTGTGCTTATATCTGTAAATACATCACCATTTATAGGGGGGCAACAGGTTTTCCCACCACGATTGTTCCATCAGCACCAGCAGACAGAAGTTACGATTTTCGTCTCGCTACACATTGCATGCAGCTGCAGCTGTATGAGAAGCTGCACTAGTTGTCTCTGCAGCAGCAAGATCTTCAGCTGCAGCACCACCCATATGGCAAAGAATATCCGTAAATAAAAACATGTCCACAAATTTTGTCAAATGAGCAAGATCATGAAACATTCTGGTTCAGTATCACAGTTATTCCCGCGTCACCAATAAGGTTCAGTATCCAGGACATATTGTAGGTAATTTCTTATTTAGACATATAATTATCCACAATAGCTTCATGAATTTTGAGATTTTACTGACATGCAATTTGAGTGATTATCAAGGCAAGGCCTTCCTTATACAAGCAGTGTCATCAGTGGAACTTATAGCCATGGTATTCTAATTCTCTTCAGTTGAAGTCTATGGTATTGATTCTATCTGCATGTAAATCACACGAGAGAGAAGATTTTCCTGCTCTCACGTCCCACTTATCGAGTCCTCCCTTGTCCTCGCAAAAGTATAATGACTTAATGTCATGGGGACTCAGGGCTATACAGTATATACAAATACAATACTCACCGCACGTATTATGCCATATCAAATACCCTTCTCCACGTCCATAGCCCTGATGAACCCATCATAGCATGAGCTATACATCTGCATAAACAATGAGATTATTGTCGCTCCATCAGCAGTGTATTAAAACCATAATTCAAGTTTAAATTATGAGTAAGACAATAAGAAATGAAGAAGATGCAGTAGCCAACACACATATCGCCAAATTAGGCTTAATGGTCAGAAAATATACTACTCTACTTTCTTCAGTAACCAGCATAAAACCAATAATCCCAAACAGTAAAAATATGGTTTAGAGATTGGAACATGTCATACTGCAAAAAAGTTAACATAGCTTCAGTGAGATTTCCAGTCGAAGGACTTAGTCATCATCACCAGTCAGTAGTATAGTACAACTGCTCATAGAATACGTTAAGAGCCATGCTTGATCTTTTTATTGAAGCTATGCACATAATATGACACAACCCAAGTACCAAAATGACTGTTCTTTAAATCAACAAACCACAATCAGGTATTCATACAATATAAACATTTGATATGGAAAACGATCCCGAAATAGGCCCTGGATGTGGATGGTACAAATAAATCCCATCGCCATCCTCTTCCTTGCCAACATGCCAAAAACCGACATCTCATATCCCGAGTAGGTAAAAAGCTCAAGCACACAATTCTCCTGGGAACCACCGGTGCTATAATCTCAAAATTCAATTGCAATGGCTCCACATCAACCGAACCCAACAATATTGCTGTCAAGTTACCAATCATACCCCCACATACATAGTTACCAGATACCCATTGGCTCCACTTCAACCGAACCCAACAATATTTTTCCCAATTTTAGGCACTGCACTACCGAAGTTTCAGTTTTGAGCTTCTTTATTGGACTACGTTTATCCGAATTCATGAGTAAGCAGCAAATTAAACACAGCCACAAATGCACAAAATCATCCACAGAGAAGCATTTTTTTTTCATAGATTCTATCAGATAAATCATAGATTCATAAGAAGCAACAAATCACTCATACTAACTCAAACACACTCGCTCGCTCGCAACTGTCCAAAGCACCACATAAAGAAGAAGGATTCCTTTTATTTGAGAGAGATTCTATCAGACAAATCATCAAACAGGTAATCCGTCACATAATTATTCCAGATTCATTTAGAGTAAGCAACAAATCAATCGTACTAGCTCAAAAACACACTTACAACTGCATTCATATTCTAATCTGAGATATAATCTATCAGAAAAATCATCAAACAAGTCATCCATTACCAGATTAATTGGCAATAAACCTAGAAATTATAAATCACCGTTACTGAAACGTATGGAAGAAGAGAACCTCTGGCGTTTGGCGGAGACGGCGGATAGGTCGTTGAGCTTTGAACGGATCTTGAGAGCCGCCGGCATTTTCTCACTCCGCTTAATATTTTCCAGCCTCCGCCCCTCGTATTCGGTCGTTTCATCGTCCAATATGCATGAAATGCAATGCTTCTACGGCTGGGATTAATTTTACCTTTATGTAATTTTATTTCATTTTTGATTTAAATTTAATATATAAATGTGGCTTTTTGATTTTCTTTTTTTGCAATAGTCAATTATGGTTGGACCCAATTTTCTAGACAAATTTGAATGCATTGCTGGTTCCTACTGACTTGTCCTCTATTTGACTTTTTTGTATCAATACTTTTAATTTATATTATTTATTTTTTTGTGTTTATTTGTTGACTTAATATAACTAAACCATCGTATTATTTATAATTAGATGTATAGTTGAACTTGATTATGATTATAATTTGATTATTATATTTTTTTTAATATTTTTGAGTGTTTAGAAAAAATATTATTAATTATTAAAAATCTCGATTAATTGTATTTTTGTACAGTAATTTTATTAATAAAAAGAAAGTTCAGTAATAGTTATTATTTGTTTGTTCACATGTTAGAGAGAGAAGTTAGAATCGCATTTAATGCATTTCACATTTCAGGGATTCCTTCCAGAGAGAGAGATTCCCAACTCTCTGTCTTACATTTCATTTCAAAGGAAAGTAATACTTTTGATTTTTAAATTGATATATGCAATTTGACTGTTTGAATTTAATGCTTCACCTCAAGCAATAATTTTTCCATTATTGCCGGATAATTCTGTGCGATAGAGAGAAAGAGAAAGAAGGGCAGGATTTCGCAGTCGAAGGCTTGGAACAGGGAGAGAGTAGGAAGAAGGCTCCGACGACGACGACAAAATACGAAATAATCGACGACAAGGGATGAAGGGGTAAGGAATAGCGAACGGTGCAGTTTCCGCTCGAGGTGGAGAAAGACGCAAACAAATATCATGCCTTCTGAAGGTATTTACCGATTTTTTTTCCGTTTTTTTGTTGCAAGAAAACATGAATAAACTCAATATATGTTGCAAGAAAACATGAATAAACTCATTACACAAAGAGTGTAAACTTCAGACAAGTTTTGTCTGATACGACTTATACAAACATCAAAAAACAGACATAAAAAAGACTAGTGTCTCATTTCCTGCCTCATTCCTCTTAAATGGAAGAGTTCTTATCCCTTAGCTAGAAACTAGTAATATATCATTTCTTGCTCCCAAATCATGTTTGAGGCTCTCTTTGGACATCCTCACACGGTGTAATGCTGCTGCATCGTCTCAATATCGAGCCCTTTGAGTTGCACGACCGACTCAACGTGCCCCTTGAGCGTGTGCAGCTCGCGCAGCCTAAACCAACAATTGAAAACACACTTTAATCATAAAGATACACCACAAAACCATTTCATAAATAGTTAAGCTTTATTGAGTTCTACCTTGCAATCTCAGCACGTTTCTTCGCCTGCTCCACGATTTCAGACAGCTCTCTGTAGTTGCTCTTGTCGTTGAATTCGTCTGTACCTTGTGTTGGTTTATCTAGACCGTGCAGAGTCCTCTGCGCTTTAGCCCACTGCGCCTCTCTCTCCTCCTTCCCGTAGTCGTTCTTCGTGCTAAAAGCAGTCTGTTTGCAAAGCAAATTTTAAAAGTTTGATCCAAATTTATGCAGAAACAATGTGTGCAAATAATTCAAAATCACACACACACACACAAATACATACCTTGTTCTCATACAAGTTCTGCCATGCCCTACCACTCAAGAAGTAGCGAATGGCGAACTTCATAAAGTCGAGGGGAATGTAGAAGACGAAACTATATATCCAAATCACACCGGCCCATCCCCATCCGCACCCCTTCACTCTTGCAAACTCCCAGTCGGCATAGACAGCAATGAGCGTCGCGACCTGCAAAACCAGACCACTTTAGGCCTAATGTTCGGCTTTTTTCTTTATATTTTCCTAAAATCAACAGTTTTCTCACTAGTTGTGCAATGACGAAGGCACACATCAGAAGCGAGCCCGGGCGCTCCACATACGACCAGCTGCGCGACCTCGTCACAAAAATAAGTGCCTGGCTCACAATACTCACTTGCAAGTATAGAGCAGACATCATCTCAGTATCATCATGTTTGATGCTTTTAACTCCAAATTTTTCCTGTATTCATCAACAACAGTCAGAGAGCTCACACTTATACTAATGTAAAGAGAAAACGGGCCGATTTCTTACAGGAAAGAACTCGGTTTCGTGCATCAACCAAAAGAATACGACGGTCATCAATGCAAGATAGCTTCCGAGAGCAACACCGGTTGCAAAGATTTCCTTCAATTTCCAGCTATCCGGCAATGGAGACGGCACAACTCTATCCTTCGAAATTGTCATGATTGTACCTAAAGAAACATAAATCTCAACTATTAATCTCTCCATAGATTATGTTAGCCGAGTTTAAGGATTCAAAAACATAGAGACATTACCGTCGTTCAAGATGGCAATGATCAAAACCATGAACGGAGAGAAGTCGAACTTCCATATCAAAGAAATAAGCATGAAACCAAACTGCAAAAGCATATCACATATAAGAAAGATCTCGAGACACATAGAGACGATGATGAGAACCAAAACACACACGACAAGCTTACCACTATACGAATGGTGATGGAAACTGCGTATATCTGCAAACAAAAGCACAGACACCACAAGCTTTAGATGACGAAAACATTCAAATAAAATATAATAAATACGATCAAAACTCAAACTAACTGTATAGTTCTTCATTCTCTGGAAAATAGCTCTGCTCGTCAACACTGCACTGATGATGACACTGAGCCCCGGCTCCGTCAGCACGATATCAGAAGCACCCCTAGCAGCATCAGTAGCATCATCAACGGCAATCCCAATGTCGGCCTTCTTCAGAGCAGGAGCATCGTTCACACCATCTCCGGTCATTCCAACAATGTGCTTCATCTCCTGCAACTTCTTCACTATCTCGTACTTATGCTCTGCATTAGGGCAAAAACCCGACACCAAAATCAGCTCCGATGATCCATTCCATCAACAACATACACAATAACACGAGAGAATCCAAAAACTACAACTCACCCGGAAACACTCCAGCAAAACCATCAGCCTTCTCAATCAATTCTTCAATAGGAAGTCCGGCTATAGATTCGTCTTTGTGGTTGCCTAGAAGAGAAGCCGAGGGATACATATTCACCCCCATTCCAAGCCTTCGTCCCGTCTCCTTAGCAATAGCAAGTTGATCACCTACAACACCATAGACATATGTTCATCATCTCGACCAATTAAGTGCATCAATCAATGACTAAACTAAAAAAATATTACACTATCCACTAACCAGTGATCATCTTCACATTCACACCAAGATGAAGAGCTCTACGGATTGTCTCTGCACTGTCGTGCCTAGGAGGATCAAAGAGTGACAATAGCCCGACAAACTCCCACGGACCACCAGGGCTTTCCTTGGATTTCTCCGGCACTTGCTGCAAATAGCAACACTTGTTTATGTCTGAGAGCCTAAACATATCGGATTAAGCAGACATTAAAGATAAGTAGATATGTTCGACTCAAGAACCTGACGAGCAACGGCCAAGGATCGTAGTCCACGTTCAGCAAATTTGTTGATGACGGCATGAACTCTCTGCTTGAAATCTTCCCTGCAGTTGCAGAGAGTGAGGATCTGCTCAGGAGCACCCTTGCTAGCTCGATGCCAGTTTCCGTTCGAATCAATGTATGTCAAAGCAGTCCTTTTGTCATTAGGGTTGAATGGGAAGAAATGCACCTCCCTTATACCAGCTCTAGCCTAAAACATCACCCAAGTTAGAAAAAAATCGAAAAATGGATCCGAAACGAACATATTTCAGTTAAAATGCTTCGTTTATTCGGTTTTCTGTTCCGTTCACTCAAAATTTCAACAGAAAAATTTCAGTTTTAGGTCATAAAATATGTATATATGATCAATTTCCTTACTAAAAATTGAAAATTTTAAAAAACGGTTATTTTTTTGATTTATTACAGTTTTGCAATTTTAACATGACTTTTGAATCTTTACAATTAAAACTTCAACGCTATGAAAACTTAAAAAAGAGAAAATAAAAATAACGTTTTAACTGCAACGACTTAAATAAGTGAAAGTGGTGTCAAATCAGAAAATCAAGCATATTAAAATAAAAATGAAAATAGCTTGTTTTAAAGCCAAAACCGATTCTTTACAATTAAAACTTCAACGCTATGAAAATTTAAAAAAGAGAAATAAAAACTATTTTAACTGCAACGACTTAAATAAGTGAAAGTGGTGTCAAATCAAAAATCAAGCATATATTAAAAGAAAAACAGACTAGTTTTTTTTTAACCAAAACCGAATCGAGATAACAGAAACACGAACCTCTTTGGGATCAGCAAGAGTTCCGACAATGGCAGCATCGATGGCGTCCTGATTCTCCGTTCTCGACGCTCTGGCGGCGAGGAGGAGGACGTGATCGGCATCAACGCCCTTGGCAAAGACCTCGATCAATGTTTTATCAACGGTGAGCTTGTTGAGCGTGAGGGTCCCCGTCTTGTCGCTGCAGAGCACGTTCATCCCGGCCAGCTCCTCGATGGCCGTCATCCGCTTCGTGATCGCGCCCTGCTGCGACAGCCGGTGCGACCCGATAGCCATCGTGACCGACAGTACGGTCGGCATAGCGATCGGTATGCCACCAATGAGCAACACCAGCAAGTTATCGATACCGTTTCTGTAGCTCCGGTGCTGGATGGGATACATCACGATGATCTCGGCCAGCATTCCGAGGGCGATCGAGCAAATGCAGAAGTTCCCGATCGACGTCAGAACCTTCTGGAAGTGGCCCACCTGGTGGGTGCTGTCCACCAGGTGCGCCGCCTTCCCGAAGAAGGTGTGGACCCCGGTGGCGATCACGACCCCCTCGATCTCGCCCTGCTTGCAGGTCGACCCGGAGAAGACCTCGTCGTAAGGGTTCTTTGTTACGGGGAGGGATTCTCCGGTGAGGGCCGACTGGTCGATCTTTAAAGGATCGCCCTCGAGGAGACGGGCGTCGGCCGGGACGATGTCGCCCAGTTTGATGCTGATGATGTCGCCGGGGACGAGAACCGCGGCTTCCTGCTCGCTCCATTTTCCATCTCTCAATACCTGCCAGCAATGGCGGATGCAGAAATTTATATTTGAAATTTTTCAACAGAATTTTGAAAAAAATAAAAGAATAAAAAAAAATAAAAAAAAAATATTTTAAATGTTGAATAATGAGGAATGTTTTATGTTAATGAGTTTTGCTGCTTATATATATTTGAAGGTGCTAAAATTGTAATTTTCCGACGAGTTGCTAAATCAATTTTTTTTTCGAAAAAACATAATTTAAGGTTAAAAAAAGGTGAATATTTATATTTATATACTCTCTCCGTCCCGCTCATTTTGTCTCCTTACTATTGGGCACGGAGATTAAGAAAAGTTGTTTGTTTAATAAACTAGTGGATGAGATTGGAAAGGAATGAGAGAAAATTTTTTACAACCACTCATTATGTTTATATTTAGATATAAACAAAATGAGTGGGCCGTCTATTTAAGGAAAATGAGACAAAATGAGTGGGACAGAGGGAGTAGTATACTAACTAATATAGAAATTGAGATATTACCTTGGTTTTGGGGGCGAGGCCGGCCATGAGAGCGGCGGCGGCGTTACCGGCGTTGTTTTCCTCGATGAAACTGATGGTGGAGTTGATGACGAGCAAACAGATGATGCCGACGAAGTCCTGCCAGTCGGGGGGCTTGCCTTGGCCGTTGGCAAGGGCGATGGCCATAACTGCGGCGGCTTCCATCACCCATGAGAGAGGATTCCACATAAAACCCAAAAACTTGAGGAATTTGCTCTCCTGCGTCATTCAGAAACATCGAATTCGTTAGGTACACTTCTAAATGATGAGAGAGAGAGAGAGAGAGAGAGAGAGAGAGACCTTCTTCTCTTCCAATTTGTTGGGGCCGAAAATGAGAATCCGGTCATTTCCTTCGGTGGAGCTCAGCCCGTCACGGCTGCATTTCAGCTGCTGGAAAACTTCCTCAATCGGAACTTTTTCCTATTAAGGAATAGTAACATGTTAGTAAGAAATTTTTTATTTAAATTTGCCGTATATATTATTTTGAGTTTTGACTAATATATTATATATATTGCAAATTAATTCATGCCTAGTTGAAAGAGTATGACACCTCATGAGTAGTCTTGAGTTTCTCACTCTTCGAGGAAAAAAAAGTAAGAGTAAAAGCTAGGTGATTTTTGGATATTAGTCATAGCATAAATTTTTACTACGGTAATAATTAATGTGTTTCATTTACAATTCACATAAAAATACAAATTATACAAATGCATGTTCATATGAATACGTACAAAAGCCATAGGTGCGTGCATGTGTGTATGAGAGAGAGAGAGAGAGAGAGAGAGAGAGAGAGAGAGAGAGAGAGCAATTCCATGCAGACAAGATTATGAGGATTCTACTTTCAAAACGATTTTAGTGGAAAGTGAATGAATATTTGCCATTTCATATGAAAAATGAAATATAAGAGAAAATTATTTACCAAATCAACAGATTCATTCTTGATCTGCTCAAGACCAAGAGTATCAGCTCCCATGTTTGGCTTTTCACGAAGATCTTTTTTCTTCAAATTAAAAGAGTGAGAAAGAGAGAAATTAGATGAAATTTCTCAGATGGAGAAATGGTTCCCTGTCTGAGAATGAGAGAGCTTCTACTCTATTTTATAGTATCTATCAAATGAAGTAGATGATACCTCCCTTCTCTACTTGTGCTGCGTTGTTAATGCAACTCCCTCAAGTGGACCCACCCTTCTCTCTCTCTCTCTCTCTCTCTCTCTCTCTCTCTCTCTCTCTCTCTCTCTCTCTCTCTCTCCCGCCATTATTCAAACATGCTATGTATATCTATATTTGAATTTTGAAGTTGCTGTCTGAAAATTTTATCTATAAATAATAAACCATCACCGTTCATGATGCATTATTGTTAAAAAATCTCACTTTGTGAATTAGCAATTTAAATTTGTTATATGTCTTTCGTAAAATATTTATGGGATGAAACGTCAGATCATAAAGTATGAATATAGCACAATATTGCTTAACGACATGAAAAATTAGATTCATGTATTATTATTGTTATTACTATTAGTTATTTATTATTATTAATAATATTATTATAAAAAACACTACACGTAATATCTAGTAAAAATATAAAATCATGTTCAATGTTTTATGCCATGTAAAGTGACTTGTTTCGAGAAATTGTGGAGATGGACAGTAAATTGATTGAAATAATCGTGCAGTGTTGTAATCTCGTGAAAGAAATAGGAAATATGGTCTCACTAGTTAAGAAATTTAATTAAATATTTAAAACGATATAAAGAAATAATCTCTAGCGATGGACAAGTTGACGCTGATTTAATTAATCGGATATTATATGAAAATTTTCATATATAAATTCAAAGAGCATGAGAAACCACTTTCAAGATTCTTTCTATCTCCCCCATTTTAATATCTTTTCAAACAGCAAGGATCCTGACTCTCTCTCTCTCTCTCTCTCTCTCTCTCTCTCTCTCTCTCTCTCTCTCTCTTCATTATATACGTATTCTAAATCACAATTTATTAGTGATCAGGAGTGACTCATGACTTCATCAAGGTAATTATTGTTCTAACATTGTAAAAATAATTGGTAGTGACCTTTTATGTGTGATATACTACATAACTATGAAAAAAGAAATAATCTAATCAATAAATTATTTTGAAAATATTGTTATAACTTATAAATGAGGGAATGTTAATTGGAAAGTCTCACATTTTGGTGAGAAAAGTCAAACACGATATTCCTAGTTTCTAGCTAGTGAAACAAGCGAATAGAGACGATTTTTTTTAGCTTAAGTTAGATTTTTTTTTTCTTGGTTAAATAAATGTAGCACCTAAATCACTTGGACCATTTTGTTTTTCTGTATTCAAAGCTTGCTTAGAGTCATAGTTATAAAAAGCCACCATGGAATACCATATTTATCAATTATTTATATATTTACATTAATTTCCTCCATTGTAGCATTATTTGAAAGGAATTTGCATTGACTACATCAATAATAATTGCATTATTTAAGCAAATCAAGTTTTGGGTACACACCCTTTTCTGGAATTTTAATTGGGTTACAAATAAAAATATCATCTTGAACCTAATACGTTTCGAAACCTATATTTATTTATTGTTTTTGCTACTAATAATATCTTATCCCTTTTTGAGTTTTTCGTACCAATCGAAATTGAAATCGATATATTGAAGTACATAAAACCCAAAAAGATTGACTGAAGCGTTTAATCATATCTGATTTTATTTACAATAAAACTATTCGAATACACTGTGTCCAGTCACACGCGTAAAAACATGAAAGTTAAATTATAAAAATAGAAAGAATTACATTTCCCTATAAGGTTTAGAATTTTTCAATTAAGGTATATTCCCTTTTTTCAAAACATATAATATTACTTTTTTATCTAATGTTGCTGACCACACTGTGTCCAAATAGCAATTTTATTATATAATGGACAAATTGTATTCAAACAACTTCATATCAAGCGCTTTTCAAAAAATAAAAATAAAAATCGAAACGTTTTCTTTTACAATTTTCCACCACATAAAACGTTTTATTTTATTTTAAAGTAGCTACACGGCTGAAATAGCGCTAAATAACTAAATATAAGTCAGATGGCTATTTAATTTATTATGGATATCATTATTGCCGTAAACAGTATGCAGCCAAATTTAGAGATATAACCCTGCCCGTGATGACTATTTGGTGATCGCTGCCTTTATTTTAATATTTTTATATAACTATAACAATCGCTCGATTTTGCTCACAATGGAGATTTGTACTATGTTCGCGAATCAGAGCATGCCACGTGACCACCAATTTCCTCACTCTGTTTTTTCTCTCGTTGCGATCACCACGATCGGTAATAATGAGGGATCGCCATTTTATGGTATAAAAATAGCGACGATCTTATGGCGATCGAGATTGTGGACGGTCTAAAGTTTATAATTAGAGAAAATTGCAGCAAAAAAAATCTCTGCTCCTCGATATAATTACAAAAATGATATTCGGATATACTGTGGCCAGCTACACGCGCTAAAAATGGTAATATAGGTTTTGAAAATGAAAATATACCCTAATTGGGAAGCATAAACCCTACGGAAAATGTGATTATTTTCATTTTTACAGTCAACTTTCCTTTTTTCATGCGTGTGGTTGACCACAATGTGTCCGAATATCATTAGTCATTACAAAATTCAACACCATAAAATAATTAATATAAAAATTTATTATTTAAACATTATTGATGTACCTGTCACAACTAGTCAAGCCGAAACGATATCGTTTCTACAATTCGATTTCACAACTTTTCTGATGGATTATGTGAAAACTTTGATCACTACATATATATAGAATTCTTCCAAACATATATAGCCAACTCAAACTAAAAGTGAGTTAATTCATTTGAAAAACCATCCCATAATTTATTGATTCATTGAATTTGTATTGATTTAATGATGTAATACTATTGAATGATACTATATATAGTATCAATTTGTCTTCTATCTACATAAAAATATGAAAAGAAAAGGAATCCAGGTTAGGCATTACTATTCGTTGACTTCAATCGACAATGATGACTTGAGCATAATATTATTGCAATTTTCTTACCTCCAAAAAAAAAAAAAGAAGCAATTAAGTAAGTCAAAATTTGATAAATATTTACACCAGCCATGGTTTAAGTTTGAAACATTTTACAATAATTAAGTGCAATATATATCAACGCAAAAATTTGTGTGGAAGTGTCGTGTGTATTCTGAATTAGAATATTTTTTAATATAAAATTAATTAAGCAACTTGTAATAGTCATTTAGTCACACAGCAATTCCAATTTATCGTATATCCAGTGCAATTTATTCGCATCTATTTTGACAAATATTCACGAATCTATAGAATTATCATATTTATTGTTGTTTTTTTAAAAGGAATTATCATATTTATTGTTACTCCTGTTTAATTAAAGTCACAACAGTAACGTAACTAGAAGTCTAGACATTGACATAAATAATTAAAGAAACTTGAAATTTGTTTTTAGATATTTATTACATGGACTTTCTATAAAAGAAATCTCACAAGAAAACATAAAAAAATCGACGTCGTTATTCTAATAAAATATAATATTTTCACTTACTTTTGCTTGTTCAACCTAGATTTTCATTTTGATTTTTATAATTATTCTTATGAAAGAACTTGTTGTCACTCAAAATTCTACTTTTGACTCTTTGTAATATATTGAACATTAATTCTTATGTGATACGATGATCATACGGTGAGACCGATCAAAGATTCGAATTTTCGATCACATCGTAGGACCATCTCCAACAAATTTTTGTGATGTTTAAGTAACTTGACGGTGAAAACTAATTACTCATATTTACACTAATTTCATTCTTACTGAAAACATAAAGAATGACGCTTTCTCAAATCAGACCCATCAATTCTATTTGCGACACTAAATATCTGAATATCACGATTTATACCACAAAAAAGGTAACACTAGGAAATTAGTTAAATCGGTTATTTTTATTTTTCTTTCAATTTTTCCTTTTTTTTTTTTTTGAATAGCAGATTATCATGCCATAGTGGCATAGTCCAATTGAGTCAAGTCGACCATCGACTGCTGGTAGGCCGTATCTCGATCAACGAACGTCGACGGCCGACACCACAAGTAAGCCATCACCGTCGAAAACGGGGAACACGGAATCACCTGACGAGTGGAATGAGCAGATACTCGGCATAAAAGAGCTGCACATCAGAACAAGTGGTTACACATTTGTTAACGATGAACGAAAATGTCGACTAGCAATTCTCCGCGTGTCATAATTAGAGGTGTCAAAGAGTCGGGCCGGGCTTTTTCAGGGTTGCCTGCGGGCTTTTTCTCTTTTGGGACGGCCCACTGGCAAATGAGGAAATAGGTCAGCCCGGCCTGATCTTGTTCGGAACAAAATATGGGCCGGGCCATTTTCGACACCTCTAGTTATGACTCGTATTCTGAGTTTTGGTTCGAGTTAATGAACACAAGTACACATTTGCAGAATAGAAGTGGATTACCTTCCATATGAACATATAAAAGGACGTGATTGCTGTCTTGCTCTTGAAATCGAGAGATTTTGCACGACTCCAGAGCAGATAACCCAACGCGGTATGACCAATGACCTAAAAACGAGGCAACGACAAAAGAAGGGAATAGGCAGTCATTCACAATTTTTTTATGCTAAACCAAGATGTACAAGTATCTAAAACACAGAGTCAAAATTAACAATGAAGATGAAGATTCCGGCCCTCGTTATCTTATTATACCAAGTCTAGGTTGGGACGTGTCAGTAATGATCGTTTGATCGAACCTTAAAAAGAACTGTTGGGAAAAATTGGCTTACCGTGATCCACTTGCTCCACATGCAAGAAGATGTAGCTCCGACAAACAATGCAACAGCGTATGCCATTTCAAGGAGTGAAATACAGATCCAGAAAACCTACCACAATGATTTCGACAAAAATCAATCAAGAAAGGTCTTCCAAAGCAATATATATATAATGCTTGGGCGAGAAACAAAGTCGGCAGTAACTGATAACTAACCTTCTCTTGGCCCAGTCGGACGGTAAATGACTGAATTCCATATATCTTGTCTCCAACGATATCGGGTATATCCTACAAACGTCAAATGAATTCAACGGATAAATTTTCAGCACAGAAATTTATCACCAATAGGAAAAAATTTCAAACAAATGACACTACAAAATTTAGAGATATGCCGCACTTATGTGAAAAAACTACTTAATAATCCACTACTTAGATATCATAAAGAAAATCACCTTAAACAACGCAATGACAACTGAGAAGAAGCTCATGAATGCAGTTGCAAAAATCACAGGCTTTGTGAGGATTCCTGATCGTCCAAACACATGCGTCTGGAAAATGGCAAAGCATATTACTCTTATGCTGATTCAAGAAGTGGCACAATACGATAACAATCCATTATATGGAAATAGACGCCACAAGGAAAAAGGGCCTCTTGGATCTCCTCTACTACTGTGGTCACAAAATTGTGTTACAGTGTATTCCTCAAAATTGAGCCGAGAAGCTTGAGTTCATTGGTTTAGTCCTTTAGTCAATATTTATCGGCCTATAACAATGCACTTGAATTTGGTTACAGATTTAGGAAAAAGCATAAAAAATGGGACCATTTCATATTCTAACTCATTCCCTTCGAATTGGAGCTTCAAATTCCTGCTTTGGATTGTGTATCCCTAGAACGTACACTACTCTGGAAATGATGTCCACAATTATCCTAAATCTAAAATGAAAATGGATTATTTGATTTATATTTTTACACTTTGAACATTCAAACTACATGTGCATGTTATTCATCAGAAATATGAAATCAAAACTCGAACTAGAGATTCATTTAAGGCCACCAATGGGGTAAAAGAGTGATAACGACACCAACTTTTACTATCACAGTCACTCCTTAAAGCCCACACCAGGTAAGATGTTCATGTCAAGAATTACATACTGAAAGGAAACAACCGCAACACATAAAAATCATCACCTGGATGTGCAAATAGAAAGCAATTTGCACGATGACCGCTCGGACAGCAAAGATGCACATTGCTGCAACCACGGCAAATCTTTTCCATCTCAAAAGCGGTACCTGCAAAGAAACGTATGCTTACATGCATAATTATATAAAACATATGAGTGACAAATATGCTTTTAAAACCAACTTACATTAATCGAATATGCAGTTCCAAGAATGAAACTGATGAAAAGGGCCCAAAATAATGGCCATGAACCGACAATCCATCCAAGCCCAAAACTCTGAGAATGGGAAATCAGCAATTTGAATATAGTATAAGTCAAGATGTTGGACGACATAAATGAGACTAGTTATTAGCAAACAAAGTAAAATCTATCTACTCACCAAGATGCCGAAGGATGATACAATCATCACACCAGTTTGTACTGAATATTCTCCAGATGCCAACGGAAGGTATGGTTTATTTACCTGACATGGAATTGGTGTCAAATTTTCATCTAAAATGAAAGGCAATCTTTTAAAATGTGAACCTAAGGAATTAAATAAAACTAATTAGCAAAACCACATTGCTGCACACAGCCACACAGTTACTAATGGTGACAGAAGAACAGCATTTATAACTTCTGCAGCTGTAAAGCAGTGAGAGAGTTTTCTTACATTTCACCAAAAATCATTGCATAGTGAGCTCAAAAACCAATAGATAGAAACTAGAAAGAACGTATATCAATATTTGAGCATCCAAACAGAATTTTTAGCGTACAAAACTACGAGTACATGAGCCTTGATTGGATTTTGACTAGAGAATAATCCACCCATTTAACAAGATCTGCCAGTCCTCTTTTAAAGAATATGCTTATCCTTGAAGCTAAAAGGACAGCACGGACATAATTTAACCAAAGTTTCTACCTTTATATCATCGTCAAGTGAGCTCAGCAACCACAAGACAGAAAATACAAAGGAATAGTATTGAGATTTAAGCAATTATAAAATTTTAGCCTATAAAAGTACAAGTACCAGAGCCTTGATTGGGTTCGAACAATCTTGATAGAGAAGGATCCGCTCATTTAACTAGATCCGCTAGTCCTGTTCTAGAGAAGAAGCTCTTATCCTTGGAGCTAAGATGGCAGCACAGACATGAGAATTATTTAAAATGCAGTAATATATAGCTCATTTATCTTTGTAATAAATCAAGCCCGCTTCAAATCTTATCAATGCTCCATATTTCCAATCAACATAACATAAAAGCTTTGTCCCAGTGCATTAAACAACGAATAAGTTATTATAACATTATTCTTTCATTTTTATATCAAATCAAAACCCAGAATTGGCCATTTACGAGAGAGAGAAAAAATATCTTCTCATATGCAAACATGGTTGTATGATATAATTGGAAGCCTACCTTGTCGATTTCTATGTCAGATATTTGATTTAAACCAACAATGTAAATATTCATCAACAGGGCAGCAACGATAGCCTGCAAAATACAGCATGTGCATGATTTAGAATCAATAAGCTTACTTATATTGCTAAATAACAACAAAGACTGTACGATACCTCTAACAAACCAGCAAAAAATAACGGGGAAAAATCTGATAGTTTCTCAACTGCGAGGAGAGAAACTGAAACTATGCTCAATGCCTGCTTACCAGAAAAGAGTATAAGTAACTTCAATTACAAAACCAAGTATACTGAGATATATAACAAGAAATATGTAACCTAACTGTTCCTATAACCGTATGAGGCCGTGAAAACCTGTAGAAAGCATCAACGGCTTGTTGCACCGGAGTATAAGGGTCCTTTGAAGGTTCGGATTCAAGAGAATGTTCTGAAGCTGCATTCACAACAAACTTCGAATCACCCTTTGGGTTTAATGTAATGCTTCTTCTGCTGATACTTTTCACATTGTGGTGCATCAAATTTCGCCTCTGCAAACATAATCTCTCCGGTATGGCATAGAGTCTTTCTACATTGCTGAAAGCTTTGCATTTTAAATCCTTCCCTGCTACAAGGGAACCGATTAAGTCGACATAATAAACGTACTACTCGAATTTCAGAGCATCGTTGCACCATTGATGCTCGACGGCACGGAGATTGGTCCACTACATGAGAATAAATACAAAGATGGATGTTGTGGAAAGAGAAAGACAGAATGCCACAAAAAGACAGACAAAATGTCAATAAAATTGGACAAAAGTGGTAAAAAATTTCAAGAATTGAAGTCACAGTATGTGAGATAATAATCACTTAAAGAGTAAAAATCCATGTAGCTAATAACATTACAAGAAGAGGAAATGGCGTCAGATTATGAATAGAAATCTCCATAACCAAATCTAATTCAATAAGCAGAAGATAAATGAACACTGCAAACAGCACTATAAACACTCTGCTTCAACCTTCATGTCAATAAAATCAATCGAAAATCGCCGCAAATTCCAAGATACAGCAATTGAAAGCCAACAAGAAAAACCCATAAACCACCGTTAGTGACTAGACCAGAAAAAATTCAAAATAATACATGTCGGCTGAAAATCGAAATACAAAATTAGATACATATCTACAAATTCCACGTATAGCATAGAAAAGAAGGGGAAAATCTGATAATATTAATTCAACGAATCAAATCCCACTCCCGCCGTCGTCGACGTCGTCGCCGCCAACCCAAACAAAATTATTAATGGAAAAGCAAGGAAATTGACACGTACCACTAGGAAGCGAGCATAGCTCAGCTGCAGAGGGAAATGAAAGCGAAGGTTTTGGGAAAGATCCAATTAGCATGGACTCCATTTCTCCGAGAATTTGTAGAAATACGAATGGCTGCTGAAGTTTGAAAGTATGAAAAATATCTCTCTCTCTCTCTAAGAGAAGAGGGAAGAGTGAGAAAGCCAGCGTGGTTGCATGTTGAACACTTTGTAGCAATTATTTAACTGCAGCCTGCAAAAAAACAAAAAAAGAAAAACAAAAAACAAAAAAAGAAACAAAAGAAAAAAAAAAAAAAACTAGAAAAAAAACTATTTCATCACTGTTTGCGTTTGGTAGATTAATATTATGAGTTGGTCTCCTGTGCATACGTGTGCACTGTACAGACCGACCCGACCGATCTAGTCAATGTCGGACTGTTGACTTTTTCAAATTTTTTTTTTATTTTTTTTAATTTACAGATTTTTTTTTCCGACTCTACATTCGACTTCAATTTTAATCAACTAGGATCTTTCGGCTCGTTGCGAGGCATTCGGCTCCCCTCGCTCAATTTCTTAACAAAAGAAGAAGAGACAAACAAAAAAAATAAGAGACAAAAAAACTGGAAAAAAAAAACAAAAAACTAGACACGTAAGGTGCAAGCGCCGCATGTGTACCTCACTCGCCACAGGTATGGGCGGGTTATGCACGATAGAGACTTGCACACAAGTTTTTGTCTATTATTATAATCAATATTTTTGCTGTGAAACTAATTGATATTAATGTACTTACCAATTTCATTATTTGACTCGGTGTAGTACAATAAAATCAATAAGTTTGAACCATGTAGTTACGCTAGATAGTTGTGGATTTTTTCTCATATTCATTATAGATCTATTGATTTGTGTCCACTAACAATACTACTAATATTTTCTCCAATTCCATTTGGCATAAGTTCAGAATTTTAGGGTTACGAGTTTGAAATTTCAGAGCAAAAATATTTAGGTAACACTATTACAGTATATAGTATGCTTATTCTCAAAACAAAAAAAAAACAATATTATATAGTATGCTAATGCCACGTTCAATAATTCCTGCCGGCCGTTTTAAGAAAAAAAAAATTACTCCCTCCGTCCAATTTATATCTTCTTATTTGGAGTATGACACGGGTTTTAAGAAATGTGATAACATGGTAGTTGGTGGAATAAAGTTATATTTGAGGGGTAGTGATATAATGACAAAAAAAAAATAGTGATAATGACAAAAAAGAGGTGGTATTGATCAAAAAGTAGGAATAAAATTGTTGGGATGTTAAAAAAGTAGAAATAAAGTTGATGTGAAATAGGTCATCAATGGCAAATGGTAGTAAATAGGGAGAGAGATGAGGGTATATGTGTTAAAAAAATAAAGTAGAAAGATACAAATTGGACAAAAAAATTGTGGTAAGTAGGAAGATACAAATTGGACGGAGGGAGTAGTATTTAAGTTTCTTTTTTTCGTACTGCTAGTGACTACATAATACATTAACTAATTATTGAAATGCGATTTCAATTCTAGGGACCTCAACACAAGTGAGTTGAAAGATTGTTTTCTAAATAAGCTTTGTAATTAATTGTGAGTTAGTTTTTAAGTTTGCTTTGTAATGACATCTCTTGTGCTAATTTATATTATTTTAAATTTGAATGAAATTTTGCCTGATCAAAAAAAATTATTGAAATGCGATTTACTAGAAAAGTAAAAATAAAAAATTAGATTCCATGGGGATACCAGACAAATAATGAGTGCTTAATGAAAATTATTTTCCTTTCAAAGAAAATATAGAATCGTAAGAATAGGAAACTTTTGTTACGTAAACTAATTGAAAGTTGGTGGTATGGTATAAAAGAAGAAACTTTTTATAGATAAAATTATTCATATTTGATAAGTTTCAGTTTTATGATTTTTACGTAGCGACTAATTTATAAATTTATTTTGCTGTTAGAATAAAAAAAACAAAATTATTTACGTGACGCACTTTCTTTCAATGTTGATTGGACAGTTTGCCAATAAAACTTTGAAATTAGCAGTTTTTTTTCGAATTTTTTCGTTGATCTCTCTTTCTCCAATGCCCTTGTCAACATTTTTCTTTTTCATTTTTATATTAAGTTTCTTATTCATATCAATATATTTGTTTTATTTTCTGGATTTAATAAAATTCTCGTAGTACGTATATAATAAAATATCTTCTATATTTTGAGCACCAATGTCACACTCAAAAAGTTGCTTAAAACAATTGATATTAAGCGAATCACACTATCAAGTAGATAATGCATCTTCTGTCGACATGTGTCACATGTTTCAATGGTGCGTGTCGTGTATATATTAACTAGCGTATAATTTGTTGAAAATCGACGGAAATTATATTAATAAAATTATTAAAGAATAATGTGTGAGAAATTAAAAAAATATTACTTATTAATTATTTTAAGATTTAATTATTCGATTATGCAATCTTCTAAATTCGTTTAGAATTTATATATATTTGAACAAATCTCAAATTCAATTAAAAAGTAATTTTATCATATATTTACGTTCCAAACCTATATAGTAATATATGTCAAAAATTATAATCTAATCTACTCTTATTTCTTTCGTTAATTTTTAAAACTTTATTCTTCTTCAAAATCGATGTGCGCAAAAGCATATTTGGCTTTCAAAAAGATTGTCCCACGTTGATTTTGTATGAAAATTCAGATAATTTTAAATATAGTCTATAAAAATTAAGGTGATCCTAAATATCATACATTATGAGTTCAACATTAAAAGAAATAAAGAATAATTGAACCACTAATTCTAAATCGGCCCGCCTACCTCCACGGTTCTTGATCAAAATTGTTTCGTTGACCACGATTATGCTTTTGTGGGCACTTCTAGTATAAATAATAAAATATAGAAAATTAAATTTCATGTATAAATTTAAAATTGCATATAATTAATTATAAAACTCGTTCAGAATCTGCATAGTAATATTTGTTGATTATTGATAGTAAATATCTCTTTGTCTTATATTGACTTAGAGAAGGAAAATAATTCTGAATATTGTCAATAAGAATAAATGTGACCCTAAATATCATACATTATAAATTCAACATAAAATTATAAAATAAATAAATTAAGTCGAACCATCGATTGTAAATCGGCCGACCTACCTTCATGGTTCCGGATTAAAATTGTCCAATTTGACCATGATTATGATTTTTATGGGCACGATTATGTTAGGGTATTGTTTTATTTCATCTCATTTAGATTCTATTTTGTTGTACCATATCATAAGATTTTCTTTTGAAGCTTTTGTTCATCGCAAGGCCGACCAAAAAGATGAAAAGAAGGATGACTTAATGTTAATTAATTTCATTTCAGTTTCTTCATCATTGCTTCATTTTTTTCGACTGGGCTTTTCTTCCTCATTTTAATCTATTATTTATAATTATAATTTCAGATCATATTAACTTGCAAGTAGATTTCGCATGGTCAAATATTTAATTATGCTACTTAAGAAGGTAGGCAACTTAGTGAATTAATTGCATGGTCCAATACTTAATTTGCTTCCATTATTTTGCATTGTCCAGTTAATTAATTGATCAAATTGTATGGATTATGCAAAGGGTGAAAAATATACATTAATCATGTATGTTTATATAAGGGCTCCATAAGTAGAATTTTATTGTAAAATAATGTGAGATGGAATATTATAATCATAAGATTAATAAAAATAAAAATAAAAATAAAATTGGAAATGTAATGGTAGGCTTTAGACGTATAAATTGTGAGCCATATATGAAAAATGATCGACATTTGGAAAATTTTATTATCATATTATTATTATTTTATTAGTATTTAGTAATATTATTTTAATTATTGGACGCAATATGTTTGATAGATAGTTTTTCTACCGAGAAATAACTAAAATAATTAAATTATTGTCAATCATCATCTATTCTATATACTACTAAAAGAAAATTAATTTTAACTTTGCAAAACTATCAAACATATTGCGTCCAATATTAATATTATAAAGGCATATTTGGTTTCAAGGATAGAATAGATAAAATTGATAAATATGATGAGATTATAGTATTTGGATTATTTATCATACGTTTGGTTAGATTGATTATCATTTTAATTAACTTAGGATAAATGTTGAAAATTGGGGAAAATTTTAGAGCATAATTGGAAATTTTCAAATGATTTGGATGCGTGATTAATAATCACCCCAAAATAGGAAGGATAGTTAATCACTCACTTGATTGATATGATCAAGCGCCTAGTTATCCATTATGAGCCCAATCATGCAAACCAAATATATGATTATGCATGATTATTTATCAATCACTCATAATCACTCAAACCAAACACACCCTAACAGTATTATTATTTTATTAGTATTTAGTGATATTATTTTAATTATTGGATGCAATAATTTAATTATTGAATTATTTCTCGGTAGAAAAAACTATCGATCAAACAAAGAGCGTTGCAATGTAGGTATTCGGTATTCCTATTTATTAATATTCGTGCACCCTCTCTTTCTCAAATTTTTTTTATTTGATCATTTTATATAAAAAAGTGCACTACAAACGATAGATATCGTCTACAAGAGAGCTTCATTGTGTGGACATCTAAGGCAAAAACAAGATGTGAATATGACACTAGTCACGAGTAACTTGATTGGGACAAGTAGGGCATGCAAAATTCATTATGTTGTACATATGAAATGTCTAACCCTACATCGTTCTGCCGATAAAATGCGGTGGGGTCCACCCGGTGGTCGAAGCAACCATCGGGCAA
Organism: Schizonepeta tenuifolia; assembly: GCA_029490685.1. Lineage (NCBI taxonomy): Eukaryota > Viridiplantae > Streptophyta > Magnoliopsida > Lamiales > Lamiaceae > Schizonepeta > Schizonepeta tenuifolia. The sequence continues at coordinate 87,597,556 of CM055957.1, forward strand.
TTGAGATAGCACCATCACTCGTTCATATGGCTCCGCCATCACTCGATACATATCTAGTGCTCGTTTGGTAGGTATGATTAGGGTGTAATATGACTATAACACCTTAATATGTTGTTTGGTACGAAGTATACGATCCTTTATTAAATTTAGGCTCATATGAATTATACTCATTTTTATTGTTACACATAATACTGCAACTAATTATAACACAAATTTACCATAATTATTATTTTTGCAGAGAATTTAATACTTCGTATCAAACGTAATATTAACTTTTTATACGTACAAGACATTTGAGTCAAAACATATCACGTTTTATATTATGCTCCGTAGAAAACGAGCCCCTACTCTATCTTTATAGTGGCGTAATAATCACTCTTGGCATTACAAAAATAAAATATTTTGTGGGTAAGTTTAAAACTAAAAATATGGCACGAGACCGAAACAAAAACAATAAAAGAAAATATTATGTTTGCATATTCTCAATTCCCCATTTTTTCAACATGTGTCGTATTTGCAATTACAGTTCGTTTACTTTGATGGAAATATTTCCATTGACAAATAATGGATAAGAAAATGAGAAAATATTAATATTTCCATTATTTTTTTTATTACATATTTACTAAGATGGAAAAAAAAATTATCACATTGTCCCCCACCCCTTCCCCATTTTATGTCTTTTATCTATTGAAAAATATTATCACACCCCTCCCCCATATTAATATTTACCATAATTGGTGAGAAATGAATGTAAAAGGAGCTGCCCGTAAATATTATCCATCATGCCCAAGGAATATTAACCAACGTAGTAAACGTGTAAAAAAACTGGAAAAAGGGTGAAAGTATTCATTTTGCATCAAAGTAAACGCACCCTAAGAGAACGTAATTTGTAGGTCATATCATTTTTGCAACTCGTCTCAAAAGTTAAGACCATAAACATGCATATTAAGAGCATTATTTTCGATTTAGATAGCAATCTTCGGGACCAACGGTCTAACACCGCCGGAAAAGATGAACAACTTGAATCACCGGCAATGAAACCGGCGGAGAAAAAAAATTCGAACATTATATTATTCAACATAAAATTAACAAGGGAAGGAAATGATCAACATCATTGTAAATCTTACACACAAGCCAACACTAATCTTTTTTTTTTTTCATTTTCTTTTCTTTTCTTTTCCTCTCTAATTGTTTTGGTTGTCTCTCCCAAGTTTCAACTTACACAATCCGAAGCACAACCCCACAAACATAATGTAGCTAAACTGTATATATTATATTATGTTGTAAACCCTACAAATTTCTACCAAGTCTAGCGGCCTAGAGAGAGAGAGAGAGAGAGAGAGGGAGAGAGAGAGAGAGCGCTATCAGGCTCAACTGTTTCCACGAGAGATGCAAGAACAAATTCAGGTCTAGGTTCTGGTAGGGCTTACCGGTGTGACGGGCCTCGTTGATCGAGCACTCCTAGAACGATAGGATGGTTTCCGCAGAAATGGCTCAGCACGGTTGTCAATTTCTTGAAAACCAAGAAAAAGAATAGGTTATGGGTGTAGCTTTAGTATTATACGACAGCGCTTGCCAACGAGAGCTCGTGAATCTCACCCAACATCCACTCTTCCCCGGTTTGACCTCCGAGAACTATAGCTCTCGTTCCTCCAACAATGCATGTACTGTGTCCCCAGGCGAATCTAGGAGGGCGCCCGGGGACGTTTAGGATCCTCCATGTTGGCTTGTCTTCGGTGGGATCAAGTATGTAGAGCTGGGAAGCAGAGTGAAGGCCAGCCACAGAGCCACCAAAAACGAGGATTCTACCACCAGGAAGACTGACCGCCACGTGATCAAGTCGAGGAGGGGGGGCGGCGCCCCCAGGATTTCCAGCACCGGGCATCCCACTCCCAGTAACCGATCTCCAACACGGTTCTTCCTCACTCAAATCCATGGTGAAAACATCACTGGATCGAAATCTGAGAGGGCCGCTCTTGGCAAGACCTCCAAACATCAAGATTTTCCTTCCGCCATAAACAGATAGTGTGTGGCCCAGACGTGAAGGAGGAGTCCATGTTACAGGTATCTCTCGCCACACTGGCTTCTCTATCGACAGATCAAGAAGGAAGGTATCACTCAAAAGCACTCCAGAGTCGGCACAGCCACCAGACACTATTAATTTGGTCCCGTCAAGGGTGCAGGAGCTATGCCAAGACCTAGGAAGTGGCGGTGCCAAGCTGGAGATTTCACGCCAAGTAAGATGTTTTGCATCCAAGTCCAACACGAAGACGTCGTTGAGTAGGCCTTGTCTCCCACAACCACCAAACAGGACAAGATGAGAACCATTTACACAAGAAAGTGTGTGACCCCATCGCCCAGGAGGTGGAGAGCTCACTTTCACATGTTTCCACTCTGGAGTGGTGGAGCTCAGGTCTAATACAAAAGTGTCGTTCATGGGTTGCATATTTACACCTTCACCGCCAAAAAGCACTACTCGATTCCCAACAGCACATGCACTGAAGTTGCAACGTGAGGGTTCAACTCCACCTCCAACGATTAGTTTTCTCCATGCTGCAGCTTCAAGAGTTGTAAGTTCCCTCGCCAACCTACCCCAGCCTAATCTTTTAGCACCAGGCACCATCTCCAGTACCCTAGTGGTTTCACGACCCCATGCATTTTGACAGACAATTCGCCAAAGATCTTCATTCTTTGTTAGCTCATAAAATCGTTGACAAACAGAACCAACTGATGCAATATCCCTCGGAGTAAGTCGAGATAGAATCTTGAGAGCAATTACTTCATCGCTCAACTGAAATAATCCACATAACCCACGACTGACATTCCGGATATCTCCGCCAGAAGAAACATTAAATCTCAATCTTTCAGATGCTCTAGCAAATTCCTTGGCTGAAGATCCAGGAAGGGGGCCCAGATCAAGAGTTGCTTCTGTATAAACTTGTATGCCAATTACATGTGTTATTGTGTCATCATCACCGTATATTGGGGTCATACGCAACCTATTCATCAGAGGGGATCCATCTTTCCTGAAGTTTAACAGTTCTCCTTGAAACTCAACACCTTGCTCGATGCATCTTCTTATTTCAGCAACTACCGTAGAGTTCACAAGGGGATGTCTTCTCTTTGCAAACGGGCCTCTGCATTGCAAAAACCGGCTGCAGCAATCCAGAACAATCATGACATGAGTAAACCATTGCAAAAGCATGACCCAATATAATTCATAGCTAATCCCCCTGCCTATTCCAGCAATGATAAACTCAAAATAAGTGCTGTCAAGAAAGTAACATACACTTGGGAAGAAAAGAATGGAATTCAAAAACATCTCGCTCAACTTCTTTTGAATTATTTACAAGACTATACCTTATATAGTTTAGCTTTTATTCAGAAGTTTGTGTCTTCTTAGTGATAGTTTTCGAATCCGTATTTACATGAAATGAGAAGGATTCTACTTATAGTGATACCAATATTCCTGCTACATAGAAAGAATCCCCAGCACGGCCTTTATCAGAAAAAGTTTAAAGCCTACTTTTTGCACCTTTTCGTTGCTTATAATAAATAGTTTCATCGACCCTCATGCATATCAAACACTAACCTGCTACCAAAATCATCTCAATCAATCGTCAATTCAATTCTCATACAGAACTTATCAAAGTAAAAACACGAAGATGTAACCTTTACAGGCAAGACTACAACAAAGATCCAACTTTTTCTGCCCAATATATCTGCGAGAATAAACGCACACTCGCACAGTTGAAAAAACATTAATCTAACTGAAAAAGCAGAAACAGAGGAAAATGGGTCCAAAATCCTAGCACAGAAGAAACAAGCTTATCCTAATTCCACTTATTTTTCTTATCCCAACAATAAACATAAACAGCATATCGATTGCGCTTGACTTCATGCAAAGGGCCAACCTCGAGAGATCATCCCCACCAATTACAATTCACACCACAAACAAATTATAAATTCAGAGAATATCGAAATTTCAGCTGGTCGCATCCATAACCACAAATAAATTAAACAAATTCCAGCCTCAAAAACCCCTTATCCACACATCAAACATCCGAAATCCGAAATTGAGGAGATTTACTAACCAGTTACGTCCGAGAACTTCCTCCGCCCGATAACCGGTAACCATCTCGAAGACGGAATTGACATAAATGATGGGATGGTCGGGCTCCAAAGCATCCGTAACAACAAACCCACACGGCCAAGGTTGCAGAAGCGAGTCGACGGGGAACGGCAGCTGCCCGCTACCGCCCTTCCTCAGCAAAAACCCTAATCCTTCCTCCTCCTCCTCCTCCTCTCCGCCGCTTAGATCAGACTCCGAGTTGCTGTCCCACTCCATCATAGCTCAGAAATGTCCTCAACCCATGCCACGGACGAAATTGCTGCAAATTAGTCGGATTGAATTTGGGGTTTTAGGTTTGCGATTGTGAGAAAATGAGTGGATGAAGATGGTTTGTAGAGGGAGAGGGACCAATCGAGAGAGATATGGATTGCTACTGTTCACCGATTTCAATTCAAGTACAAAAGCAACAACAAAATGAGATTTTTGGATGGAGTGAGGGGTTCGATAAATTTATAGTGATGGAAGATTGAAGTTGAAGATAACACTTTCTGACTTTGGAAAATGGAAATATCTTCCAATTCTAATTAGGGCTCGATTTAGGCAAGAGTTGTACCTAGTGCCTTAGGTATTGTACAACTAAACGTTGTTTTCGTCTAGGAGATTTGGGGAAACTCTTTACATATCCTAACTTTGTATATTTGACGGAGCTGTAAACGAGTTAAACTATTCGTGAGCTATTCGAAATTTAATTTGATAAAAGTTCGTTTGAGTTCGTTTAGAGAAGCTCGTTTGCTAAACGAGCCGAGCTTGAGCATGACGGTATTCAGCTCGTAAGCTCGTAAACAAGCTCGTTTAGTGATTAAGATTGAAAATATAATTATTATCTAGTCGTGTCTTATATTTCTATACTCTAATCAGTAATAACTGTATATTTAACTAACTTTATTTGTTATAAGAAAAAAAAATAGTTTAGTTAATATATTATGTTATTGCGAATAAAATGATTAATTTTAAATTAAAATAATAGATAATTAAAACATAAAGCTAAAATTAGAAAGTTCGTTTGGGCTCGATTAAGTTCGCGAGCATCGAAATATTCGATAAACTAAGCTCGAGATTCGACTCGATTATAAACGAGCTGAGCTTGAACACGATAGTATTCAGCTTGGCTCAGTTCGAGTACACCCCTAATATTTGAATAGTTGATTGTCCATTATTTGTGAGTATCTATCGTTATATGTTAGCGAAAATTCATATTATATTCTTTTATTTTGTCATAAACTTTTATGGTCCTAACTTGAGACCAATTATAAATAAGAATAAATTTTATGGTCCTAACTTGAGACCAATTATAAATAAGAATAAATTTTATACGGGTCATAATTCATATTTTTTCACGTCTCAACTTTTAGGAAATACACCTTCATTTATGGTTAAATACAATAACTATACATGTATATATATGTACGTATATGGTGTAGATCTGGTAGGAATTCATCTTTATATAAATCCGTATGAACCATGCATTAATATCACTTTAGAAATGCACAAATTGCAGTACTTTAACGCGTAAACATGACTAAGGGCACATTACACTAACTCAGTGCACAAATATTTAACACGTTTTTAATACTACACAACATGAAATAATTTAATGCACTAACTAAATTAGACAATGCATAAAATATATAAACTTTTCAATTTTTTTATTAATATATATTTGTGCATTGAAATAATGTAATTTATGCATTAACCGATGTGATAAAAATGTATGGTTCTTACGGACTCATAATCATGAGTTCCTATATGATCATCTTCCTATATATATATGTGTGTGTGTGTGTGGGGATATGTCGTTATAGTTGATTTAAAATATTTGTATAAAGTTGCTTGTGACAATTATATCATCTTTTTTGTTATAATCACATCCTTTACATGAAACTTTTGGGACTTCTATGCAGATTTAAATAAGAACTTACATGCATCTACCTTTAACCGATTGATTCTACATATTTGAGGTGAATAAATTAGTTACATGTATTTGCACATAAATATAATATATGTGTCCAGTAATTATAATATTTATGTATTGTTTATGAACATTAAAAATAGAAAGAAAAAAAAAATCTTCTTAGACCTTTATTTAAAAATAACCTCTCAGTTTGTCATAATTTTTTGTTATCTCAAAAGTATTCATTTATTAAAATTTTACTGCACTAAGTGAGTAAAATGACTTTTTCTACCTCTAATAATTGCATTTGAAATTAAAAAATAATGTTTTTGCCTTCACTCGAGGGTAAATATAAAAAATTAACATAATTATTGATACTTATTCGGTAGCAAGAATTTTGATTGCTGGTGATATTTATTTGGGTTTAACTAATGCAACCTTAAAATAACTTTTTTCAACTTTTTCCATCTGAATAAGTTTGCCATGTCTATCAAAACTCTTATACGAGCTACTCCTATAAGTTGGGTAAATTCATTTTTTCCAATTATAACTTCTTGCATAAAATATTGAATAATAAAAAACTTACATAAAGTAAAAAGTTAAACACTATCTTTATAAAATTAAAAAAATTGACACTTATTTGAGGAAAACTTTTATTTTCAAAACAGGAACGAAATAAGAAATTTAGTAGCCTATACAGTAGAACAACAATATTACTTGTTGGGCCCCATCATTATCTTTCTACGCGGACTTCATAGTGAGAGAAAATGTGTTTTTAAATGTATTTTGTTTTTTGTGTTGGGCTTCCATTCTAGAGAGGGCTTCAAATTGTAATATAAAATTATTATGGATCGTATTTCAATTATGAATATTTGAGGCCCAAAACATTAGATAACTTGGGACCAGGATTCAATTATAAGATTGTCTACCGTGGTTGTCGCCATGAGTGTCTCGAAACACCCAATCCATGAAGATAGCCCAGTGCAGCATTCACTGTTTCGAGACTGTCTCATTCCAACGAGACAATCTCGAGATAATGATATATTGACAAAATTAATAAACTAATTAAATAGAGACACCCTATAGAGACAATCTCACTGCAGCTGACTGTCTCTATCTCCCATCATATCCCATAGAGACACCTCATATAGAGACTACCACCACGGATAGTCTAATAATTGATCTTTTTTCTTTACTTTTTTCTAAAAGAATTAATCCTTTTCTTTAACCACATATATATACTTACAAATCCTAGTCAATATTTATGGAGATTGAATGGATCATTGAGTCATATACAGTTGTTAATACATATATGTTTTGTTTAGACATCAACCAATTAAGTCAGGAAAAAGACTCATTTACTTATATAAAAAAAAGGCTTATTCTACAAAATTTAAATTACTTATTATATCCATGTATATATATATACATATTTTGAAAGAAACTACTATTATTATGAACAAGTACATGAAACATGGAGAAGACCCTCCACAGAAGACGAGTTCATTCCACACATGTTGTGTAATAAAATACTTAGCCAAACGAGCTAGAGTATGAACAACATCATTTTTATTATTTTACAATATTTGGATTGTCTACTATACTAATTCATTATGAATTTATTTACTTAATTTAGTGTAGTATCAATGTTATCCATTGTAGTAACAATAAAAAGACAAAATAAAATTATCTAAGAAAACACAAGTTTTAGAAATTAAATTTACTATTTTTTACATATTTAGAATATTGAAAAATATATATATATATTTATAGAATTTTATGGTTAGCTAATTATTGTTATTCGATCAAATACTCGTTGGGAATATCTTAATCATTGGTTTTAAGTAGTCTTTTAAGTATAAATGTAACAAATTACTAGTAGTATTTGTCTTTGGACCATAAGAATTACTAGTTCTTTTATTATCATGTTTTCAAGTAAAAATGTAACAAAACTCTATATTTTGTTGTTTTGGTGAGTTGTGCTGAATATTCCCATCATTAATTGTGATGTTTAATATTGATATATTGGAGTATTATTTATTCTAGATTCTTGCTACACCTATCTGATTGTGAGGACCCTCTATGCTGAGAGGTTTGAATGTTGTCGAAGGATCCACGCAAGAGTTGTTGGAACAACAAAGTTTTGTAATTCCCCGACAAATGATCAGACCAGAACACTTAGTAGAGGGGATACCTAATTCTATATGTAACGTATTTTTCTATATCATGCAATACGGTTTGGCAACGGCAGAAGATTCTCCACAACTCAGCTATTTTCGACAAGATCCTATGAGTTGCGAACACGAAGAGGTAGATTTACTGATTTTCTATATCATACTAGGTGTCTTTTTATTCTTCTAGAAGTCTTGATACTTATTACTTGGATACCTTGTATATTGTATGCAGCAAGCAAGAATTTACATTGAACGCTTCAACATTTTGGACCCAAGACGGTATGAAGATATTCATCGGGCATTAAATGAGCAACCACTCATCGGTGAAATCATCTGCACCAAATCATTTTTACACTACAAGGTGCCTCGAGATGGCACTTACAGTGTATATATTCTCCCACCGAGGATGAGATAAGCCCGATAAGGAGTTACTATGACGAACCAACCAAGTTTCGTCCTCCATTGCACAAGTTAATTGTGGTTGGTCTTGGAATTAAAGACGACTAACACTTCTCTGCCAGAACTCGTGGGGCAAGAAATGGGGGCACGATGGATATATAAAGATCCATCGAGATGCTTTTTTGAGCTTTTATCGCCTGCATGGCACGGAAACTAGAGTCGTCAATACTATGAGTTTTTACTACAGATAGATTTAGTAGTACTATAATTGTTCTGTACATGTGTTTGTTGTGTATCACGTAAATATTATAGATAGTCATCATTAAATGTATATAAACTGTTTGTCTTGTTTTCATTTTGGATAATAGCAAAAATACACAAATGTGAGGCATTCTTTTTTGGCAACGTTTTTGTTCTGTTGGAAAATGAAATTTGTGGTGGCAATCAAAATTAAAAGATAAATTAAAACAAAAATCAAATTACTATATATCATCGAAAATGGCGTCGAGCTTTAGCAGCTGGTAATGCAGCAGTGATAGCCCCAGCTTCTGCTGCAGCCTCAACTACATGCTCAACACCTTTAGCTAGATCTTCAGTTCAGGAATATCACAGCTAGTTTCAGAACTTGAATACAGAATTATATCATGACAAAAAGCAGTCCATATACTTCCTAAAAACCTTAGAGGCTAGAGCATAGCTATTCTGTGCTTATATCTGTAAATACATCACCATTTATAGGGGGGCAACAGGTTTTCCCACCACGATTGTTCCATCAGCACCAGCAGACAGAAGTTACGATTTTCGTCTCGCTACACATTGCATGCAGCTGCAGCTGTATGAGAAGCTGCACTAGTTGTCTCTGCAGCAGCAAGATCTTCAGCTGCAGCACCACCCATATGGCAAAGAATATCCGTAAATAAAAACATGTCCACAAATTTTGTCAAATGAGCAAGATCATGAAACATTCTGGTTCAGTATCACAGTTATTCCCGCGTCACCAATAAGGTTCAGTATCCAGGACATATTGTAGGTAATTTCTTATTTAGACATATAATTATCCACAATAGCTTCATGAATTTTGAGATTTTACTGACATGCAATTTGAGTGATTATCAAGGCAAGGCCTTCCTTATACAAGCAGTGTCATCAGTGGAACTTATAGCCATGGTATTCTAATTCTCTTCAGTTGAAGTCTATGGTATTGATTCTATCTGCATGTAAATCACACGAGAGAGAAGATTTTCCTGCTCTCACGTCCCACTTATCGAGTCCTCCCTTGTCCTCGCAAAAGTATAATGACTTAATGTCATGGGGACTCAGGGCTATACAGTATATACAAATACAATACTCACCGCACGTATTATGCCATATCAAATACCCTTCTCCACGTCCATAGCCCTGATGAACCCATCATAGCATGAGCTATACATCTGCATAAACAATGAGATTATTGTCGCTCCATCAGCAGTGTATTAAAACCATAATTCAAGTTTAAATTATGAGTAAGACAATAAGAAATGAAGAAGATGCAGTAGCCAACACACATATCGCCAAATTAGGCTTAATGGTCAGAAAATATACTACTCTACTTTCTTCAGTAACCAGCATAAAACCAATAATCCCAAACAGTAAAAATATGGTTTAGAGATTGGAACATGTCATACTGCAAAAAAGTTAACATAGCTTCAGTGAGATTTCCAGTCGAAGGACTTAGTCATCATCACCAGTCAGTAGTATAGTACAACTGCTCATAGAATACGTTAAGAGCCATGCTTGATCTTTTTATTGAAGCTATGCACATAATATGACACAACCCAAGTACCAAAATGACTGTTCTTTAAATCAACAAACCACAATCAGGTATTCATACAATATAAACATTTGATATGGAAAACGATCCCGAAATAGGCCCTGGATGTGGATGGTACAAATAAATCCCATCGCCATCCTCTTCCTTGCCAACATGCCAAAAACCGACATCTCATATCCCGAGTAGGTAAAAAGCTCAAGCACACAATTCTCCTGGGAACCACCGGTGCTATAATCTCAAAATTCAATTGCAATGGCTCCACATCAACCGAACCCAACAATATTGCTGTCAAGTTACCAATCATACCCCCACATACATAGTTACCAGATACCCATTGGCTCCACTTCAACCGAACCCAACAATATTTTTCCCAATTTTAGGCACTGCACTACCGAAGTTTCAGTTTTGAGCTTCTTTATTGGACTACGTTTATCCGAATTCATGAGTAAGCAGCAAATTAAACACAGCCACAAATGCACAAAATCATCCACAGAGAAGCATTTTTTTTTCATAGATTCTATCAGATAAATCATAGATTCATAAGAAGCAACAAATCACTCATACTAACTCAAACACACTCGCTCGCTCGCAACTGTCCAAAGCACCACATAAAGAAGAAGGATTCCTTTTATTTGAGAGAGATTCTATCAGACAAATCATCAAACAGGTAATCCGTCACATAATTATTCCAGATTCATTTAGAGTAAGCAACAAATCAATCGTACTAGCTCAAAAACACACTTACAACTGCATTCATATTCTAATCTGAGATATAATCTATCAGAAAAATCATCAAACAAGTCATCCATTACCAGATTAATTGGCAATAAACCTAGAAATTATAAATCACCGTTACTGAAACGTATGGAAGAAGAGAACCTCTGGCGTTTGGCGGAGACGGCGGATAGGTCGTTGAGCTTTGAACGGATCTTGAGAGCCGCCGGCATTTTCTCACTCCGCTTAATATTTTCCAGCCTCCGCCCCTCGTATTCGGTCGTTTCATCGTCCAATATGCATGAAATGCAATGCTTCTACGGCTGGGATTAATTTTACCTTTATGTAATTTTATTTCATTTTTGATTTAAATTTAATATATAAATGTGGCTTTTTGATTTTCTTTTTTTGCAATAGTCAATTATGGTTGGACCCAATTTTCTAGACAAATTTGAATGCATTGCTGGTTCCTACTGACTTGTCCTCTATTTGACTTTTTTGTATCAATACTTTTAATTTATATTATTTATTTTTTTGTGTTTATTTGTTGACTTAATATAACTAAACCATCGTATTATTTATAATTAGATGTATAGTTGAACTTGATTATGATTATAATTTGATTATTATATTTTTTTTAATATTTTTGAGTGTTTAGAAAAAATATTATTAATTATTAAAAATCTCGATTAATTGTATTTTTGTACAGTAATTTTATTAATAAAAAGAAAGTTCAGTAATAGTTATTATTTGTTTGTTCACATGTTAGAGAGAGAAGTTAGAATCGCATTTAATGCATTTCACATTTCAGGGATTCCTTCCAGAGAGAGAGATTCCCAACTCTCTGTCTTACATTTCATTTCAAAGGAAAGTAATACTTTTGATTTTTAAATTGATATATGCAATTTGACTGTTTGAATTTAATGCTTCACCTCAAGCAATAATTTTTCCATTATTGCCGGATAATTCTGTGCGATAGAGAGAAAGAGAAAGAAGGGCAGGATTTCGCAGTCGAAGGCTTGGAACAGGGAGAGAGTAGGAAGAAGGCTCCGACGACGACGACAAAATACGAAATAATCGACGACAAGGGATGAAGGGGTAAGGAATAGCGAACGGTGCAGTTTCCGCTCGAGGTGGAGAAAGACGCAAACAAATATCATGCCTTCTGAAGGTATTTACCGATTTTTTTTCCGTTTTTTTGCTTCCCGTTTTTTCCCTTTGTTGTTTTGTTGTTTTGACGTTTTTCGAACTTTGTGGGTACAATTTTTTTTACTTTCTGCATTTTTTTCGAGACACAAGATGTTAGGGTTTAAGAAAGTATTTGACATTATACATTTTTTTTAATGTCGACGAATAAATATGAGTAATGAGTAAAGAGATGTTGTAAATACAGAATCTTGATTTGTAGAGTTACCGAAATGTCGAAATTTTTGGCGATTATGCATTTTGTTAGATCTAATAATCTACATTGCTGTCGCTTGGGTATAATTTTTTGGAATGATTTGTGAATCTGTGTTGTTAAATATAAGTCTTTAAGCACGTGGTTTTACCTAATTATTTTATTAAAGTGGGATTATTCTTAAACAGGTGGCTGCATCTGTTTATTTTTAAACATTTGGCTGTAGTACTTGGTTGCTTTATTAATTTATGTTATGGTGGCGGTGCTCGTTGGCTGTTGGTTTTTGAGTATTAAAACTTTTGGTATAGGTGCTACAGTGGCACCCAGGTGTCATTCAAACAGTGTAATTAAGCTGATAAAGGAGACACTAGATGCGGAAAATCTGAGGCTTTTTGAGGATGGGCCGTTTGGTCATTTGCTTCGCTTACAGCATGTTCCTCAAAATTTCCAGTGTCAACTCTTTTATCATTGCATGAAACTTTTAAACCAATCGAAACGTCGAAAAGGAACTTTGGTCTTTAACTTTAATAATTCTGAGATTGCTTTTGGTCGTCGCGACTACTACTTGATGTCAGGTTTGAAATTTGGTCCTTTAGAACCTAGTCCATCGACCTCAACTTTATGGGAGCATTCTCTTCGTTCCACTAAAACTCTGACGATGAGGAAAATTAAAGAAAGCTTTAAAACTGCAAAGAATTATAGTCCTAATGGTGCTGGGGGTGGGGAGGTATGTTTAAAGCTTGCTCACGTGTTGTTTATCTATGGTGTTTTGTTTCCTCGTGATGGTGAGTCAAAGAAATTGGATATGCAGTATTTGCATGTTTGTGACAATATGGAAACTGTAAAAAATTATCCTTGGGGATTGGTTAGCTATAATTTCTTTGTCGATGAGTTTGTTAAGGCTACTGATAGGATGAATCGATTAGTGAAGAAAGTGGGAAAAGCTAATTATGAAATATTTGGTTTTTTATTTGTGTTTCAAACTTGGCTGTATGAAATATTTCCTTATGTTGGATCGGATTGTGGTGAGCGTCTGGAGGGATGGCAGAATATATACCCCCGAGTTCTCCGATGGAAGACGGCACACGGACATAAGAGCTTTGAGTATTTGAAGGGTGTGCTATATGGGGCTTCCACTGTGGTAAGATTTCCGGATAATGCTCGTAATTGTACTTTTTCTGAATACTTTTAATATGTTTAAGTTAGGATGATCTTTCCATTTACTTTTTGTTATGATGCTTTTTCCATTGTGGTAAGCTTTAAGTTATGATGCTCTTTCCATTTTACTTTTTGTTGCAGTATCCTCTTGTAACCTCTGAATTTGAAGATTTGAGACTGTCCGAGATTCAACAATACCTTGATGGAGATGTAGAAGTCATAGGTGAGCAAGAGCATGACCATGTGGAAGAGGAAAATGACCATGTGGAAGAGGAAAATGACCATGAGGAAGAGGAGAATGGGCATGATGAAGGAGAGAAGTTGCAGCATGAGGATCCTATTCCACCCAAAATTTCAGTAAAGCGTAAACTTGATTTAGAGAAAGGGGAATATTCAATGAAGGCTGAGACCAAGCGTCAGTCGGGTTTGCGTTCTGCCAACATTGGAGTAGGGTATGCTGAGGAGCGAGTCCAAGAAGATCAGGTGGAGGGATCTGAACAATCTTTCCCATCTATTTCAACACCAGATGCGAATCATGTAAGATTGGTTTTTAAATTGTTGTTAGTTTGTTTCATGATTTGTGACTGATTGTGATAAAATAATCTTGGATTTCTCTTTTGATTCCTTACTGATTTTGAATAAAATTTACAGGAAAGACAACATCTTCAAATGTTGATGTCAAGGATTGAAAAATTGGAAGGGACTTGTAGCAGCATGAATCAGAAATGTGTCCAAACAAATTCTTATGTGAAGCTGATCAGTCAGAAATTGAATGCTGTCTTGGAGTTTATACATGGTTTTAAGTTGGATGCAAACAAGGGGACAACCAATGAAATCCCTGAAGATGTTCATGGTGACATTGAGAAAGTTGTTAGAGAAAGTGAATATGAAGATAAACTTATGGACATTCCAGTTGTGGAGATATCCTCCAACAACCCGGGTGATTTTGATGATTTCCGCAATTCATTCGGTGTTGATATTAGGGATGATTTGGATGAGGATTGCCTTGATGAAAATGGACAGATTAGGATAGTCCATCTTGATGATCCGTCACAGACTTATGACACGAATCTCTTTAATGATGATGAATATTCTGTTGAAGGGTTTGAGGCGCGATTTATGAAGAGTGGGTAGGCTGCCATTAATCGTGGTGATGATGATTTAGCAAAACAATTGGATGGTGATGTTCTGGAGAATGAGGGTGTTATGGAGAATGAGGGTGTTGTGGCTAAGAATGATTTGGCTGTGGAAGTAAAAGAGGCATGTGACATGGAGGTTGACATTGATATGAAAAGACTTGGTAATTTAGTGGATCGTATTGCTGCGGATAACCTAGGAATTGATATAGAATTCGAGGCTGAGACTCAAGCACAAAGTAACAAGGAGACAGTGGGTGGTGAAGAGCGTATGGAAGAGGTGCAGATTGCTGGTTTCAGTCTTGAACTTGAAGGTTATGAGCAGCCGAGACCTGCTGAAGAAGTGGGGAATCACAAGTGTGAAAATTATTTGCAGAATGATTATGAAAGACAGAATATACCTCACAGTAGTAGGTCAAACCCTGTGATCTTGTCCTCGAGTACTGAAGGATCTACATCTCTGAAGCCGGCCATGCGTATGCGGAATCGAAGGGTCGTGGGAATGGTGGCCAGCCGCTTTGCCACACCGGTGCAAAAGGAGACTTGCACTACGATGTTTGATCCGTTGAAGAAATATTCTGATGCCTTCAAAAAAACCTTTTGCTACTTGGTACGAGAAGCCACCATTGCATGAGAGGTATATTCTTTTCCATTTTAGTTAATTGTTAATTTCGTCTAGATGTTTATTTTACGAACTTGATAATGTTTTACATATTATTTCCCTAGATCATTCAAACTACGTAGTTATTGCCCGATCAAGGTTGGAGATTGGTTCTTTGAAAAGATGACTGTGAAAACTGCATGGTTGTCCACTCAGGTAATTTGCTTTATGGTCTAGTATCACTGTAGGACTAGAGTCCATATTGTATGTTGGCTTATTTAGTAAATTCCACGTATGGTAAATTTAATGCAGAATTGTGATGCTATCTTGAACTTGCTCGTGTTCAAAGCCAATGTGAAGCCAAACTTGTTTTGTATGCGATGGACTGTGGTGGAAAATTGGGTTTGGGTATAATATCTTCAGCTTTGTTTTTTTTTTCCATTAATCTCTGATATACAAAATTCCAACACATATATTATGTTTTCCAGAATATATTTTTTGAGGCTGATTTCACACCGAGCAAGAAGCATTTTCTGTTGAGATATGCAAATGGTTCATTGCCTGAACTCTATGGCAAACCGTGGAGAGAAGTCGATAATGTTTACGGCATTGGGATTATTTACCAAAATCATTTCATTGCATATCAGATCTGCATCCCTGATCATACTATTGTTGTCTACGATTCAATGTGCAAAAGCCTCCGAAGGTGGGAGGAAGTGAAGAGTCAATTTTATCGCATGTCCTTGAGGATGCGTTGGTTGTGCCATGAAGCCGGGGTTAGCCACTTCAAAGAGGTTGTCAAAGAACAATGGGAGTCATACCCTACCCCGACACTCCCCAGCAGCCGAACGGACACGATTGTGGGATTTACGCACTCAAGGCCATTGAGTGTTTGGCGGCTGGGCGGCTGGTGTCGTACTTGTCATTGGAAGAATTTAGTATGCGTTCGAGGGACTACTACTGTGCCGAGTTATTTAACTCGAGGGTGAAGCAAAACGAATCTGTCAGTGGTCACATGTAATTGGTTCATGAACATGTTGTTTTGGTAGAATGTTGTGTTATGTCTTTCATAAACACTTGTTCTCTTTTGGTCGCAGCTACATTAAACTTGACGGCAGGAATATTGTAGGTGAAAATATTGTGTGTTTATGCTATGGAATATTGCAGCCCTTTACTTGCTTCTAATGTGGATGTCATTTACTTGTGGTTTCATTTACTTATCAGTAGGTTCATTTTCTTGTGCTTTACTTATATTGTACCTGCTTTAATTTCGGTGTCATTTACTGATTATCATATTTGGTTGTGTGGAGCAAGTCCTCCAAATTAACTGAAAATGCACACACATTCGAATATTTTTAGTATTCTCATAAAGATTGTACTGTTGTCAAAATTATTTGATAGAAGACATCTCACAAACACCTCATATACGTTATAATTTATTTAGAAAGTAGACAAAACAGGGGACTTTCAACAAACATGTTACATACACTCGACAATCATACTCTTGCGAAGAAATTTCGAAGAGGACTTTCCACAAACAGCTCACATGCGTAGCAAAGTCGAGAAACTAACTACATAATAGTCGTAGGAATATCAGATTCGACACCAATCTTAATAATTAAATCGAACTTCTAATTATACTTGTCACTTACAAATTAATCGAGCAACTGCATTTATCGTACACACACACACACATAATATCGAGTGATTGAATAACATTTATTCCACGCCTTGGATGAAGGTGAATTTTAACTGACACTGGCTGAATCCCAAATACACCTGTTTAGCGATGCATCTCGGCTGTTACGGATCCATTTCCGGCACTCGAACGTTTGGAACCCGCTGTGGATTATTGGCTGTTTGTGACGTTTTGCGGATGAGTTCACTGTCGTGGGTGCCACCAGTGGAAGAAGAAGACATGGTTCATTTTCAAAATAAGTTTAGCAATCTAATACATGGCTATATAGAATATATACGAATAATAAAACATTGACCGCTGAATTTTTTTGAACCGGTTCCAAAAAAATGGCGCCGAGATTTGAAAGAGTACCGCCAATTTCCAATATTGTGCTCCCGTCCCACAGCTGCACTTGAACTTGACAAAGGGTTGGACTATTTTTATACATTATTTAAATTTATTTGTTTGTTAACTTAATTTACACTCAACTTATTTGAAAATGTAAATATAAAATTTAATCGATGTGGGCAAAGGAAAGTATTAATTAATATCTTAAATTTTAGGGTAGTGTTATTTGGACATACGATGGTAAAAATTTGGGATCAATATTGAGCAGAAAGGAAATTTTGAAGGCAAGCGGAATAGAATTATTCTTCATTTTTGAAGCACGTATGTGTAGACATAATATACCCGAGTAGCATAAATTTTAATTTTACATACATTTTGCCTACCGATTAGTTAATCTTCACTTGCCAAAGTGATAGATGTTTTATATATGATGACCATTATCATGTGCAAAAAAATAAACTTAGATAAGATGGCCACTACCAGTTGTAATTCCGTTCACAATGGCTAATTACTTGTTAATTCGCTTACGAATAGCTGAAGCTCATTACATTATAAGAATAACAATTTTAGCGGATACATGCATATTGAAGATTGGATTAGCACATTTTTGAAATGTGATGTATTATATTTAAAAAAATGCAAAGCATAAATTTTAATTGAGTTTGACACAAATTTTGCCGATCTATTACTTAATATTCACTTGGCATAATAATAGGTGTTTTATTTCTGATGGCCATTATCATTTTAAAAAATTATACTTGCAGTTGATGGCCACTATCAATTGCCATTCCTTTCACAATGGCAAATTGATAGTTAAATCCCTTACGCATAAATGAAGTTCAAGCTGGGTAAATTCTTAGATGCGACATGCAAACAATTATACAAACTTTATAGTTTGCAGTGAAGTTGGAGTTATTGATGGTGGTCATTGAACTTCAACATTTAGAGAAGCTCGTATAGTTAGGCAAACATTTATAATTCTTTTGGGATCTACCGAACTAATTTAAGTGGATACATTAATATGATAATATAAACATTAAATTGTGCTGGCCAATTTCATCAGGTGTGTGTGAATTGTAGCCATGACAAAGCAATAATATCCACACTTTTTCAACTTGGCCGTTGGAAATTTGGAGGTTGATCACAAAGGCGTTTTGCTAATTGTGAGTGTTATACACTAGAATGAATGGCTGAAATTTCATGTGCAATTCGAAATTATTTATTTTAATCATATGCGACATGGAGTCCAAATTTTTAATCATGTGATCAATTGGTATTGAAAATTGGGGGCATTATTACTTTCATATAACATCCACATTTATTTAGTGGAAATTTGAAGTCATTTGACAACCAGCCATGCGGAACGAATATACAATGTTTAGTGGCCAATATATATTTCTTGTTATTTTGAAGAAATCACATTGGCTGAATCCCATACTGATTTATTGAACATTGGCCACCTCAATATGATATTTGTAAAAGCATATTTAATGTACATTTGTAAAAAGAAAAATAATAGTGCTCTAACAATTGTAACAACTTGTGCAAGTATTGGAGTTTCTTCAAATGTTGAAGTACAATTGTCAATGTTGTAAGTCTTGCTTGACTTACAAGTGAGAAAATCTTATGTTGATTTGCATGAAATCTACAATGTCATCTCACATTTGGCCTCAGTTACACCCTTTGCAGTTACAAAATGTCACTGCCATGTTCAAAGGATTTTCACAAGGATGTGGCTAATATCAACTGTCATGAATTTCTATAAACATTTCATGGCTTGCATAAATTGTAGGCCCCACTAAATTGGCCACATAATATTTGGTAAATTTCCATATCAATCTATGTGGATCTCGCATAAGATACATTGTTTTAGATTTGTTGCATCCATTATTATGTAATTGCGAATAGTTAAACGAGTGTTTTGGCAATTCATGAATGCTTAAACACGAATATTTTAGAAGGATAACGAAAACACTGTGCGAGTGTACATGTCTCACAATTTGCTTAACGCCATGACAATATTTTGGCAAATTGAATGAAGCCTTCATTTTGAAACCTTAATATTTTTGTTTAGCATGGCGATAACCATCTGTGCAATATATTACAATGGCCACTTTCGTACATGTTCAATTAAATTTCAATATGATCATGGCCTAATTTTTCTTCATCATATTTGTGTTTGTAACGAAAATTATTTGAAAAATTAGGCAGAATATACAAGATAATATTGATGGTTCTTGAAGGCTGGCTTAGAACATAAGAATTGCAATTTTTGCTTAACTACTGATGCTTATTTACTGAAATTTGTGCATTTGACATACAATTACGTGAAAGTTGTACCTGTGTTAAAAGGGACAACGTAGTTTAGGTGTCCATTTTATTGGCCAATATACACAATAGACAAGCGGTATACACTAATTATGGGTCCAACTTAATTTGTGAGACAGGAGAAGAATTAGGAAGGATAAATTTGAAGAGAAATATAGGGGGGTGAATAATATATGCTTGATGTAGAGAAATATTATGGGCCCGCTAATCACAGTTTTGATAAGAACCGATCCATCTACCACAGTGTTCTAAATATTATGGCACAAATGTGACGTTTATTTTTATGTCTTTAAATAGTCACAATTTATTTACCATTCCATAAAAAAATATCATAGTTGAATTTGGTCATGACAAAGCTAATTACATTTCTCTGAGTCTTAGCAAGAAGTCTGCTCCACCTAATGAATCCAAGCTTACTTTGTTGGTAAAGTTTCGTTCTGTGCAATAAATAATTCCAACAACTATGTAATTAATTATTATTTCTTGATTTGGTATTATTTACAAACGTTTATTTTATATAATCCCTACAACAATTTGCAATATTCTAAATACTGTGAAATCATAATTCATTTAAAATCTTCATTGTCGTGATGTTTTATTTTTGCAGGTCTTTCTATTTTGAAAAAATATAAAACAAATACGTTATTTGAATCTTACTTATTTAGCATCTATGACCATTATACGTGAAAATGATATTTCTCTCTTTGCGTGGATTTCTTTTAGTTATTGAGTTATGCTTGATATTAAAATGAGTTACAATTCGTGCAACAATTAGCAATACCTCATTTGATTGACGGTGACGGCCCAATGACAATAATACTTTTTTGGCAAAAAGGGCCCATCCATATTTTATTTGGTATAAGGCTTAGGCCTCTTCACTTCCATTTCTAGAATATAAGTAGGGTTGGTGGGTTATTGTAATGTCCGCCTCTCGTCTTGCCTCCAGATTTACAGAAGTCATTCCCAAAAGTGTACCCATTTTCACGCAAGGGATTTCCGGAAAATAGGCTATGGATCCATTTCCGGCAGCAGGTGTGCAAGATTTTCCGTTGGTTATCAAAGTTAAAGCGCAGGTAAATTCAGTTAATATTCTAATTACGAACACACTTATCGTACTTTTTAATTTAATCATGTCGCTTGAATTCATGAATTAAGCAATTGATAAGGGAATATATTTTTGTTGAAGGATCATGGCCATGATTTTTTTTTTTAAGATGAGGGTTAACACGGAATTCAAGAAATTATTTACTGAATACTGTCGGGTCAGAGAAAAGCCGTTGGGTTACTACACGTTCTTGTATGATGGAAGCAAGCTCAAAGAATCCCATACACCATCCCAGGTAACATTATTCAATTTGTGTTTTTCAATTTTTTAAATTTAGCCAACAAATTTTCGTTTTATACTGTTAAGATGGTGTGAACTATTTCCTAATTACACGGCTACGAATTATTAGGTTGGAATGGATGATAAGTATCTTCTCGTTGACGATGCGGATGAGAACGAAGAGGGCTTATTCATTGATGCATTGCATGAAGGCCAGGGCGGTGGGTTTTGATATGTAGGTGTTGAGTGCGGTGGTGGTGATATGTAGTTGGTTCAGTACCTATGTTTATTATGGTTGTTGAAATAATTGTTAGGAAGACATTATGTCTAAATTGTAGTAAACTTGTAGGCATTATCAACCAATTTTCAATGTTTGCTCAGTTGATAATGTAATTTATTAAGTATGTTAACTGTTCCTCATCTGGTTGCTCATTTGCTAATTTGTGATGAATAAATATCTGTGTACTTGGTCAAAAAAGTTAAAAAAAATCAGGGTTGTATGGCACATGAAAAACGTAAATAGTGAAGATTCCCCAAGATATGACAAATCCATGGCAATAGGCGTGCAGTGCCGTGCCGTGCTGCCCATCTCATCTGGCCACATAATATTTGGCATTATGTGTTTGGATTTGTATGGATTATTATTCCCAAAGTACCTAATATTACAACACCGACACTGTATATAATAAGATGGTGGCTATCCATGCAACATACAATCTTGAAGCTAAAAATATGGAGGGGGAATCACCCGATAATTTGCAAGCCAATTTTTTATGTAATATCCCCATTCGTCATGCTCCAACACCTACGTTGAGCATATATGGGCTGCCCGCGCCTCGATGAGATATTTGGTGGAGGCATACCGTGTGGAAGTATCACTGAAATTGTGGGCGAAAGCGGTGTGGGAAAGACTCAACTCGCCTTGCAATTGTTGATCAATGTCCAGCTACCGGTCCATCTTGGTGGACTAGCAGGTTCATCCCTTTACATGCACACAAAAATGCCTTTTCCATCCCGGCGAGTTAAACAAATAGCTAGCGAAGGGGGCCATAATGCGAACACAGTATTCAACCATATTTTTGTACAGGCACTTACATCTGTGGAATCTCTTGAGGACGTCTTACCTCGACTGGAAGGTAATATTCCTACCTCCAATATAAAGTTAATTATAATTGACTCAGTGGCTTCGTTGTTTAGAGGCGTTTTCGACCAGACCTCAAAGGCTATGAAGGATAGAATGAATTTGTTCTTCAAAATTTCGGTGAAACTTAAGGCAATTGCTTACAAATTCCAAATAGCGATCGTTGTTACGAATCAAGTGACAGACGTTATTCCAAATTCAAACGTAATATGCATAGGAGAATGGTTAATGACGTCGGGAAGAAATGTAACAGCTGAATTGGGTTTGTCTTGGCAAATTGCGTGAACACAAGGTTGTTCATGAGTTTTATTGAAAAAACAATTGTTGACCACAACCGGAAAGCTGTACACATCGAAAAAGGCCGTCGCATACAAGTTGTGTTTGCACCGCATCTTGGAAATGTTTATTCAGACTATTCTGTTAATGCAAGAGGGATACGAGGTGATCCGTAGTGTACGACAGTTTACGTAATATTCAAATAATTGTACTATATTGCATTAATCTTATCCATGAGTGTATGAAGTATATTAATTTTTTTTAACTATTCACATGTGATGTCTAGCCTAGCGTAGGGCCAAATTCCATCGGGGAATCTTACTGTAATTTGCATTTCCAACATCAATGGTGTAAAATGTCTTTATGCAATTTGGAAGTTTATGTAGCAATATAAAACTATTAACCTTTGTTGTTGCATGCACTTGGACAATCGAAAAAATAAAATGCTGTCAAACGATAATGCTCCCAAAAATCATGTACTCCACATCTATAAAATGGCACCCCTCATTCTACTATCAAAAAAGAGAGAAATAAAGAAAATAAATGGCACCCCTCACAAGTATAAATCAAGATGACATTTTCTACACCGGTGTATGGACACGGCGAGTAGAATACATCGTTCTTCATAATCTTGAATGGGAATGGCGAAGAGGTTTTTCTCGAGAAGCAATGATACATCGAGCAAAAAAATAGACCGATGATATACGAGAAGTCATTCCCATCGAAGAATGGCGTCGTAAAATTGTGGAGTGGGAACAACGTTATAATAACTATAAGGGTCTTACTGAAAGGGAAGATGTAAGACACATTTGGAATGGAGTGGTGTCGAAAGTGGAAGCCTCACCAACTACATGGCGTCGAATCGCAAGGGTAATATGTAAAAATGATGTTGCTTTAATTGAGGCATTCTGAAAAACTAAATTTTGCTTTCATATTGTATGTTGTAGGAAAATCCACATCTACTATGTTATCTTGATGAAGAAGAGCAAAATTGGTGGTGCTTGAGTCGCATTTTCACGGACTGGACACCGCCACCACCAGCGCCTGAACCGTCTGCACAGCGAGACTTTGATTCCGACTTCGATGTATTATCAAGTGATGAAGAGGGTATGAATTATTCTGATTAATTGATGATATGGTTAATTGGCCTTTCGAATGTGTGAATGATAAGGCAAGAATAATTCTTATGTGTTTATGTGTTTAATAAAATCGTAATATGCAGATTTCTCTTCTTGAAATTTCCTTATCTCCCTAAAACAAAAGTCTAACAATAATAAATGGCCCAACAACATGGCTTATGTGGCCCAGGCCCAATTATATACATATATTAACGGCCTCATGTGGCCCCAACACTAACAACATGCAGTTCAATTTCCATAACACGTACCAATTCCATGCCATGCATGCATGGTTCAGGCATTCGATCGAACACTATATGTGCATTAGGCAACAAACAAACACCACAAATACTTCTGTTTTAGTAGCATGCCGCAAAATAATTAAACACAGCAACAACGAAAGCAGACAATCATATAATAAAAATAATGACTACAAAATTATGATCACCGCAAAGAAATATTTTCCTAACAAGATAATAGTACAAATTTAGGCACTATAAATATGTCCTCGGATTATAGAAAAATAATTTTCAACATATCACAACGACAAGGGCCAAAACCTTTCAATATCATCAAGAATGGATTCATCTGCAATCTCCTTCTCATGTTTATCATCATTACGTTGGATGAAATCTTGGGTGATGGGAGGCGATGTTGGATTCACTTTCCTTTTTCTTGCTGCCATATCAGAAAATATAAACGTAAACAAAATCAATTTCACGCGATAAACAACACACTACTGTGTAGAAAATATTTACCTGACGAGGATTTTGGAGCTGCTTTTCGAGGCCTCTTGCGACCTTTACATGGATAAGGATTGGACTTTCTCACAATCGCAAAACCACGGGGACAAATCTTTCTTGGATCACGGAAAAGGGGAACTACTACAGGAGGGGTTGGTGTGACTGCAGATTGGGAACCAACAAAATCCCATAACATGTCAGAAAACTCTTCCTTAATTTCCTTCATTCTTTCATAGAATTTCAAACGTAGAGCATCATATTGCATGGCACTCGAAACCATCTCAGACATGTGTCGCAAGAACTCATTACCAAATGTCATATGCCTAATAATGGAACTCTCCTCAATAGGATTCTCCTGCGCTAAGATGTTAATATCTTTCGCTCTTTTGGTCCACCGTCGGTATATCATCGAATCAGGAATGTCATTAACATTTTCAATGACAAATACCCTCAAAATGTGCCGGCAAATTAAGCCCTCAGTTTCCCACTTCCCACAATCACACGTGGCAACGTGTGTCACGGCATTCAACACCACTTTCCGTTCAATGGAAGAAAAATCTCTCGCTTTTGCTGTGTACTGGATATCGTTGTTGGGTAAACAAACTACATCTTTCACATCGACAACGAGGGTGATACTGTTGGCAAGGTCGTGCTCAAATTGCTTGTAAATTGTACAAGTGTACACACTAGCAGCTTTTTCAAGAAGTCCACTGTGGTGGATAGCCTGCCCCGGCTTCCAAATACTATACGTATCCTCCTTACGCTCTGTGCTTCTCCAAGTATTTAGTATACCTTCGTATTCTTTCACAAACGTGCTTAAGGCCACAGTACATCGAACAACATCCTTCAAAACCTTGTTTGTTAATTCACTCCTAGCAGACCGGCAGTAAAGATGCCGCGTGAAAAACACGAGGCCCACCGTGAACGAATATTATACATTCCATCAAACCAACTTCTATTGGGTATTTCATAATTTTCCATCATCTCCTTCCATGTACTATCGAAGTCTTCCTCGGTCTCAACGATGTTCATGCATTTGTACCATAATGACTTGAATGAGCTATCCCCGTGCAATTTGCCAAAGTTTGATGCACAATTCTTCATAATATGCCATTGACACAAACGGTGTTTGGAGTTCGGAAAGATTACATCGATGGCATTCATCATGGCCCTACATTGATCTGTGAAAATAACCTTAGGCTGCTTCTCATACATGGACTGCAAAAATGTCTCAAATAGCCACTTGAAGGTGTCGGTTGTTTCATCGGACAACATGGCCATGCCGAACATCACGTTGCGGATACATCTTCAAATTTTGGTTTGATTCAATTTTCATTTTAAAGATATCTACCTTTCAATTTTTTTCTTAATTTTCTCCCAAATATAATTTGGTGTCAAAATCGAAGATGACATGTGCAATTCAAAGTGATGTGGAGAAGATGATAAATTGGCAATTAATTAGTGACATGTAATTTGATATTTTTTAAATTCTTAAATCAAAATAATGTCATTTTGAATGTCACATCACTTTTGAATTGGACATGTCATCTTCAATTCTTCCCCTAGATTGTATCCAATAGAACATTTTACATTAAAAGAAAATTAAAAAGTGAAAATTTTTTATGCGAAAATTAAAAGATTTTGTATTTAACTAGGATTTGACAAAACAAAATATGGTTCTTTATCTGAAAATGGAGTATATTATAAAAGAACACATTGTGGGAAGTCCAACAACGTGAAACCAGTCTATCATGCTATTTGTATTGATGTTTTTGCATTTTATCAAGTTGTAACAACCACATTTCGAAAAAATAAAATAAAATTGTGACACCATTTTGTCATTACTTTGCCTAAGTCAACCCAAAACGTGATGATAATTGTTTATGAATTTTAACTAGTAATTTATAATCTTTTAATTGATCTTGGAAAGATGACACTACTATATTTATTTATTTTAAAAAATGCTGTCTTCCTCAGTTTCTGTCCAACTGTATATGCTAGCTCATGCTGTTCTGGTTTCTCTAATTATGAATTAATATATGATCGATTCGATCAGATCCAACTTCATCCTCATCCTTCTATATATTTTCCTTCTCATAGCTACAAATTGTATATCCACAATCTGCAGCTTAAACCCCTCATTTTTCAACCTTACAAACTGTAAAAAAAACATTTGAGTTCTTAGAGATTTATCATGGCAGCTTATGCAGCTCTGCTTTCTCTTATGCATATCATAGAGAAGATCGAGCGTCATCCTTCTCCTCCGATCTCTCTCCACAAAGGCCAAGTTGAATCTCTCACTGAAACACTCAACTTCTTGCAGGAATTTCTTGAGGGGTACGGTTCTCCCTTTGAGTACAGCGACGAAGCAGATCCCTTGGAGATTCGGATTGCAGATGCAGCTCATGCGGCTGAAGATGTGATCGAAACGGAAATTGTCGACTGCATTCCTGGTCGGTCCTCCACAAATCTTGTGCAGGTACAAGAGACCACTTCAATCATGATCTGCAGAAAGTGATAATTTGTTATCGACCTGAAATCATTTCCGATTTTAATATTTTTTGTGCGTGCATCACAATCGTTCTCGATTGCGCTGAACTATCTGAGTTTGTTTTACTTTTGAATTTTCTTATATGCTTGATGAAATTGCCCCTTTGTTATAATGCTAGCATTTGTTGATTTTATTGGTAAATCTCGATTCTTCTGAAATATTTGGAATTATTATGCATTTTGGCCAGAGAAAAATAGCTATTTTTACATATTTCCCCAATTTTTTATGCATGTAAAATAAATAATTAAGCAGATCCTTGAGAATTTAAGTCAGTATAATCTTGATTTAGTTTCTTTGTTATTTTACTTATTAAAAAGAGTATTACTAATTGGTTAAATCATGACAAAACCTTATCAATGTGAAACCAGTTTATCATGCTAATTGTTTTAATGTTTGCATTTCAACAAGTTGTAACAACCACATTTCGAAAAAAAATAGTTGAGATCTTAGAGATTTATCATGGCAGCTTATGCAGCTCTGCTTTCTCATATGCATATCATACATAACATCGAGCGTCATCCTTCTCCTCCAATCTCTCACTGAAAAACTCAACTTCTTGTAGGAATTTTTGGAGGGGTACCGTTCGCCTTTTGACTACAGCGACGAAGCAGATCCCTTGAAGGTTCGCATTGCAGATGCAGCTGAAGATGTGATCGAAACGGAAACTGTGGACCGCATTCTTGACCAGTCCACAACTCTCGAGAAGGCAGCCAATTTCTCTAACCTCTCGCTTGCATACGAATGCGCAAGTACCAGGGACCACTTCAATGAAGATCTGCAGAAAGTGATAGAAGAAATGGAGTTGATCAAGAAAGATGTGACGGAGATGGTTAGGGAGATCAAGGCTGCCGTCGAACCTCAATTCCACGGAAGCATCTCCGGTGATGATGTTGGTGAGAGGAACAGTCATGAGATGGTGGGATGCGATGATGTGCTTCTTCAACTACTGGATAGGCTCGCCGGAGGAGATTCCAGCCGCCAAATCATCCCTGTTGTAGGGATGGGTGGCATCGGTAAGACCACTCTTGCCAAAACTGTGTTTGAACACCCACTTATTATAGAGAAATTTGATGTTTGCGTGTGGGCTACAATTTCCCAAGATTATAATGTGAAGGGAACTTTGGATGAAGTTCTCTCTAAAGTTAGAGGGAAATCGAGGGATAAGAGTGAGAAAGAATTAGGGGAAGAACTATACAAATTTTTGTGTGGTAGTAAGTATTTCGTCGTAATGGATGATTTGTGGAGTCTAGAGGTGTGGGACAAGTTGAAATTCTACTTTCCTGAGTACAATAACGGGAGTCGAATACTGGTAACAACTAGGATGTCAAACTTGGCTGGCGACTTAACCAACTCTAATAACTTTCTTAAAATGAAAATTTTAGATGAGGGTAGCGCTTGGAAGTTGTTCTCTAAAATTGTACTTGGGGTAGAAAGTTTTCATGTTGAACTCAAGCAAATTGGGAAGAGAATTGTGGAGAGGTGTAAGGGACTTCCTTTGTCAATTGTTGTGATTGGGGGTCTCTTGACAAAATCCCCACATACCCCACAACATTGGCATGAGATAGAGAGAAACTTGAGTTCGGAGAATGATGAATATTGTTTGCCGATATTGAAAACAAGTTATAACCATTTGCCCGCCTATCTAAAGCCTTGTTTTTTGTACATGGGAACGTTTGAGGAAGATAGTGTAATTAGTGTCTCAAAACTCATCAGGCTATGGGTTTGTGAAGGATTTCTTAAGCCAATAAACAACAAAAGCCCGGAAACAATTGCTGAGGAGTACTTAGAGGAGCTAGTTGATAGAAATCTTGTTCTAGTACATAGGTTGGGGGTACTTGGGAATTTGAAATCCTGCAAAATACATGATTTACTAAGAGATTTGTCTTTGAAAGAAGCTCATAAACAGAGGTTTTATCACGTTGTGAGCGGAGATAGTCGTGTTGAAAGGTCAAGCAGCCATCGTCGAATTGTTGTTCACAAAGGGTTTAATTGGGAGCTCAACGTCAACAATTATTTGCCACATGCTCGTTCTTATAACGATGCATTTTATAGTAAAGAATTGCCACATAGCAGTAGATTGTTGAGGACACTGAATACAGACTACTATTATGGTTTAGATGATCTTCTTCAATTCGTAAATTCACGGTACGTTGATGCTGGTGTTCTCCTCAGACAGGATACAAGAATACCTTCTTCAATCAGTCAGCTTTGGAATCTGCACACACTAATTATTAGATGTGAGTATCTTATTATTGCACCAAGGGGAATTTGGAAAATGTCTCAACTCAGGCATGTCGAGTTCGAGCATGATCCATTAAAAATCCCAAATCCTCCCAGAAGCAAAGATATTGTTGTGATGGAGAATCTGCATACGCTCAAAGGAGTGCGTAATCTGGAGTTGACTGAAGAGGTGGTTAAAAGAATTCCCAATATCCAGAAATTGAGGCTATACTATCAATATGATAAACGTTGGAAAAGAAGCGGAGTGAATTGTATTAGCTATCTTCATTGCCTCGAAACCTTATACTTGAGCTTCTCTTCTCCAAGTTCCACAGCGTATCTGCAAAAGATCACTAGCTTCCCACATTCCCTCAAGAAGTTTACTCTGCGAGTCTCAGATTCTTGTAAGTTTGACTTAAACGACATGTTGCCAAAGATAGGTTGGTTACCCCATCTTCAGAAGCTCAAATTGATATATGGTGTCTTCGGAAGACGCAAATGGGAAACAAGTGAAGGCCAATTCCCCAGCCTCAAGTTCCTAACATTGTGCCTTTGTCGCAATCTAGAAAACTGGACGGTGTCGGAGAGCTCCCACTTTCCACGTCTTCAGGAGCTTCGCCTCGAGGGATTAGAAGGCCCCACATTGGAGATTCCTTCAGAAATTGGAGATATAGCAACGCTCAAAACTATTGTGGTGGAGTTTTGCAGTGAATCAGTGGTGCTGTCTGCTAAAAAGATAGCAGACGAACAACAGGATTTATGCGGAGATCTTCATGTTACAGCTATAGTATACAAAGAAGAAGAAGCGTTGCAAAGCTTGGAGCAATGTCCCAACTTTCAAGTTTTGTATAAATGATTTGTGACAAACATGTTCTGATATTTGTGTTGAAGGGAATAAAGTTTCGATCAAATTGCACATCGATCATCGGCTGCTACTTGTTTCTTTGTTTCTTCAGTTAATTTCTTGTTTATGTAAGGATATAAGATTCTTTTCTTGATTGGATTGTTTTCCCATTAAATTTCCTAGGCCTCACTGTTCTATAATTACAATTTCTCTCAACTTTTCTGAATTGGGATGTCCAATGAATCTTGTTTTCTTCTGAGAAATGCGTTGTTTGATGAAACGCCACATAATAATATCCTATCCTAATCAGCAAATTTAGTTTTGAACTTTATGATTCCTGCGAATTAGTTTTGATGCAAATTACATCCTTGATTCAATTTTTGTTTCCTACATAAATCCATCGGAACCATAAAGCCTTTTTTTTTTTTTTTTTTTTTTTTTTTTTTTTTTTTAAATTTTTGGAGTTTCTCAATTCTCTTCTACAGGTAATGATAGGCCCCAATACAAGATGAGGCCCAGTTTTTTTATTCTTTCCCTCCTTTAAAAAAAAACAAAAAAGAGCTCACTAGCTATTTTAAATTTAAATATTTAATCTAAATCAAATTGAATTATGATTTATTAATTCTTAATTTAGGATTTATCAACTATCCAAAAATACAATTTTAGCAGGTGTAGTAGTGCATATGAGCTGGCCGAAAAAAAAAAAAAAATCGGACGTGTGCGTAACACGCGTCGCACAGTCTCACACGAGACTTACTCTTTCAACTACAGATAGCCACTAGCCGGCCCCTGCCACCACGACTTTTTTCGTCTCTCGTTCAGATCATGATGAGGAATTTCACCTCATTGTACTAGTCCAAACTTTTCAGCTGTTATTGCAAACTCCACAGAACTAAGCCTCCTCAACCAAACTCTATTATTAATTAATGAAATTGAAGAGCTCAGCATATTAAGCACGACTAATGAAATTGAACAACTACCAAGGCCAATAATTCTCTTTTCAAAAATCCAACCAATTGCATGTAATGACAAATTTGTGCCTTCTCTTTTTATTGTTATACTATAATATAACACTATAACAACATTGTTGAAACAATAGCGGTTGAATTATAGTAATAATCTCGATTTAGTTTCTTTGTTGTTTTAGTTATTATAAAAAGACTATTTTAACTAATTGGCTAAATCATGACGATACCTTATCAATGTGAAACCAGTCTATTATTTAATGCTTTTGCATTTCAACAAGTTGTAACAACCACATTTCGAAAAAAGAATAAAAACAGAATTTGTAACAACCATTTTGTCATTACTAGCATTTTATAATCTTTAATTGGTATCGATAGATGGCACTACTATATTTATTTATTTCAAAATAATACTGTCTTCTTCAATTTCTGTCCAACTACTAACATATTATACACTATATGTGGCATCTTAATAAATCATTAAACCATCAAAATAAGAAAACAAGTTGATTAATTAGAAGTCATATATGGCAGCTAATGCATGAATTAATATATTATCGATTCGATCAGCTCCAACTTCATCCTTATCCTTGTATATATCGATTAGATCAGCTACAAATTGTATACTCACACAACCTGCAGCTTAAACCCCTCATTTTTTAAACTGTGAAAAAACAGTAGAATTCTTTGAGATTTATCATGGCAGCTTATGCGGCTCTGATTTCGCTTATGCATATGATAGAGAAGATCGAGCATCATCCTTCTCCTCCAATCTCTCTCCACAAAAACCAAGTTGAATCTCTCATCGAAAAAGTCAACTTCTTGCAGGAATTTCTTGAGAGGTACCATTCCCCTTTTGACTACAGCGACGAAGCAGATCCCTTGGAGGTTCGCATTGCAGATGCAGCTCATGCGGCTGAAGATGTTATCGAAATCAAAATTGTGGACCGGATTCGTAGCCAATCCACAATTCTTGGGAAGGTAGCCAATTTCTCTAAGCTCTTGCTTCCATACAAATGCGCAGGTACCACGACCAAAGACCACTTCAATGAAGATCTGCAGAAAGTGATAGAAGAAATGGAGTTGATCAAGAAAGATGTGACGGAGATGGTTAGGGAGATCAAGGCTGCTGCCGAACCTCAATTCCAGGGAAACGTCTCCGCTGATGATGGTGGTGAGAGGAACAGTCATGAGATGGTGGGATGCGATGATGTGCTTCTTCAACTACTGGATAGGCTCACCGGAGGAGAATCCAGCCGCCTAATCATCCCTGTTGTAGGGATGGGTGGCATCGGTAAGACCACTCTTGCCAAAACTGTGTTTGGATACCCACTTATTAAAGATCATTTTGATGTCTGTGTGGGCTACAATTTCTCAAGATTATAATGTGAAGAGAACTCTTGATGAAGTTCTCTCTCATTTTAGAGAGAAATTGAGGGATAAGAGTGAGGAAGAATTAGGAGAAGAACTACACAAATATTTATGGGGTAGGAGGTATTTCATCGTAATGGATGATATGTGGAGTCTAGAGGTGTGGGACAAGATGAATATTTACTTTCCTGAGTACAATAATGGGAGTCGAATATTGGTAACAACTGTCAAACTTGGCTGCCCACTTAACCAACCCTAATAGTATCCTTGACATGAAATTTTTAGATGAGGATAGTGCTTGGAATTTGTTTTCTAAAATTGTATTTGGGGAAGAAAGTTTTCCCGTTGAACTCGAGCGAATTGGGAAGGGAATTGTGGAGAGGTGTAAGGGACTTCCTTTGTCAATTGTTGTGATTGGGGGTCTCTTGGCAAAATCCCAACATACCCCACAATATTGGCATGAGATAGAGAGAAACTTGAGTTCTGTGAATGATGAGTATTGTTTGAGTATATTGAAAACAAGTTATAACTATTTACCCGCCTATCTTAAACCTTGTTTTTTGTACATGGGAACGTTTGAGGAAGATAGTGCGATTCATGTTTCAAAACTCATCAGGCTATGGGTTTGTGATGGATTTCTTAGGCCAATAAACGACAAGAGCCCGGAAACAATTGCTGAGGAGTACTTAAAGGAGCTAGTTGATAGAAATCTTGTTCTTGTACATAAGTTGGGGGTAGTTGGGAATATAAAATACTGCAAAATTCATGATTTACTAAGAGATTTGTCTTTGAAAGAAGCTCAAAAACAGAGGTTTTATCACGTTGTGAGCCAGGATAGTCCTGGTGAAGAGGCAAGCACGCGTCGTCGAATTGTTGTTCGCAAAGGGTTTAAATGGGGAACTCAATGCCAACAATTATATGCCACATGCTCGTTCTTATACATGTTATAGTACAGATTGCCATGTAGTAGATTGTTGAGGACACTGAACTTAGATGGTTATGGATATGGTTATGGATATTCTCTTCTTCAATTCGTAAATTTACGGTACATTCAAGCAAGTGTTGGAGTCATACGGAATAGCAGAATACTACCTTCTTCGATCAGTCAGCTTTGGAATCTACACACACTAATTATTAGTGCTTCGGGTTATATTACTGCACCACTGGAAATTTGGGAAATGCCTCAACTTAGGCACGTCGTGTTCACAAATAAGTTTGAAATCCCAAATCCTCCCAGCAGCAAAGATGATGATGGCATTGTTGTGATGGAGAATCTGCATACGCTCAAAGGAGTGAATAATCTGGAGTTGAATGAAGAGGTGGTTAAAAGAATTTCCAATATCAAGAAACTGAAGATATACTATGAAGATTGGGAAAGAAGCGGAGTGAAGTGTATTAGATATCTTGATGGCCTGGAAAACTTACACTTCGTCTCCTTTTCTCCACCTGCCCAAATGTCTCTGCAAATCATTACTAGCTTCCCACATTCCCTCAAGAAGTTGACTCTGAGCGTCTCAATTGAGCTTGATCGCATGTTGCAAAAGATAGGTTCGCTACCCCATCTTCAGAAACTCTCATTAAGTTGGGGTATCTTCAGAAGAGGCAAATGGGAAACAAGTGAAGGCCAATTCCCCAGCCTCAAGTTCTTATCACTGACCCGTTGTCGCGATCTAGAAAACTGGACGGTGTCGGAGAGCTCCCACTTTCCACGGCTTCAGGAGCTTCGCCTTGTTGGATTAGACGGCCCCACATTGGAGATTCCTTCAGAAATTGGAGAGATAGCAACGCTAGAAAATATTGTGGTGAAGCATTGCAGTGAATCAGTGGTGCTGTCTGCTAAAGAGATAGCAGACGAACAAGAGGATTTATGCGGAGATCTTCGTGTTACAGCTATAGTATACTCTAACGATGCAGCGTTGCGAAGCCTGGCAGGTCCCAACTTTCAAGTTGAAATTAATAATAATTTATAGTTATTGACGAACATTTTGCGGATCAAATTGCAAATCGATCATCGGCAGGTGGTTGATGGCTCTATCAACATCCTTGCTTGTATTTGTATTTGTATTTTCCTTTATTTTCTCAAAATGTAAATATCTTGTTTCTTTGTTTCTCGAGTTAATTTCATGTTTATAAGGATACTCTTTTCTTGATTGGATTGTTTTCCCATTAAATTTCCAAGGCCGCACTGTTATTAACTAACTGT
Source organism: Schizonepeta tenuifolia (assembly GCA_029490685.1). Classification (NCBI taxonomy): domain Eukaryota; kingdom Viridiplantae; phylum Streptophyta; class Magnoliopsida; order Lamiales; family Lamiaceae; genus Schizonepeta; species Schizonepeta tenuifolia. Next base: position 87,632,080 of record CM055957.1, read on the forward strand.
TCCGATGAAACGCCACATAATAATATCCTATCCCAATCAGCAAATTTAGTTTTCAACTTTATGATTCATGTGAATTCCATCATTGATTCAATTTTCATTAGCTAAGTACAAATTGTTGTTAAATAATCCGATCTGTGTAACAAACTATAACCGCAGAATTCAGCATATTCACTTGCACAATATTATCTATTAGCATCTCCATGGAAGCTCCATTTAAATCCACACAGCTAAGCCTCCTCAACCTATAATCTATTATTTTTTAATGATTTCGAATTTCAGAATTCAGCAACAATCTACTCTTAAACACACTTCAGAAGTGAGCTGCAATTTTCTGTAAATTAATATGGGACAACGAGATATTTGCTGTCAAAATGAATCACAACAATTCTCACAATTAATTTTCTTCTCTAAATCAATATGGGATAAAGAAATATTTGTTGTCAAAATGATTCATCACAATTCTCATATAAAATCGACGTGATGCAATTTCTTAGAGAGCCAAATACATTTTTTTCCCACATCGATTTTGAGAGGTAAGAAACTTTAAAAATTATCTATAAAAATGGGTCCCAATTAATCGGTTGATCAAATAAATAGTTTAATTTTAATTTAAAAATTTAATATGACCACTTATTAAGTCCTACTATTATATAAACTATTTATTTTTGTGCACTTTTGATTCATTTATTTCATTGTCCACAAAAATTAAGATCGTGGTCAACGGGATGATTATGATTGGAACCGTGGGGATAGACGAGCCGATTCAGTTACGACAGTTCAACATAACCGGAAAATTCTGACTTGGAACCGTGAGGGGAGCATGGTCGATTCCAAACCAACACCAACAGTTCAACTTTTTCATTCGACGGGAGAATTCTACCTTAAACCATGAGGGTAGACGGACCGTTTTAATTACGGTAGTTTAATTTAACGGGAGGATTCCGACTTAGAACCACGAGTTCCAAACTGATGATTCAACTTTTTCAGAATTTTAGTTGAAGGGATGATTGTGACCTTGAACCATGAGGGCATACGAGCCGATTTTAAATTCGCCCACAAAACTCACACAAAGTGTAAAACTTAAAAATAATTAATGGATAATATTTTTATTATAATTTTACTAAATAATAATTTTCCATCGATTTTCGATGGGCTACATGCTAGTTAAGAAAAAATATTTATTTATTTATTTTATTTCCTTAAACATATATAAATGGTTGATAAGTATAATAGAAGAAATTATAACTTTTAGATTCGACTTCAGTACGTCGAAATTAACTACTACATGTTTGATTTAACACACATGCTTGAGGTGCATGTATGTGGTTGTCATCATGTATGTTAGACACTAGTCATGTATAGGGCTGTCTAAACGGTACGGGTTGGGTACCCTACCCGTAAATATCGGGTACCTGATCTCGATTTTTTCAAAATTTTGACACCCTATCCCGACCTAATATGAAAAATCGGGTATTCAATTACCCGAGCGGGTAATCCCGATCGGGTATTAGAGTACCCTAATAACCCGAGCATTGGTTCAAATCTGTCAAGTAAACAAAACAGTCAAACCAATGTAAAGGATGTTGTGATGCTGCTTGAGTATTTCTACTAACCTACCCACCAGCATCCATGCACATATATTTAGCAAATAATGCGTTCAACACTTAATAGATATCATATCATGGATTAATAGAGTAAAAGAACCTACGCATGATATATATATAATCATATGATATGATATATCTTTATTTATTTATTTCTAATAAGAATCGTCTTTGTATCATAACTCAGCCGGAAACTTCACCTGTAAAAGAAATGGCACCGGCGACGGTGTCTGGCATCACAATAAAGTTTCTTCTTAGTTGCCCTATTTCGTGTTTGATCGACAAAGAGTTTAGAGAAACTAGGGTATATATATGAGAAAAATTAGGGTATAGTCGTATAGATGTAAGAGGTTTATATTAATTCAAAGTAAAATAATATATAAAAATAAATATAATATATAAAAATAAAAAAATTCGGGTTTTTTGGGTACACAGATCGGGTATCGAGTATACCCAGATATTCTCATCCCGTATCCCGACCCATTTACCCGAACATGCGGGTAGCGGGTACCCAATACCCGTCGGATATCGGGTCGGTATAACACTACCCGATTACCCGCTACCCATTTAGACAACCCTAGTCATGTATGATACAATTGACCGTTGCCGTCTGAGTTGATCGCCGCTAGGAATTAGTCACGTTAGCTTTGGATAATAAAAAATAAAATAAGAAAGAAGGAATAGGGCAACTATATAATTTTACAAGATTTTAGAGTATTATTTATCTTTTATATATTTAGGGGTATTCTTTATCTTTTGTTTTTAGTTTTGGATATTTTTTAACTTTTTACTTATTAATTTTTGATTTATTTTAAACTAATTTCATTGAGGGTATATTAGTCAATAATGAAAAAAAAATGACTAGTACTTAGGTTTTCAATTATTTGGCTAGTATTTGGGTTCACAAAAGAAAAAAATGCCAAATTGCATAATAATTCTTGACCTTTTGTCAAATTTTGGTTTAGTTCCAAATCTTTTAATTTTTGTATTAAAAATATCTACTTTTCAATTTTTCTGAATGTTCTCCCGATTGCAATTTGGTGGAAAAATCAAAGATGACATGTCCAATTCAAAGTGACGTGGAGAAGATGATAAATTGGCAATTAATTAGTGACATGTAATTTGATATTTATTTAATTCTCCATTAGGAAAATTGAAAAGTTTACGTGTAATTAAAAGATTTGGAACTTAACTAGGATTTGACAAAATAACAAAGGTTCTTTATCTGAAAATGGAGTAAAATCTAAATTGGAGATTTTATTAAAAATGTCGAAAAAATAAAAATCTATACTAATATAAAAAAGAGTCTTGTTTCACAAAATTTGATTTGCCTATTCTATCCTTCTTATAATAATTAGTTTAAGGACAAAAGTGTAATATGATATATTATATGTATAGTAAATATAATAATCCGTTAGAAAATAAATTGCCTTATATATTGAATGATTTATCATTAAGAGCCATATATAATAGAGTACTATCAATATCTAATATTACCGATCGTCGCTATAAAAACCTAATTTTTTTATCGAGATCTTAATATCAGCATAAATCTGCATGCAAACTCCTCAATAGATTACTGAATATCTATGGCCTCAATCGTCTTCTTTATCACAAAGGCTCTACGATGGTATGCTGAGAAGTAACAACAGGTGCATGCATACATATATTTATATAATTAATCCAGCAAAATATTAATCGGATTTTGATTTATTATTTAGGGTTTAGGGTTGAATTACCTCACGATCAGAATTTCATAATTTTAGTTTTCAGTAATGTTTCATGATTTTGTTCTATTTAGGTAGGCATCATCTGCCCTGTATGAAATTGTGTGGGAAAGAAATTATGAGGGAATACTCTTTCTATTTCAATATTATTTTACAATGGCATATATACATATATATCTTTTTAATCTTCTTACAGTTCCTTTAGTTTATGTTGGAGTAAATTGAGTAATGTAAATAATCTGTTAGAGAAATAGTAATGCTCAATAAGTTATGTGCATGTGTCGAAGGGGGCTTTATTAGTACTGGTTCTGCAATGGTTAGTCTCTTTTGGAATCTTAACAGGGTCTATTTGATGCAACATATATTCTGCAAAACAAAAAATTTATGGAAAAACTTTCAAATGATAGGTATGCACTTACATGTGTGATCTGATAGAGAGGATGGTAATTAAAACATTGGATACTAGCATGACTTCCTTTCTCTGTCTCACCATCCTGCGCCAGTCTTCCTTTCCTTTCTGTTATCTCAACACGTAAATTATGCTTTTAATCTTGCTTAGTATGAGTAAATTCTTGATATGTGTTGGCATCTGCTTCTCTCTCATTCTCCACTGCCGCAAACTCGGAGGTTCTACTCGAGCTTTCAACTTACGGCTCTCACACTGTCACACATACCATTCCACACAAGCTGTAAATTTAGATACTTAGTGTTAGGATTATGATTAGTCTAGAAAAAGAATATATATATATATATATATATATATATATATATATATATGATCCTCACGACATAAGAATGAGGTCGGAGGAGTAGTTGATTTATATCCATGAATAGTAGTAGAAGCCACAATCCATAAAGATTTTAACATTGCATGGAATAAGATGGACTGCACAAACTATGGACCTAAACCAAACCTATTTGACAAAAGGAGATCAACTGAAGACAACAAAAGACAGTATCTTAGGAACCACAATAATTTTACCATTTAAAAAAAATAAAATAGAGAGAAGTAATGGATATTCCTGCAGATTATATTCAGATGTTGGGGAGTTTTTAATCATCAATGTTTTTGAGATTGTATATATATAACAGGTTAAACATTGGAGATATATACATCAATTGATTCTATAATTTTGCTGCTATAGGTGTTTCACATGTAAATTTGTTGAACGTAATTTCTATGAAAAATTTGCAGAAAAGGCTATCAATTGTCACTCTCTCTAGATTAGTATAACAACAAACAAACCTTAAAGACATGTGAGCCAGTGTGAGCATCCACAACACTGAAAGGATCATCAAGAAGATATATCTATTTCAGTATCTTGGTAGACAGCATTCACAATTTGTATCCTCTGCTTCTGGCCAGGCCACCACTAACGTTCCTGCCACTCATTTGGGATTTCTAAGAAGTAGTTGATTAGGTGCTCTTGCACTAATATTGATGGCAAAAAGTGAATTAATATCTGCTTATCTTCTTCCTTGCAAAAATGTATTTTATATAGATGTTCCATCTCTTTCCTTCACAAGATTATGACATTGATCAAAATCCATAGATAGAAAAGCTGCAGGACCCTTTATATCAACATCAGGGAGGCTTCTTAATCCAAACTCGAGCAACTGATCAAGCCAAGAGAAGGTGACAATCGGGGAGTGTCGCTTTTCCATAAGTATTCTCTCTTTTCACTTCTGAAGTCTTATCAGTGTTTCAATGATGTCCTCCTCTGTTGTCTTGTCTCGGTGTGATAGAATAAGCAGACAGATAGATGCTTCAAGATTGATCATATATCATCACATATGATTCTAACTTTGTAGGAGATGCCATATATTCATCTGTTGGATATGTTTTGACATCTTTTGGATATTTTTTTCCTTTGCAGAAATAATCTAAATTGTTTTTTATGTAGCTTAATTAGCACCAAAAGGGCCAAAAAATAGGAGTTGCATAATTATAATGGTATCTTCCAGTGGCAAGAGGAGGTCATCTCTGGCCATGCTACTTGAAACCTAAATCTGTCAGACATCAGTCATCAGTGAAAACAAGGTTATCCACTTATCAAATTGTGTTCCAGGTACTTGTAATTAACTACTAAGCAAATCCTTTGTGGCTACTATGATGAAGTATTAAGTGCTCTATTTATTAGATGAACTGCTCTATTTATTAGATTGCTAAATGTTTGAATGTTAGATTTGACATTAATCACCCTTAAGCTTTTGCATCAGACAGCTATAGGCTATACCCGAAGCTGAAACATATTCCTAAATACTGAAGTATCATCTTTGAGCCTGAACCATTGAATAAATAACAAGAAGTAATTATATTGGAAAATCACGATCAAGTTTAAAGAAAATGCCAAAAAAGATTACTATAAATCCTTAATAAATAAATCTCAGTCTTGTTTACACCCCTCTGCATCCGCATATGCAATTTTTTGTTGTTTAATCTATCTTTTTGCCTAAATTATGTGGAATGTCTTCAAGATCCTGATTTAGTTCTTGCCTTTTGAAATTTACTGAGGTAATAAGTGAAGATTTTTGCCTTAATACCATACTCAGAATTAGGAAGTAGCGATGCTAATCTGTCCTCATTTTCTTGTAGATGTCACATCACCAAGGGAACATGATTTTATACTTCTAGGGTGATATTTTAGGTATGTTAAACTTTACCATACAGATTGAGTGTGGAGAGAAAAGAAAAGAGGCCTACATTTTTGGACCTACAAAGAATAGAAATTTCTACAGATTAACGTATAATACAGTAATTAATAGTGACAACTTCTGCACTAATCGAATGCACCAAATCTAGGTTAAGTTGTGATACATAAAACTTTTGGTGAGATAATATGACTCAAATTTCAATGCCCCGAAGCATACCAGGTACATTTAGACTATCTCTCTCTCTCTCTCTGTGTCCATCTGCATTGTTATCACATGACATAATTTTGTGTAGTATATTCTATTAGGGAAAAATACGCAAAATTGAAAATAGACAACTAATACAAATGTATGTCTATTTGGGATTATCAGTAGATAACTTATTATAAAAAAAAATGTTTCCTTAAGACTTACTATGTCAAAACGACAATCTTAAAGCTGAAAAGTCAGGTAAACTAATAATAAGTTTGTAAATATATGTATACATAGAGTGGAATAGGATCTTCAAGTGGCAAGAGGTACCTCAGCCCAAACTTCTGTAACTCATGCCTTGTGAAACAGTGGTGGTTTTTCTTTTTTTGGATATTGTAGGTAAAGTTAACTTTTGATCAGAATATTGATTGAAATCCAATTAATTCAGTGTGGATTAGATACGACCATAGGCATATGCCTATTAAGTATTTTACTATTTAATATTTAGTATTTTAATTGTTAATTATGTATCTTATTGTAGTAGTATAGGCTAATTGTTAAGCCCGTAGATTAGGCCTATTATGAATAGAAGTCGTAGTTTAGTATAGATAGTTGTAGACCTTCATTATTTAATTATGTCAATAATATTATCAATTCAAGAACCTTAGGGTTTGTTAAGGCCTTGCGTGATCGTGAGGATTGGAGCTGTTCACGAGCTTACCGTGGAACAGGATTGTTTCAATTAATGAGCAAAATTGCCTTCAGATCATTATGCGATAGCATACCCGAGAACTTGGAATTTCTTGTTGTATCCATCTTTCTTTGCATATCCATCTGTACCTTCAGTCCATCCCTTAGTATCACCATGGTAAAAACGATGAACAAATATCCTGAAATTTTAACATAGCTATGTAAACATAGTAGTATGTAATAGTGCAATAAGTGATTTATGCTATATTAGATAAACAAAAGTTCTGATAGGATTTGCTGCTAAGTAAAGTTATGTTCTTTCTTTTTATATATGTGTGTACCCTGCCCTTTCTTTATTCTCTTCTTTCCTTATTATGTTTAGGTTTGATAATGATGTCAATCATCGAAAATGAAACTTATATGTACACTGGATTAATGTTGTATCCTTGCTACTATTCCTGCACTGCCAAAATTCAACTAATAATTATTATGTCAACCTCCTTCCAAATTCAATGTTGAATGCATTTCTGAAGGTGAAGTCACTTCCAGTGATTAATTCCAATGGTAATTATTTATTTATTTTTGTATGTTTTAAGATAAAAGCTATACATCGGATAAACTTATCACAGGTTTATTAGAGACTATTGTAAATTTATTTTGCTATTAATTCAATCTACTAACAAGAGAAGACAAAACCTCTTTGGTTAATTTATATCAAGAATACTATGGTTGCTTGTCATTTTTACTTTTCATAACCAATGTTGAAAGATGGCAAAAGTGGTATGTCTATAGGGATGAACTTCAATCTATTAGTTTAGAAGTTATTTTTATTTCCAAACTCTCTTTGGATAGCTGCCAACATCACATTACTCTTTCTCTGCAATAAAAATAATAATGTTCTCTTGATAATATGAAATATCTCATTATAAAGAAGGATGAATAGATGCTTATTGTTACGTCCCGCACACTTTCTCATCCGACATTGTGGGGCTAAGTAGAATTCTCTAGAATTTTATAGGGCTAAGTAGAATTCTCTAGAATTCCCTTGAAAGATCCACAATGTAGTGGAAGCTTCTAGAAGATAGTAGATCATTGTAGATAGTTGTAGATCCTTATAGAACTCTCTAGAACCATGTAGATGGTAGGATTCTCTAGAAACATGGAAGAATCTAGATCCTCTCCAATTCTATAAATAGGCCTCTTGGCCATTCATTTGTAACCATCCAAGAATCCAAGCAATACAAGTTCTTAGCATTCTCCAAGAGTTCTCTTTCAAAACCTTCTTGTTTTCTTTAGCCAAGTGACTTGGTGGAGAGGTTGCCTAGCTAGTCTCGGGGCGAACTAGTCTAGGACCGCACGAGCGAGGAAACTTCGAGGGGCTCAAGTTTCAGTTCGTGACAAGTGGTATCAGAGCCACGTTTGTGGTTCTGTTGTGCTTCCGCAAGTAAGAAGGTCAGTGAGTGTGCAAGGAGAGATGGAGAATCAAGTTGACATATCCAACATCACTGAGAGGAGGAGGAGGGACAAGTCCGTGGACAAGAGTGCCACCGTAGAGTCTCGAGTGTCCCGGGTCGAGGGCATCCTGGACGAGTACCTCGGAGAAAGATTGGTTGAACGGGTCGAGACTCTCGAAGGTGCGCATGAGGAGTTCGAGAACCAAGTGTCGGTGTCCTTCAATGAGATGAATCGGAGCCTGCGGGAGGAATTGCGTGCAGCACTCCGAGACGACATGAGGGCGACATTTGATGGTATGATGGCTAGGATGGACGCCTTGGAGGAAATGAAGGCCGAATTTGAAGCCATGAAGGGAAGGATGATCTTGTTCGAGTGGGTTATGGCAAACGGGGAGCGAGGCGGTGCGGCACCACCTCGGATTGACGTCCCCAAGCCGGCGGCTTTCAAGGGTTCAAGAAATGCTCGGGAGGTGGAAGACTTCCTGTGGAGTATGGAGCGGTACTTTAGTGCCGCCAACGTGAGGGATGACGCAACAAAGCTGCAAATGGCACCATCCTACCTAGCGGACGTGGCGTTGCTATGGTGGAGACGCCGGGAGGCGGACATTGAACGAGGCACGTGTCAGATGATGACGTGGGAAGACTTCAAGGCCGAGTTCAAGCGCCAATTCTACCCGGAGAATGTGGAGTTCATGGCACGGTCGAGGCTCAAGCAACTCACACACTCAAGGACGATCAAGGAGTATGTGAAAGAGTTCCAAGAGATCATGCTTGAGTTGCCAAACCTCACCGACCAAGAGGCGTTGTTCGCGTTCATCGACGGGCTCAAGCCGTGGGCAAAGCTTGAGATCCAACGGTCCAATGCACAAAACGTGACGGAAGCCATCATGGTGGCCGAAAGATTGGTGGAGTTGAAGATGTCGAGCGACAAACCCAAGTTCCGAAGAGAGGACAAGGGAAAAGGTGGGGGAGACCGCCCACACAAGATGGAGACGAGGAGTCCGAGCTCGACGAAACACACCAATGATTCGGGTAAGAGAGCTTGTCATATTTGTGGTGCCACTAACCATTTGAAGTTCAATTGCCCGTTTCAAGGAAAGAAGGTAGCCGCGGTCCAAGGGTCGGAGGAGTCGAGTTCCGAAAGGGAGAACCCGCATGTGGGATCGCTGCAGCTACTAAACGCGGTCAAGGCCCGAGTAGAGCCAATAAAGGAGCCGAGAAAAGGGTCGATGTTCATGGAAGCCTTGATCGGAAACTCGAAGATTAGAGCGTTGGTGGATACGGGGGCGACTCACAACATGCGAGAAGGTGTGGCCAAGGCGTTGCGGTTGAACGTCGTCCCTAGCAAAGGATCGATCAAGTCCGTAAACACTTCCGCCAAGCCGGTGGCCGGGGAGGCGAAAGAGGTCCGAGTACAAATTGGAGATTGGCATGGTGCGGTCACGTTCACGGTGATCCCGATGGATGACTACGACATAGTACTCGGACTCCAATGGTTCGATCAGGTGCGGGCTTTCATTGTCCCATATTCGGATTCCCTAATTATTTGTAATGAAGGGACCACAAGTACCATCAAGGCGAAAAGAGAGGCGTTGAAGTCGAGACTTCTCTCCGCCATGGAGTTTAAACGGGGACTCCAACGTGGTGAGGAGACCTTTGCCGCTTTTTGTGTAGCGGACGAGAGCGAGGGCGAATCCGAGGGAAAAGATGAGGTCCCGAAGAAGATCAAAGTCGTGTTAGAGGAGTTCAAGGACGTGATGCCCAACGAACTCCCAAAGAGGTTACCACCGAGAAGAGACGTGGATCATCGGATCGAGTTGGTGACCGACTCGATGCCACCATCCCGCACGCCGTATAGGATGGCTCCGCCGGAGTTGAAGGAGCTACAAAGACAATTGAAGGAGTTGCTCGAAGCGGGGATGATCCAACCATCCAAATCCCCCTATGGCGCGCTGGTGTTGTTCCAAAAGAAATATGACGGGTCGTTACGGATGTGCGTGGACTACCGGGCACTCAACAAGTTGACGGTGCGTAACAAGTACCCCATTCCACTCATCGGGGAGCTATTCGACCAACTTGGAGGAGCCAAGTGGTTTTCGAAGATAGACTTGCGGTCGGGATATTGGCAAGTGCGTATTGCCAAGGGAGATGAACCAAAGACCGCCATGGTGACGAGGTACGGGTCATACGAATTCCTTGTCATGCCTTTTGGCCTCACTATTGCACCGGCCACATTTTGCACCTTGATGAACAAGGTATTCCAACCGTATCTTGATAAGTTCGTTGTGGTCTATCTTGATGATATTGTTGTGTACTCACCCACGCTGCAAGAGCACGTGGAGCATTTGCGGATGGTGTTTCAGGCCTTAAGGGATAACGAGCTCTATGCTAAGTTAGAGAAGTGCTCGTTTGCTCAAAGCGAGGTGTCGTTCCTTGGCCATCGTATTGGAGAGGGACGGATCATGATGGACAAGGCCAAGGTGAAAGCCATCCAAGATTGGGAGCCACCCAAAGACGTGCCCCAACTCCGATCATTCTTGGGTCTCGTCAACTACTACCCGAAGTTCATCAAAGGGTACTCCCAATCCGCCGCCCCATTGACAGAGTTGTTGAAGAAGGCTCAAAGGTGGTCATGGAGCCAGACGTGTCAAGAGGCCTTCGAGCGACTCAAGGCAGCAGTGACATCGGAGCCGGTCCTCGCCCTACCCGATCACACGAAGGAGTACGAAGTGCACACGGATGCCTCCGACTACGCAATTGGAGGTGTGCTCATGCAAGAAGGGCATCCCGTGGCGTACGAGAGTCGGAAACTCAACGAGGCGGAGCGGTGATACACGGTCCATGAGAAGGAGATGACGGCGGTAGTGCATTGCTTGCGGACGTGGAGGCACTACTTACTCGGGAGTAAGTTCGTGGTCCGAACAGACAACGTAGCCACGAGTTACTTCCAAACTCAAAAGAAGTTGACGCCAAAGCAAGCGCGATGGCAAGAGTTTCTGGCGGAGTTCGACTACACGCTCGAGTACAAGCCGGGGGTGATGAATCGTGTAGCCGACGCCTTGAGCAGGAAGGCGGAGCTTGCCGCAATTAGCCAAGCCGAGACCAACATCAAAGGGCGTATAAAGGAAGGCTTGGACAAGGACCCGATGGCACGGAACATCATGGAGTTTGCCAAGGAAGGCAAGACTCGGCGATTCTGGGTGCGAGACGGGTTGCTCTTCACCAAAGGGGATCGCTTGTTCGTACCAAAGTGGGGAAGCTTGAGGAGAGACATCCTCAAAGAGTGTCATGACTCGACGTGGGCCGGTCACCCAGGTATGCATCGTACAATGGCACTCATGGAAAATTCTTACTTTTGGCCTAGGATGCGGGAGGATGTGGAGGCGTATGTGCGGACGTGTCTTGTGTGTCAACAAGACAAGATCGAACAACAACAACCGGGCGGATTGCTCCAACCCTTGCCGATCCCGGAGCACCCGTTCGAGAGTGTGTCAATGGACTTCATCACATGCCTTCCCAAGTCCGAAGGATGGGGGTCGATTATCGTGGTGGTGGATCGATTCTCCAAGTATGCCACTTTCATCCCTGCACTACCCGATGTGACGGCCTTAGACACGGCCAAGTTGTTCGTGAAGCATGTGGTCAAGTATTGGGGTATCCCGAAGACGATCGTGAGCGATAGAGACCCGCGCTTCACCGGGAAGTTTTGGTCCGAGTTGTTCAAGCTATTGGGGTCAAGCTTGGCATACTCGACGAGCTTCCATCCGCAAACGGATGGACAAACGGAGCGAGTCAACGCCCTATTGGAGTTGTACCTGAGACACTTCGTGAACGCAAATTAAAAAGATTGGGCAAAGCTTCTCGACACGGCGCAATTCTCGTACAACCTCCAAAAGAGCGAGTCGACTGGAAGGAGTCCGTTCGAACTAGCAACAGGGAGGCAACCGACAACTCCATTAAGCCTAACAACGGGGTATTCAGGGCAAAGTCCGTCGGCATACACTTTTGCCAAGACACTTTACGAAGAGACGGACTTAGCACGAGCTTCTTTGGACAAGGCTGCCAAAAAGATGAAGAAGTGGGCAGACCTTAAGAGACGAGCGGTCGAGTTCAACGAGGGAGATCGAGTGATGGTGAAGTTGCTCCCTCAACAATTCAAGGCCTTCCGATCCGTGCATAAGGGACTTATCCGGAGATATGAAGGTCCTTTCAAGATCGAGCGACGTGTTGGGAATGTGTCCTATCGCTTGGAGTTGCCGGTGAAGTTGAAAATTCACCCAGTGTTCCATGTGAGCCAACTCAAGCCATACCATGAAGACACAGAGGATCCAACACGAGGGACGTCGAAGCGAGCACCAACGGCCGTGGTAACCTCGTTCGACAAAGAGGTAGAAGAGATCATCTCACACCGGGTGATTCGAAGGAGAGGTGTTTCACCTTACACGGAATACTTTGTGAGATGGAAGGGACTTCCGGACAATGAGAGTAGTTGGGAGCACGAAGAGCACTTGTGGCAATTTCGATACCGAGCCAAGGTCGCGCCGAGGACGGCTTTGACTTAGGTGGGGGAGAATGTTACGTCCCGCACACTTTCTCATCCGACATTGTGGGGCTAAGTAGAATTCTCTAGAATTTTATAGGGCTAAGTAGAATTCTCTAGAATTCCCTTGAAAGATCCACAATGTAGTAGAAGCTTCTAGAAGATAGTAGATCATTGTAGATAGTTGTAGATCCTTATAGAACTCTCTAGAACCATGTAGATGGTAGGATTCTCTAGAAACATGGAAGAATCTAGATCCTCTCCAATTCTATAAATAGGCCTCTTGGCCATTCATTTGTAACCATCCAAGAATCCAAGCAATACAAGTTCTTAGCATTCTTCAAGAGTTCTCTTTCAAAACCTTCTTGTTTTCTTTAGCCAAGTGACTTGGTGGAGAGGTTGCCTAGCTAGTCTCGGGGCGAACTACTCTAGGACCGCACGAGCGAGGAAACTTCGAGGGGCTCAAGTTTCGGTTCGTGACATTATGCTATATTTAACTTCACTAAGCAGGTCTTCAATACATTGTGTTCTTTTTGTATCAAAAGTTTTAAAAAAAAAAAGTTATTCTCATAGTATAGTCTATCAGATCCTCTTTTCTTTCTACTAAGGTCGCTTAGTTCAAATAATTCTGTTGGAGGGGATACCTCCTAGCATTGGGAATTTATCAAATCTTTATTGGCTGTTTTTAGCTGATAGATTACTACATTGATCCTTGTCTCTCATTTTTACCTTGTATTCATTTGTTCACACAAAACACTTATTTTAGAACAAAATTAATTTTACATGTTCTCAATAAAAATGTCATAAGATTGCAAAGGGTTGTTGAGTAGTTACCATACTAATCCACATTATTAGGAATATAAATTCACTTATACTAAAATATAAGTTCCATTGCACGTTACATTTGCTAGTATAACAAAAAAAGCAGAACGTTCAAAATTCAGAAGAATAACTAAACATATCTAGTAAAAGAATGACAAAAAATATCTGCAAATATTTGGTCTTTAATAGCCTCATGTGGATATGTCCACCATAACGCGTCAAGATCTGAACTCTCCATTCAATCCGCCACACCATTCCCTTCTCGAAAAATATGGGAGACTCTAAAATTGAAAAGATCAATGCTCGCCAAACTTCCCTCCATCGTCCCATCCATTTCCATGGAACCTTCATCGAACCACTCCTCAATAAATTTACCACATAAGTAGAATCCGACTCTAACCAAAGATCAAACCAAGCATTCTCTTTAGCAATCTCAATTGCCGTAATCGTTGCCAAAAGCTCGGCTTCGAATGCAAAACCGACACCTTCCTCCACATGAAAACAGCCCCTCACCATCCCCCTACAATTTCTGAAGACTCCTCCTCCGCATAACAAGCCGGGGGCATTTGCTACCGAACCATCCGAGTTAACCTTCGTCCTACCCGGGCACGGAGGAATCCACTGAAAATGGAGTAAAATCTAAAAGAACACATTGAGGCCCATAAAATGGGGGAAGTCCGATAACGAAGTGGGCCGGTCGGCCCGTAAAATCTAAAAGAACACGTGTTTAATGTAATCTCGATTTCTAATTTCCATCTTCTCCCAAAACAATATCTCTCTCTTCATCTTCCAATTCAACTCAGAAATCCCACAGATTTAACGAAAAGTGTTGCGCCGTCTCGCCACTCAACGCATTCTCGAGATCTGTCATGCTTTCCGTCAGCCACAGGTTCGAATTCTTCATTTTCGAGAATTTTATGTTCGTCTTATCTAGATTTCATTTTCCGATTTTAAATGATTTTTTGCGCATGCATCACGATTGTTCTCGACTGCACTGAACTATGTGAGTTTGTTTTACTTTTTGAATTTTTTTATATGCTTGGTGAAAATTCTCCCTTTGTTATTAAAGATTGGGAATATTATGCATTTTGGCCAAAGAAAAATAGATATTTTGTAATCCATGTAAAATAAATAATTAAGCAAATCCTTGAGAATTTAAGTCAGTATAATATTGATTTAGTTACTTTGTTATTTTAGTTATTAAAAGGACTATTTTAACTAAATCATGACAAAAACTTTATCAATGTGAAACCAGTCTATCATGTTAATTAGTATACAATGCAACCGATTTTTTCCAATAAACCCGACCCGCCCGGAAACCGGACTCGGACCGTCCTCTTTATTTAAAATAAAATAAAATTGGCAACCCTGCTCCCAAGGAGGATCAAACCCGCTCCTTTAGTTGAGCGAGAACTCCTAAAGGCAATACTTGTACTGCTAGGCTACAACGGGTTCTATTTTTTTTTTTAAGGTAGAGAATTTTATTTCTAATATACCTCGTGTTTTATTACTTTAAGCAATATTTGTATTTATTTATTTTTTTCGTATTTTAATTTCTTTTTTAAATTTTAATTTTCATAATATTGTGTGTCTAACCTATTATTCAGTTTATTTTAATTTTCAGTTTTCTTTTAAATTATTTATTTGTTTTCTTTTTTCTTAAGTATTTTTTATTAAAAAAATATTACTTTGCTTAATGAAAATATTTACTTTTATTAACGACAACGTGTACTTTTAGTTATTTGATTAAGTAATTATTATTATGACTATTATTTGTTTTCAGTTTTTTAAAACTACTTATTCGTTTTCTTTTTTCTTCAAGTAATTTTTCATTAAAAAAATTTAATATAAAAATATTATTTTACTTAATGACAATATTTACTTTTATTAATGACAACATGTACTTTTAGTTATTTGATTAAGTAATTATTATCGTGACTACTTTTTTTCGTAACGATAAAAAAGCTTGCGGCAGCCACGTTTCGAACCTGGGCGAAGAAGAGAGCAAAGCTCTAAACCTCCGCCCTAAACCACTCCGCCACCATCCATACTCTGCATATTGTTACAGTATATATTATATAACAAGTGCAAACCGATTGCATTGCACCAAAGTTTTTGCGTTAATTGTTTAATGTTTTTGCATTTCAACAAGTTGTAACAACCACATTTCGGGAAAAAAAAAAAAAAAAAACTGTAACAACCATTTTGTGATTACTGTGGCTAGATAAGCTTTTAAAAAAATACCGTCTTCATCAATTTCTCTTTAACTACTACTACTACCACTAACATATTATATATTATTCGTGGCATCTTAAAAGAATACAAGGTGACTAGAAGTCATATATGCCACCTCATGAATGAATTAAAAATAACTTCATCCTTCTATATATTTTCCACAACCTGCTGCCTAAGCCCATCATTTTTCAACCTTACAAACTGTAAAAAAACATTTGAGTTGTTAGAGATTTATCATGGCAGCTTATGCAGCTCTGCTTTCTCTTATGCATATCATAGATAACATCGAGCGTTATCGTTCTTCTCCTATCTCTCTCCACAAAAACCAAGTTGAATCTCTCACCGATTACCTCCAATTTATCCTTGCTGTTTTGTAGTCAGTACATGAATTTTGACTAGCAATTTATAAGCTTTTAATCGATCTAGCTTGGAAAGGTGTCACTACTATATTTATTTATTTTAAAAAATACTGTATTCTTCAGCCAACTGCTACCATATTATATACTGTTTTTGGCATCTTAATAAATACTTAAAACATCAAAATAATAATACAAGTTGATTAGAAGTCATAGTGTGAGAACGTGAGAACAAGCTTTATATATATATATAGGAAGAGGATCGGGCTCATGCAGTTTTGGTTTCTCTAATATTTATGATTTTTTTTCTCGATTTATTAGAATTAATACTTAAATATATTGGAACCATGCAAGATTGCCAAAACATTTGATTGAACTAGAGATTGAAATAAGTTTTTTCATATTTTAATGTAAACGTTTCACAATATTACAGTTCAATTTTGCACTTAAATTTTGAGGTTAAGTTGAACGATAAAAATTGATTTTGTATGAATCATGTCCTTAAAAGGGAGATAAAATCGATTTATTTATCACGAATGCAAGGAATGGTTAGATATTGATCAAGCATGGTATGATCATAGTGGCTTAATTCAGCATGCACAGATCAAATGTTGAGCTCAATCAGAATTCAGTTCGATCAGATCCAATTCATAGTAATTTGCATCAAACAATTTTTCATGGTTAATAACTTAATGTGCAGGTCCAAAAAATTTCAAGATGGTAATGAAGTTAAGGAGTTGAGTGATGGGGGTTTTACGGGGACACCATTTTTGTTTTAATTTGGTGTTGAACTAATCAAACTAATTTTAATCATATTTTCACAAGTTTACATTTACATATTTGTAAATTACATTTTCCTAATATTATCTTTCATTATAATATAATATAATAATGACCGTGCATGGCATGATGAGAAAATTCTAGGAAATAATTAAGCAGATCCTTGAGAATTTAAGTGAGTATAATCTTGATTTAGTTTCTTTGTTATTTTATTTATTAAAAGACTATTTTAACTAACTAGTAGAGAGGCCACGTGCTTTGCACATGGTTCACATTTTGTGAAAAATAATTCAGCTATTTCATGAATCATATATTTCATTCGTGAACAAAAAAAAAGATACATTTAAATTCTTTTTCATCGGTAGACCAAAAATATGCTTCTTCAATAATACCCCACAAAAAAATCAATTAACTATCAAACTCCACATATTTACACAAAATAATACTATGGCAGTATTATTGGACCCACAACCACACCATTAATTAACACGATACTACAAATAATGTGGGTCATTCCCTCACTCACAAAACATTCGACCAAACTTATTATAATCCGTGTCAATAAAATTGATGCATGTTTTTGGTGGACGAAGAGAATAATATTATTTAAAGAATCAATAACTATTGATATTTACTTGGTACCTAAAATTTACATTTCAAATAATAAATTTTGCACAATATATTTTATGAAATTATTTGGTATGAAAAATTATACCGTTATAAGTAAATTATTAAACATATTGGCAAATAAAATAATATTATTAATATAAATATTTTTATTTGTTAATAACATTGAAATTTCTAAAATATATATATAGCTAATTAATTAATTAGAATTTCATATTATATAGAAAATTGTATTACGTTCAATTGATGGGGAAATAAATAAATTTGGATTTAAATATTACTCCATTCATTACATGTTAATGGTCTTAGTTATTTTGTTTAATCATTGCAATTCAATTATTTTATACTAAAATGGTAAATATTATACTCTATAATACAAAATAAACACTTTCAGCATAATTCATAAATTAGTCATTATGGTTACACAAAAACTACTTTCCCTCTCAAATTTTTAATGGTTTGACAAAAATACTCCCCAAGGAACGTACTAACTTTATTTTCTTAAATTTAATTGTAACCAATTGCATTTTTTTCATAGCATTTGTATCAGAGCTCCCGAGACCCGTGAATGGGATGAAGAGAGTACTAACAGAAAAGAAAAGTTAAAATTAACCAACTTGATTTACAATTGATCTAATGTATATTATATCTCTTGTTGTTTGATCAAGATTGAAGGAAAACATTCTCAAACGTTTTTCTTTTGAGTGTTCTATAACTCGTTCTTTCCTTGTAATTCATAAGGCAACGGATATATATATATAGGGTAAGGATCTGGTGAGAATGAATTTTATATGAGAACGTGAGAATGGTACATTTTAATGCATTTTTATCATATCGGTAATGCATATATTGCAGAAATGTAATGCATACACATCTTAATGCATATACTGCAGAAACCTAATGCATAAACATTGTAATGCATAAATTACCACAACATAATGCATGGTTAAATTTGAGCCATTGATCAACAAAAATCAAGGGTCCAGATTTATTCTCATTTCTCACCTAAGATAGCATTCTCACATGATCCTCTTCCTATATATATATATATATATATATATATAAATTTTTGAACAGTTCCAAAAGTTTTAAGTAAATTTCGTGTAAGGGTGTGTTTTTACTTTGATGAAAAATGGTGGAACACAAATATTTTCAAGCTTTTCTCAGCCTTTTTACATGTTCATTAAGATTGTTACTATTCTTTGGATACGATGGATAATTTTCCCGAACAACCTCTATTCCATCATTTTCATTCAAATTGTGGAAAAATATTAACATAGAGGATACATGTCATAATGTTTTTCAATTGACAACATCATAAAAATGGTGAAAATGTGACCAAAAAGAAAATACATGGGGAACACGCAACAATTTTTTTCCCATCCTAGTAAATATGTGACAAAAAAATGATAGTAATATTTTCTAACCTTTTCTTTTCTCCCATTTTCTTAATGTACAAATGCAGTAAACACACCTAATATGAAAAAGAAAATCTACAATCATTAAGATTAGTATGAATATAAATTAGTATCTAACTTATATTCAATCTTTATATAACTTTTTATTAAATTGTACTTTGAGCATCACCTTGATATTTTTCGAAACAATTCTTGATCATTGTAATTTCTAGATATTCTTATTTCAACATTTTTTGAGCTATAGTTCACATTTTAATTTCTGAAAATCATTTGTAAGTTTCCTAAAACTTAAAAAATAAAATTTTAATAAGTTCAATTACTATAAATATTATTTAAATGAATTAAAAAACTTTTCTAAATGAAATCTACATTGTGGACTTATGATGGTAGGAAAGACCTTAATTCCATTTATATCCTATTTGAAGAGTTTATTCTCATAAGAGTTGTAATTAGCTTGCAATATTAATATGTTTATAATTTAAGGAATATTAATCACGTTTATTATATATTTGATATTAAATACACGATTACCCTTAAAATAGATTAACAATAAGGTTATATTAGGCAAATCAAATTTTGTAAGAATCCGTTTTTTTTTAATAGGTATAAATTGGCTAAATCATGACAAAACCTTATCAATGGGAAACCAGTCTATTATTTAATGCTTTTGCATTTCAACAAGTTGTAACAACCACATTTCGAAAAAAGAATAAAAAAAATGTAACAACCACAGTCATTACTTTGCCTAAGTCAAGCCAGAACGGTATGGATAGATGACACAACTATATTTATTTATTTAAAAAATAATACTTTCTTTTTCAATTTTTGGCCGACTACTAACATATTATATACAATTTGTGGCATCTTAATAAATCATTAAAACATCAAAAATAAGAATACAAGTTGATTAGAAGTCATATATGCCAGCTCTGCATGAATTAATATATTATCGATTTGACCAGCTCAAACTTCATCCTCATCCTTCTAGATATATTTTCCTTCTCATAGCTACAAATTGTATACTCACACAACCTGCAGCTTAAACCCCTCATTTTTCAAGCTTACAAACTGTAAAAAAACAGTAAAGTTCTTAGAGATTTATCATGGCAGCTTATGCAGCTCTGCTTTCTCTTATGCATATCATACATAAGATCGAGCGTCATCCTTCTCCTCCGATCTCTCTCCACAAAAACCAAGTTGAATCTCTCACTGAAAAAGTCAACTTCTTGCAGGAATTTCTCGAGACCTACCATTCCCCCTTTGATTACAGTGACGAAGCAGATCCCTTGGAGGTTCGCATTGCAGATGCAGCTCATGCGGCTGAAGATGTGATCGAAACGAAAATTGTGGACCGCATTCTTGACCAGTCCACAACTCTTGAGAAGGTTGCCAATTTCTTTAAGTTGTTGGTTCAATGTGAATGTGCAGGTCCTCGAGATGACTTCAATGAAGATCTGCAAAAAGTGATAGAAGAAATGGAGTTGATCAAGAAAGATGTGACGGAGATGGTTAAGGAGAAGGCTGCAGTCGAACCTCAATTCCACAGAAACGTCTCCGCTGGTGAGAGGAACAGTCATGAGATGGTGGGATGCGATGAGGTGCTTCTTCAACTACTGGATAGGCTCACCGGAGGAGAATCCAGCCACCAAATCATCCCTGTTGTAGGGATGGGTGGCATCGGTAAGACTACTCTTGCCAAAACTGTGTTTGGACACGCCCTTATTAAAGAGAAATTTGATGTCTGTGTGTGGGCTACAATTTCTCAAGATTATAATGTGATGGGAACTCTTGATGAAGTTCTCTCTCAAGTTAGAGGGAAATCAATGGATAAGAGTGAGAAAGAATTAGGAGAAGAACTACACAAATATTTATGTGGTAGGAAGTATTTGGTTGTAATGGATGATATGTGGGGTCTAGAGGTGTGGGACAAGGTGAAATTCTACTTTCCTGACTACAAAAAGGGGAGTCGAATATTGGTAACAACTAGGATAACAAACTTGGCTGCCCACTTAACCAACCCTAATAGCATCCTTGATATGAAATTTTTAGATGAGGGTAGTGCTTGGGATTTGTTCTCTAAAATTGTATTTGGGGAAGAATGTTTTCCGGTTGAACTCGAGCGAATTGGGAGGGGAATTGTGGAGAGGTGTAAGGGACTTCCTTTGTCGATTGTTGTGATTGGGGGTCTCTTAGCAAAATCCCAACCGACCCCACAATATTGGCATGAGATAGAGAGAATCTTGAGTTCTGTGAATGATGAGTATTGTTTGAGTACATTGAAAACAAGTTATAACCATTTACCTGCGTATCTAAAGCCTTGTTTTTTGTACATGGGAATGTTTGAGGAAGATAGGGCAATTCGTGTCTCAAAACTCATTAGGCTATGGGTTTGTGAAGGATTTCTCAAGCCAATAAACAACAAAAGCCCGGAAACAATAGCTAAGGAGTACTTAAAGGAGCTAGTTGATAGAAATCTTGTTCTAGTAGATAAGTTGGGGTTACTTGGGAATATGAAATACTGCAAAATGCATGATTTACTTAGAGATTTGTGTTTGAAAGAAGCTAAAAAACAAAGGTTTTATCACATTGTGAACGATGATAGTTCTCGTGAAGGGGCAAGCAGCCATCGTCGAATTGTTGTTCGCGAACGGTTTAATGGGGAACTCAATGCCAACACTTATATGTCACATGCTCGTTCTTATACATGTTATAGTAGAAAATTGCCATATAGTAGTAGTAATAGATTGTTGAGGACACTAAATATAGAGTTCTATTATGGTTTAGGCTACGATTTTTCTGTAGATGATCGTCTTCAATTCGTAAATTCACGGTACATTGATTCAGCTGTTAGCGTCTACCGAAATAGCTGAATACCTTCTTCAATCACTCAGCTTTGGAATCTCCACACACTAATTATTACATCTTGTCAGTATGATGGTAGATTTATTGCACCAATGGAAATTTGGGAAATGCCTCAACTTAGGCATGTCGAGTTCAAGCATTATCAATTAGAAATCCCAAATCCTCCCACCAGCAAAGATATTGTTGTGATGGAGAATCTGCATACGCTCAAAGGAGTGCATAATCTGGAGTTGAATAAAGAGGTGGTTAAAAGAATTCCCAATATCAAGAAACTGAGGATATACTGTGAATATTATAAACATTGGGAATGTATTAGCTATCTTCATGCCTCGAAAACTTATACCTCAATGCCTTTTCCGAAGTGGTGTATGTGCAAAACTTCACTAGCTTTCCACATTCCCTCAAGAAGTTGAATCTGAAAGTCTCATATTTTTGTGAGCTTGACGACTTGTTGCAAAAGATAGGTTCGTTACCCCATCTTCAGACGCTCAAATTAAGAAATGGAGTCTTCCGAAGTGGCAAATGGGAAACAAGTGAAGGCCAATTCCGCAGCCTCAAGTTCCTATCATTGCGCAATTGTTCCTGTCTATACAACTGGACGGTATCGGAGAGCTCTCACTTTCCACGTCTTCAGGGGCTTCGCCTTCGTTATTGTGGACCCATATTGGAGATTCCTTCAGAAATCGGAGATATAGCAACGCTCAAAACTGTTGTGGTGGAGTATTGCAGTGAATCAGTGATGCTGTCTGCTAAAAAGATAGCAGATGAACAAGAGGATTTATGCGGAGATCTTCATGTTACAGCTATAGTAGGTACCAGCAGAAAAGCGTTGCAAAGCTTGGAAGGTCCCAACTTTGAAGTTGAAGTGCGTGATTTTTGACAAACATTGTGTGATATTTGTGTTGAACGGAATAAAGTTGCGGATCAAATTGCAAATCGATCATCGCCAGATGGTTGGTATTTGTATTTGTATTTTCCTTTATTTTCTCAAAATGTAAATATCTTGTTTCTTTGTTTCTCCAGTTAATCTATACTTTTTATAGAAAGAATCTTGTTTTACAAAATTTGAATAGCCTAAAATATCCTTACTACTTATCAAAATTAAAAGCAATAGCGTAATATAAGATGTAATATATAATATGCCATAATAAATACAAACTTATCTTATTCATAATATATATTATTTACCTTATATTATATTATAATTTGAAAGAAATATATTATTAATATACCTATCTTGTGTTTATATCCTTGTTAATATGTGAAACCAATCTTGTTATTTCGTCCGTACGTAATTTTACTCAAGTTATTATGCTGCATTTTTTTGTCCGTAGCTACTAAAATAATTAGGTTATAGTAGTATATTAGTTCACAAGGGATATTTTTTGTTGGCAATCAATCAAGTCCTTAATTTTTTATGAGCACTGAATAAGCACAAAGCCGCACTTTTACAAGAACAAGCACAACGCAAGTAACCCATAATACATAATAGACCACTTCCATAAACAAGCACAAACCAGTTTCCCACAAAACAGTACAAAAAAAAGAATTACACAAACTACAACAAAGAACCGCTAAGAGATTAATTATGAGGTTCAAAAATTTAAAATGGGACGAGACATAAAAATCACCAGAAAATGCCGCCTTGAACTAACTTCAAGTACAAATAATAATACGATCGACGATTCTACCAATATATATTATCATCATTATATATATAGTATTATATAATTGTATATAATTTGTATTATATAAAGATTATGATAGTGTAATAGATATATATTAAGATAATCCATATATTATCATTGATAAAAAATATATTTTTTTAATTATTTGAGATAGGTATAGATTAGTTTTTTATGACAATTAATATAAGGATTGAAAAAGAGTATCTAATTTATTGGTCTGTGTAGTCGTTTGATGAACCAGGCTTCTTAGCTATTCTGCACTCAAGCTTATAGCTGCTAAACCAAGAATATATTTTCTTCTATATCTGACTCGGCAATTGAAGGCTACCTTTCTATTCCTCCATCTCGCCATGAATTCCTTTTGCAGAATAGATTCCCAGATCCTGATGTGAAGGACTCGACCAATCTATCAACAGAAATCTCCACCTCAGCTTCTAATCAATGATGTGATTTGATTGGCGGCACGAATAGTTGATGGAGAGCCACCGCAAAATGCAGTCTTCATGGAAAACATGGCCGCAGGGGATCCGCTTCGCCGCTGCGCCTAATCGGGCCCCTCCTTGCAAAGTGCACACTGGCCGCCGCCGCCTTCTGCCGTAGCCGTCGTCAGAATTTCATCAAGCAGGCGGCCAGCAGATTCGGCAGATCATATGTCACCGAGTTCTGAGCAAATAAGGCTCGTCGGAGGCGGTGAGGTAGCGTCCATGGCTGCTTTTCAGGTGGATCACGTGCGGATTGTTGTTGACGAGTTCCACATGCCACCTCACCTTCCTCGACGTGCCGTCACTGCTCTGCTGGACGGTTTCTTCGTCGTCATCGGGGACAAGGTATTTTTCGAGGTGGCTTTTCAGCCTCACGGCTTTCGCATTGTTGAAGAACTCCATGATATATGTGTGTGTGTGTGTGTTTGATGAGTTTGGTTTGGAAAAGCTATTGTTTGTGTTTAAGCATCCGGTTTCCGTTGTTTAGATTTGTATGATTTAAAGGGTTAACAATACAGAATTCATAATTGACTTAGATATGAACTTTCGAAGATGCTTAGGTGGTTGGAATTATTGACTTGTACCTTGAGAGACTGCATTGATATTTGCTTGCATTCTCAAAGAAGATGAGCAGATTTAGGGTTCTACAATTTGAGGGAAAAATTTTAGGTCAAAAAGGTTCTATTCGCAGCCGTTTAATAGAGAGAGAGGGTTAGGGGAGGGTGAGAGGAGGCCGAGGTGGTAGACATGTAGCGTTTAGGCTCATCACGAGCATGGGGCGTGCGATTTAGCCCGTTCGGGCCATAAATTGTCCTAGTGGCGCGATACTTAATTGATAGTGTCCTCAAATTGAGACTCGCGGATAAGGTGTCCTGTGCACTACCCCTTATTTAAGTGTCCTGAAAAAAGCGTGTAGCTTAACACACCCTTACACGTACATCTAAATAAGCTTTATTTTGTATTGAAATTTACAAATTCATTAATTATTATAATCCTTATCCTAATAGATAACTATCATTATCTATTGTAGAATTGCCCACATAAAAGATTGAAAAATAAAACACGTTAGAATTCTAATTCTAATTATAAAGAGTAAATTACCTTAATTCTTTTCTCTTTTAACATCTTTCAATTGACTGCAACAATGTATGGATTTTCTTTGCCAAGGGTGTTTGATTTTTTGCTAACAACATATTTTCAAGGTAAAGACCGTCTAAAATTATTGCTCAAGTTAATTACATTTACGGATCACAATTTTTATATCCTTATGGCTCGCATCAGATGGAGTATATAAGGATTTTTTCATCGATTCAACCTATGTCCCTAATTTTTTTTTTTTTTTTTTTTTTTTTTTTTTTTTTAGATCTTTGACTTACTATTGTAAAGAAGTTATATCCCAAATATGTAGTTTCATATTAATGATAAGAATTATCTGCATATTCCACTACGACTTTCCTTTCTATTGTGAAATATATACGTAGGAGCTAATCGTAAGAAGATGACCATAACTTTACCACATCTGAAAAATAGGACTTTATCTTACGGGCCTTAAAAAGTAGGCCAATAATTTATTTTTTCCGCACAAGCACTCCCATTTCGGGCTTTTTGGGCTTTTTTACACATGTAACTCACAGATAGAGCCCGACGCCAGCGTGGACGTGCCACATCACAATTGGGTTTCAGAATAAGGTTGAAAATTTAAGTGGGGCGTAGGAATTGGGTATGGTAGGGTTTGAAAAGAAATTGGGGATGGAGGAGATGAGAATGTTTTGAAAAGAAATTGAGGCGTAGGATGTGTATGGTCCCGTTCATTTTACAGAAGCTAGGCTTCTTCTTCATGTGTAAAATTATTCAAATTAGTTATGAAACCCAATTGTGATGTGGCACGTACACGCTGGCGTCGGGCTCTATCTGTGAGTTACCTGTGTAAAACAGCCCAAAAAGCCTGAATGGAGTGCTTGTGCGAAAAAAAATAATTATTGGCCTACTTTTCAAGATGTGGCAAAGTTATGTAGTAATAATATACCTTGTGTGTTTTTTTATGTATGTATAAAATAATGTCAAAGGATTTGACAATAAGAAGTTTACAAGTAGGTCAAAGAGCTTTTACAATAAATATGAAGATCTTACATCTTGGACATGAAGTGATTGTCGAAAGAATTTCAATACAAAGGTGTGGAAACTATGGATAGCGAGGTAAGAAATTAGCTTATTCCAAATTTGTACAATTTCATTTAGATTATCCATTATTTACTGTTGTTACACATTAAATTCAAATAAATTATGTTAATCAAATACTAATTACTTGCACTATTTGCAGGGTGTGCAAATTGGAGCAACAATTTTAAATAATGATATTATCAATTTTATCCAAAAGTTTGCGATTAACAAGATGTATTTAATCTCTAATAAAAAGGTTAAAAATGTTAATGTAATGTTTCCAAGTATCGACGTGAAAAGGAATTGATACTCAGTAGGTACAGCGTTGCAAGAGACGCACCTTACGAGATTGAACATGATATACAACACAATTTTGTGGAGTTTGAAGACATTGAATCAGAACTCAACAAAAAAGGTCATATTGATAAGTGTAATAAATTTTTATTCAGAATTTAGCATTATACAATTAATACATATTTTTATCACAAATTATTTTCAGTTGTTAAAAATGATTATATATTTTTTATAATAATAATAATATTACAACATTAAAAATACACAGATATTTTAGGAGTTTTAGTACAAATAAAAGAAATCAAGTGTTTACTATGCAACTACGGGAGCATTGGAGGCTGTGAGAGACATAACTCTTGTGGACAAAAGGTAAGTAATTTACAAAATTTGGTTCACCTATTATATCCGCATTGTATATAAATTTTAAGAAAATTCAGAAATTCTTTATTATATATAGTTTAATTATTGTTTTCAGATCTCAATTTATGGAAATCACTCTCTCGGAAGATATGGCAAAAAATGAAGGAAATCAACTTCAACAAATTATTGGACAAATACTAACAATTGCAGTCATCTCGGAAGAAAAAAATCTCGTAAATTAGTTTAAATTATGCATTATATTCACATAGTCAAACATAACAATGTGCCTTTCTAACTACATACTTTTAGGTCATATGAAACTACAAAATTTCTAGAGATGCGTATTACAAATCACACCAACATGTGAAGAGATTTAGCCAATGACCAAATCGTAAGCATTGCAACATAGTTTTAATATTCTTTTATATAGTAACATAAATAAATTGTTAATTTATAATTGTGTTTTATACAGATCTTCTGATATTTACAACCAATTGAAAATTGCTAAAGAATGACAAAATGAATGACACGTGCAAAGGAGTGACTCTTAAAGATCTTTTGGAAAAACAACTTCTGACTCAAGTAATCTCTTTACTTTTCTCACTTTGTTATATTGAAAGTATAAAATTTTGTATATTTTGCTAACTGGTATTATGCGGGATCTACACTTAATTAAGCAATCAAAGCAATAGACAACCCCTAATATTAGGTGAACACTAAATTGTAGTAGCTTTAAAAAATTTGTTTGGAATCATAATAGTCGGGGTAATGCACTAAATTGGCTTGTGAATCAATTTCCAATCAATTGTGCATCTTAAACTTATCCAACAATATTGATAAATTGCAGCAACATGCTCGTTTAATACGCAAATATTGCTCCGTGGACCGTAGCAAGGTGGTACAATATAGGAGGAAAGATATGTATGAGTCTGAATTTGTCTCAAGTAGAAGACAAACAAGTATTTATGGTTCAAAATAATTTGATTAATTTTCAAATAGAAAGTTTTAGTCATTGTACTAATTAATAATATAGTAGTATCATACTTTACAGCTATTACCGAGTAGTCTACCATTCTACCATACATGAGTATAATTCAATGCGAGCGTCCATTACAATAATAAAGATTATGATCATAATATTCCTAAAAATATTAATAGTGTAGCACTCCATCTTTTACAATCTCTTAATATATATGTACACACTACAAATTTTTATTTTTTTATGTCTTATGATATGATGTTCCCTATTGTTTTACGGGAATTATTGATAGAGTTGAGATAAAAAAAATCATCAATATGGTATGATTCCTGCAAAAAATGAAACAAATCATGCCCAAAGAGTGTTGGAGTTAGTGTATGCAGAAATTGCAATAATGAAGTTCTTGAGACGACTCCAATGTAAGTGGAAATTAAAATTTACAAAAGTTTAATATATTTCTAACGAATAAATATTCATTATTTGTGCAATTTCAAATACAAAATCACCCTAAGTATTAAACATGGTGACTACAGTGCACAAATCCCCATGTTTCATGAAGTTGCAGTTGTCTATGTAGGATGCATTGTAGATGAATATATTTTGTATTATGAATTTTATAACAAATTAATTTTCCTAGAGTGAAGATGAATCTACATATTATCGTGCTCTAAGCATCCAAAGACCAACTAAAAATTACAATTTATGACAACTCTCAAGTCTGTCAATTAAAATTGTAGGGGAGATGTGGATATTATAATGAATGCAATAGATAGAATAGAATCCATGATATGATTGATACTCCATGGATTGAAGAGACAAAATGAAGAGCATTAAGATTCACTGGAAAATCCTAAGAAGACTAGATTGGTACGGAAAAAGAAACCAGCTACGGAGATGCAGTCTATTGAAGGACAAGAGAAGAAAAAAAGAAAAATTATAAGAAGATTGAATATTGCTTTGAAATTCCAACTGATGATGATCAACTGACATTGGCCAAAGTTATCTCAAAAAGTCAACAGAAACAAAACATCAACTCCAATCATCAAGATCAAACAAGAAAAAATATAAAATGAACAAAAATCAATAGCTTAGTTTTTTACTCGTGTTTCTTTTAAGAACAATGGTTTTAATTTTTTTCCCCATTTATATGTAATATTGTTAACATTTTACTAATAAGTTCATTATATTAACAATACCTAATCACTACTTTGTTATATTTAAAAATTTAATCTCTCTTCCTTCTATCGAAAAACACGGGAAAAGAAATTGGTCACAATAAATAGATAGTTCATTACACAATAAATTCAAGTACTGATTATTTTATTTTAACAAATTTATTTGTACATGGTGAAAGTGATTCTCCATATTATTGATTCCTGAACTCACAAGATTATATACTTGAGTACGCTTCATAACCACGGTCAGGTATGCAACATTTGTAAAGAGAAAAAGATTCCCAAAAAAGTTTCAAGATTATCAAGGAAAGAATGAAGATTGCATTAACATACCAAGCGGTAGCGATGACGATCTATCAATGGATAAAGTGCTCTCAAAAAGCTAAAAGAAGAATAAATGCTCTCTAGCAGTGAAGATCAAAAAAGAAAAATTTAATATGAATATATTCACACATTATTTCTATTTTTTGCCTTTTTTTTTTCTCCAAATATTACTTCAGAATTTAGTTTTAGTTTTGACACTTTCATTTCAAATTTTTGTTTTAGTTTTTTACTTTGATTTTTTTTCCAATATTATGAATTTCTCAATTGAAAATCACATTACCAACTATTTAAAATATGAAGAATATTTATAACATATGTAATAATATTTTAAAATAAAAGAAAAAGGATTCACGTGCAACGCACGTGCACTTCTACTAGTTTCTTTAAAATTTCCAAGGCGTCACGGTTCACTTTGAACCTTAAAGCCTTTTTTTTTTTCGTTTTTCTCATCTCGCAATATTTGTTGTTGTACAAGTTCACTTTGCAGTAAATATTTTTCACGAGAAAAATGTGCAACATCCATTTTATTTTGGAGTTTCTGAATTCTCTGGTAAAACAAAAAAGAAAGAAGAGCTCACTAGTTATTTTAAATTTAAATATTTAATCTAAATCAAATTAAGATTTATTAATTCTTAATTTAGGATCTATCAACTATCCTAGAATACAATTTTTAACCGGTGTAGTGTATATAAATACACATGGTAATGCATATGAGCTGACCGTTAAAAAAAAAAATATATGGCCACGCGCGGTCTCACAATGTGAGACGCGTCTCATAGGAGACTTGTTCTTTCAACTCCAGATAGCCACTAGCCGGCCCCTGCAACCACGACTTTTGTCGTCTCTCGTTCAAATTATGAAGACGAATTTTCACCTCTGTATTCTTGATTACCCAAAGAACAAAGCGAATTTTCCAAGAGATAACCTTGCTGAGAGTTGTTTCTTGGCACCATTCCATGCACCTAAACAAATTTCAGAAGCTGCAAAAACCTTTTGCAAAACAGCTGTGAAGAAATCTCTAGGCTAGAGGTTGGTTCCAAAACAATAATAAAATCCCTTTCAGTATTTTCAAGAACAGTTGTGGAATGCTCTTTAGATTTGCATTGTGTGGAATATATAGAAGTATAGAAAATGGGTGATTTTCAGGGACGGAACGAGCAACAATGGTGATTAATTCAGTTGATTAAGTTAAGATTTTGGTTTTGGGGTGAAATTTTGGAATTGGGGGGAAATTTTTGGAATTGGGGGGAAGAATTCGACTCCTACTTCATTATTATTAATTTTTTTATTTCTTAATTTTACAATAGTTTATAAATATCTATTGTCTATATATTTTGATACACAATAAGTTTGTAGAACCCTGGTCTATATGCATTATTACATACAATAGCAAAAAAATTGAGTTGTTTACCATAGCAATAGACAACAGGTTATAAAACCTATTGTCTATATATTTTGATACACAATAAGTTTGTAGAACCCTTGTCTATATGCATTATTACATACAATAGCAAAAAAATTGAGTTGTTTACCATAGCAATAGACAACAGGTCATAAAACCTATTGTCTATAACCGCATGTTTTTATGATTAAAGACAATAGCTTTGGCTTCGACACTTGTCTACTTCGTAATTGACAACACATTTCACTAAAATCTATTGTCCGCTCTGTGTTATGTATGACCAAATTTAATCATATTTTCACAATTAGATTCCCAATATTTTTTGTTATTCACAAGATTACATTTACATATTTGTAAATCACAATTTCGTAATATTATCTTTCAATATAATATAATATAATACTCCCTCTGTCCGGTTCAATAAGTCTGATTTTGTCATTTTGGGTGTCCCACTTAATAAGTCTCATTTCCTTTTTTTGGCAATGATTAACACACTAAAACTCACTTTATGTCACACTCAAACGTGAACACTATTGTTTACTTTATTGTACAGTGTTTTTCCACTCAACACACTTTAACATCAACAATAAAATACTACCTTAATCACACTCTAACTCTTTTTTTCTTAATCTACGTGCATATCCCAAATGAGACTTGTTGAGTGGGACGGAGGGAGTACAATAATGACCATGCATCGCACGATGGGAAAATTCTAGGAAATTAAGCAGAATTGAGAATTTAAGTCAGTATATATAATATTGATTTAGTTTCTTTGTTATTTACTTATTAAAAAGACTATTTTAACTAATTGGCTAAATCATGAAAAAACCTTATCAATAGGACACCAGTCTATTATTTAATGCTTTTGCATTTCGACAAGTTGTAACAACCACATTTCGAAAAAAGAATAAAAAAAATATGTCCCCTTGGGGATGGCCTAGTGGTAAAAATGAGTGTCTGAATCTGAGAGGTCTCAGGTTCGAATCTCATGAAGCGCCTCTATAGGTCGAGCCTGTCACACCTATACTTGGAAAGTGTGGTTTACCTGCCTGTGTGGTTTGTAGGCTACTGCACAAGGGACGGGGTTTACCCAATGCGCACCGAAGGTAGCAGCTGCGGGTTCCCACGATATAAAAAAAAAAAATAATAATAAATAAATAAAAAAATATAACCATTATCATTACTTTGCCTAAGTCAAGCCACAACGTGGTTGTTTATGAATAATGGATAACATTTTATAAGCTTTTTAATTGGTATGGATAGATGACACTACTATATTTATTTATTTAAAAATAATACTGTCTTCTTCAATTTCTGTCCACCTACTACTACTTATATGTGGCATCTTAATAAATCATTAAACCATCAAAATAAGAAAACAAGTTGATTAATTAGAAGTCATATATGCCAGCTCATGCATGCATGAATTAATATTATTATCGATTCGATCAGCTCCAACTTCATCCTCATCCTTCTATATACCGATTAGATTAGCTACAAATTGTATACTCACACAACCTGCAGCTTAAACCCCTCATTTTTCAACCTCACAAACTGTGATAAAACAGTTGAGTTCTTAGAGATTTATCATGGCAGCTTATGCAGCTCTGCTTTCTCTTATGCATATCATAGAGAAGATCAAGCGTCATCCTTCTCCTCCAATCTCTATCCACAAAGACCAAGTTGAATCTCTCACCGAAAAAGTCAACTTCTTGCAGAAATTTCTTGAGGGGTACCATTCCCCCTTTGACTACAGCGACGAAGCAGATCCCTTGGAGCTTCGCATCGCAGATGCAGCTCATGCGGCTGAAGATGTGATCGAAATCAAAATTGTGGACCGCATCCTTTATAACCTCTCGCTTGAATACGAACGCGTAGACCTGATGATGAGATGGTGGGATAAAAGAAATCAAGATCTGCCGAAAGTGATAGAAGAAATGGAGTTGATCAAGAACGATGTGCCGGAGATGGTTAGGGACAAGGCTGCAGTCGAACCTCAATTCAACCGAAACGTCTCCGCTGATGATGCTGGTGAGAGGAACAGTCATGAGATGGTGGGATGCGATGATGTGCTTCTTCAACTACTGGATAGGCTCACCGGAGGAGAATCCAGCCGCCAAATCATCCCTGTTGTAGGGATGGGTGGCATCGGTAAGACCACTCTTGCCAAAACTGTGTTTCGACACCCACTTATTAAACATCATTTTAATGTTTGTGTGTGGGCTACAATTTCCCAAGATTCTAATGTGAAGGGAACTATTGATGAAGTTCTTCTTCAAGTTAGAGGGGAATCGAGTGATAAGAGTGAGGAAGAATTAGGACTAGAACTACACAAATATTTATACGGTAGGAGGTATTTCGTCGTAATGGATGATATGTGGAGTCTAGAGGTGTGGGACAAGATGAACTTCTATTTTCCTGAGTATAATAACGGTAGTCGAATATTGGTAACAACTAGGATGACAAACTTGGCTGCCCACTTAACCAACCCTAATAGCATCCTTGATATGAAATTTTTAGATGAGGGTAGTGCATGGGACTTGTTTTCTAAAATTGTATTTGGGCAAGAAAATTTTCCCGCTGAACTCGAGCAAATTGGGAAGGGAATTATGGAGAAGTGTAAGGGACTTCCTTTGTCAATTGTTTTGATTGGGGGTCTCTTGGCAAAATCCCCACGGACCTCACAATATTGGCATGAGACACATAGAAAGATTTCTGTGAATGATGAGTATTGTTTGAGTACATTGAAAACAAGTTATAACCGTTTACCCACCTATCTAAAGCCTTGTTTTTTGTACATGGGAACGTTTGAGGAAGATAGTGCAATTAGGGTCTCAAAACTCATCAGGCTATGGGTTTGTGAAGGATTTCTTAAGCCAATAAACGATAAAAGCCCGGAAACAATAGCTGAGGAGTACTTAAAGGAGCTAGTTGATAGAAATCTTGTTCTAGTAGATAAGTTGAGGATAGTTGGGAATATGAAATACTGCAAAATGCATGATTTACTAAGAGATTTATCTTTGAAAGAAGCTCAAAAAACAAAGATTTTATCACGTGATGAGTAGTGATACTCGTCGTGAAGGGGCAAACAGCCATCGTCGAATTGTTGTTCGCAAAGGGTTTAATGGGGAACTCAATGCCAACAAATATATGCCACATGCTCGTTCTTATACATGTTATAGTAGAAAATTGCCATATAGTAGCAGTAGATTGTTGAGGACAGTGAATATAGACAACGATTATGGTTCTCCAGTAGAGTTTCTTGAATTCGTAAATTCACGGTACATTGAAGCAAATGTTAGAGTCAAACAGAATAGCAGAATACTACCTTCTTCAATCAGTCAGCTTTGGAATCTGCACCCACTAATTTTTAGATCTCAACGGTTTGATCGTAGAATTATTGCACCAACGGAAATTTGGAAAATGCCTCAACTTAGGCATGTTGAGTTCAATGATAACTTAGAAATCCCGAATCCTCCCAGCAGCAAAGATGATGATGATGAAGATAATGTTGTGATGGAGAATCTCCATACGCTCAAAGGAGTGTATAATCTGGATTTGAATGCAGAGGTGGTTAAGAGAATTCCCAATATCAAGAAACTGAGGGCGATATACTATGAATTTGATAGAGATTGGAAAAGAAGCGGAGTGAATGGTATTAGCTATCTTCATTGCCTCGAAAACTTATACTTGAGCTCCAATTCTCCAAGTGCTGAAAAGTCTGTGCAAAACATCACTAGCTTTCCACATTCCCTCAAGAAGTTGACTCTGCAAGTCTCATATTCTTGTAGGCTTGACGACATCTTGCAAAAGATAGGTTCGTTACCCCTTCTTCAAAAGCTCACATTAATTGGTGGTTTCTTCAGAAGAGGCAAATGGGAAACAAGTGAAGGCCAACTCCCCAGCCTCAAGTTCCTATCATTGTCCTGTTGTCGCAAACTGGACGGTGTCGGAGAGCTCCCCCTTTCCATGTCTTCAGGAGCTTCGCCTTGCTAAAATATACGAACCCACATTGGAGATTCCTTCAGAAATCGGAGATATAGCAACACTCAAAAATTTTGTGCTGAACCGTTGCAGTGAATCAGTAGTGTTGTCTGCTAAAAAGATAGCAGACGAGCAAGACGATTTATGCGGAGATCTTCATGTTAGAGCTACAGTACGCAAGGACGAAGCAGCTTTGCAAAGCTTGGCAGGTCCCAACTTTCAAGTTGAAGTGCTTGATTATTGACAAACATTTTGTGATATTTGTGCTTGTATATATTTGTAATTTCGTTTATTTTGTAACAACTTCAAAATGATTATCTTGTTTCTTTGTTTCTCCAGTTGATTTGTTGTTTATGTTAGGGATAATCCTTTCTTGATTGGATTGTTTTTCCATTAAATTTCCAAGGCCTCATTGTTCTAATTAACTTGTCAAGTCCTTGGGTTTAAGTTTCAAACATTTAATTACAATTTCTCTCAACGTTTCTGATTTGATCCAACCGTTCGACGAAATACCCATTACGATTAACAAGTCAACTGCTTCGTGGCCTCGATTGTTTTTTTTCTTTTTTTCAAACTTTATTATTATCATTTTTTTTCTGTTTTTTATTAGCCCAATGCCCTTCTAATGGGTCGTCTTGTCTGGTATCCATATATGTATATCCACATCTTGTGTTTGACATATCAATATATGGATATCAAAGAGATCAATTTGATATATATTTTGTATGCTCGATCATCTCTTTTCATCTCTCATATGTGATATTAGTGACATCCGATACCAAAAAAATTCTCCTTCATCTCTTTTATCTTATGCTATCTCATACCCATACCTGATATACCATCATCTCTCAATCTCATACCCATACCTGATATATTAGTATATGAATATCGGACAATTAATGTTAATAATGTTTGCTACGTAGTAATATTAATTAGATCGTTACATTATTCTGTCGATTTCTCTCGTTTTTAAAATTTACGAGCCCGTATATATCACAAGATGGTAAAAACTAAAAAATCAAATAAAAACTGAATAATACACATTGATGCATGTGTTGTGCAAATTCATAATAAAGAGTGAAAATTAAATAAAACTTGCTGCCCCTTCTCTATTCAATTTCAATCCTACCAAAATCAATTCAATGTTTAACAAAAAAATGCAGTTTTCAGCTCAGAGATTAGCGCAGAGACTCAAACGTGGCCGTTGCTCTTCCCGTTGACAACGAAGGGCTTCAACCGGGTCCGGTTCTGCTTCTGGACCGGCTTGATCTTCTTCACCTCATCCTTCAGCCCGGCCCGGGTCTTCTTCTGGACCGGCTTGATCTTCTTCACCTCATCCTTCAGTGATGGGCCCACAAGGGTATCGATGATTTGATACTCCTTGACTGGGAGGCAGTGAGGGTAGATTTCCTCTAAGGATTTGATTTCACCGTCACCAAGCGGCCGAGTTCGGTGTAGGGGATCCATTCCTCCTCCGTCACCTCGTGTATCTGCAAAAGAAGTTGACTCTGGAAGTCACATATGATTGTGAGCTTGACGACATGTTGCCTCTTCGTATTTGGTGAGCATGTCTCGACTAGTGAAACAAACAACCCCAGTTTTTATCAGAATACTTCGCACGTTATGATCAAATTTATGGAAAGAATAAATTGAGGCATATAACCAATGAGCACTTAAATAAGTCATAATGAATTCTTCTAATTTAATCAGTTAGATCATGTACAGTGGGGGATCGATCCCCGGGGTCGAGGGGAAGATCGACTCCCCTCGATCGACCTCGTCGGGGTCGATTCCTGTTGTAGGCAGTGTCGAGGGATGGGGTTGATGGAGGGAGTCGTAGGTGCTGTCGATGGATAGACACCCCTCTCGACTCACTTCGGTGTCCATTTGGGGACACGCGACGTGTCCCCATTCGTCTCTTTTTTTAAATTAAAATCTGTAAATTTTCTAACGATTATGTTCCCAAATTTCCCTACTCACCTTCATCTCATTTCACACCTCAATTCTATTTCAATTCTATTATCTTCTCTCTCAATTCCATTTTAATTTTCCAAAAAAAAATACTATGAAGTTCAAGGGTTGTTTTTTCAATTTAGAAAAGGAAGACGAGCAACGTCAAAGAAATATCGAGTTGGGTCGACGAGCCATTTAAATTTTCACCGAAGCATTCAGTGATGATGATGATGATGATGATGAAAGTATCTTTTTTCTGGAAACATGGTCAACCAGAAATTATTATGTTCGCGATTCTTCATCCACCGATGCAGAAAATGCTCAAGTTTTCCATTCTCATATGAGGTCGGAAAGTGGATTGGCAATAGGTCGGCACGAAGTGATTCATCATGCTCAAAGATGAGCCGATCGTTCGTTAGGGACGGTTTATAGATCATCAAATTCCCACAAGTGGAATGAAAAGTCCAATGCTAGATGCACAGGTGCATAATAGATCGATATGAACATCATGAGCTGTCCCGTAATAAAACCAGTTGTTGCTAATACCTTCTTCTCGGTTCCTTCTTCCATAACCTGAGCTCGGAGAACGAAGAGATAAGAGGGCCCTATAGAGAATGTGGTCAGAAATCCATAATAGAGTCCGACCACAATGACCGAATTGATTAGCTAATTTACGGTCTTTCCTTCTACTGCCAATGAAGCCCTTTCACCAATCAGATGGAAGAGTGGTAATTCCTATCCTAATAAAGTAGAGAAATCTAGCCGGATCGTAGGTCTAGCGTTAATCGACCCTGTCTTTTCTTCAAAAAGACTTTGTTGAGGCTCGTGACTGTACGTCAAAGGTATCGTATCTCAGATCAGGGGTTTTATTGAATTCTTTTCCCACCTCGCAAAGTAAGAATAAGAATATTGATCACCAAAGGGAGGGAAGTGGCTACCCTAAAGGAAGCGTCTATTCTAGTACATCTATGGCCGAAGAGTAAGACCAAAAGTAAGATTCCACAGGCAAGAAAGCCCAAATATAAGATCCATTAGGCAAAGAGACAGCAAAGAGTTACCCACGATGATACGACCCCGTATCAAAAATACACAACTTAGTGTGTGTTTGCTCCGAGAATTAGAACTATAGGGAGAGAAAGAAGAAGGAGAAGAGAATTTAGGAATATGAGAGAAAGAGTTGAGAAGAAGTAGTTGAGGAGACACAGAGATTGAAAGGAATTTGATTAATAACTTGATAACCACCGATACTAAATG
This sequence comes from Schizonepeta tenuifolia, assembly GCA_029490685.1. NCBI lineage: Eukaryota > Viridiplantae > Streptophyta > Magnoliopsida > Lamiales > Lamiaceae > Schizonepeta > Schizonepeta tenuifolia. The sequence continues at coordinate 87,670,094 of CM055957.1, forward strand.
AAATATTTAACCCAACAATTTAAGCAAGTAAATTGAGTTTTGTTGCTACAAAACTTAGCACAGAGATTAGCACAGAAAGTAATAAGTATGCTAATACGAAAACATACAAAACGTGGTAACCCAGTTCGGTTAATCAACTTACATCTGGGAGGCCCTTCCTGCCCAAGAGAGAATCAATCCACTATTGTAAGTTGTAGTTACAGACTCTCACACATATAGTTCGTCAACCATATGAAGTCTCCTAACTCACACACTTCCCAACCCGCGTGAACAACGAGTGTTCAAGACGCACTCGAACAATCTAAGCTTGAGTCACAACCCAACGCTTACCTCTCTCCTAAGTGTTTTTATATGATCAAACACTCTCAAGTACAATATGAAAAATACTCTCTCACGAGAAGTATACTAGCTATTAACAATAAAAATAGCTATGGCATCGGCAGCCTCCAAAAAAATGTTGAAGTCAACTTATATAGGTCTTGAGAAACCCTAGATAAGATCTTTAAAGATATGCCCTAGTTTCCTTGTAGATAGAAACCTCTTTTGGAGGCTTATCTTGTGGAATAAACAATATCTTCATCGGATATGATCTTCTCCGTGTCAATACTGGATAAGGAAAAGATCTTCAGCAAAATCCGCTTAAATATGAAAAGAATCTTTTAAATCTGTTCCAGTTCCACAAGACTCTAGCTCAGACTAAAGAACAAAAACTCCATTCTGTGTTAGCACATCTTGCAACTTTTCAGTGTAATCAACTTATACATAAATTAGCCAACTTGATTGAGCTGCATGCTCGAATCTAACAATCTCCCCCTTTGGCATTTATGTAGACAAAACAATCATCCAAGCATTAGAACAAAAATCAGAGTAAAAAAAAACATCTTCATACTAGACTTCGATCATGACAGCACATATGAAGATCTTTATGAAGCTCCCCCTTAAACTGAAACAGGGATTTAAGCAAATCAGCTTCTTTGATCATAACTCCCCCTCAAACTGATACTGAGGCACACAAACTGGATTAGAACTTGAAACATAACTCCCCCTCAAATTGAACTTGGGGAATTGCTTGGAAATTAACTCCCTAAACTCAAACAAAAGGGAATCTTCAAAATAACTTCATTTCATTAAGGAGATGGAAACTCTTTATAGTAGCGGAATCAACAAAAAAACATATAAACATCATAAAAGAAAACGAGAAGACCAACAACAGAAATCCACCAAAAACAAACAGCTATTACTCCCCTATTTGTCTCACATGAATGCCAAAAAGGACAAATGGAGGGATAGATAATCAACGGGAGCATCTAAATAGAACGAGATTTGGATCCATCCTTCTTATGGCGTTTTGCATTGCGCTCCAAGCTGTTAGCAGCTGAGTCTTCTTCTTCATCTTCTTGCTCTTCATCCTCTTCTTCAGCCTCTTCTTCTTCTGGATCATCATCAAAATTGTCCACTTCTTTCTGTAGCTTCTCAAGCTCGTCATCAAACTGTGCATGAGGGTCAGATTCTTGCTCAGTCTCAGCATCCTTCATTCCAGAAGGCTCACCAACCTCAGAGACAGGAGCAAAAGCATCATACAGAAGTGATGCTATGGAGGCTTGTCTCATCTGAAGAGACTTGATGATCTTGTCCAAAGATCTATGCTCTCTAGTCAGTTCACGATGCATTTTGGCAGACAAGGCATGTACTCGAGAAGGGGGAAGCTCAATAATTGGCACAGATGCCTTGTAACGAGTCTTCAGCTTCTGGACTGGACCCTCAATATCACGAAAGTGATGCACCTCATTGAACAACTTGTTGTTGAAGATGAAGGGGCTTGGATCCTTGGCCCAGATATCACCATCACGAACCACCTCCAGCATTTGGGATTGAATTATCCCAAAGATCAAGCCCGGATATCCCAAGCATCTTTCCTTTTCCAATTCCTCCGCATGGTTTGTCACATGCTCAAACACAATTTTTCCAAAATTGAAATTCTTGAACTGCCCAATTTTGTACAGAATTGTAGCAAGATGTTTTCCCACGTTAGAAGTATGACCGGAGGGAAGCCAGTTGAACACAACAATCTTATGCAACACAGCAAATTTCATAGTGAGATGAATCCCACTTATGCTTTCACTATTGGTAGGCAATCGACGATAAAATCCACCAGTCAAGCCCTTAGCAACTTCATCAATAGAAATTTCCACATCCTCATCATCATAGTCATCACGATTCACAAAAGCATTTATAATACCCGGAGAAAAATCAATGTATCGACCTCTCACATAAGCTTTGAAACACCTATTGGAGGTGGAATTCTTGATGCTCTTAGAGAGATTGTAGTAAAACTCCAAGACAATTGAAGGCATGAAACGTTGCATAGGAAGGATAGTCTGATCCCACCTTGCATCTTTAAGCAACTTCAGCAATCCAGTAGCCTCCAAAGATTGAGGCTTCACGAACTTTTCTACTACAAACTTCTTTTGTAACACTGTACCCCATCTCTCTTGATGCTCATCAGATTTGAATTTCAGGGCATCCACCACGATAGGATTGCGAATTCTTGGTGCCTTTGAAGCATCACCGGCAGACTTAGGTGAATTATGCCTTGAGTTTCCAGCATTGCTGTGAAAGGCATTGTCAGAGCCAGAGTCAATGTCAATAGGCTCTTTGAATATTGGCTCGTGTCCTCTCTTTCTTTTAGATTGGACCTCATACATCTTCTCTTTCCCTTTTCCCATTGCCGCAACAGCTTTTTCCTCATGTCTCCTCAACTGTGCTCGAGTATGCATGGCAGGGTTGGGCTCGTTGATGGTCAAAGGTGGCAGAGCAGCTCCCCTTTTCTTTTGTGCGGTCTTCTTGACCGTTTTCTTGTTCGTTGGCTTTTCAGCAGTCTTCTTCTTCTTTGCTTCCTTGGTCGGCTCTTTCGTTTTGCCTTCCTTTGCAGGTTTCTTCTTGGGGGCAACATTCACATCTGCCTTCTTCTTTCCCTCAGCAGTTTTGACTGCCTTTTTCTTCGCAGCAGCAGCAGTAGGAACAGAGACATTCCTCTGTTGTTCAGAATCATCTTTCTGAGGTTCCTTTTCTTGATCTCTTCCATCCTTGTTGACAGAGGACGTTTTTTTTGCGACCCGCCAGCAGATGCAGCGGGTTTTCGGAATAAGGATCCTTCTCTTCGAGGCGTGGGGTAGGGAGTATCACCACGTCGATTCCTCCTTGCTTTTTCTTTCACGATTGCTCTTTCCTTGAATTTAATAATAGGAGAGTTCAATGTCTCTTCTCCCACGATCTCTGTTTCTTCCTCCGAGTCTGCAGCCACCGTAAGCGAAAGAGTTTTCACCGGAGAAGGTTCCGGTGAAGCTTCTGGAGTCTCATCATAAAGCACCAATTTCCTCCTTGGCTTTGGATGAGAAGCGGGTGGTGGTCCAAGGTCGAGTACGAACGTGTCTCCACCATGAGAATCATCGGATAATTGTTGAGAGGCTAGAGACTGCGATGATCGTTGAGACGCCATGGATAGATTATCGAAATAGAGATGAAGACGATTGGGAAGGAACTGCAGCAGCTAGGGTTTTGAAGAAGATATAAAACCCTCAAATAAGCCGACTTGGATATATATATGGAAGGATATGTCTTCTATCTTAGGGATAGAATCAAATCCCTTGAAAATAGGAAAGGGATAAACATCATTATTTGAATTCAAAAATATCACAACAGCCGGAAAAAATTCAATATTGCAGAATAGAGAGCCGGAATACGCAGAGGCTCTGCATGAAAAGACCGTTGCAGCTTTATGAAGTCATCACACCGTTGCCCAGATTTGAATTTCTGATCCACACACTGAGCTTCATAATCTGGCACAGATTCAATAACAGAATTCCAAAAAGAACAGAGAGAAACCAGAAAAACCAAAGAAATCCATCCTAAACCATGCTTGCCATCCAGAACCCCAAGCGGAGGGTCTCCCTCTGAACATAAATCAGAGGGAACAAATTCCCAAGGCCATTCTTAATGATTCGAACCTCGAACCATCTAAAGCCTTTGTAAACACATCAGCCAATTGCTTCTCTGTGGTGACAAACTCCAGATTAAGTGTTTTATCTTCAACCAACTCCCGTATAAAGTGATGACGAATGTCAATATGTTTAGTCTTCGAATGGTGGACTGGATTCTTGGAAATATCGATGGCACTCTTGTTGTCACAATAGAGAGTGAATCCCTTTTCTTGAATTCCATAATCTTCCAGCATTTGTGTCATCCACATAAGTTGGGTGCATGCTGATCCAGCTGCAATATACTCTGCTTCTGTTGAAGATAGTGAGATGCTCACTTGTTTCTTGCTGTGCCATCCAACAAGATTGTTGCCCAAGAAAAAGCATCCTCCCGATGTGCTCTTTCTGTCATCAGGACTACCAGCACAATCTGCATCACTGAATCCAACAAGAGATGTAGTATTGTCCTTTGCATACCAAATTCCATAATCACTCGTGCCCTTCACATATTTGATAATGCTTTTTACCGCAGCCAAGTGACTCTCTTTTGGGTCAGCTTGAAATCTGGCACAGACACTAACAATGTAACTGATGTCTGGTCTACTTGCAGTTAGATACAGTAGACTGCCAATCATGCTTCTATAGATTGATCCACTGATGTTGCATCCTTATCTTTGCTTAATTTAACTGAGGTCCCCATTGGTGTCATTCGAATCTTAGCATTATTTTCAAGGCCAAATTTTTTGACCAAGCCTCTGGCATACTTCGATTGAGATATAAATATCCCCTCCTCGGATTGCTTAATTTGAAGTCCCAGAAAATAATGCAATTCGACAAATAGGCTCATATCGAATTCAGTGGTCATGTGATCCACAAATACCTGGATCAGTTCCTGCGACACAGACCCAAATATGATGTCATCAACATATATTTGAATGAGGATTATACCTTTGCTATCTCTTTTGTAAAAGAGAGTCTTGTCGGATCCGCTTCGTGTGTATCCTTTGGATATAAAATATTTAGACAGGGTCTCATACCACGCCCTTGGAGCTTGCTTGAGGCCATATAAAGCTTTGTTGAGCTTGTATACATGGTCAGGATGGTTTGGATCGATAAACCCTGGTGGTTGCTCCACATACACGTCTTCATGAAGAATGCCATTGAGAAATGCACTCTTGACGTCCATTTGATACAATTTGAAGTTCAGACAGCAGGCCATACCCAGTAGTAATCTGACAGCTTCTAATCTCGTGACAGGAGCAAACGAATCTTCGAAATCAATGCCTTCTTCCTGTGAGTATCCCTGAGCCACAAGGCGTGATTTGATCCGAGTGATCACATCTTCTTCATTGGCTTTGTTGCGAAATATCCACTTGGTCCCAATAACCAGTACATCAATGGGATGAAGGACCAATTCCCACACATTGCATCGAACAAATTGAATAAGTTCTTCTTGCATAGATGCTATCCATTCTTCAATCTGCAAGGCTTCCTTGACATTCTTTGGAAGAATAGTCGAAACATAACAAACAGGCGAGATTGGCCACCATTTTAGCATAATCCCGTTTAACTATGCGTGTCGTTCGTCCACCTTTAGGATCACCAAGGACATTGAAGATGGGGTGATCCTTTGATACTTTTCTTGAAGGAGTGAGAGGAACAATAGTATTCTGTGTCGAAGAGACAGAAGTACTACCTTGATTGGAATCATCTGAGACACAGGTTGTGAATTTGAATTCCCCTCCTCAGCTGCTGCTACAGATGGGTCAGATTGCTCCAGATTATTACGAGTAGCTGGCTCAGTAGTTGGCACGGATGATTCCAACTGATCGTCTTCATCCTGTTCAGCAGACACAATATTATCATCAGTGAATACAACATTAATCGATTCCATGACTGTCTTTGTGGTTTTGTTAAATACTCTGAAAGCCCTGCTATTTCTAGAATACCCCAAGAAGATTGCCTCAACTCCTTTATCATCAAGCTTCTTTCTTTGAATCATGTCATTTAGAACGTAGCAAATCGTCCCAAAGATATGAAAATGCTTGAAACTGGGTTTTCTGCCTTTCCAAAGTTCATATGCAGTCTTGTCTGTCTTGGGTCGAATATAGACTCTATTCACAATGTAGCAGGCTGTATTCATTGCCTTAGCCCAAAACCATTCAGCAATATCTTGAGCACTCATCATCGTTCGCATCATCTCTTGAAGTGTGCGATTCTTCCTTTCCACAACTCCATTTTGTTGTGGAGTTATGGGGGCAGAGAATTTATGAACAATTCCCTTTTCATTGCAGAATTCATCGAAAGGTCCTTTTTCAAACTCATCCATGATCACTTCTTATGCGCTTTAGAGGAGTCTCTTTTTCTACTTCCAATTTTAAACATAGGACTTTAAAATAATCGAATGCTTCGCTCTTATATCGCAGGAATTCGACCCAAGTAAATCTTGAAAAATCATCCACACAAACTAGAATATACTTCTTTTTTGCTATACTTTCAGTTGGCATGGGAACCATGAGATCCATGTGCATTAAATCCATAACTTTGGAAGTAGTAATGCTTTGCACCTTTTTGTGACCGATGTGCACTTGTTTTCCAACTTGACATGGACCACATACATTTTCTTCAATGATCTGCATGGAGGGAAGATCTCTTGCGGCTTCGACTTTAATCAATTTCTTCATGTTTCTGAAGCTGGAGTGTCCCAGTTTCTGATGCCAAATTTCTAGGGCAGATGAGCTGGTACGGAGACACACTGGTTGAGCTTTGGCAAGATAACATCGATCTGCTGATCTATCCCCAATCAAATAATTTTCTCCATTCGTCGTGACAGTACAGTGAGATGAAGTGAATTTCACGTCCAAGTCTTGATCACATAGCTGCCCAATGCTTATCAAATTTTCCTTCATTCTGTCCACTAGAAAGACATCCTTTAAGGGAGGAAATCCTGGAACATCAAGTGTTCCTCTACCAATGATGTTTAGTTGTGATCCATCACCAAAAGGGACGGTGTCATTAAAGCTCTTTTTGACTTCCTTCAAGAACTTTGGATTTCCAGTCATATGCCATGAACAAGCGCTATCCAAGTACCATCTATTATCACCTCTTGCCCATAGAGCTGTTAGAGATACATAAGCCATATAGTTTTTTCCATTGCCAGGCCTTGTAGTGCTATGATTCATAGTTCTTCGTCGATCTGCCATGTAGAACCTGCAATTAGGTCTAATGTGACCTGGTCTTTCACAGTAACGACAAACTGGAGAGTAATAGTCATTATAACCTTGATTATTGAACACTTGACTCTGTCTCTGTGGCACAATAAGAAGTTTCCGATCTCGCCTCTGCTGTTGGTGCTTTCCAAAATGGTTCATTTTGACAGCTTGCTTTGGAATCTCCTTCTCCTGCTTCTTATAGTTATGGGTTCCTTCAGCTTGCTTTTCCTTTTCAGGAACGAAAGATGTCTTGGTCTCAGTGTTTTCCGGTCTCCAAACCTTACTCCCTTAATAGCCCAAGCCAGCTTTGCTTGTGGTTGGTTGACCAGCTTCCAAAAGTTGATCGAGTTGAGCAGTACTATTGGTCATCATCCTTACTACCTTGTTGACATGAATGAGTTCATTTGATTTGAACACATTATCTTCTTTGAGATTTGAATTCTCTAGAATCAACGCATTGTTCAGAGCCTTCAACTAATCTCTTTCTAGACAAACATCAATTAGTTGAGATTTAACAAGCTTGCTTTCCTCTTCCAGTTTCTTGATATTGGAATTAAGTTCTTTGTTGGAACCTCCAACCTCCTCACATTTGGCTTTAAGATCTTCATAGATCTTTATTAAAGTATCCTTGTCCACTCCTTCTTCATCACTTTCTTCATTCACCTCGTCTGGCTCAGGTGGAGATGGATCTGAAGCTTCAGATAAAACTGCTATGTGAGCTATAACATTTGACTCCTCCTCACTGCCACTATCATCACTTTCTTCATCACTATGTGTGGCGACATAGGATCTGTTTTCACGTTTGAGGAAGCAAGGACATTCATTTTGAAAGTGACCATAACCATCACATTCGAAGCATTTTGGACCAGATTTTTCAGTATGAGATTTCACCCCTTTATTTCTTGAGGAGGGGTTGGAGGATTCCTTTCTGGTTGAATTAGTGCTGGAACTCCTTTTCATGAGCCTTTTGAATATCTTGTCATAATTTTTGACGAGGAGAGCCAAAACTTCGTCTCCACTGGTTTTGCTTGAAGGCTCAGAAGCTGGATCAGGATTCCAGTTGTGAGCTGCAAAGGCAACTCCCTTTCTTTTCTCAGAACTCTCGTTCTGTTTTCCCATTTCAAACGTCCTTAGAGAGCTTATCAATTTATCTAGTTTGAGTTCAGAAACATCTTTAGCTTCCTCTATGCAGTCACCTTATATTCAAATCTGTTTGGAAGGGATCGAAGAACTTTCCTGACAAGCTTCTCATTGGAGATTTCCTCTCCTAGATGAAAGCTTTCGTTGGCAAGAGCTAGCAGTCTTGATTGAAACTCACCAATATTTTCAGTCTCCTCCATTCTCAAATTTTCAAACTGAGAGGTCAGTTGTTGGAGCCTTTGTCCTTTCACCTTCTTGTTTCCTTCGAAGGCAGTCTCAAGAATGTCCCACGCCTTCTTGGCAGATGCGCAGGTTGAGATTAAAGCAAAGATCGCAACACTCACAGCCGATTGAATTGCATTCAGAGCCTTTTGATTCATCCCTGACCATTTGATATCTTCATCGTTCCACTCCTTTCGTATTTTGAGATCTGTGGAATCTGCTTTGACTGGAGGTTTCCATTCCTCTTCTATCGCGTACCATGCAGCTTCATCAATGGATCTTATGTGAGACATGATTCTCACTTTCCAGTAGCCATAATTCTTCCCATCTAGCAATGGGGGTTTCATCATAGCATGACCATTAGTAGTCATTATGGGTCAGATGCAGCAACAGATAGTTGCGGTTGTCCCTGGATCAACACCTGTGAAGTCGGTGCACCACTCTGGTACCGATTGAAATATTTAACCCAACAATTTAAGCAAGTAAATTGAGTTTTGTTGCTGGTAACTTAGCACAGAGATTAGCACAAAAAGTAATAAGTATGCTAATACGAAAACACACAAAACTTGGTAACCTAGTTCGGTTAATCAACCTACATCTGGGGGGCCCTTCTTGCCCAAGAGAGAATCAATCCACTATTGTAAGTTGTAGTTACAGACTCTCACACATATAATTCGTCAACCATATGAAGTCTCTTAACTCACACACTTCCCAACCCGCGTGAACGAACAAGTGTTCAAGACGCACTCGAACAATCTAAGCTTGAGTCACAACCCAACGCTTACCTCTCTCCTAAGTGTTTTTATATGATTAAACACTCTCAAGTACAATATGAAAAATACTCTCTCACGAGAAGTATACTAGCTATGAAGAATAAAAATAGCTATGGCATCGGCAGCCTCCAAAAAAATATTGAAGTCGACTTATATAGGTCTTGAGAAACCCTAGATAAGATCTTCAAAGATTTGCCCTAGTTTCCTTGTAGATAGAAACTTCCTTTGGAGGCTTATCTTGTGGAATAAACAATATCTTCATCGGATATGATCTTCTCTGCGTCAATACTGGATAAGGAAAAGATCTTCCGCAAAATCCGCTTAAATATGAAAAGAATCTTTTGAATTTGTTCCAACCTGTTTCACAAGACTCTAGCTCAGACTGAAGAACAGAAACTCCATTCTGTGTTAGCACACTTATACATAAATTAGCCAACTTGATTGAGCTGCATGCTCGAATCTAACACTAAAACAATGAAATAGTTATAAGAGAAACAAATGACTAAACCTATCGCAATAAGATGTCTACTTCTACTAGGAATCAAAAAGGATAAACTTAATAGCTAAATAATAATAATAAAACAACTTCCAAAAACAACTTCCAAACTTATCCACCTTTCCCATGCTTCACGTAATCTTGGCGATGCCCAGGAGCTTGTCGTTGCCGACTCGACTTACAAATAGTTGTTGCCGACTCAATTGGGCTTGTATCTGGGCTCATCTCTGGGCTCGTATCATCCCTTCCCTCTTGAGAAACCACCTTGTCCTCAAGGTGTAAGTCAGGAAAATCTCGATTAAGGTCTTTAACAAACTCCCATGTAGCATCTTCAGGAGCTAGCGCTTTCCACTGTACCAACACCATTTCTTGAACCACACCATTTCGAACGACTGATTTAGACCCACATATAGCAAGTGGCAGAACAGCAGGCCGATCACCAACCAAATTAGATGGTAGAGTAGTAGGCTCATACTCAGCAGATCCCAAATGCCTTTTGAGCAAGGAAACATGAAAGACGGGATGAATCCATGAGCCTTGGGGTAATTGCAAACGATAGGCGACAGCACCAATACGCTCCAAGATAGGAAAAGGTCCATAAAATTTTCTTGCGAGCTTGTGAGAAGCACGTCGAGCAATCGAAGCTTGACGATAAGGTTGTAAGCGTAACCATACTAAATCACCCACCTGAAATTCCACTTCTCGCCGCTTTTTGTTTGCCTTCTGTTCCATACAATATTGAGCTCGAGCAATATTCTGACGCAACTCTTTAATCTCTATTCCACAGTAAGTCATCTACAGCTTGAACCGATGATGTTCCCTTTGTGTAAGGTAAAATCAAAGGTGGCAAATATCCATACAAGGCCTGGAAGGGAGTCATCAAAATACTAGAATGATAACTAGTATTATAACAATACTCTGCCCAAGCTAAGAAATCACCCCAAGTCGAGGGACATCCACTGACAAATGCTCGAAGGTATTGTTCCAAACCTCGATTAACAACTTCGGTGTTACCGTCCGTTTGAGGATGATATGCGCTGCTATGAAGTAACTTTGTGCCACTTAAACGGAATATTTCCTTCCAAAAATTGCTCATAAATATCATATCTCTATCGGATAAAATAGAACTCGGAAAACCATGAAGTTTAACTACATGCTGGATGAAAATTTCAGCAACCTTGGCAGTCGTGAAAGTGGTTGGAAGGGATACAAAATGGCCAAATTTTGTGAGTCGATCAACCACAACAAGAATCGTTGTCTTCCCTTTAAAACTTGGCAGACCGATAATAAAATCCATGGATATTTCATCCCAAGCACGTTTTGGAATTGACAAAGGTTGTAATAATCCAGCAGGAGGTTGCGTCGAACTTTTTATCAGTTGACAAACTTGACAAACTTGACAACAAGCAATGAAATGTTCCAAAAACAATAAAACAACTTCCACTAGGAATAAAAAAAGGATAAGATGAAATAGTTATAAGAGAAATAAACGACTAAACCTATCGCAATAAGATGTCTACTTCTATTAGGAATCAAAAAGGATAAACTTAATAGCTAAATAATAATAATAAAACAACTTCCAAAAACAACTTCCAAACTTATCCACGTTTCCCATGCTTCACTTAATCTTGGTGATGCCCAGAAGCTTGTCGTTGCCGACTCGACTTATGAATAGTTGTTGCTGACTTAATTGGGCTTGTATCTGGGCTCATCTCTGGGCTCGTATCACACGAGCCGCAAAGAAGGACGTACGTGCTCCGAAATCGTGAGGAGGCCGAACAACGCCTCCGCCGTGATTATTTTGCCGACAATCCTATATGGGGCGAACCTATATTTTGGCGGCGGTTTCACATGAGCAAGAGGTTGTTCTTGAGGATAGTTGAAACTTTTAGGGCGAGGGAGCCTTTTTTTAAACAACTCCCAAATGCAATTGAAAGAATGGGGTTTCACCCATGGGTGAAGTCCCAAATGCAACCGGAAGAATGGGGTTTCACCCATGGGCGAAGTGCACCGTTGCTCTGAGGCAACTCGCCAACGGTGGAAGTGACGATCAATATGACGAATATATGCACGTTAGAGAGACAACGGGCACAACATGTCTCAAGAATTTCTGTCGGGCCATTAGATGTGCTTTTGGCGACGTCTATCTAAAGAGGCAAAATGCCGCTAACGTCACCAGGCCCACAGAATTGCACGAGAGGACGCACGGCTTTCCCGGTATGTTTGGAAGCATTGACTGTATGCACTGGGCATGAGAAAAATGACCAACATCTTGGAGAGGCTTCTACACAACCCAACGAAAGGGTTATCCCACGCTCATCCTTGAAGCTGTCGCCTCCCAAGATTTGTAGATTTGGCATGCTTTTTTCGCTGTCGCCGGCTCCAACAACGACATCAATGTCCTCAATCAGTCCCCGTCTTCAACGATGTCCTCAATGGGAGAGCGTCGTTAGTCGTCTTCAAAGCAAATGGTCACGAGCACCACATGGGCTACTATCTCGCCGATGATATCTATCCGAGGTGGGCTTATTTCGTAAAGATGCTTCCAGCGCCAACAGATCCGAAGAGATGCCGATTTGCACGGATGCAAGAAGCTGCTCGTAAGGACGTTGAAAGGGCTTTCGCTGTCCTCCAAGCTCGGTGTGCCTAATAAAGAGCCTGCTCGCATGTGGTTTCAAGAACACTTATGTGACATCATGTATACTTGCATCATTTTGCATAACATGATCATTGAATATGAAAGACCCCGAGCAACTCAATTCAGTGCTGAATCGAGCACACGGAGCAATCGCCACGTGAACACGGCACCAATATATCAAAGGTGGACTAGCTCCATTTAACGTATATCTGCAAAGACAAGCTCGTCTTATGGACGATATGATTGAAGAAATTTGGACAAGGTCCACTCAATTAGTGTTTTTTATTCAATTGCATTATTGTATTTTTTTATTTTAATTATTGTAATTTTTTATTTATTTTAATTCAATAAAATTGTTTGTTTTTAATTTAAGTATTCTTCTTATTATTTATTACAAATACAAAAAAAATTCAAAAATAAAATTACTTAATCATTGTCAATCATTAGATAGACCAGGTCTATATCAAATCCCCCATTATCAAATTTTCTACTTAATTCTATCCAATCATTAGACTCCATCAAAATCACCAAAATCAAGGATACATTTAGGTCTATATCAACCCTCAAAGTGGATGCTCTTAGAAACAAACTCCAAGCATTTTTCTTTTTACCGCAAGCAAGTTTAATTTAATTAACAGTAAAAACCAAAAAGAAAAAAAAAGAAAAAACAAAAACATAAGTTTGGTGGTTAAAGACTAAATCTTGTGTATCATGCCAATTAATCAAAGCATAGTCTTTAATTATAGCTTACTGAACTTCACCATGGCAAGCCACTAAATTGGACCTATGTGTGGGGTATTTTATGACTATGAGTGCTGCATAGCTGAAAACTGAAGACTGGCATTTCCATACTACATGTATTAAATGGATTGCCTTTTTCACTTTGCTTAGAGGGCAATGACAAGGAAGCAATCAACAAATAAAGTGATTAAACTTTTTTGTGGGAATGGATGGTGAGTCACATAGCATTAATTTAAGGACCAAGATTTTAAGATACCAGACTTCATACAATTCTCGTATAAAATCAACGTGGGGCAATTTTTTGAGAGCTAAATATATTTTTGTTCCATATCGATTTTTAAAATTTTTAAGAAAGTTTTAAAAATTATCTATAAAAATGGGGTCCAATTAATCGGTTGATCAACTAAATAGTTTAATTTTTATTAAAAATTTAATATAATCACTTATTAAGTTCTACAATATAAACTATTTATTTTTCGTGCACTTTTGATCCATTTATATTATTGTCCACAAAAACTAAGATCATTGTCAACGGGTTGCATCTGATTAGAAACGTGGGGATAGACGAGCCGATTGAGTTACGACAATTCAACATAATCGGAGAATTTTGACTTGGAACCGTGAGGGGGAGCATGGTCGATTCCGATTCCAAACTGATGGTTCAACTTTTGCATAATCGTGGTCAACGAGAGGATTCCGACCTTGAACCGTGGGGGTAGACGGGTCGTTTCAATTATGGTAGTTTAACTTAACGGGATGATTCCGACTTAGAACCATGAGGATAGATAGTCCGTTCCAAACCACCGTTCAACTTTTTCAGAATTGTAGTCGACGGAAGAAATTTTCGACAGAATATGAGGAATTTACAAAATTAAATATTTTCAAAAATTAATTATATTATTATTATTATTATTATTATTATTATTATTATTATTATTATTATTATTTTTACTTTGATTTCCTTTGGCTTCCTTACAGCTAATAGAAGTTAAGAGAAATTTAATAAATCCCTCTTTTTCCCTTGAATTCTTTGTATATAATGTAACAATTCTTTTAGTGATTCATCATCTACTATGACTTTAAACAAATTATTTAATTTTGTATTTTTAAAATAAATATTATAATATTAAGTAACCCCGTCAAATTTCGACGGATTATACAGTAGTAATAATATAAAATCTGAATAAAATATTACTCCCTCCGTCCACGAAATGGTTGTCATATTGTGACCGACACGGGTTAAGAAAATGGTAAGTAGTAGTAAATTATAGTGAGTATTATTGTGAGTGGAGTAAAGGTAACACAATAAATGTGAGTGGAATAACAAAAGTGGCAACCATTTCGTGGACAAACTTAAGTAGCAAAAGTGACAACTATTTCGTCCACACAGGAAGCATTTTTTTCCAACCAACTCTAAGGCAATTGCTGACGTGTTGCAATCTCCCGAGCCAATTTATTGCGACGCACCCATATATGCCGGCTCATAAATGAATTAAAACACCTTGCTGCCTAAGTGGGCCGGTCGGTCCAATTTTGCGGACAACCTAAGTCAAGCCAGTTGACTAGAAGTCAAATATTATATATAGATTCCATCAGCTCCAACTTCATCCTTCTATATATGGTCTTTCTCATAGCCACAAATTCGTTATCCACACAACCTGCAGCTTAAACCCCTTATTTTTCATCCTTACAAACTGTAACAAAACATTTCAGATCTTAGAGATTTATCATGGCAGCTTATGCAGCTCTACTTTCTCTTATGCATATCATAGAGAAGATCGAGCGTCATCCTTCTCCTCCAATCTCTCTCCACAAAAACCAAGTTAAATCTCTCACTGAAAAAGTCAACTTCTTGCAGGAATTTCTCGAGGGGTACCATTCCCCCTTTGACTACAGCGACGAAGCAGATCCCTTGGAGGTTCGCATCGCAGATGCAGCTCATGCGGCTGAAGATGTTATCGAAATCAAAATTGTGGACCGCATTCGTAGCCGATCCACAATTCTTGGGAAAGAAGCCAATCTCTCTAAGCTCTTTCTTGCATACAAATGCGCAGGTACCAGACACCACTTCAATCATGATCTGCAGAAAGTAATAGAAGAAATGGAGTTGATCAAGAAAGATGTGACGGAGATGGTTAAGGAGAAGGCTGCAGTTGAACCTCAATTCCACGGAAGCGTCTCCGCTGATGATGCTGGTGAGAGGAGTAGTCATGAGATGGTGGGATGCGATGATGTTGGTGAGAGGAAGAGTCATGAGATGGTGGGATGCGATGATGTGCTTCTTCAACTACTCACCGGAGGAGAATCCAGCCGCCTAATCATCCCTGTTGTAGGGATGGGTGGTATCGGTAAGACCACTCTTGCCAAAAATGTGTTTGGACACCCACTTATTAACGAGCATTTTGATGTTTGTGTTTGGGCTACAATTTCTCAAGATTATAATGTGAAGGCCACTTTTGATGAAGTTCTCTCTCAAGTTAGGGGCAAATTGAGGGATACGAGTGGGATCTCAAATAATCTTAGTGAAAAATAATTAGGAGGAGAACTACACAAATATTTATGTGGTAGGAAGTATTTGGTTGTAATTGATGACGTGTGGAGTCTAGTGGTGTGGGACAAGATGAAATTCTACTTTCCTGAGTACAATAATGGCAGTCGAATATTGGTAACAACTAGAATGTCAAACTTAGCTACTCACTTAACCAACCCTAATAGCATCCTTGATATGAAATTATTAGATGAGGGTAGTGCTTGGGATTTGTTTCTAAAATTGTATTTGGAGAAGAAAGTTTTCCCGTTGAACTTGAACGAATTGGGAAGGGAATTGTGGAGAGGTGCAAGGGACTTCCTTTGTCGATTGTTGTGATTGGGGGTCTCTTGGCAAAATCTAGACAGACCCAACAATATTGGCATGAGATAGAGAGAAACTTGAGTTCTGTGAATGATGAGTATTGTTTGAGTACATTGAAAACAAGTTATAACCATTTGCCCGCCTATCTAAAGCCTTGTTTTTTGTACATGGGAATCTTTGAGGAAGATAGGGCAATTCGAGTCTCAAAACTCATCAGGCTATGGGTTTGTGAAGGATTTCTTAGGCCAATAAACAACAAGAACCCGGAAACAATTGGTGAGGAGTACTTAAAGGAGCTTGTTGATAGAAATCTTGTTCTAGTAGATAAGTTGGGGGTAGTTGGGAATATGAAATACTGCAAAATGCATGATTTAGTAAGAGATTTGTCTTTAAAAGAAGCTCAAAAACAAAGGTTTTATCATGTTGTGAGCGATGATAGTTCTCGTGAAGGGGCAAGCAGCCATCGTCGTATTGTCGTTCGCAGAGGGTTTCATACCGACAGTTATATGCCACATGCGCGTTCTTATACAGGATATAGTAGTGAATTGCCACGTAGCGGTAGATTGTTGAGGACACTGAATATAGGCAGCGCTTATGGTTCAGGCCACCATTCTCCAATAGATTTTCTTCAATTCGTAAATTCACGGTACATTGATGCAACTATTAGTTTCGGACTGCATAGCAGAATACCTTCTTCAATCAGTCAGCTATGGAATCTGCACACACTTTCATCTTCTACTGCGTCGGATGATATTATGGCACCAATGGGAATTTGGGAAATGCCTCAACTTAGGCATGTCGAGTTCAAGCACGATAACTTACGAATCCCAAATCCTCCGAGCAGTAAAGATGATGATGATGATATTGTTGAGATGGAGAATCTACATACGCTCAAAGGAGTGCGTGATTTTGAGTTGAACGAAGAGGTGGTCAAAAGAATTCCCAATATCAAGAAACTGAGGATATACTATAATGATAAAGATGATTATGAACATGGGGAAAGTAGCGGAGTGAATTGTATTAGCTATCTTCATCGCTTGGAAACCTTATACTTTCGCTCCTCTGCTTCAAGTTCCACAGCGTATCTGCAAAAGATCACTAGCTTCCCACATTCCCTCAAGAAGTTGACTCTGCAAGTCTCATATTTTTGTGTGGTTGATGACATGCTGCGAAAGATAGGTTCGTTACCCCTTCTTCAGAAGCTCAAATTGATAAATGGTGGCTTCAGAAGAGGAAACTGGGAAACAAGTGAAGGCCAATTCCCCAGCCTCAAGTTCCTATCATTGCGCAATTGTGACTATCCAGAAAACTGGACGGTGTCGGAGAGCTCCCCCTTTCCACGTCTTCAGGAGCTTCGCCTTGCTAAACTAAGAGGCCCCACATTGGAGATTCCTTCAGAAATTGGAGAGATAGCCACGCTCAAGAATATTGTGGTGGAGGATTGCAGTGAATCAGTGGTGCGGTCTGCTAAAAAGATAGCAGACGAGCAAGAGGATTTATGCGGAGATCTTCATGTTACAGTTACAGTACGCAAGGACGAAGCAGCGTTGCAAAACTTGGCAGGTCCCAACTTTCAAGTTAAAATTTCTCGTTATTGACAAACATTTTATGATGATCATCATACTCCTCCATGGTTGAGATTAGAAGGTTTCAAAGTTGGGAGAATTTCATATAAAGAGAGAATTAGGAATTAAATGAAATGATATATTTAATTATGTATTTATTATGGGTGAGTAGTTAATTATTAATGCCAAAAAAAAAGTGAGCGTAATAATGATGGGATGCGTTAGGAATATGACTCCTAGGATAAACCAATGAAACTCCACTCTCACGTAAACAAAGATTAATTATTCTTTGACTCTTTGATTATTTTTCATGTGTCTCATCTATAATAAATTAATAATGATCACATATAGTATGTCATTGAATGTTGAAAAATAAACACAAAAATAAATACGATATGAAACGACTGATTATTATGAGAGAACGATACTAAGCATTCAATTCCAGATTTAAAAGAAAAGACAAGAAAAAAAAAAGGCATTCAATTCCAAAATTTAATGATTAACCATTCCTCATTCTCGGATGCAGAACATTAGCGTAAAGAAAATTATATAATAATTAGTGTGCGTTGGTCTAGCGGTAATATGGTTAATGTATTTAGGCCAAATATTCCAAACTTTTGAGTTTACCGTAATAGAGTCTTTAAATTTAACGTAACAACGACGACGACGAAAACAACAACAACAACAACAACAAAAATGTGGTATCAAAATCTCTTTCATAAAAAAAACATGTTATTTCATATTTCATTTCCTATATAAAAAACAAATCCTAGTGTGCGAACGTGATAACAAGATTAAATTACTTTGTAATCATGCTTAAATTAATATGTTATCATACTTAATTATGTTCATGTCTTTTTATATAAACACTAGTAGGAGTGCACGTGCGTTGTACGTGAATCCCTTTTCTTTTATTTTGAAATTATAAATATTCTTCATATTTTGAATAGTTGGTAATGTGATTTTCAATCGAGAAATTCATAATATTGGGAAAAAAAATTAAAGTCAATAACTATAACAAAAATTTGAAATGTAGGTGTAAAAGCTAAAACTAAAATCTGAAGTAATATTAGAAGAAGAAAAAAAGAAGGTGAAAATAGAGATAATGTGTGAATATATTCACATTAAATCTTTTCTTGTTTGATCTTCACTTTTAGAGAGCATTTATTCTTCCTTTTGCTTTTCGAGAGCAGTCTATCCAATGGTAGATCGTCATCGCTACCGCTTGGTATGTTAATGCAATCTTCATTCTTTGCTTGATAATCTTGAAACTTTTTGGGATTCTTCTTTTTCTCTTTCCTTGCAATTCATGAAGTTGCAACCCTACATTTGATTTGTTCTTTTGTTCCACTTGTTGCTTGACACGTTTCTTTATTTTTTCTTCTCCATCACTTTAACTGGCTCGACCTCTCGATTGTTTTTCTCTTATCTTCTCCTTGATTTGTTCGTGGTTCTTGAGCTGGTGCAATCGCAATTTGTGCATTGATGGGACTGGATTGCATCTTTTGGATTGCATTGGCTATAAGAGTGAAGTTTCCATTTCGATCAAATGTTTGCATACTTGACACTGGTCATGATACGTACTTCAGTATAATCTTGTGAGTTCAGGCCTCTATAATATGGAGATTGACTTTCACCCTGTACAAATTAATTTGTTAAAATAAAATTATCAATACTTGAATTTATTTTGTAATGAATTATTTGTTTATTGTGGTCCTCTAAAGTAATTTTATGAAAAACATTTCATTGCATGTCTAGGCCAAATGGATAACACAGAAAACTATTAAATAATTTTTTTATTTTAAATAGTAAGAATAAAACTTTGTTTTTGTTATAAGGAGGAAAATCAAATTTCTTCAAGAAAGCAAATTCTAAAAATTAAAGAAATCAATTTTTCGTACATATTCATTATCACGCTTTATTATTCACATCTCTATACTATTCACATCTCAATAAAATTGTAAAAATTCAATCAAAAAGATATGAAAATCATAAGTTGTGATATAAAAATGAATTGACTCATAAATATTTATTTAGTATAATCATTGTTTTTAACGTGCGAGTTCACGTTAATTATACTCGTGTATAAAAAGGAGAGTATTTTCGTACAGAAGGAGCATTTTTCAAAAAACTGAACACTTTTTTGATATTGGGGAACTGCAACTAAGCATTTTTCTTTTTACCGCAAGGATATTTAATTTAATTAACAGTAAAAACCAAAATTAAAGAAAAAGAAAAACTTAAGTTTGATGGTCAAAGACTAAAACTTGGCTATCATGCATGCTGAACTTCATCATGACAAGTTTCACAAAGGTTTTCACGTACCGGAAATTTTCGCCTTGTTATGGCACCGGATCACCGCAACCCGACCAGCAATCTCTCCCTCACCGACACTCTTTAGCACTCAAGTGTATGAGGCTCACGAATTTGTGTACGAATCAAAGTTCACACGCAGCGGAATCAATAAATATGAACAACGAAAGCAACACACACATTTACGGGCAACTCACCCAACCTTTATTAATTTCCAACAAATCAATACAAGAACTCTGTGCTCTCAAAAGCTCGCACACATTCGTCTCTATGGCTCGTTGCCTTCAAATAAAGATTTAAGGCGTGAAGGACATCCCCCTTCACTAGGAAAAACCGTCCACTTGGCTGCAAGTAACCGCCGGATAGTTTTGCGCACTACTAACTCGATCATCCGCACGTGGCAGTTGGCTTCCATCAACTACCCTACGCCACTCTCTCAAATCAGCCAAGCATCCCCGTAGCCACATTTTAATTGCCTTCATTTTCTTGTACCCTTGGACTTGGCCCAAGCGCGCATCGCCCGCACCAATATGTGTCGACCCCCGGCACTGGGGTCTGCCCACAATCCTCAGTGTCTCGATCCGTCTCGTGCCACCGACCCTCGCCTTCGCAACATCGACCAACTCCGTGTCATCCTTGCATGCATCCAAGCTAGAATTCCCCAACACTAGAATTCTACTTGTCTTGCATCAAGTCTTCACACACGCCCCCAAGCCACGACTTGCCTCAACCCTTGTCCGACCCCCACATCGATCTCATAACACATCGATCTCTCGACACATCAAACACGCAAAACATGTGCTCAACTAGGATTCACCATCTTTCGCTCGTGCTAACATAGTACCAAGCCCACAAGCCCTTGTCCACGCATCTAGCCCTCGACCCAATCCGGCCACACCATCTTTCACATGCCTCCTTATATATGTAAACAGAGCATAAACCCACATGGCAGCACTAAACACTGAAAGGGTTGTGGAACAACAACTTTTCTCTCGGCACTATGACTCGATCCAGACTAGCTCAAATGAGTTATCCCCATGCCAAATGCCCCATCTTTGAGATTTTCCCGAGCCATCTATTGCCACCAAGTAAACCTTACAGAATAGCATCATTTCCAAGCCTTAGCTCACAACACGTTCCGAACTCCCCCGACACCCAACATCGGTTGAACCCGCCTTAACACTCATCCGAGCCAAACTCAAGCCACCTAAATTCCACTCGATCCAAAGTGTTTCTCATACCCACTTGGTCGAGCAAACCTCACTTATCCAGCTCATCCGGACATGCCATCATCCAAAACTCGCATCGAGTCATCGCGACCCAACGCTGCCCGTGCCATGGTGTTGTGATGGCTCGCACCATGACACGGAGCCTTCTAAGGGGCTAATAGCAAGCCACTAAATTGGACCTATGTGTGGGGTAGTTTATGAGTGCTGCATAGTTGAAATCTGAAGATTGACATTTCCATACTAGTACATGTAAAAAAAGGTTTGCCTTTTTGACTTTGCTCGCTTAGAGCAAAGGAAGCAATCAACAAATAAAATGATTAAATTTTTTATGGGAGTGGATGGTGAGTCACATAGCATTTTAATGACCAAGATTTTAGGATACCCGCTGACCTTATATAGTTCTCATATAAAATCGACGTGGGACAATTTTTTTTAGAGTAAAATATATTTTTATTCCATCAATTTTGAGAAGTAAGAAAACTTTAAAACTTATCTATAAAAATTGAGCCCAATTAATCGGTTGATCAAATAAATAGTTTATATTTTATTAAAATTCAATATGACCATTTATTAAGTTCTACTTATATAAACTATTTATTTTGTGCACTTTTGATTCATTTATTTTATTGTCCATAAAAATTAAGATCACGATCAACGGGCTGATTCTGATTGAAACCGTAGAGATAGACGAGCCGATTCAGTTATGGTTGTCAAACATAACGGGATAATTTTGACTTGGAACCGTGAGGGAGCATGGTCAATTCCAAACCGACGGTTCAACTTTTCATAATCGTGGTCGACGGGGGGATTCCAACCTTGAACCGTGGGGGTAGAGAGGTCGTTTCAATTATAGCAGTTCAACTTAACGGGAGGCATCTGACATAGAACCATGAAGGTAGACAGGCCGTTCCAAAACGATGGTTCAACTTTTTCATAATTGTAGTTGACGGGAGGATTCCGACCTTGAACCATGGGGGTAGACGAGCCGATTTCAAACTCGCCCACAAAACTCACACAAAATGTAAAACTTAAAAATAATTAATGGATAATATTTTTATTATAATTTTCCTAAATAATAATTTCCCATTTCGTCGGGCTACACGCTAATTACGAAAAAACATTTATTTTGTAATTTCCTTAAACACAAAATGGTTAATAAGTATAATGGGAGATATTATAACTTTTAGGTTCGACTTTAGTACATTGAAATTAACTACTCCATCTGTATCTTTTCATTAAGCTCATTTTACCTTATTTGGACATATCACGTACTATTCCATTAAGACCATTTCCTAAAATGAAAATGCACCATATATAAATAGTCCACTATAACTCATAAATTACAATATATGCCACTAAAAAGTAACTAACTTCATTCTCTATCCTACTTGATGAGACAAAAATATCCCCAAAAAATTACTCTATGTGTTCAACTTTATTATAAATAACTCATTTTCTTAACATGCGTGCCCGACCAAATAGCCTTAATTAAAAGATACGGATGGAGTACTACATGTTTGATCCAACACACGTGCCTGAGGTGCATGTATGTGGTTGTCATCATGTATGTTAGACGGTAATCATGTATGATACTCATGCATCCTCTATTCACCATGTTTATTGTATTAATTATGTATGCATATAAAAAAGTCAACGGAAAAGTCGTCGGCATTGATGTTGTTCGCCGCTGCTACAATTAGAGACGGAGCGAGGGGGATGGCAGGTGGTGGCGACCGCCCCCTCAAGTTTTCAATTTTTTGCCTATGTATACATGTATAGTGTTTACATATAGAATAAGTATAATAATATAAATATGTAGGATGAAAAATTGGGCTCCACTTAAATGTGTAGTTAGAATATAATAATATAAACAAGTTGGGCTCCACTAGGCCAATTAAATGGATATTTTCACAAATGAAAAGAATTAAAAAGAGTCGAATTTTAGCGGTGATGAATGGTAAGGGTGGAGGTGGTAGTGTTAATTCTTACAATTTCAAGGAGCAAAACATCATAATATCATATTTACTAAATTTTTAATTCTAAGATAATAATTTGACATTATTACTTATATTAAACACTAATTAATTTCTTTAAGAAATTCAATTATTCTTGTATTTTTTTATATCGATTCATAAAACAAAACAATGTATAAAACACTACATTCGTTTTCAATGATAATAAGAAATCTATTCTATACCTATTACAAACAGGCGAATTCTTATAAAATTGGGTTTACCTATTATATCCCTCTTATTATATTTATTAAAAGGGCAATATTGTAAGTATTAAATTTATATTCTAATTCAGCTTAAGTTTAAACTCAACATATATAAGAATTCTTCTCCTAATAAAAGTCTTCTAATATAATAGTATAACTTTATAATAAATTAATTATCATAAATAAAAGGTTATATGTGCAAAGGCACATATATCTCTACTAGTTCAATGAAGTGTTATGATAATTTAACTATAAATTTCTTTTTTTTTTTTGAATGTCCGTTCCCCCTAAACTAAAATTTCTGGCTGCGTCCCTAGCTACAATTGACCGTTTCCAAGTAGTTGATAGCCACCACGAAGTAGTCATGTAAGCTTTGAATAATAAAAAATAAAATAACAAAGAAGGAATAGGGCAACTATATAATTTTAAAAGATTTTAGGGTATTATTTTTCATTTATATATTTAGGGGTATTATTTATCTTTTGTTTTTAGTTTGGTATATTTTTTTAACTTTTCACTCATTAATTTTTTTGGGTAGGGCTATTTGGACACACTATGTCCACACATACAATGGTAAAAATACGGATTTGTCATAATTTGTTTAACTAATAATTTAATATCTTAGTTTCGACAATTTGGTTATTAATAAACATACATTTTTTCAATTTTAATTATAAAGTTCATCCAAATTTAAATTCACAAGTTTTGGAGTTGGGTGTGGATGAGAGTAAAATTTGGGAGCAGATGTGCGTGAGTAGGAAAGAAATTTTGAAGGCTATCGAACAATTCTTTTTCTATTTAAAGCACGTATTTTGAGATATAGTACGTCCAAATAGAATTATTGTAATTTTTTTATATATTTTAAACTAATTTCATTGAGGGTATATTAGTCAATAATTGGTATGGAAAGATGACACTGCTATATTTATTTATTTAAAAATAATACAAGTTGACTAGAAGTCATATATGCCAACTCATGTGAAAGAATTATTAGTTAATAATTGGTATAGAAAGATGACACTACTATATTTATTTATTTAAAAATAATACAGTCTTCTCTCCAACTACTACCATTAATACAGTCATTTATGCCAGCTCAAGTTGATTCGATCAGCTCCAACTTCATCCTCATCCTCATGGCCACAAACTGTATATCCACAACCGGCAGCTTAAACCTCTCATTTTTCAATCTTAGAGATTTATCATGGCAGCTTATGCAGCTCTGGTTTCTCTTATGCATATCATAGAGAAGATCGAGCATCATCCTTCTCCTCCAATCTCTCTCCACAAAGACCAAGTTGAATCTCTCACTGAAACACTCAACTTCTTGCAGGAATTTCTTGAGGGGTACCATTCCCCCTTTGACTACAGCGACGAAGCAGATCCCTTGGAGGTTCGCATTGCAGATGCAGCTCATGCGGTTGAAGATGTGATCGAAACGGAAATTGTGGACCGCATTGTTTACCAGTCCACAATTCTTGAGAAGGGAGACCACTTCAATGAAGATCTGCAGAAAGTGATAGAAGAAATGGAGTTGATCAAGAACGATGTGACGGAGATGGTTAGGGAGACCAAGGCTGCAGCTGAACCTCAATTCCACGGAATCAAGAAAAATGTTGCTGATGATGCTGGTGAGAGGAACAGTCATGATATGGTGGGGTGCGATGATGTGCTTCTTCAACTACTGGATAGGCTCACCGGAGGAGAATCCAGCCGCCAAATCATCCCTGTTGTAGGGATGGGTGGCATCGGTAAGACCACTCTTGCCAAAACTGTGTTTCGACACCCCCTTATTAAACATCATTTTGATGTTTCTGTGTGGGCTACAATTTCTCAAGATTATAATGTGAAGGGAACTATTGATGAAATTCTCTCTCAAGTTGGAGGGAAATCGAGGGATAAGAGTGAGGAACAATTAGGAGAAAAACTATACAAATATTTATGTGGTAGGAAGTATTTCGTCGTAATGGATGATGTGTGGGGTCTAGAGGTGTGGGACAAGATGAAATTTTACTTTCCTGAGTACAATAATGGGAGTCGAATAATGGTAACAACTAGAATGTCAAACTTGGCTGCCCAATTAACCAACGCTAATAACCTCCTTGATATGAAATTTTTAGATAAGGGTAGTGCTTGGGATTTGTTCTCTAAAATTGTATTTGGGGTAGAAAGTTTTCCAGTTGAACTCGAGCGAATTGGGAGGGGAATTGTGGAGAGGTGTAAGGGACTTCCTTTGTCGATTGTTGTGATTGGGGGTCTCTTGGCAAAATCCCAGCAGAACTCACAATATTGGCATGAGATAGATAGAAACTTGAGTTTGGAGAATTTGTTTGAGTATTTTGAAAACAAGTTATAACCATTTACCCGCCTATCTAAAGCCTTGTTTTTTGTACATGGGAACGTTTGAGGAAGATAGTGCAATTAGGGTCTCAAAACTCATTAGGCTATGGGTTTGTGAAGGATTTCTGAAGCCAATAAACAACAAAAGCCCGGAAACAATTGCTGAGGGGTACTTAAGGGAGCTAGTTGATAGAAATCTTGTTCTAGTAGATAAGTTGGGGGTAGTTGGGAATATGAAATACTGCAAAATGCATGATTTACTAAGAGATTTGTCTTTGAAAGAAGCTCAAAAACAGAGGTTTTATCACATTGTGAGCGATGATAGTTCTCGTGAAGGGGTAAGCAGCCATCGTCGTATTGTCGTTCGCAGAGGGTTTCATACCGACAGTTATATGCCACATGCGCGTTCTTATACAGGATATAGTAGTGAATTGCCACGTAGCTGTATATTGTTGAGGACACTGAATATAGGCAGCGCTTATGGTTCAGGCCACCATTCTCCAGTAGTTTTTCTTCATTTCGTAAATTCACGGTATGTTGATGCAAGAGTTAGAGCCGAACTGAACATAAGAATACTACCTTCTTCAATCAGTCAGCTTTGGAATCTGCACACACTAATTATTAGATCTTATCAGTATGATCGTAGAATTATTGCACCAATGGAAATTTGGAAAATGCCTCAACTTAGGCATGTCAAGTTCAGAGATAACGTAGAAATCCCAAATCCTCCCAGCAGCAAAGATGATGATGATGTTGTTGTGATGGAGAATCTGCATACGCTCAAAGGAGTGCGTAATCTGGATTTGAATGAAGAGGTGGTTAAAAGAGTTCCCAATATCAAGAAACTAAGGATATACTATGATAAAGATTGGGAAAGAAGCGGAGTGAATTATATTAGCTATCTTCATTCCCTGGAAAACTTATACACCAACACCTTTTATTCAAGTTCGGAAGTGCATCTGCAAAAGATCACTAGCTTTCCACATTCCCTCAAGAAGTTGACTCTGGACGTCTCACCATTTTTTAAGCTTGAAGGTATGTTGCAAAAGATAGGTTCGTTACCCTGTCTTCAAAAGCTCACATTAATGGGTGGTTTCTTCAATACATGCAAATGGGAAACAAGTGAAGGCCAATTCCCCAGCCTCAAGTTCATATCATTGTCCCATTGTGGCTATCTAGAAAACTGGACGGTGTCGGAGAGCTCCCACTTTCCACGCCTTCAGGAGATTTTCCTTTTTGACTTAAAAGGACCCACATTGGAGATTCCTTCAGAAATTGGAGATATAGCAACGCTCAAAAATATTGTGGTGGACAGTTGCAGTGAATCAGTGGTGCTGTCTGCTAAAAAGATAGCAGACGAACAACAGGATTTATGCGGAGATCTTCATGTCACAGCTATAGTACACAAAAAAGAAGAAGCGTTGCAAAGCTTGGCAGGTCCCAACTTTCGAGTTGAAGTGTATGGATGATTTTTGACAAACATTTTCTGATATTTGTGTTGAAGGGAATAAAGTTTTGGATTAAATTGCAAATCGATAATCCGTAGATGGTTGGTGGCTCTACTATCATCATCCTAGATTGTATATAATTTCGTTTATTTTATAACAACTTCAAAATGATTATCTTGTTTCTTTGTTTCTCTAGTTAATTTGTTGTTTATGTTAGGCATTATCCTTTCTTGATTGGATTGTTTTCCCATTAATTTTCCTAGGCCTCACTGTTCAAATTAACTTGTCAAGTCCTTGGGTTTAAGTTTTACACATATAATTACAATTTCTCTCAACTTTTCTGAATTGGGAATCTTGTTCTTCTGAGAAATGCTCCAACCTTCTAACTGTTCGATGAAACGCTACATAATAATATCAGCAAATTTAGTGTTGAACTTTATATAATTCATGCGAATTCCATCCTTGATTCAATTTTTATTTCCCACATAAATCCATCGGATTCCCCATGCTCTGAACCTTAAAGCCTTTTTTTTTTCGTTTTCTTCATCGCAATAGTTGTTGTTGTACAAGTTCACTTTGCAGTAAATATTTTTCACGAGAAAAATTATTGTGGAGTGTCTGAATTCTCTGCTATAGGTAATGATAGGCCCAATACAAGATAAGGTCCAGTTTCTTATTCTTTCCCTCCTTTAAAAAAAAGAAAAAGAAAAAAGAGCTCACTAGCTATTTTAGATTTAAATATTTAATCTAAATCAAATTTAATTATGATTTATTAATTCTTAATTTAGGATTTATCAAATATCCTAAAATACAATTTTAGCTGCGTATATAAATACATGTTGCACTGCATATGAGCTAACTGAAAAAAAAAAAAAAAAAAAAAAAGGGCCGTGCACGTTGCACGTGCCCCGCGCGGTCTCACATTGTGAGTATTATCTATTAGCCGGCCCCTGCCCCTAGCCACAATGTGAGTATTACACTTTAAACTCCACATAGCCACTAGCCGGCCCCTGCCACCACGACTTTTGTTGTCTCTCGTTCAGATTATGAAGACGAATTTTCACCTCATTGTACTAGTCTAAACTTTTCAGCTGTTATTACAAACTTCCCAGAAGTTGACGAACTAAAGAATCCTGACAAAATTGCAACACGTTTACGTAGTGAACAAGTCATAACAGCTCAACTTATGTAACATCAATGAATATTGCAACAAATACCACTCAACAAGAACAGTCAGTGTGAAGCAGAGCAAAGAGGAACAATATTATACTCAACTGAAATGACACAAGATTATCTGGGAAACAATAATATTCTCAAACTTGTATTATCAGCTGATGAGTTTGATTGCATTGTCATTAGCAAAGTTATGAAAGAGCGGAGAATAATAAGGTAACGGCAAAAACAAAATATATATCATATATATATATATATATATACATTATACAGCAGTTGAGCTTCCAAACATCCCTAGACTTGAGGTATGCAATATCAATTGATGATATTGATAATGGTAGCAAATGCAATTTGTGCTTAATAATTGGATACTGGAATGCATCACGATGGTCCAAATTGTGGTCATGTGTGGAACACGCATTGTTTAATGGAGTCTCGAAATCTAATTTCCATCTTCTCCCAAAACAATATCTCGATCTTCATCTTCCAATTAACCTCAGAAATCCTGCAGATTTAACGGAACAGTGTTGCTCGACATCCGTCATGCTTTCCGTCAGCCACGGTTCGAATTCTTCATTTTCGAGAATTTTATGTTCGTCTTTTTCTGATTTTAAATGATTTTTGGTGCATGCATCACAATTTTATTTTAGTTATTAAAAGGACTATTTTAACTAATTGGCTAATTCATCACAAAACCTTATCAATGTAAAACCAGTCTATCATGCTATTTGTTTTAATGTTTTTGCATTTTATCAAGTTGTAACAACCAGATTTCGAAAAAATAAAATAAAATTGTAACACCATTTTGTCATTACTTTGCCTAAGTCAAGCCACAACGTGATGATAATTGTTTATGAATTTTGACTAGCAATTCATAAGCTTTTAATTGATCTTGAAAAGTTGACACTACTATATTTATTTATTTTAAAAAATACTGCCTTCTTCAGTTTCTGTCCAACTGCTACCATATTATATACTGTTTTTGGCATCTTAATAAATACTTAAAACATCAAAATAATAATACAAGTTGATTAGAAGTCATATATCTATATATATATCTATATCTATATCTATATCTATCTATCTATATCTATCTATATCTATTCTATCTATATCTATATCTATCTATACCTATATAAAAAGTGTCTTGTTGAAAAAATTTGGTTTACCTATACTACCCTTATATATTATAATTGTATATAATTTGTATTCAATAAAGATTATGATAGTGTAAAGATATATATTTTTTAATTATTTGAGATAGGTATAGATTAGTTTTTAATTTATTGCTCTCTATAGTCGTATGATGAACCAGGCTTAGCTATTCTGCACTCAAGCTTATAGCTGCCAAACCAAGAGTATAGAGTATTTTCGTCTGAATCTGTAGTATACCCCGTTCAATCTTCCCAAGTGGACTGACCTGGCTCGACAATTGAAGGCTATCTTTCTACTCCTCCACCTCGCCATGAATTCCTTTTGCAGAAAAGATTCCCAGATCGTGATGTGAAGGATATTAACAGAAATCTCCACCTCAACTTCTAATCAATGATGTGATTTGAATGGCGGTACAAGGGGCCCGAATAGTTGATGAAGAGCCACCACAAAATGCAGTTTTCATGGAAAACATGGCCGCAGGGGATCCGCTTCGCCGCTGTGCCGAATCGGAGCCCCTCCTTGCAAACTGCATTCACACTGGCTGTCGCCGCCTTCGGCCGTAGCCGCCGTCAGAATTTCATCGAGCAGGCGGCCAGCAGATTCGGCAGATCATACGTCACCATGTTCTGAGCAAATATGGCTCGTCGGAGGTGGTGAGGTAGCGTTCATGGCAGCTTTTCAGGCAGATCACGTGCGGATTGTCGTTGACGAGTTTCACGTGCCACCTCGCCTTCCTCGATGCGCCGTCGCTACTCTGCCAGACGGTTTCGTCGTCGGCGACTAGGTATTTTTCGAGGTGGCTTTTCAGCCTCACGGCTTTCGTACTGTTGAAGAACTCCATGATATATGTATGTGTGAGTGATGAGTTTGGTTTGGAAAAGCTATTGTTTGTGTTTGAATTTGTGTGATTTAAAGGGTTAACAATAAAGAATTCATAATTGACTTAGATATGAAATTTCGAAGATGCTTAGGCGGTTGGAATTATTGATGACTTGTACCTTGAGAGACTACATTGAATTTGCTTGCATTCTCAAAGAAGATGAAATGGTTCTATTTGTGGCCGTTTAATGGAGGGAGGGGGTTAGGGGAGGCTGATGTGGCAGACATGTGGCGTTCAGGCTCATCATGTGCTGGGGCATGTGATTTAGCCCGTTCGGGTAAAAAATTGTCCTACGGGTGCAATACTTAATTGATAGTTTCCTCAAATCGAGGCCCGTAGATAAGGTGTCCTGAATGTGCAATACCCCCTATTTAAGTGTCGTGAAAAACCTCTAGCTCAACATATCCTTACACCTACATCTAAATAAGCTTTATTTTGTATTGAAATTTACAAAATCATTAATTATTTTAATTTATATCCTAATAGATAACTATCATTATCTATTGTAGAATTGCTCATCTATGTTAATACCCACAAAAAAGATTGAAAAATAAAACATGTTAGAATTCTAATTCTAATTATAAAGAGTAAATTACCTTCATTCTTTTCTCTTTTGACATCTTTCAATTGACTACAACA
This sequence comes from Schizonepeta tenuifolia, assembly GCA_029490685.1. NCBI lineage: Eukaryota > Viridiplantae > Streptophyta > Magnoliopsida > Lamiales > Lamiaceae > Schizonepeta > Schizonepeta tenuifolia. The sequence goes on from CM055957.1 coordinate 87,701,104, forward strand.
ATCTATGGATTTTCTATGGCAAGGCTATTTGATTTTTTCCCAACAACATATTTTGAAGGTAAAGATCGTCTAACATTATTGCTCAAGTTGATTACATTTATGGATCACAATCTTGCGTCATATGGAGTATTTAGGGATTTTTTTCATCAATTCAACCTATGTTCCTAAGTTTTTTTTAGAACTTTGACTAACTATTGTAAAGAAGTTATACCTTGTGTGTGTGTGTGTGTGTTTTATATAGGTACTAAGTAATATAAGAGGATTTGCAATAAAAGATTTATAAGTAGGTCAAAGATCTTTCACAATAAATCTGAAGATTTTACGTCTTGGACATGAACTGAATTGTGGAAAGAATTTGAATACAAAGGTCTGAAAACTAATAATGATGGATAGCAAGGTAATAAATTAACTTATTGCAAATTCGTACAATTTCATTTAGATTATCCATTATTTACTGGTGTTACACATTAAATTCAAATAAATTATGTTAATCAAATACTATTTTACTTGCACTATTTGCAGGTGTACGTGCAAATTGGAGCAACAATTTTCAATAATGATATTACCAATTTGATCCAAAAGTTTGTGATTAACAAGACATATTTAATCTCTAATGGAAAGGCTAAAAACGTTAAGAGTGCCATTGGTTCCGATTCTCCGCATCTTTGGTTAAGAGAGAATGTGACTCTATGTCTTACGTGATTACTCCGATTAAACAGGAAGGGAAGAAGCGAAAAGGTCAGCTAACTCGAACTCCTGACTTCCTGCTAATGACAGCGAGCAACAAGGAAAGAGTAAAAACAAAGCCCATACAACACCCCATTTGGTTGACAAACATAGTCCCTGTCAAGAAGAATGGGAAAATCCGAATGTTTCCAAGTATCCATCTTGAAAAGGAATTGATACTCAATAGGTACAGCGTTGCAAGAGAAGCACCTTACGAGATTGAATATGATATACAATACAATTTTGTGGAGTTTGAAGACATTAGATTAGAACTCAACAAAGAAGGTCACATTGGTAAGTGTAATAAATTTTTATTGAGAAGTTAGCATTATACAATTAATACATATTTCTATCACAAATTATTTTCAGTTGTTAAATATGATTATATATTCAAATTTATAATAATAATAATAATAATAATAATAATAATAATAATAATAATAATAATAATAATAATAATATGTACAACATTAAAACTAAACAGATATGTTAGGAGTTTTGGTACAAATAAAAGAAAATCAAGTGTATACTAATGCAACTATGGAAACATTGAAGGTTGTGACACACATAACTCCTATGGACAAAAGGTAATTAAGTAATTTACAAAATTTGGTTCACCTATTATATCCGTATTGTATATAAACTTTAAGAAAATTCAGAATTTCCTTATTATAGTTCAATTATATGTTTACAGATCTCAATTTATGGAAATCACTCTCGAGGAAGATGTGGCAAAAAATGAAGGAAATCAACTTCAACAAATTATTGGACAAAGGCCAATGATTGCAGTCACAAATGTCACTCGGAACAAAAAAATCTGGTAAAATAGTTTAAATTATGCATTATATTCACATAATCAAACATACCTTTCTATATACATACTTTTAAGTCTCATGAAATTATAAAATATCTCGAGATCCGTATTACAAATCAGACCAACAAGCGAAGAGATTCAACCATTGACCAAATTGTAAGCATTGCAACATAGTTTTAATATTATTTTAAATAGTAACAAATATAAATTGTTAATTGTTGTGTTTTCTATAGATCTTTTGATATTTACAACCCACTGAAACTTGCTAAAGAATGGCACGTGCAAAGGAGGTGACTTTTAAAGATCTTATGGAAAAACAACTTCTGAGGTAATCTCTTTACTTTTCTCGTTTTGTTATATTGAAAGTGTAAAATTTTGTAAGTTTTGCTAACTGGCATTATGCGGGATCTACACGTAATTAAGCAATCGAAGCAATTGACAACCCCTAATATTAGGTGAACACTAAATTGTAGCAACTTTAACAAATTTGTTTGGAATCGTAATAGTCAGGGTAATGCACTAATTTGACTTGTGAATCAATCTCCAATCAATCGTGCATCTTAAATTTATTCCAACAATATTGATAACTTGCAGCAACATGCTCTTTTAATACGCAGATATTAATAACTTGCAGCAACATGCTCTTTTAATACGCAGATATTGCTCCGTAGCAAGGTGGTGCAATATAGGAGGAAAGATATATATAGTCTGAATTTGTTTAAAGTCAAAGACAAACAAAAATTTATGGTTCAAAATAATTTGATTAATTTTCAAATAGAAAGTTTTACTCGTTATACTAATTAATAATATAGTAGTATCATACTTTATAGCTACTATCGAGCAGTCTACCATTCTACCATACATGAGTATAATTCTATGTCAAACGTCCATTACAATAATAAAGATTATGATCATAATATTCCTAAAAAAATTAATAATGTAGCAATCCATCTATTCCAACCTCTTAATTTATATGTACACACTACAATTTTTTATTTTTTGTCTTATGATGATAGGATGTTCCCTATTGTTTAACATGGTGACTACACTGCACACAAATCACCATGTTTGATGAGGTTGCAAGTGTCTATGCAGCATGCACTGTAGATGAATATATTTGGTCAATTCGTGAGGTCAATTATAAATTAATAGTTACAAAAATAATTAAATAGTTTATTGCATTATGAATTTTATAACAACTTAATTTTCCTAGAGTGAAAATAAATATACATACTATCGCGCTCTATGCATCCAAACACCAACTGAATTACGATTTATAACAACTCTCAAGTCTGTCAACCATAATGGTAGGGGAGATCTGGACATTGAATGCAATAAAGATAATAGAATTTATGTATAAGATTGATGCTCAATGGATTGAAGAGACAAATCCAACTCAAAACGAAGAGCGGAAAGATTCACTGTGGAAAATCCTAAAAACTCTGAGACAAGGAAGGAGATTGGAGACTGCTTTGAAATTCCAAGTGATGATGATCAAGTGTCATTGGCCAAAGTTATCTCAAAAAGTCAAAGAAAGAAAACACCAACACCAATCATCAAGATCAAACAAGAAAAAATATAAAATGAACAAAAAATCAATAACTTATTTTTTACTCGTGTTTCTTTTAAGAACAATAAGTTTTAATTTTTTTCCCATTTATGTAATAATGTTTACATTTTACTAATAAATTTATATATTAACAATACCTAATCACTACTTTGACGATATTTAAAATTTATAATCACTCTGCCTTGTATCGAAAAACACGGGAAAAGAAACTGGTTTCACGTGCAACGCACGTGTGTTTCTACTAGTACCTATATAAAAGTGCGTTGTTGAAAAAAATTGGTTTTCCTATACTACCCTTGTTAATATATATATTATCATCATTATATATATAGTATTATATAATTGTATATAATTTGTATTATATAAAGATTATGATAGTGTAATAGATATATATTAAGATAATTCATATATTATCATTGATAAAAAATATATTTTTTTAATTATTTGAGATAGGTATAGATTAGTTTTTTATGACAATTAATATAAGGATTGAAAAAGAGTATCTAATTTATTGGTCTGTGTAGTCGTTTGATGAACCAGGCTTCTTAGCTATTCTGCACTCAAGCTTATAGCTGCTAAACCAAGAATATATTTTCTTCTATATCTGACTCGGCAATTGAAGGCTACCTTTCTATTCCTCCATCTCGCCATGAATTCCTTTTGCAGAATAGATTCCCAGATCCTGATGTGAAGGACTCGACCAATCTATCAACAGAAATCTCCACCTCAGCTTCTAATCAATGATGTGATTTGATTGGCGGCACGAATAGTTGATGGAGAGCCACCGCAAAATGCAGTCTTCATGGAAAACATGGCCGCAGGGGATCCGCTTCGCCGCTGCGCCTAATCGGGCCCCTCCTTGCAAAGTGCACACTGGCCGCCGCCGCCTTCTGCCGTAGCCGTCGTCAGAATTTCATCAAGCAGGCGGCCAGCAGATTCGGCAGATCATATGTCACCGAGTTCTGAGCAAATAAGGCTCGTCGGAGGCGGTGAGGTAGCGTCCATGGCTGCTTTTCAGGTGGATCACGTGCGGATTGTTGTTGACGAGTTCCACATGCCACCTCACCTTCCTCGACGTGCCGTCACTGCTCTGCTGGACGGTTTCTTCGTCGTCATCGGGGACAAGGTATTTTTCGAGGTGGCTTTTCAGCCTCACGGCTTTCGCATTGTTGAAGAACTCCATGATATATGTGTGTGTGTGTGTGTTTGATGAGTTTGGTTTGGAAAAGCTATTGTTTGTGTTTAAGCATCCGGTTTCCGTTGTTTAGATTTGTATGATTTAAAGGGTTAACAATACAGAATTCATAATTGACTTAGATATGAACTTTCGAAGATGCTTAGGTGGTTGGAATTATTGACTTGTACCTTGAGAGACTGCATTGATATTTGCTTGCATTCTCAAAGAAGATGAGCAGATTTAGGGTTCTACAATTTGAGGGAAAAATTTTAGGTCAAAAAGGTTCTATTTGCAGCCATTTAATAGAGAGGGAGGGTTAGGGGAGGGTGAGAGGAGGCCGAGGTGGTAGACATGTAGCGTTTAGGCTCATCACGTGCATGGGGCGTGCGATTTAGCCCGTTCGGGCCATAAATTGTCCTATTGGCGCGATACTTAATTGATAGTGTCCTCAAATTGAGACTCGCGGATAAGGTGTCCTGAATGTGCACTCCTGAATGTGCACTACCCCTTATTTAAGTGTCCTGAAAAAAGCGTCTAGCTCAACACATCCTTACACGTGCATCTAAATAAGCTTTATTTTGTATTGAAATTTACAAATTCATTAATTATTATAATCCTTATCCTAATAGATAACTATCATTATCTATTGTAGAATTGCCCACATAAAAGATTGAAAAATAAAACACGTTACCTTCATTCTTTTCTCTTTTAACATCTTTCAATTAACTGCAACAATCTATGGATTTTCTTTGCCAAGGCTGTTTGATTTTTTACTAACAACATATTTTCAAGGTAAAGACCGTCTAACATTATTGCTCAAGTTAATTACGTTTACGGATCACAATTTTTATATCCTTATGGCTCGCATCAGATGGAGTATATAAGGATTTTTTTCATCAATTCAACCTATATCCCTAAGTTTTTTTTTTTAGATCTTTGACTTACTATTGCAAAGAAGTTATATCCCAAATATGTAGTTTCATATTAATGATAAGAATTATCTGCATATTCCACTACAACTTTCCTTTCTATTGTGAAATATATACGTAGGAGCTAATCGTAATAAGATGACCATAACTTTACCACATCTTAAAAATAGGACTTTATAATTTATTTTTTCGGCACAAGCACTCCCATTTCGGGCTTTTTGGGCTTTTTTACACATGTAACTCACAGATAGAGCCCGACGCCAGCGTGGACGTGCCACATCACAATTGGGTTTCAGAATAAGGTTGAAAATTTAAGTGGGGCGTAGGAATTGGGTATGGTAGGGTTTGAAAAGAAATTGGGGATGGAGGAGATGAGAATGTTTTGAAAAGAAATTGAGGCGTAGGATGTGTATGGTCCCGTTCATTTTACAGAAGCTAGGCTTCTTCTTCATGTGTAAAATTATTCAAATTAGTTATGAAACCCAATTGTGATGTGGCACGTACACGCTGGCGTCGGGCTCTATCTGTGAGTTACCTGTGTAAAACAGCCCAAAAAGCCTGAATGGAGTGCTTGTGCGAAAAAAAATAATTATTGGCCTACTTTTCAAGATGTGGCAAAGTTATGTAGTAATAATATACCTTGTGTGTTTTTTTATGTATGTATAAAATAATGTCAAAGGATTTGACAATAAGAAGTTTACAAGTAGGTCAAAGAGCTTTTACAATAAATATGAAGATCTTACATCTTGGACATGAAGTGATTGTCGAAAGAATTTCAATACAAAGGTGTGGAAACTATGGATAGCGAGGTAAGAAATTAGCTTATTCCAAATTTGTACAATTTCATTTAGATTATCCATTATTTACTGTTGTTACACATTAAATTCAAATAAATTATGTTAATCAAATACTAATTACTTGCACTATTTGCAGGGTGTGCAAATTGGAGCAACAATTTTAAATAATGATATTATCAATTTTATCCAAAAGTTTGCGATTAACAAGATGTATTTAATCTCTAATAAAAAGGTTAAAAATGTTAATGTAATGTTTCCAAGTATCGATCGTGAAAAGGAATTTATACTCAGTAGGTACAGCGTTGCAAGAGACGCACCTTACGAGATTGAACATGATATACAACACAATTTTGTGGAGTTTGAAGACATTGAATCAGAACTCAACAAAAAAGGTCATATTGATAAGTGTAATAAATTTTTATTCAGAATTTAGCATTATACAATTAATACATATTTTTATCACAAATTATTTTCAGTTGTTAAAAATGATTATATATTTTTTATAATAATAATAATATTACAACATTAAAAATACACAGATATTTTAGGAGTTTTAGTACAAATAAAAGAAATCAAGTGTTTACTATGCAACTACAGGAGCATTGGAGGCTGTGAGAGACATAACTCTTGTGGACAAAAGGTAAGTAATTTACAAAATTTGGTTCACCTATTATATCCGCATTGTATATAAATTTTAAGAAAATTCAGAAATTCTTTATTATATATAGTTTAATTATTGTTTTCAGATCTCAATTTATGGAAATCACTCTCTCGGAAGATATGGCAAAAAATGAAGGAAATCAACTTCAACAAATTATTGGACAAGTACTAACAATTGCAGTCATCTCGAAAGAAAAAAATCTCGTAAATTAGTTTAAATTATGCATTATATTCACATAGTCAAACATAACAATGTGCCTTTCTAACTACATACTTTTAGGGCATATGAAATTACAACATTTCTCGAGATGCGTATTACAAATCAGACCAACAAGTGAAGAGATTCAGCCAATGACCAAATCGTAAGCATTGCAACATAGTTTTAATATTCTTTTAAATAGTAACATAAATAAATTGTTAATTTATATTGTTGTGTTACAACCAATTGAAAATTGCTAAAGAATGACACAATGAATGACACGTGCAAAGGAAGTGACTCTTAAAGATCTTTTGGAAAAACAACTTCTGACTCAAGTAATCTCTTTACTTTTCTCGCTTTGTTATATTGAAAGTATAAAATTTTGTATATTTTGCTAACTGGTATTATGCGGGATCTACACTTAATTAAGCAATCAAAGCAATTGACAACCCCTAATATTAAGTGAACACTAAATTGTAGCAGCTTTAAAAAATTTGTTTGGAATCATAATAGTCGGGGTAATGCACTAATTTGCCTTGTGAATCAATTTCCAATCAATTGTGCATCTTAAATTTATCCTACAATATTGATAACTTGCAGCAACATGCTCTTTAATACGAAGATATTGCTCCGTAGCAAGGTGGTACAATATAGGAGGAAAGATATGTATGAGTGTGAGTTTGTCTCAAGTAGAAGACAAACAAGTATTTATGGTTCAAAATAATTTGATTAATTTTCAAATAGAAAGTTTTAGTCATTATACTAATTAATAATATAGTAGTATCATACTTTACAGCTATTACCGAGTAGTCTACCATTCTACCATACATGAGTATAATTCAATGTCGAACGTCCATTACAATAATAAAGATTATGATCATAATATTCCTAAAAATATTAATAGTGTAGCACTCCATCTTTTACAATCTCTTAATGTATATGTACACACTACAAATTTTTATTTTTTATGTCTTATGATATGATGTTCCCTATTGTTTTACGGGAATTATTGATAGAGTTGAGATCAAATCATCAATATGGTATGATTCCTGCAAAAAATGAAACAAATCATGCCCAAAGAGTGTTGGAGTTAGTGTATGCAGAAAGTGCAATAAGGAAGTTCTTGAGACGACTCCAATGTAAGTGGAAATTAAAATTTACAAAAGTTTAATATATTTCTAACGAATAAATATTCATTATTTGTGCAATTTCAAATACACAATCACCCTAAGTATTAAACATGGTGACTACATTGCACAAATCACCATGTTTCATGAAGTTGTAGCTGTCTATGTAGGATGCATTGTAGATGAATATATTTTGTATTATGAATTTTATAACAAATTAATTTTCCTAGGGTGGAGATGAATCTACATACTATCTTGCTCTAAGCATCCAAAGACCAACTAAATTACAATTTATGACAACTCTCAAGTCTGTCAATTAAAATTGTAGGGGAGATCTGGATATTATAATGAATGCAATAGATAGAATAGAATCCATGATATGATTGATACTCCATGGATTAAAGAGACAAAATGAAGAGCATTAAGATTCACTGGAAAAACCTAAGGAGACTAGATTGGGACGGAAAAAGAAATCAGCTACGGAGTTGCAGTCTATTGAAGGACAAGAGAAGAAAAAAAGAAAAATTATAAAAAGATTGAATACTGCTTTGAATTTCCAAGTGAATCAACTGACATTGGCCAAAGTTATCTCAAAAAGTCAAAAGAAAGAAAACATCAACTCCAATCATTAAGATCAAAAAAGAAAAAATATAAAATGAACAAAAATCAATAGCTTAGTTTTTTACTCGTGTTTCTTTTAAGAACAATGGTTTAAATTTTTTTCCCATTTATATGTAATATTGTTAACATTTTACTAATAAGTTCATTATATTAACAATACCTAATCACTACTTTGTTATATTTAAAAATTTAATCTCTCTGCCTTCTATCGAAGAACATGGGAAAAGAAATTGGTCACAATAAATAGATAGTTCATTACATAATAAATTCAAGTACTGATTATTTTATTTTAACAAATTTATTTGTACATGGTGAAAGTGATTCTCCATATTATTGAGGCCTGAACTCATAAGATTATATACTTGAGTACGCTTCATAACCACGGTCAGGTACGCAACATTTGTAAAGAGAAAAAGATTCCCAAAAAAGTTTCAAGATTATCAAGGAAAGAATGAAGATTGCATTAACATACCAAGCACTAGCGATGACGATCAACCATTGGATAAAGTGCTCTCAAAAAGCTAAAAGAAGAATAAATGCTCTCTAGCAGTGAAGATCAAAAAAGAAAAATTTAATATGAATATATTCACACATTATTTCTATTTTTTGCCTTTTTCTTTTCTCCAAATATTACTTCATAATTTAGTTTTAGTTTTGACACTTTCATTTCAAATTTTTGTTTTAGTATTTTACTTTAATTTTTTTCCAATATTATGAATTTCTCAATTGAAAATCACATTACCAACTATTTAAAATATGAAGAATATTTATAACATATGTAATAATATTTTAAAATAAAAGAAAAGGGATTCACGTGCAACGCAGTGCACTTCTACTAGTATATATATAAAGATAGAGGTACTCTCCCCTGCGACCTGCCGCCAGCCATGCGACCAGGTCCGGGTCGGGTTGACCCGTTGACCCGGTCAAAATTAATTTTATTTTTTTTATTTCCGAATTTTTTTAATTTCAGTTTTATTTTTTTTTCGGGCTCCGCCTTCGGCTCTTATTTTACGGCTCCGCCTTCGCTCTGATTACTAATATAAGGATAATCGTCGAGCAACAATTTGGATTTTTTCGGCTAGCTTCAAGGCCTTCGGCTCCCCTCGCTCGAATCTTGACCAAAGAAGAAACGACAAAAAAAAAAAAAACGAAGAGGCAAACAAGAAAAATGGTAGAAAAGAAAATGTGGAATTTAAAAAAAAAATTGAAATAAAAACTGAAAATAAAAAAATTATCGGAAAAAAAGGAGTGGCGCGTGCACCCCACGAGCCCCACGCACGGTCGCATGCGACCTGCCGTAAACAAGTATTTGCCATATATATATATGCCAGCTCATGCAAATCTGGTTTCTCTAATTATGATTTGTTTTCTCGATTTATTAGAATTAAAACTTAAATATATTGGGACCATGCAAGATTACCAAAATATTTGATTGAGAGATTTAAATAAGTTTTTTCATATTTTAATGTAAATATTTCTCAATATTACATTTCAATTTTGCACTTAAATTTTGAGGTTAAGTTGAATGATAAAAATTTATTTGTACGAATCATGTGCTTTATAAGGGAGATAAATCGATTTATTTATCACGAATGCAAGGAATGGTTAGATATTGACCAAGCATGGTCTGATCATAGTGGCCTAATATTCAGCATGCACGGATCAAACGTTAAGCTCAATCAGAATTCAATTGGATCGTATCCAATTCATAGTAATTTGCATCAAACAATTTTCCATAGTTAATAACATAATCTGCAGGTCCAAAAAAATTTCAAGATGGTAATGAAGTTGAGGAGTCGAGTGATGGGGGTTTTACGGGGACACCATTTTTGTTTTAATTTGGTGTTGAACTAATCAAACTAATTTTAATCACATTTTCACAATTAAATTCCCAATATTTTTTGTTATGCACAAGTTTACATTTACATATTTGTACATGCATTTACAATTTCGTAATATTATCTTTCAATATAATATAATAATGACCGTGCGGATGCACACCGTGAAAATTCTAGGAAATAATTGAGCAGATCCTTGATAATTTAAGTCAGTATAATCTTGATTTAGTTTCTTTGTTATTTTACTTATTAAAAAGACTATTTTAACTAATGGGCTAAATCCTGACAAAACCTTATCAATGGAAACCAATCTACTCCCTCCGTCCACGAAATGGTTGTCATATTGTGGACGATACGAGTTTTAAGAAAATGGTAGGCAGTAGTGAATTATAGTGAGTATTGTTGTGAGTGGAGTAGCAAAAGTGGCGACCATTTCGTGAACAAAGAGCGAGTATTATTTAATGCTTTGCATTTCAACAAGTTGTAAGACTATCCACATCGCGGCTCGAGCAAGGGTGCTCGAGCCGATTTCGAGTAGGGGGGTGCTCAAGACCACTGCGTGGCGGAGGAGACGAGCTCGAGCACAGCTCGAGCATGCGCGTGCATTACACGCGCTTACGATTAAAAAAAAAAAAAAAAAAAACCATCACGCGCGTGCGCCAACGTTAAAAAAAATTAAATATCCAACGGTTGGATTCGAAGCCGGCAACGGCTAGATAGATGCGATTTTTTTTATTTTTTTTCTTTTTACCACCTATAAATACTCTCTTCACCTCTCTCATTTTCACAACTCTCATTTTATTTTCATGTCTCAAAATCTTTCCTCTTCCACAATTCTTCAAGCAAACCTTCTCAAAAAATAATTATGGATCCCAACAACCCATATTCGTCGGCGTGGTATCCCGACATGTCCGACGACGCGAATTTCTTCACGAGGGCGGGGCTTGATTCAATCAACCTCAACACCGCCGCCTCCGCCGAATCCTACCCGCCGTTCTCCCCGGACTCCGACAGTTCGGCGACAAACACCGAGGATCGCATCATTTTGGCCCCGCCGCCGTCCCAGCCCGCTGCCAGAGGAAGGAAAAAGAAGGGGAAGGGCAAAGCCGTTGACACCTCTGCCGCCGCTGCCGCCGAAGATGACGAGGAACCCGTCCGGTCCAAGCGACACAACTACACGGACGAACAAGCCACCTACATTGCACAGATTTGGGTGGAGGAGACCAACAACTCCATCGTCGGATGCGACCACTCCGGCGAGAGATATTGGAGCGCTATCCAAGAGCGCTTCAACCGGAGGTTCAATTTGGCTCTCAACAAGAAAGCCGTGAGGAGCATCTTCGGCCGCATCCAAACCGCCGTGAAACACTGGATGTCGGCTTGGCAGCAGGCAAATGCTCGCCGGCCAAGCGGCGTCGATGACGAGTTTGTAAAAAACCAGGCCCAACAGATCTACCAGGCAAATGCTCAGGCGCTTACCTTCCGCTATTTCACGGCGTGGGAGATCCTCAGGGAAAACCCCAAGTTCCACCTAGCCAATTTCCCAGACGTAGAGTCTATGAAGAGGACGAAGACTATGGCGGAGGGCAACTACACATTCTCTCAATCCCAGCCGTCGGCACAGTCCACCGAAGGAGAAAGCGCGCCTTCCCAACCGGAGGGTCGAGATGCGGCAAGGGCCAGGGCAAGGGGCAAAGGAAAGAAGCCGGTCGAAGGGTCGTCCCAGTACGATTCCGTCATGGATCGAGTTAGCTCCCGACTTAGCCAGTTCGTCGAGGCCAAGCATGAGATCGCGGTGGCGATGCGGGAATCAGCTCGGGCGAAGATGGAAAGTACACGCCTCAAGTCCAAGTATCTTCAGCAACGACGTGATCAGATGGACCTGGATATTGTCTCCAGGGACACGAGATTTATGACGCCGGAGCAGCAGGAAGTTCACCGGAAGATGGTGGAGGAGGTGAAGGCACGGGGGTGGGCCTAGTTTTTTTAAGTAATTTTTAGTTTTATGTATTATTTTTTTTAATTATGTAGTGTTTTTTTTTTATTGTCAACGGAATGTAATTTTCCAATTTTCAAATATTAATGGAAAATTCGTATTATTTATTAATTAGTGTATTTTAATTTATTTACAAATAGATGAATTAATTTAATAAATATCCAATGGGGAATTTTTTAATATTAAAGATAGAGCACCCTTGCGTTGCAGGGGTAGAGTGCTCTAAGGGTGCTCGAGTGCTAGAGCACCCCTTAGAGCACCCTTAGGGTGCTCTAAGGGATGTGGATAGCCTAACAACCACATTTCGAAAAAAGAATAAAAAAAAATGTAACAACCATTGTCATTACTTTGCCTAAGTCAAGCCAGAACGTGGTTGTTTATGAATAAATGACTAGCATGTCTTCTTCAATTTCTGACCATTAAATCATCAAAATAAGAATACAAGTTGATTAATTATAGAAGTCATATATGCCAGCTCATGCAGTTCTGGTTTCTATAATTATGAATTAAAATATTATCGAATCGATCAGCTCCAACTTCATCCTCATCCTTCTATATATTTTCCTTCTCATAGCTACAAATTGTATACTCACACAACCTGCAGCTTTATTAAACCCCTCATTTTTCAACCTTACAAACTGTAAAAAAACAGTTGAGTTGTTAGAGATTTAAACCCCATATTTTTCAACCTTACAAACTGTGAAAAAACAGTTGAGTTGTTAGAGATTTATCATGGCAGCTTATGCAGCTCTGCTTTCTCTTATGCATATCATACATAAGATCGAGCGTCATCCTTCTCCTCCGATATCTCTCCACAAAGACCAAGTTGAATCTCTCACCGAAAAAGTCAACTTCTTGCAGAAATTTCTTGAGGGGTACCATTCCCCCTTTGACTACAGCGACGAAGCAGATCCCTTGGAGGCTCGCATTGCAGATGCAGCTCATGCGGCTGAAGATGTTCTCGAAACGGAAATTGTGGATCGCATTCGTAGCCAATCCACAATTCTTGGGAAGGTAGCCAATCTCTCTAAGCTCTTGCTTGCATACAAATGCGCAGGTACCAGACACCACTTCAATGAAGATATGCAGGAAGTGATAGAAGAAATGGTGTTGATCAAGAAAGATGTGACGGAGATGGTTAGGGAGAAGGCTGCAGTCGAACCTCAGTTCCACAGAAGCGTCTCCGCTGATTATGCTGGTGAGAGGAGCAGTCATGAGATAGTGGGATGCGATGATGTGCTTCTTCAACTACTGGATAGGCTAACCGGAGGAGAATCCAGCCGCCAAATCATCCCTGTTGTAGGGATGGGTGGCATCGGTAAGACCATTCTTGCCAAAACTGTGTTTGGACACCCACTTATTAACGAGCATTTTGATGTTAGTGTGTGGGCTACAATTTCTCAAGATTATAATGTGAAGGCAACTTTTGATGAAGTTCTCTCTCAAGTTAGGGGGAAATTGAGGGATACAAGTGGGATCTCAAATAATATCAGTGAAAAAGAATTAGGAGGAGAACTACACAAATATTTATGTGGTAGGAAGTATTTGGTTGTAATGGATGATGTGTGGAGTCTTGAGGTGTGGGACAAGATGAAATTCTACTTTCCTGAGTACAATAACGGTAGTCGAATATTGGTAACAACTAGGATGTCAAATTTGGCTACCCACTTAACCAACCCTAATAGCATCCTTGATATGAAATTTTTAGATAAGGGTAGTGCTTGGGATTTGTTCTCTAAAATTGTATTTGGGGAAGAAAGTTTTCCCGTTGAACTTGAGCGAATTGGGAAGGGAATTGTGGAGAGGTGTAAGGGACTTCCTTTGTCGATTGTTGTGATTGGGGGTCTCTTGGCAAAATCCCAACAGACCCAACAATATTGGCATGAGATAGAGAGAAACTTGAGTTGTGTGAATGATGAGTATTGTTTGAGTATACTGAAAACAAGTTATAACCATTTGCCCGCCTATCTAAAGCCTTGTTTTTTGTACATGGGAATGTTTGAGGAAGATACGGCAATTTGTGTCTCAAAACTCATAAGGCTATGGGTTTGTGAAGGATTTCTTAAGCAAATAAACGACGAGAGCCATGAAACAATAGGTGAAGAGTACTTAAAGGAGCTAGTTGATAGAAATATTGTTCTAGAAGATAAGTTGGGGGTACTTGGGAATATGAAATACTGCAAAATGCATGATTTACTAAGAGATTTGTCTTTGAAAGAAGCTAAAAAACAAAGGTTTTATCATGTTGTGAGTGATGATAGTTCTCGTGAAGGGGCAAGCAGCCATCGTCGTATTGTTGTTCGCGGAGGGTTTCATAGCGACAATTATATGCCACATGCGCGCTCTTATACAGGATATAGTAGTAAATTGCCACGTAGCGGTAGATTGTTGAGGACACTGAATATAGGCAGCGCTTATGGTTCAGGCCACCATTCTCCAGTAGATTTTCTTCAATTCGTAAATTCACGGTACATTGATGCAACTATTAGTTTCGGAGTGCACAGCAGAATACCTTCTTCAATCATTCAGCTTTGGAATCTGCACGCACTAATTATTACATCTCACTCAAGTTATTGTATTATTGCACCAATGGAAATTTGGAAAATGCCTCAACTTAGGCATGTCGAGTTCAAATATGAATTAGAAATCCCAAATCCTCCCAGCAGCAAAGATGATGATGATGTTGTTGTGATGGAGAATCTGCATACGCTCCAAGAAGTGCGTAATCTGGAGTTAAATGAAGAGGTGGTTAAAAGAATTCCCAACATCAAGAAACTAAGGGCTATTTACTATGATAAAGATTGGGAAAGTAGCGGAGTGAATTGTATTAGCTATCTTCATTGCCTGGAAATCTTACACTTCCGCGCCTTTTGTTCAAGTTACGAAGCGTATCCGCAAAAGATCACAATCAGCTTCCCACATTCCCTCAAGAAGTTGACTCTAGAAGTCACATTTGATTGTGAGCTTGACGACATGTTACCAAAGATAGGTTCGTTACCCCATCTTCAGAAGCTCACATTAGAATTTGGTGTCTTCAGAAGAGGCAAATGGGAAACAAGTGAAGGCCAATTCCCCAGCCTCAAGTCACTAACATTGCGCAGTTGTGGCAATCTAGAAAAATGGACGGTGTCGGAGAGCTCCCACTTTCCACGTCTTCAGGAGCTTCGCCTTGTTAAATTAGACGGCCCCACATTGGAGATTGCTTCAGAAATTGGAGAGATAGCAACGCTCAAATGTATTGTGTTGGAGCATTGCAGTAAATCAGTGGTGCTATCTGCTAAAATGATAGCAGACGAGCAAGAGGATTTATGCGGAGATCTTCAGGTTAGAGCTCTAGTACGCTGGAACGAAGTAGCGTTGCAAAGCTTGTCAGGTCCCAACTTTCAAGTTCAAGTGTTTGGTTTTTGACCAGAAAAATGTGCAAGATCCATTTTATTTTGGAGTTTCTGAATTCTCTGCTATAGGTCCCAATACAAGATGATGCCCAACGTAGATTTACTTGTTAGGCTGCTAGCCCAGCGGGGAGAGCGCCTCCCTTCAATAATAAACACTTTGTATTTTGCTAGTTGGTTCGAGTTTCTTATTTTTTTTTAAACATTACATTTCTTCATGTCAATGATTACTTTTTCTTACGACAATAATTACTTGACAAAATAACTAAAAGTACGCGTTTTCGTGAACAAAAGTAATCAGTCGTGAAGGAAAGTAAAATTTTTGAAACATTACGTTTCTTCATATTAATGATTACCTCTCGCAACGGCAATAGTTACTTCACCAAATAACTAAACGTACAAGTTCTCATGAACAAAAATAAACATTGTCACGAAGAAAAATAATATTTTTGAAACATTCCTTTTCTTCACACCAATGATTACTTTTCATAACGACAATAATTATTTAACAAAATAACTAAAAGTATACGTCGTCGTTAACAAAAATAACAATCGTTAATATTTGTGAAACATTACTTTTGTTCATATCAATAATTACTTTTAATCACGACAATAATTACTTGACAAAATAATTAAAAGTAGAAGTTGTCTTGAATAAAAATAACAATCGTCATAAAGAAAAATACTAATACATTTAAAATATAACTTTTCTTAATGTCAATAATTATTTGACCAAATATGAATAGTTGTATAAACGTGTATGATATTAAAAATAAAAAATAAAAATAAAAAAAAGGAAGATAATATATACACAAGTGATTTTATCCATTATTTTAGTGTACTCATTTTTGCAGTTTGAGCTACTTAAGCAAAAACGAATGGAGCAAAACACTCCACCACCAATCTTTAACACTCAATATACATCTCAAAGAAACTAAATGTTATCACATAGGAGATCAAGATTGGCGTCGATATCCAAGACTGTGAGGCTCCGGGCAGGGAAAATAGTAGTATTATGATACTTGTCATTCCTGTAGAACTGATGGGCCCAGTACTATTCCTCCCTGTCACAATAAGATTATCCCATATTAATGCA
This sequence comes from Schizonepeta tenuifolia, assembly GCA_029490685.1. NCBI lineage: Eukaryota > Viridiplantae > Streptophyta > Magnoliopsida > Lamiales > Lamiaceae > Schizonepeta > Schizonepeta tenuifolia. Next base: position 87,718,049 of record CM055957.1, read on the forward strand.
TCATGCTGTTACTTGGAAATAATGTTACAGATTAGAGAGAAATGCAAATGTTTATAGTAAGAAGAAACCTGGCGTAGGTCCGGCGTCGTCGTTCGTCACCGCGATGGCGTGCGCTTGGTCGTGTTTGGCGAAATCGGCGGGGAAAAGTGGGGGGGAGAGAGAGAGATGAAGGAAGAGATATGAAAAAAGAGGAAAAAATAAAATAGGGTTTATGTATTTATGAAAACGGGTGGGTCGGTCCGGGTCTGGTGGTGCGGGTCGGAACTCGTCTCACTCTATGCACTAATGCATGGAAGTTTTTGTGTATTTTGTAATTTCCTTACACAGAAAAATGATTGATAAGTATAATAGGAGATATTATAACTTTTAGATTCGACATCACTACGTTGAAATTAACTACTACATGTTTGATCCAATACACATGCATGAGGTGCATGTTGTTTGTGGTTGTCAACATGTCTATTTTCTTTATTCAATTTAGCTAAGTAATGTCGTTTTTTACACTATATTCACACCAAATAAAATAATGTAATTACATTTGTTTTAGATTTACTTAAGCAATATTTATGATAGTAAATTTGTTATACATGAATAAAATCAATTTAAAACGATTCAATTTTTTTTTATCAAACTTAATTAAATGAAAAATATAAAATAGAAAGTAACAATAGAAAATGACTACGAATAACAATTGGAAAATAATATATAGTGTATTAATTCCTCCTTTTCTTGTATATTTATAAAATGGATTTTTTTACAATAATACTCTATTGGGCCCAAATTTTAATAAAAGTTCATAGAACTTTTAATGTTGATTGGATCTTTTCATGTCCATTGGGCCCAAATTTTCAGCCCAAATAGCTATTTCCTTTCAAATTTTCTGCTGATTGCAAATTTGCAATCTACTTCTCGTTCCCTCTCCTCCCCCCTTTTTCTTCTCCAGCGGCAGCCCCTATTCCATATATACAGGTAATTTTTTTTTAAGTCCAAGGGGGCCCAGTGACCTCACTGTCCTTGGCTTCGCCCCTGTGTATGCTATTCATATATGCATATAAAAAAGTCAACGGAAAAGTCGTCGGCATTGATGTTGACCGTCGCCGCTACAATTGACCGTTGTTGTCGTAGTTCATCGCCACCAAGAAGTAGTCATGTAATCTTTGAATAATAAAAAAATAAAGGGTAGTGTTATTTGGACATACTATGTTCAGACATACGATGATAAAAATACAGATTTGATGAAATTTTTTAACTAATAATTTTATTTTATAGTTTCGATAGTTTTTTTATTACTAAACATACACTTTTCAAATTTTAATTATAAAGTTTCATCCCAATTTAAATTCACAAGTTTAAGACTTGGTTGTGGATGAGAGTAAAATTTGGGAGCGGGTGTGCATGAAATCGATATTTCGGAAGGAGGTCTGAGTAGGAAAGAAATTTGAAGGAAATTGGACAATGTTTTTCATATTTCAAGTACGTATGTCCATACATACTATGTCCAAATAGAATTATTGAAAAATAAAATAGCAAAGAACGAATAGGGTAACTATATAATTTTACAAGATTTTAGCGTATTATTTATCTTTTATATATTTAGGGGTATTCTTTTTCTTTTGTTTTTAGTTTGGAATATTTTTTAACTTTTCACTCATTAATTTTTGATTTATTTTAAACTAATTTCATTGAGCGTATATTAGTCAATAATGAAAAAAAATGACTAGTACTTAGGTTTTTAAATATTTAGCTAGTATTTGGGTTCACATAGGAAAGAGACCAAATTTCATAATAATTCCCGACTTTTGTCAAATTTTGGTTTAATTCCAAATCTTTTAATTTTCGTATTAAAGATGTTTACTTTTCAATTTTTCTTAATGTTCTCCGAATACAATTTGGTAGAAAAACCAAAGATGTCATGTCCAATTCGAAGTGATGTGGAGAAAATGATAAATTGGCAATTAATTAGTGACATGTAATTTGCTTTTTTTTTAATTCTACATTAAGAAAATTGGAAAGTGAAATCTTTTTACGCGAAAATTAAAAGATTTGAAATTTAACTAGGATTTGAAAAAATAAAATAAAAAAATCTCTCTCTCTCTCTCTTCTTCTTCCAATTCAACTCAGAAATCCTGCAAATTGAACGGAAAAGTGTTGCGCCGTCTCGCCACTCAACGCATTCTCGAGATCCGTCATGCTTTCCGTTAGCCACAGGTTCGAATTCTTCATTTTCGAGAATTTTATGTTCGTCTTTTGTAGATTTCATTTTCCGATTTTAAATGATTTTCTGTGCATGCATCACGATTGTTCTCGACTGCACCGAACTATGTGAGTTTGTTTTACTTCTTGAATTTTTTTATATGCTTGGTGAAAATTCCCCCTTTGTTATAATGTTAGCATTTGTTGATTTTATTGGTGTATCTTAATTCTTCTGAAATTCCCCCTTTGTTATTTAAGATTGGGAATATTATGCATTTTGTTTGGCCAAAGAAAAATAGCTATTTTGTAATCCATGTAAATAAATAATTAGGCAGATCCTTGAGAATTTAAGTTAGTATAATATTGATTTTGTTCCTTTGTTATTTTAGTTATTATAAAAGGACTATTTTAACTTCTTGGCTAAATCATGACAAAACCTTATCAATGTGAAACCAGTCTATCATGCTAATTGTTTTAAAGTTTTTGCATTTCAATAAGTTGTAACAAGTTGTAAGGAAAAAAAAATTGTAACTACCATTTTGTCATTACTGTGCCTAAGTCAAGCTTTTAATTGGTATGGAAAGATGACACTACTATATTTATTTACTTAATTATAATACTGTCTTCTTCAATTTCTGTCCAACTACACTAACAAATTATATACTATTTGTGGCATCTTAAAATATCAAAATAAGAATACAAGCTCATGCATGCCAGCCCAAGCATGAAATAATTTATTATTGAATCGATTCCAACTTATGTATTTCCTTCTCATAGCTACAAATTGTATACTCGCACAATCTGCAGCTTTATTAAACCCCTCATTTTTCAACCTTACAAACTGTGAAAAAACAGCTGAGTTCTTAGAGATTTATCATGGCAGCTTATGCAGCTCTGCTTTCTCTTATGCATATCATACATAACATCGAGCGTCATCCTTCTCCTCCAATCTCTCTCCACAAAGACCAAGTTGAATCTCTCACTGAAACAGTCAACTTCTTGCAGGAATTTCTTGAGGGGAACCATTCCCCCTTTGACTACAGCGACGAAGCAGATCCCTTGGAGGTTCGCATCGCAGATGCAGCTCATGCGGCTGAAGATGTGATCGAAACGGAAATTATGGATCGAATTCATAGTCGATCCACAATTCATGGGAGGATAACTAATTTCTTTAAGTTGCTGGCTCAATGTGAATGTGTAGGTACTCGAGATGACTTCAATGAAGATCTGCAGAAAGTGATGGAAGAAATGGAGTTGATCAAGAAAGATGTGATGGAGATGGTTAGGGAGAAGGCTGCAGTCGAACCTCAATTCAATGCAAACGTCTCCGCTGATGATGGTGGTGAGAGGAACAGTCATGAGATGGTGGGATGCGATGATGTGCTTCTTCAACTACTGGATAGGCTCACCGGAGGAGAATCCAGCCGCCTAATCATCCCTGTTGTAGGGATGGGTGGCATCGGTAAGACCACTCTTGCCAAAAATGCTTTTGGACACGCACTTATTAAACATCATTTTGATGTTTGTGTGTGGGCTACAATTTCCCAAGATTATAATGTGAAGGGAACTCTTGATGAAGTTCTTACTCAAGTTAGGGGGAAATCGAAGGATAAGAGTGAGGAAGAATTAGGAGAAGAATTACACAAATGTTTATGGGGTAGGAGGTATTTCGTCGTAATGGATGATATGTGGAGTCTAGAGGCATGGGACAAGATGAAAATTTACTTTCCTGAGTACAATAATGGGAGTCGAATATTGGTAACAACTAGGATGTCAAACTTGGCTGCCCACTTAACGAACTCTGATAACCTCCTTTATATGAAATTTTTAGATGAGGTTAGTGCTTGGGATTTGTTCTCTAAAATTGTATTTGGGGAAGAATGTTTTCTGGTTGAACTCGAGCGAATTGGGAGGGGAATTGTGGGGAGGTGTAAGGGACTTCCTTTGTCGATTGTTGTGATTGGGGGTCTCTTGGCAAAATCCCAACAGACCCAACAATATTGGCATGAGATAGAGAGAAACTTGAGTTCTGTGAATGATGAGTATTGTTTAAGTACATTGAAAACTAGTTATAACCATTTGCCCGCCCATCTAAAGCCTTGTTTTTGGTACATGGGAATGTTTAAGGAAGATAGGGCAATTCGTGTCGCAAAACTCATCAGGCTATGGGTTTGTGAAGGATTTCTTAAGCCAATAAACAACAAAAGCCTAGAAACAATAGCTGAGGAGTACTTAAAGGAGTTAGTTGATAGAAATCTCGTTCTAGTAGATAGGTTGGGGGTACTTGGGAATATGAAATTCTGCAAAATTCATGATTTAGTAAGAGATTTGTCTTTGAAAGAAGCTCAAAAACAGAGGTTTTATCACGTTGTGAGCGAAGATAGTCCTGGTGAAGAGGCAAGCAGCCATCGTCGAATTGTTGTTCGTAGAGGGTTTCATGCCAACAATTATATGCCACATGTGCGTTCTTATACAGGTTATAGTAATAAATTGCCATATAGTAGTAGATTGTTGAGGACACTGAATATAGTCAACTACTATTATGCTTTAGATCTTCTTCAATTCGTAAATTCATGGTACATTGATGCAAGTTATGTCGAACCGAATGGAAATTTCATACCTTGTTCAATCAGTCAGCTTTGGAATCTGCATACACTAGTTATTACATCTCGGGTGGGTGATCGTATTATTGCACCAATGGAAATTTGGAAAATGCCTCAACTTAGGCATGTCGAGTTCTTACGTACATTAGAAATCCCAAGTCCACTCAGCAGCAAAGATGATGATAATATTGTTGTGATGAATCTGCATACGCTCAAAGGAGTGCGTAATCTGGAGTTGAATGAAGAGGTGGTTAAAAGAATTCCCAATATCAACAAACTGAAGATATCCTATGAAGAATATTCGAAAAGAAGCAGAGTGAATTGTATTAGCGATCTTCCTCGCCTGGAAAGCTTATACTTTCAGTCCTCTTCTCCAAGTGCCGCAGAGTCTCTGCAAAAGATCACTAGCTTCCCACATTCCCTCAAGAAGTTGACTCTGAGGGTCTCAATTGAGCTTGACGACATGTTGCCAAAGATAGGTTCGTTACCCCATCTTCAGAAGCTCAAATTGATACGTGGTGTCTTTGGAAGGCGCAAATGGGAAACAAGTGAAGGCCAATTCCCCAGCCTCATGTTCCTATCATTGTACAATTGTCACACTCTCGAAAACTGGACGGTGTTGGAGAGCTCCCACTTTCCACGTCTTCAGGAGCTTCGCCTTGCTCGATTAGACAGCCACACATTGGAGATTCCTTCAGAAATCGGAGAGATAGCAACGCTGGAAAATATTGTGGTGAGCTATTGCAGTGAATCAGTGGTGTTGTCTGCTAAAAAGATAGCAGACGAACAAGAGGATTTATGCGGAGATCTTCATGTTAGAGTTGCTATGAAATACTCTAACAATGCAGCGTTGCAAAGCTTGGCAGGTCCCAACTTTCAAGTTCAAGTTTCTTCTTTTTTGAACATAATTTTCTGATCAAATTGCAAATCGATCATCGGCAAATGGTTGGTGGCTGGCTCTATCATCATCCTTGATTGTATTTGTATATGTATTTTCCTTTATTTTGTCAAAATGATTATCTTGTTTCTTTGTTTCTCGAGTTAATTTCTTGTTTATGTAAGGATACTCTCCTTTCTTGATTGGATTGTTTTCCCATTAAAGTTCCAAGGCCTCACTGTTCTAATTAATTTGTCAAGTCCCATGTTTAAGTTTAAGTCATATGCAACATCCATTTTATTCATCTCAAGTCCTTAGGTTTAAGTTTCAAAAATATAATTACGGGATGATCTCCCATGCGACCAGCTGCTGAGCATGCGAACGGGCCGGGCCGGGTTGACCCGGTCAACCCGGATTTGACCCGTTGACCCAGTCAAAGTTTTTTTTTTTTGGTCTCCGCCTTCGGCTCTGATTTTACGGCTCCGCCTTCGCTCCGGTTACAAATATAAGGATAATCGGCGGGCAACATTTTGGACTTTTTCGGCTCGCTCCGAGGCCTTCGGCTCCCCTCGCTCGAATCTTGACCAAAGAAGAAGCGCAAACAAAAAAACGAAGAGGCAAAAAAAAAAAAGTGGAAAAAAATGTAGAATTAAAGAAAAATTAATTAAAATCTGAAAATTAGAAAAAAAAAAAAAAAAGAAAACCCTAAAACAGAAAAATAGAAAACAGAAAAAAAAAATTGGGCGCGTGCACCCCACACGCCCCACGCGCGGTCGCATGGGGTGCGACCGATCGCACGGGAGTTTTTGTGTATAATTACAATTTCTCTCAACTTTTCTGAATTGGGGACGTCCAATGAATCTTGTTCATTTGAGAAATGCTCCAACTGTTCGATGATACGCTACATAATAATATTCTATCCTAATAAACAAATTCAGTTTTGAACTTTATGATTCATGCAAATTCCATCCTTGATTCAATTTTTACTAGTGTATAGTCCGTTGATTTTTCGACGGGAAATCATTATTTAGTAAAATTAATAAAATTTGATATGTGATGACATATGTAAAGTATTGTTCATTAATTATTTCTCTTATTTTTAAGTTTTTCAAAGAAATATTATTTACATAATTTATAAGTAAAATCCTAAACATATAATTATAAAATTTAGTTAGGGTTAAATCAACCGAACTAGTTGAAAATAATTATTTTTTAATTTTCTTTTCCTAAATCATAAATTTATATAAGAATATACTTGGATAAGGTTCAAACATTCGATTATACAATCTATTAAACTCATTGAATTTATATATATCTAAACATATCTCAAATTTTATTAAAAATTAATTTTACTAACCTCATTTAGAATTTTTATATATTTGGACATTTCTCTAAGAGTTAAAAAAATATTACTACATGTTATCGTCTCAAAATAATACTGTAATACCCGTTAAAAGATCAAATTTAAATCCACCCCCATTTTAATAGATAATTTTCAAATCTTTCTTTCTTCTCAAAATAAATGTGGATCCTTTTGACATCAAATATCTTTTTGTCCTATATTGGTTTAGACAAATTTCTTTTTTTTTAAATCTTGTCTACTGGAATAAAAGTGACACTAATACATCGTGATATTAACATTAAATTTAAAAAAAAAAGTTGAACCACCGATTCGAAATAGTCTCGTCTATCCCCAAAGTTTCAGGTCGAAATTGGCTTGTCGACCCTAAGGTTTGGGGTCGGAATCACGCCCGTCTATCCCAAAGGTTTCGATCGGGTTGGAATTGGATCATCGACTCCCCAAGGTTTCGGGTCGGAATCGGCCAACTACCATTTTTGTGGGCACTTTTAGTACAAATAGTACTACCTCCATCTCGTTCAATTTATCTCATTTTTCTTAAATGGATGTTCTAATCAATTTGTCACATACAAAATAAGTTATTGAATGACTGAAATTTATTTCAGATAAATGTAATCAGAGGAATTAGAGCGATGCTACGTAGGAGGGAAAAAAAAAGTAAATATATTTTTTCGTTTATATAACAGAACTCAATACTAATTAAATAACTTAAATTATTCTATAAAAATATCATTATTTATTCGACCAACTAAATTGGCCAAATTAAATCGATAGTGCAAAAAATGAGAATATATACATTAAAATGTATTTATACGCATCCAAAAGGTGGTGTTTCATTGGAAAAACGATGTGAGATGGAAGATTTAATTATAATATTTAAAATATAGATATTTAATGTTTGTGTTTTTTGGTGCATTGATTCTTAATTTTTTTAAATTTTTCGCTAAATTTGTTAATTGATTTTCCAATGGTTTTACATGGAATTTAGGGATTTTTTGTTCACTTCGATAAAAGATTTGATTTTTACTTATTATTATGCTTATGCGCCCATTCTTATGTATTTTATGTTCGTGATTTTTAATATCTACATATTCTTTTATTTGACAAATTTGAGGGCTAAATTAAATTGGTGGTATAATAAAAAAAATGTAACTATTTATTCAGCCAACTAATAAATTGACCAAATTAATTTCGTGGTGCAAATAATGAGAAAATAGACATTAATTTTGGTATTTATAGATTTTCAATAGGTGTAGTTTCATTTAAAAGTGATGTGGGACGATAAGCAAATATTTTATAATAATTCAAGAAAAGACTAATTCAATGAAAATATTGGAGATGATATATAGGCTTGACCGTAGGCTTAAAATAGGGTGAGAAATAAATTGGGAGCAAAATCGTTATATATGAAATATAATTGACATTTGGAAATTTTTATTATAGTATTATTATTTATTATTGAAATTAGTATATAATAAATCGAAAAATTTGATAAAATTTAGATAAATAGGAACAAAGAAATGTGAGGAAAGCCACATAAATTTTATTTTATTTTTACGTAAAGTCGTTTTCGTATATATAATAATATATAAAGATAGATAGCTATAGATTTCCTACGTAAATCCATTGGATCCCCATGCCGTGAACCTTAAAGCCTTTTTTTCTCGTTTTTTTCATCGCAATATTTGTAGTTGTACAAGTTCACTTTACAGTATATGATTTTCACGAGAAAAATGTGCAAGATCCATTTTATTTTGAAGTTTCTGAATTCTCTGCTATAGCCTATAGCTAATGATAGGCCCAATATAAAATGAGGCCAGTTTCTTATTCTTTCCCTCTTTTAAAAAAATAAAAAAGAGCTCACTAGCTATTTTAAATTTAAATATTTAATCTAAATCAAATTGAATTATGATTTATTAATTCTTAATTTGGATTTATCAACTATTCTAAAATACAATTTTAGCAGGTGTAATACATATAAATATAAGTTGCGGTGCATATGAGCTGAATAAATGAAAAATTGACAATCCCAGCTAACGAACTAAAGAATCCCAACAAAATTGCAGCACGTTTACGTAGTGAACAAATCATATATAACAGCTCAACTTATGTGACATCAATGAATATTGGAACAAATACCACTCAACAAGAACTGGAATGCATCACGATGTTTTGGTTCCCATCAACAGATGTAAACATTCTTATGTACTATTCAATGTTCATTAGCTAAGATAGTACAAATTGTTGTTAAATAATCCGATCTGTGTAACAAACTATAACCAGAATTCAGCATATTCACTTAGTCACTTACACAATATTATCTATTTGAGAGGCACCACAAAGTTGAAGAGAGAGAGATAGTAAGAGAGAGATAAGAGTTTGAACATTGATGTTGAAAATTGGAGGAAATTTGAGAGCAAAGTTGGAAATTTCAAAATGATTTGGATGAGTGATTAATAATCACCCCAAAATAGAAATGATAATTTATCGCTCACTTGATTCATATGATCAAGGGCTTAGTTATCCGTCACGGGCCCAATCGTGCAAACCAAACATATGATTATGCATGATTACTTATAAATCACTCCTATTCACTCGAACCAAAAGCATCCATACATTATGTTGGTGTTCATTGCATAAAACTACATATATATGCTGTTGTCTAGACTGTCATTTAGCATTTAACAATGACTGATATGATGCTTATTCTATAAGTGAGTGCTTCCCATCTTGTTTCGTTTCTTCTTGAAAAGTTGGTTTCTATATATACTCCACATCTTTTTCTCTTATGCTGGCAAACTTAGTTCCTTTTTGGTACCTACTGCAGAGTTAGTTTGAACCTCTGAAAATTGTTAATTGTGTAGCTTAGTTTCTCTAGTCACTAGTATTCTGTGTTCTGGGGAACTGCTTGTTGCTCTCTCTCTCTCTCTCTCTCTCTCTCTCTCTACACTAACATGTATTCTTGTAGTATTCAGTATCCTAGCATTTGATGATTTTTTCTGTTTTTATTATGATTAGAGGGAAAGTGGCAAGACGTACCTTAAGATGTATTTGACGATTACTGCAAAGGAATTCGATGCCAACAGAATGGAAATTGATGACAACGATGAGGATGACATCATCGTCTTGAAAACTATTCAAGCAATGGTATTTGAAAAGCCCGGGCTCGAGCCTTGTGATTTTATGTTCGAATGGAGGTTCAAAATAGATGATTTCAATGTTTCAACTTGTTTAGAGGAAGTCGTTCAATCAAGATTGCGTTGGTTGTCTGTAGAGTAGAGTGCTATGTTCTTGTTCTTTTCAGTTTTAGGGGGAACATTATTATGCACATGTGAAATATTCTTTTATGAGAAACCAGATATTTGTTACAAAATCCATATCTATATCTACATATTAAAATACAGTTCAAAGGGTATTTTGTAATTTAATTTATTTTTTTTTTTTATTAATTAATTTTGCAACACATACGGTTTCTGCCATTCACACCGCTTAGCTTTTGGTGAAAAGTGGCTATCAATGATCTACAAATAACATATCTACAAAAAAATACGAACGCTAATAATATCATAAACGAATTCAAATGTGAAAACAACCCTAAAATGAACATCATTGCTCTTGATAAATGATAATTCTTCTTTGACACTAGCTCCATATGCTTATAGAAATAAATAAGTCGAGAAAGAGAGATATCTATGTAGAGATCAAAATTTTAAGGAAATATTTTATTGATTTTAATATCTTATTTTATTATAGAATCTTATGATACCATGTCAAATAAGTTATTAATTTAATTGATAAATATATCTTTATATGGTGATAAATATCTATTTCTTTGGCAACAAGTAAAAGATATGCATAAATATTCAAAGAGTCAATCAAATTGCGCCACCTAAGCCCTTAAAGCTCATGGTGGAGTCCCAACCCCACTCAACTTCTCTCTTCCTACAACTATAAATAGGGTCTCTACACAACTTTAAATCACACCTAAAAATCGTCCTCAAGAGCTCAAGAATTGAAGAAGAGAAATTCTCCAAGATTTCTCTTTCAATATTCAAGGTGTCCCGACGAGATTCAAGGCATTCTTCGTGGGAAGCAACGCGTTCTTCGGCGGAAATATCTCAAGTGGCGTTTGATCCGGAAACAAGGCGCGAGTCCTCCAAGTCAACGTTATAAAGCTCGACGCTCAATGTTACTTCGGAAACAAGACAAAAGTCCACCGCATCAACACCACCAATCACAAAGCTCAAGTCAATGCCATCAACCTCAAAGCTCAAGTCAAAGCTATCAAGTCAAAGATCAAATCAAAGCTCAACGTTTACCTCGGAAGCAAGGCGAAAGTCATCCGTATCAACGTTACAAAGCTTGAAGATCAAGTCCAAGGAGATCTAGGAGGCATACTTCTACAAAAAATCTCAAGGGCTGCTTGGAGACCGTTCGAGGGTCATGTGAAGAGAAGAATCGGAGGATCAAATAGAGATTGAACCTGCATATATTTTGAAATTCTTATATTTGTATGCAATCTAAAAGCACACTACGCTAGCAAACAACAACCCGTTCCACACACAACATTGTGACCTAATATTGACTTACGTGGAGCTGTCCCGAGACTAAGTATATGGCCGATTCTACCCAACAGAACAAAAAAAGTATTCTTATGCATGTACATTTTAATATACTTATTAATTTTATAAAGTTTACAATTGAATATTGACTTACGTGGCACTGTCCTGAGACTAAGTATATGGCCGATTCTACCCAATCGAAGAAAAAAAATATTCTTATGCATGTACATTTTAATATACTTATTAATTTTATAAAGTTTACAATTGAATATTGACTTACGTGTCCTGAGACTAAGTATATGGCCGATTCTACCCAATCGAAGAAAAAAAATATTCTTATGCATGTACATTTTAATATACTTATTAATTTTATAAAGTTTACAATTAAATGTATAATTGTTAGAATTAGTTATTATTAATTTGATGAGGAAGTCTCCACTGTGACCAAAGTGGGTCACCCGTTGCCAATCCACTTTTTTTCCGACTTTAAAAAATAAAATAAAAATAATTTATTAAAAATTGAAATAAAAATATACCCTAATTAGGAATTAAGAAACTCTAATTGAAATTAATAAACCATAATTGAGAAATAACGTGCGAACATAATGATTCGAACAAATAAAATTTGATGAGTAGATTTTATATTTTATTCTAATTTTTTATGTTTTCGAATTTTTTTTTTCAATTTCTCAAGGTTTTAATTATGATCATAAAAAAAGGACAAAATATTTAATTGTTAAGAGCGTTCTTTTTTTTCATTTTCTTGAATAGTAATAGAGTACTACGTACTCTTTTTTCCCCACAAATAAATATTTCATATGAAAATCAGTTTCTCTTGCAAAAAATGTAAGCTCCACCATTTTCTATCTCTTTATCATTTAAATCATATTTTTTCAAAATAATTATGCATACATATATATATATTGAATTAGCAATTTTATAAAAAAAAAGAAAAAAAAAACCTAGAACCCAAGAATATAACTTTTCTAATAATTATTATCTAAATAATAATAATAATAATAATAATAATAATAATAATAATAATAACTCCAGACAATTGATGTCCTACTCCCTGTGTCTCATTATAAATTTCACTATTTAAAAAATAAGTAAAAATAATAGGGTAAATATATGGAATTTTAAAGGTAAAAAGATAAAAAAATATATATCCTAAAAAGGATATATAACTCGAGACGAAGGGATTAATATATAATGAACCTTACTTGATATGTATTAAAACAAATTAGAATTTTGAAAAATATATAACCTAATTTTCGAATAATGAACCCTAATAATGAATTAGAAATTAAAAAAGTACAAATTAATTATTAATATATATATATAAATAAATTTAATTAGGATGGATACACATCAGTTAATAATTGTTAAATTATACTAAAACATTATAGATTGGAATTAAAAAAAAGTAATTAAAGCTACAGAAGGGAAAGGCACCGCAAACGAACCGAGGCAACCTACCCATCGGACCTTTAGGATTCCCTCCCTGTGCGAAATGCGGAAAGATGCATCAAGGCGTTTGTAAGAGTGGAAGCAACGTTTGCTACACTTGTGGTCAACCTGGTCATTTCTCGAACCAGTGCCCAAGTAAGCAACAAGGGTTTAGAAGCGGAAGGCCAAACCAGTTCCAGCCATCGCAGATGAAAGCTATCGAGGCAGCTCCTCTGCAGAAGTTTGTTCCACGTCAACGTAAGCCGCCGCAGCCAAGGCAGCAACCTCCTCAGCAAGAACCGCCGCTTTTTCAAAGAACGTACGCGATTGAGCAGAAGCCGCAGGAGAAGGAGAAAGGAAATCTGGCAGGTGTGGGAAAGCTTAACAACATACCTGTTATTGTTTTGTTTGATACCGGAGCTTCGCATTCGTTTATATCTAGTATCTGCGTAGAGAACCTAGAACTAGAAGTAGAAGAATCGAATCAGATGTTTAGTGTCGCAACCCCTTTAGGAAAGTCTGCGTTAGTTTCGCATGTTTGGTCGAACCTAGAATTTGAAGTCGGAAACCGTAAGTTAGTCGCGAAGTCCCTGAACGTGATCCAGATGCGTGACGTCGATATAATCCTAGGAATGGATTGGCTAACCGAGAATTTTGCGACGATTCGATGCGATTTGAGACAGATATCGTTTAAATCCCCTGGAAAAGAGCTAACCATAGATTTTGGAATGGAAAAGAGAGTGAAGAAGAGTGTGCCGATAATTTCAGCCATGAAAGCGCAGGGATTGATGCGGAAGAAAGGAACCCAAGCGTACCTAGTCTATCTGAATAAGGACGAGAATCATGAGTTAAGTATCGATGATGTTCCAATCGTGAGAGAATTCAAGGATGTGTTTCCAGAAGTGTTACCAGGTCTACCCCTTGATCGTCAGCTAGAGTTTTCAATCGATTTAGAACCAGGATCAGCCCCGATATCCAAGGCACCGTATCGAATGGCCCCAAAGGAACTTCAAGAGTTGAAGATCCAACTGCAAGAATTGTTGGACTTAGGCTACATTCGACCGAGTGTATCACCTTGGGGTGCTCCGATTTTGTTCGTGAAGAAGAAGGACGGTAGTTTAAGGATGTGCATAGACTACCGAGAGTTAAACAAGATTACGTTGAAGAACAAATATCCTTTGCCAAGGATAGATGATTTGTTTGACCAGCTAAAAGGAGCCGGTGTTTTCTCCAAGATTGACTTAAGGTCTGGATACCACCAACTGAAGATCAAGCAAGAAGATATTCCGAAGACTGCTTTTATAACGAGATATGCACATTACGAATTCATAGTAATGCCTTTTGGATTAACAAATGCCCCGGAAGTGTTCATGGATATGATGAATAGAGTTTTTCACGAATATTTGGACAAATTCGTGATTGTCTTTATAGACGATATTTTGGTGTATTCAAGGAGTGAAGCTGAGCATGAAGAGCATTTAAGAATCGTGTTAGAAACCCTTAGAACGGAAAAGCTGTATGTCAAATTCAGTAAGTGCGAATTTTGGTTGAAGGCAGTGAATTTCTTAGGACATGTAGTTTCGTCCGAAGGCATCCAAGTAGATATGGAGAAGGTAAAAGCTGTGCAAGATTGGAAGTCCCCGATGTCAGCACATGAAATCCGTAGTTTTCTTGGTTTAGCAGGATACTACCGGAGATTCATTGAAGGATTTTCTAAGATCACGAAGCCGATGACGAGCCTGTTAAAGAAAGAAACGAAGTTCACATGGACGGAAGAGTGTGAGAAAAGTTTTCAAGAACTCAAGACGAGATTAACGACAGCCCCAGTTCTAGCCCTACCCGAGCCAGATAAAGATTATGTTGTTTATACCGATGCATCTGCTCAAGGACTAGGATGTGTGCTAATGCAAAATAGAAAAGTGATTGCATATGCTTCCAGGCAACTCAAACCTCATGAGGAGAAGTATCCAACTCACGACCTGGAATTAGCAGCCGTCGTTCATGCTTTGAAGATATGGCGACATTACCTTTATGGAGCAAAATGTGAAATTTTCTCAGATCACAAAAGCCTGAAGTACTTCTTCGAGCAGAAGGAGTTAAACATGAGACAAAGGAGATGGCTTGAGCTAGTAAAAGACTACGATTGCAAGATATCTTACCATTCCGGTAAAGCGAACGTAGTAGCCGACGCGTTAAGTAGAAAGAGAAGGAAAGAAAAGTCGGATAGAATCGAGTTAGGATTTCTTTTAACCGATAAAGTCGAGTTGATTGAAGAGTTTGCGAAGATGAAGATTGAAGTAATCATACTGCCAGCGACAGTAGGTCAAGTAATTGCTACCTTAGTAGTGATGCCTGACTTAAGAACCCGTATCGTAGAAGGCCAAAGAAGAGACGAAGAATTAGAAAAGCTACGAAGGAAGGTGAGAAGTGGAGAAGTTAAAGATTTTGCAGAATCAAGCGATAATGCGTTGTTGTATCAAGGAAGAATTTGCGTACCTAACGATGACAAGTTGAAGAACGAAATAATGAGTGAAGCTCATGAAACCCCGTATACAGCTCATCCCGGCAGCACAAAGATGTACCAAGACCTAAAGAACCAGTTTTGGTGGAATGGAATGAAGACGGATGTGGCATTGTTTGTTGAAAGATGCCTAGCTTGCCAGCAAGTGAAGTCCTTACATCAAAGACCGTATGGACCTCTACAGCCGTTACCCGTCCCAGAGTGGAAGTGGGATGGAATCACAATGGATTTTGTGACAGGATTGCCAAGATCAAGAAGAGGAAATACAGTAGTATGGGTAATCGTGGATAGGTTGACGAAGTCTGCTCATTTCATACCTATTCCACATACCTATGGATCAGCCAAGTTAGCCGAGATCTACATCAAAGAAATTGTGAGGTTGCATGGAGTTCCGAAGACGATTACCTCTGATAGAGATTCGAAGTTCACCGCCCATTTTTGGGAAAGTTTCCACAAAGAGTTAGGAATCCAATTGCAGTTCAGCACTGCTTACCACCCTCAAACCGATGGTCAGTCCGAGCGAACGATTCAAATTCTTGAAGATATGTTGAGAGCCGTCTTGTTAGATAAATGAGTCGAGTGGGAAAAAGTTTTACCTCTTGTTGAGTTCGCATACAACAATAGCTATCAGAATACGATAGGAATGGCCCCGTATGAAGCTCTTTATGGAAAGAAGTGTAGATCGCCGTTGTATTGGAATGAAGTCGGTGAAAGGAAAGTGTTAGGGCAAGAAGCGATTGAAGAAATGATAGAATCTGTACGTCAGATCCGTGAGAAGATTAAGGAAGCTCAAAGTCGACAAAAATCGTATGCCGATAATCGAAGATCCAAGTTAGAATTCGAAGAAGGAGATAAAGTGTTTTTGAAAGTATCCCCCTCGAAAGGAGTTTATCGTTTTGGAGTTAAAGGAAAGCTTAGACCTCGTTTTATAGGACCATACGAGATCCTTGAGAGGATTGGATCCGTATCGTATCGTTTAGCGTTACCGCCTAGTTTCGGAAGTTCGCATAATGTGTTTCACGTATCGCAGTTGAGAAAATATGTCTTTGACCCGAAGCATGTAATACGTCGAGAAGATGTTGAGATGAAACTCGATCTAAGCTACGAAGAGAAACCCGAAGAGATTTTAGATTATAAAGTCCAGCAGCTTAGAACGAAATCGATTCCCTTAGTGAAAGTCAAGTGGTGTCATCGTGATCTTGAAGAAGCCACTTGGGAGCTCGAAGAAAAGATGAAAGCAAAGTATCCCGAGTTATTTTCTTAAGGTCAGTAAATTTCGGGACGAAATTTTTTTTAAGAGGGTGAGGATGTGATACCCCGAGTTCTTATGTCTTTAGAGAGCGTCTAATTAACCGAGTAAGTTCAAAGATGAGAAGTTAGGAGTAAAATTTTTCTTTTCTAATCAAAGAGAATTGAATAAAACGTTTAATTTGCCTTGTGAATTTTGTGTGAATTTATCTGTTCTAATTATCTGAGATGATGATGATGTGATATGTTTGTTGAGTTGTTTATATGAAAATGAGCATGAGATTAAATTTCGGAAAAATCCCGAGAAGTTTGTTTGATTGAGATAACATAACGTTAATCGCCGAGAAATATGTTTACGCCGATGAGACTAGAATAGAATTGGATTAGAACCTTCGAACCTAAAATTTCTTTTAAGATCACTGAGATAGGATAAGAACTTATCCGAGAATTGAGAAGAGAAATGAGGCTTTAGTCTTGAAAAGGATTAATAAACGGATTAATAAGCCGATTAAATTCTTTTAAGAATTAAAGGACTAAAATAATCGAAGCCTTTGATCTTTTAATTTGAGACGTGAAATAGGATTGGGATGAGTTAGTGTCAAAAGTGAAACGAGAAGAGGTTAGACCCGTTAATAGAACAAAACGGAATTAATACGAATCGTTTTACCCGGAAAACCTTTACGACCGGATAATTAATAACCGTAACGACACGACGACGACACGTGTCATCCACCTCTCTCCCTCTCTCGCCACCTCACACCTCCTATCCCATCATCCCTCAATTTCCAAGACCAACACACCATGATGATGTCTTATGCATAGATTACTTAAACTGTGCATACAAGTTAAGTTCACATCAACTATCAAATCTTGTCTTTTACAATTTCCAACAAGTATACCTTTTTCTCTTTGTTGGATTTGAATCTTATTCATCTAAGACAAGTAGGAAGACCACAATTCATTTATCAAACTCCATCTCTCTCTCTCCATTCGATCTCTCTCTCTCTAGCAAGAAAAGAAAAACAAACTCTCAAACTCTCCCAAGCTCTCTCTCCCTCACGGCATTCTCTCTCTCTCCCTCATACTTGATTTTTCTTCACATGCAACCATGGATTCAAGATCTCCATCCATGAAAATGAAGTAGAAGTCATCAATCTCCATCCATTTCATCCATATTTTCAAAGAAAGGTAAGAATCTTCCAAGTTCTTGAAGTTGAATTCAAGAATTATCCAACACTTTTCTTTATTTTGATTCCTAAAACCTATGGATGATTAATCCCATATTATTTCTTTTTCTTTGAGGATTCAAGAAGACATCCTTCTTCCTTTCAAGATTCAAGCTTTGAAGCTACCATTTCCATCCATTTCAATTCCAAGAGCCAAGAGAAGGATTCCCATTTAATTAAGTATGAATTCATTTGATTAGTTGTAAAAGTGTATGTCTATAAGTCCTAAAGGAAAGATCTATGCATGCATGTTATTTAATTTATGTTTAGGCAAACTTAGGATATGCATGTGCTAATCGAGTGAGAAGAATTCGTTAGGAGAATCGAGCATTAGATATTAATCGGTAAATTAAAAGAAGAGAAAGAATTTAAAACCCTAAAAATATGATAAATACCGAAAATTATAAGAAAAATAGGAAAAATGTAAATCTTTGAGTTATTGTTATTTTGATGCTTGATTTGTTATTTTTATCATGTTAGTAATGAGATTATTTGCATGAGAAATTGAGAAATAAAATGCACAAAATTGTGCATGTGTGTGCCGTGTGTTTTGAGCGAAAAATGGAGTATTTATTTTGTTAATTTTGTTGATGAATTGAGTGTTGTTTTGATCAATGGAATGATTGTATGTTATGTTAATATGATTATACATGTGTGTAAATTAAGAAAATAAGTTTGCATGTTGAAGTTTTGAAAGAAGTTAATTGTAAAAAAATAATAAAAAGATTGGATGTTTAAGTATGTATTAATGTTAATTTGAAGATGGAATAAAGATAGAAGTTTTGACAAAAAGATTTAAAATTGAAAAGCTTTTAATTAAATAAAAGATGAAAGATGTATGAAAAGATATATTAATTGAATATCTTGTATTAAAATTTAAAGACTTGAAATTTTTACTAAAAACTATAACAAAAGATCTTTTATAATGTGACTAATAAAATGAGCTAATTCATAAAAATGTTTATCAAAAGATAAAGAAATTATTAAGTAAGAAATAGCTTAAAGGTTTAAAACAAATAAAAGAAGAAATTATTAAAGAAATAAATAAAAATAGAGAAAACCGAGTTTAAGAAGAATTAATCGATAAGAAATAAAAAGGAAGATAATTTGAAGAAAAGATGCTAGACGAGTTAAGATAGATACTCGTATAAGTTAACCGATAAAACAAGAATAAAATAAGATGTCAAGAATTAAAAAGAAAGAAGATTAATTAAATAATTAATTGAGTACGTTGTTTCTAACCAAGTGAATAAAAAGATAAACCGAGATGATAATTAGAGGAACAATAGTCGAGATAAGAAATAAGGATCAAACTAAAGATGAATAAGAAAATCCTAGTTTTATACAAGTGAATAATGATTAAGGAGAAATTTTGTTAATTGAATAAAAGTTATAAAATACCTTATAAGATAACAGATGTAAAACAAAGCATGGTCTATATAAGTAAGAAAAATAGAATGAATAGTTTAAGCCTTCATAAAAAGAAATGCATAATCGAGTTAGATTTTAAGGTTCAAGTAGAATGCATGTTAATGTATCTTGAAGTATGTTTGATTTATTTGAATTTATTATATGTTTGAATAAGTGTTTAAATGCATGATAATATTATAATGTGAAAGATGATTGAATTTGTATGATAGATGATTGATTGTTAATTTGAGAATGAACTAAAGTCCTTGAAAGAAAGCTCAAGTAATAGAATGATAACAATGAAGTTATTAATTGGAACGAGAAAAGTGTACGATGTTAAGTAGTAAAGTTAACCAATTCGAATAGAGTTAATAAAATAAAGACGAGAACATGAGATCTTTTAGAAAAGTTAGAACGAAGAGAGCGACGACTCAAATAGAAGTCCGTCAGTTAAAGTCCAACGCCTTTGTGTCCGTCTTTCATATATCATACCTATCGATGTCGACCTATGAAGGATCGAGCCGGACGGATCGTTGAGCGAGGACAAATAGCCCTAGACCACCTAGCTAGTTCTTCGGAAGTCAGGTGGGCTTTTCTGAACCAAAACTATCGATGAAAATTAGTATGCTATTGAATATTATGATATGATTTTCAATGTGATTGACTTGCCATTTTATTGAAGTTAGTATGTGTTATCATCTATGAAGATGTGATTATCCTGTGAAAGCAGGAACCCACGTGTGGTATATGTTGAGGTGACTGTGAGCCTTGCTTCGGTTGGGCCGGTCACAGTGTTTGAGAAGGAGGCCTACTTCTCGGCACAGTAAAGTTATTTGTGATAGATGATCATGCTATTATATTATGTTATTTGACTGCGCAGTTTGTTTTAAAGAAAAATGTTGTGACACGCACAAGTAAAACCGTTTTTAAAACTGCTTATATACTTGTGATGTTTGGCAAGGCAAGTTCAATTAATATAGCTTTAAAGAGCATCTTTATTCAAATGTTTGCGTGTGTTTCTAAACATGCAGGTTGACTGGATGGCGATGGCGTGGATACTTGGTGGTGTGGTTTGGTTTTGTTGGTTAAGTTTAGTAGAATTTCGGACTGGCATTTGTACGTCTTCATACGTGCAAGTGTTGGGAGTTGATGCTAATTTCCGCTGCAATCCTTTTGATCTAATGTCTGTTGATGCCAGTACTTTATTATTCATGTTTTTGATTCCGAGCGTTGTGCTCGAAGACTTTGAATGCTTGTTGAATTCATAACCTTTTAACTTGTAATCCCGAGCGATAGGCTCGTAACTTGACTTGTCGTTGAACATGATCCCTTATCTTGATGTATATAATCGCATGCTTCCTCTTTTTGTTGGAATTCCTTTCCCATCAGCATGATTTACTTGTTTGAATTCCTGTTTAAAGTGAAGTTAAGATGCTCGGTTATTAATTCATTATGCTTTTGAAAACCAAATTCGATTGCCTTATGTTTCATCTTTGTATTCCCCGAGCATGTTCCCTTTTTTTGAGTTAGTTGTTAGTTGTTTAGGTTTGTTGTTGTTCGTAAGTCGCACCTCGAGAGTCGGGGCGTGACACCTTATCAATGTGAAACCAGTCTATAATGTTATTTATTTTAATGTTTTTGCATTTTATCAAGTTGTAACAACCACATTTCGAAAAAATAAAATAAAATTGTGAACCATTTTGTCATTACTTTGCCTAAGTCAAGCCAAAACGTGATGATAATTGTTTATGAATTTTGACTAAGAATTTATAATCTTTTAATTGATCTTGGAAAGATGACACTACTATATTTATTTATTTTTAAAAATACTGTCTTCTTCAGTTTTTGTCCAACTGCTACCATATTTTATACTGTTTTAGGCATCTTAATAAATACTTAAAACATATTAGAAGACATATATATATATATATAGCGCATTTCTGGTTTCTCTAATAATGATTTTTATTCTCATTTTATTAGAATTAATACTTAAATATATTGGGACCATGCAAGATTGTCAAAATATTTGAGTGAGAGATTTAAATAAGTTTTTTCATATTTTAATGTAAATATTTCTCAATATTACAGTCCAATTTTGCACTTAAATTTTGAGGTTAAGTTGAATGATAAAAATCGATAACTTAATGTGCAGGTCCAAAAAAATTTCAAGATGGTAATGAAGTTGAGGAGTTGAGTGATGGAGGTTTTACGGGGACACCATTTTTGTTTTAATTTGCTGTTGAACTAATCAAACTAATTTTAATCATATTTTCACAATTAGACTCCCAATATTTTTTGTTATTCACAAGTTTACATTTACATATTTGTACATTACAATTTGGTAATATTATCTTTCAATATAATATAATATAATAATGATCGTGCGTCGCACCATGGGGAAATTCTTGAAAATAATCAAGCAGATCCTTGAGAATTTAAGTGATTTAGTTTCTTTGTTATTTTATTACTTATTAAAAAGACTAACTAATTGGCTAAATCGTGACAAAACCTTATCAATGGGAAACCAGTCTATTATTTAATGCTTTTGCATTTCAACAAGTTGTAATAACCACATTTCGAAAAAAGAATAAAAAAAATGTAACAACCATTGTCATTACTTTGCGTAAGTCAAGCCAAACGGTGGTTGTTTATGAATACTAGTAGAGAATCACGTGCGGTTTACCTTCGTTCTAAATATTTCTTTTGTTTTGTGCATTATAAACATAATTCATTTATCATACAATACTATTACATTGTTTTTTCCTCCAATGATCTCTGATATAATGATTGTTTACATTGATTTAGAAATAAATGTTGCGTTTCAAGTAAGAGAATTAAAAGTTTTATCAAAAGCTTATGTACTAATATCTATGTAACTTATGTATGACATTATCTATGTACAACTAATTAATTATGGATTTAAACACCGTAATAATTAGAAAATTGATAATGAAAACATAATGACTAACAAAATAATGTTGTTAATACAAAATTGTGGTGTATCATAGCATTGCAAATCATCGAGTTAATTGAGCAATAAGAATTAAGATATATTCTGTTGAATTTTATACACTCAAACCTCTATTTAGTTAGCATACTCATTTTCATCGAACTTATTAAAGTTAAAATAATTCAAATCTCCATTATAATTTTAAAGTAGATAATGTACATAAATAACTATTGTAATAAAAATTTACTTATTAAATTGGTGAATTATACTCATCCACCAAATATACTACATATTGATTGATATTCATCGAAAACTATAATATATGTGTGTGTGCGTGTGTTTGTAAACATTATTTTTGGGAAGTGAATTATTTATCAAATCTTATATAATTCTGAAGCCACATGAATATATTATGCATATGAATATGAATATAAATATGAATATGAGTCTAAAGTCATCAAAATAAAAGATTGAGTCTAAAATTTAATTGTCTGAAAAATATGAAAATGTCTCTAAAGGTTGGTATGAAGTATGCCAATAAGGAATGATATTCTTTAAGATTGTATACACAAATAATGAAAAATGAACAAATGAAAACATCGATTGTATACTTGTTTTTTATTTCCTCAAAAATTCATTTCCTTGTTAAAATATTTGTTACTGAAAATAATAATAATAATAATAATAATAATAATAATAATAATAATAATAATAATAATAATAATAATAATAATAATAACTCCCTCCGTCCCAAAAGAACATGTATTTTCCATTTACACTATCCTTTACATAATTCTTGAAACTCGTGTCGTCTCAACCAATGTATGTTCTTGTCAACATAATTATAAACTTCACTTTTCCTTAAAATTAAAATTACGTAATATATATCAAGGAGGAGGAGAGAAGTGATTAATGCATACTCATGAAATTACTCATCATTCCTATGAAAAACGACAGTTCCAAATAGCGAATTAAGCATCCCATCGGATTATGAAGAAATTCTTTAATCATCATTCTATTTTTATCACTTTTCTATACATCAACCACCACATAATATTCATATTCTTAAATTAATCTAATACTTGTCATAGTGTGTAATTGTAAATGACCTGACGTATACTACATCCTCCAAATGTACCAAACCCTGTGCCTCAACAAGCTACGTCCAAATATGATGAAAGGGGAAAGTATAATACACTTCGTATCGCTAGTATGATTTTGATAGATTAAATTTTAATAATGTATCTTTCACCAAAGGATCTTTTCACAGTGACACTCTTATGATTGGCTTTGTCCAACATTGATTTGTTCTAGCTTATGTTTTCATGGCCATATCCTTCCAATTAAATGTGATTGTAAATTGTGGTATGCATACATAAAAAATGACTTTTATTTAGAACTAAAAATATGATAATATAAAATTTAATTTAAAAATAAAACTATTTATTAAATAAGTAAGAAAATGATAAATTAAATAAATGACTTACTTCATGTTTAAAATTATGTTGCACACAATTCTAAAATTTGCAAATGTACTTTTTAATTTACTATTTTACCATCTTAAGTGTTCTCATAAATTATTCTTCAATACACACCGTTTACAAACATGAAATATACAATTTAGTTAAAGATAACAATAAAGCAAACATATTTAATTATTACAAGTTTACCAATTTCTTTTTAAGATTTGATTCTATTCTTTTGAATTTCAAATTAGTATAGTACCTCTAATTTTGCTGAATAAGACCCTTAACTTTACAATATTGTTTAAATAAGGCTTACCTTTTTTCTCGTCGCTCAAACATTGACTAAACTAACACATGGAGGTGACGTGGATAATTCGATATCATATATGAGGTGCTTTACGCTGACATACATGACAAAATTATTCTAAGAAAAAGTAAAAATCGAGGTGGATAAGATCATATTTAACGCTATGTTTTCAAATATTGAACCTTTTCCTTCATTAGACCATTTAATCGAATATAAAATAGAATAATATTCAAACATCATCTCTACCGATCGAAATAAAAAACATGCCTTATTTAAATGTGTTTGTAAAGTCCGTGGTGTTTTTGCAGCAAAGTTTGAAATTAAAGCCATAAATCATATAAAGTGGTAAAAGTTCGGACCACAAATTATAATTTGGCTTATTTCAATACTACTAAATTTTCATTTTTAAGGTATACATACTTGGATACCATTCACCAACATTTCTAACCTCCTGCATCATGTTTTATAGACCTTGTATTTTTCTAATTTTTCAAATTTGATTAAATAATATTCAATTTAATCCAATTTGAATAAATTAATTCCAATAGAAAATTATTAATTTTAATTGAATTTTTTTCATTCTAGTTATGAATTATCGATCCTCGTCAGGATTTATTAAAATTTCTTAATAACAGTATTATATATTGCAATAGTTTATATGATAAATTCAATATACATGTGTATATAATGAATACATATATTTATTTTTCATATTTTATATTATAGGGGTTTATTAAATTTATCAATAGGATTTTATTTGAAGGACGATATATAAAATTGCTGATAAATTTTTATGGTCAGATTGATTATATTTAGGATAGAATAATTTTGAGTATATGATATGATCATATAGAGACATGACATGCGTTTTTTTCTTTTCTTATACATATATAATTACTTTTTTTGTTATTCTTATCCTTCTTCAAATAGAAGTGTAACATAATTAGATATCTTCTAAGTAATAAACATAGATTTACATTATTGCCTTTAAAATAAATATAATAAAGGGGGATATATTAGACAAATTAAATTTTGTAAGAATCCGCTCTTTTATAATAGGTATAGAATTTCTACCATTTTATAAGCCTTAATTGGTATGGCTAGATGACACAACTATATTTATTTATTTAAAAATAATACTGTCTTCTTCAATTTCTGTCCAACTACTACCACTAACATACTATATGCTAGCTCATGAATGAATTAAAAATAACTACTACAATTACCCATATTATATACTAATTGTGGCATCTTAATAAATCATTAAACCATCAAAATAATAATCCAAGTTGATTAATAGAAGTCATATATGCCAGCTCATGCATGAAATAATATATTATCGATTCGATCAGCTCCATCTTCATCCTCATCTTTCTATATATTTTCCTTCTCATACCTAGATATTGTATACTCACACAAACTGCAGATTTATTAAACCACTCATTTTTCAACCTTACAAACTGTAAAAATACAAGTTGAGTTCTTAGAGATTTATCATGGCAGCTTATGCAACTCTGCTTTCTCTTATGCATATCATACATAAGATCGAGCGTCATCCTTCTCCTCCAATCTCCTTGAAATATTCAAACCAATAATTTATGCATGTAAATTGTATTTCGTTACTGCAAAATTTAGCATAGAGATTAGCACAGAAAGCAATAAGTATGCTAAGTAAAGAACACACAGAAGTGGTAACCCAGTTCGGTTAGTCAACCTACATCTGGGGGCCTTCCTGCCGAAGAGAGAATCAATCCACTATTGTAAGTTGCAATTACAAACTCTTACACATATAGTTCGTCAACCATATGAAGTCTCCTAACTCACACACTTCCCAACCCACGTGAACCAACGAGTGTTCAAGACGCACTCGAACAATCTAAGCATGAGTCGCAACCCAATGCTCAGCTCTCTCCCAAGTGTTTTTCTCTCGATAAACACTCTCAAGAGGAATAATAAAAATACTCACTCACGCAAGTATACTAGCTATGAATACAATGAAAATAGCTAATGTAGCGGCAGCCTCCAAATGATGTTGATGTCGAAATATATAGGTCTTGAGAAACCCTAGATATGATCTCCATCGATTTGCCCTAGTTTCCTTGTAGATAGAAACTTCCTTTGGAGGCTTACCTTGTGGAACAAACAATATCTTCACCGGATATGATCTTCTCCGCGTCAATACTGGATAAGGAAAAGATCTCCGCATAATCCGCTTAAATATGAAAATAATCTTTCGAATCCGTTCCAACCTGTTCCACAATACTCTAGCTCAGACTGAAGAACATAATCTCCATTCTATGTCATCACATCTTGTAACAATTCAGTCTGATCATCTTCTACATAAACTTGTCAACTTGATTGAGATGTATGCTCAAATCTAACAATCTCCCCCTTTGGCATTTATGTAGACAAAACCATAATCCAAACATTCAATAAAATCAGAGTATAAGTCATCTTCAAGCTTAGCATCAAACAAACAAGCACGAACGAAGATGGTGTAGAAGCTCCCACTTAAACTGACCTTGGGACTACGAAATAGCTTCCATAATCATAACTTTCCCTCAAACTGAACTTGGGGGATTGTTTGGAATTGGACTCCCTTAACTCAACAAACAGAGAATCTTCAAAATAATTTCATTTCATTAAGGAGATAGAAACTCCTTATAGCAGCGGAAACATTAACATATTAACATAATAAGTAGAAATCCAGAAAACCAAAAACACCAAAAACCAGCTACTACTCCCCCTTTTTGTCTCACATGAATGCCAAAACGACAAAATGAGGGATATAAGACCGACACAGCAGCTAAATAGAAGGAGATTTGGATCCATCCTTCTTGTGACGCTTTGCATTGCGCTCCAAGATGTTAGCAGCTGAATCTTCTTCTTTATTTTCTTCTTCTTCTTCCTCATTTTCTTCCTCTTCTTCCTCATCTTCAGCTTCTTCTTCCTCAGCACTATCACCATAGTCCTCCACTTCTTTTTGCATCCGTTCAAGCTCATCATCAAACTCAGCATGAGGGTCAGTTTCTTGCTCAGCATCAGCAGTTTTCGTTCCAGAAGGTTCACCAACCTCAGTAGCTGGAGCAGAAGCATTATACAATAGTGATGCTATAGAGGCTTGTCTCATCTGAAGAGACTTGATGATCTTATCCAAAGACTTGTATTCTCTGATCAGCTCACGATGCATCCTGGCAGACAAGGCATGTACCCAAGCAGAGGGTAGCTCAGTAATTGGCACAGATGCCTTGTATCGAGTCTTCAACTTCTGTACAGGGCCCTCAATATCACGAAAGTGATGCACCTCATTAAACAGCTTGTTGTTGAAGATGAATGGACTTGGATCCTTGGCCCATATATCACCATCATGAACCACCTCAGGCATTTGGGATTGGATTATTCCAAAGATCGAGCCCGGATATCCCAAGTATCTCTCCTTCTCCAACTCCTCAGCATGGTTTGTCACATGCTCAAACACAATCTTCCCAAAGTTGAAGTTCTTGAACTGTCCAATCTTGTACAAAATCGTAGCAAGATGTTTTCCCACCGTAGAGGTATGGCCGGAAGGAAGCCAATTGAACACCGCGATCTTGTGCAACACGGCATACTTCATAGTGAGATGAATCCCACTAATACTGTCACTGTTGGTAGGCCACCGCCAATAAAACCAACCAGTTAACCCCTTAGCAACCTCATCAATCGAAACATCCTCATCCTCATCATCATAATCATCACGATTCACAAATGCATCAATGTAATGACCTCGAATGTAAGTCTTGAAACACTTACTCGAAGTAGGATTTTTGATGCTCTTAGAGAGATTGCCGTAGAACTCCAAGACTATTGATGGCATATACCTTCGTACAGGAAGGATGGTCTGATCCCACTGTGCATCCTTCAAAAGTTTTAGCAGCCCAGTTGCTTCTAGCGATTGGGGCTTCACATACTTCTCAGCCACAAACTTCTTCAATAACACTGTACCCCATCTCTCTTGGTGCTCGTCGGATTTGAACTTCAGGGCATCCACCATGATAGGATTGTGAATTCATGGTGCCTTTGAAGCCTCCCCTGTAGACTTAGGAGAGTCATGTCTTGAGTTTCCGGCATCGCTGTACAAAGCATTCTCAGAGCCTGAATCGATTGTAATAGGCCCTTTGAACACTTGCTCCTTCCCTCTCTTTCTTTTGGCTAGAGCCTCATACATCTTCTCCTTTCCTTTCCCCATGGCTGCAGCAGCTTCTTCATCATGTTTCCTTAACTGAGCCCGAGTATGCATGGCAGGGTTGGGCTCCTTGATGGTTAAGGGTGGCAGAGTAGATATCTTCTCCTTTTGAGTGGTCTTCTTAACCATCTCCTTCGGCTTCGGTTTTTCAGCCGGCTTTTTCTTTTCAGCCTTTTTTGCAGGCTTTTTCTTCTCACTCTCTTTGGTCGGCTTCTTCTTGGAGGCATCACCAGCACCTGTTTTCTTCTTTGCCTCGGCAGTTTTGGCTACCTTGTTCTTAGTAGCATCAGTAGCAGGAACAGAGGTGTATGGAAGATGTTCAGCCTCATCTTTCTGACCTCCTTTTGACCTCTTCCATCCTTGTTAATGGAAGTTGTTTCCCTTCGAGATCCGCCAGCAGACACGGCGGGCTTTCGAAATAGAGAACCTTCCCTTTCTAGGCGTGGGATAAGGGGTATCACCACGTCGGGTTCTCCTTGCCTTGACTTTCTCCATCATTTTCTGTTTGAGGTTTATTAGCGGAGAGTTCATGGTTTCTTCTCCCACTGTCTCTACTTCTTCCTCTGAGTCGGAGACCACCGTGTGAGACAGAGACTTCACCGGAGAGGGTTGTGGAGAGGGTTCCGGTGAGAAGTCATGCAAAACCAGCTTCCTTCTTGGTTTTGGATTAGAAACTGGAGGTGGCGGACCGAGATCGAGCACATAAGTGTCTCCACCATGGGAATCATCGGAAAATTAATGGGAGGGTGGTGATTGCGATGATCGTTGAGACGCCATGGACAAAAATATCAAAAGAGAAAGTGGGATTAACAAAGAGAGGTTGCAGCAGTTAGGGTTTTTAAGATGAGATAAACCCTTAAATAAACCGATGAATATATATATATATGGCACGATCAAATCTTCTCTCTTAAGGGATAAAATCAAATTCCTTGAAAATAGGAATGAGATAAACATCAATATTTGAATTCAAATATATCCCCAACGGCCGGAATATTCAATTCTGCTGAAAAGAGAGCCGGAATATGCAGAGGCTCTGCATGACATGACCGTTGGAGCTTTATGACGTCACTATGCCATTGCCCAATTTAAATTTGTGTTCCACACTCTGAGCTTCATCATGTGGCTTAGATTCAATAACAGAATTCCAATACAAATAGAAAATATCAGAAAACCATATAAATTCATACTACACCATGCTTGCCATCCAGAACCCCAAGCGGAGAGTCTCCATCTGAAAATAAATAAGAGGGAACAAATTCCCAAGGCCATCCTCAATAACGAGCTATATGAACCAATTAGTACTCCCACCGTCCCACCAAAGATATCTTATATTTTTTTGGACACCAGAGAAAAGGTGTGTTTGGTGGAGTTATTAAAGTGAAATAAAGTGGGTAGAGAAAGAAAAAGAGTAAACAGTGAATGACACAGAAAATGAGGGAAAAAGTAGGATGAAACTTAGTTTATTAAATAATTAATTGGGCTATAGTCCTTCCTAATTATATATTTTCAAAAAAGAAAACAGGACAAATGTAACAGGATAACCCAAAAAGAAAAGTAAGACATCTCTGGTGGGACGGATGGAATATAAAACTATAACTCGAGTCATACTAAACGAGCACAAACGAATTATTGTGGAATTTAAATTTGTTGACCTTGGCTTATTTACAATAATTCAATTAGAACAAATATTTCATTTGACACTTTTAGATATACATAGACAACTATATTTCTTTTCTAATTATTGATATTTATTAAACGTTGTGGAATGAAAATACAAAGAATAATTAACACATTAATTAAGAGAATATTAGAAATCAATCTCGTTTATCATTTGTAAAATATTTTAGTTTATTCTTTATATTACACACAAATTGACCAATGATAAGTTTTGACATTCTAGGAAAAATGTCCCACATTTGACTACAAAATACATCGATAATTTAAAATATTACAAAATACGAAATACACATGCCTTTTTAGACGATCGGATGGATCATTAAACTAAATCATATTCAAAAACTGATACTAAAATACATCAAGTGTTTAATCATAATAACACTTCTTTTTAAGTCTATAATATTGTTAGAGGCCTTCTTAGTGTAATGTAATAATGCAGCACAAAATGGTCCACCGCCATTAACCCCCAACTACTACTATTAATTACTCCTTGCTATCTGCTATCTGCTATCTGCTAATACTTCTTCCCTCTCCCCCTTCTTTATATTGTCCTTCTCATAGCCACAAATTGTATATCCACAACCTACAGCATAAACCACTCATTTTTCAACATTACAAACTGTAACAAAAC
This sequence comes from Schizonepeta tenuifolia, assembly GCA_029490685.1. Classification (NCBI taxonomy): domain Eukaryota; kingdom Viridiplantae; phylum Streptophyta; class Magnoliopsida; order Lamiales; family Lamiaceae; genus Schizonepeta; species Schizonepeta tenuifolia. The sequence goes on from CM055957.1 coordinate 87,748,751, forward strand.
AATTGAGTTGTTAGAGATTTATCATGGCAGCTTATGCAGCTCTGCTTTCTCTTATGCATATCATACATAACATCGAGCGTCATCCTTCTCCTCCAATCTCTCTCCACAAAGACCAAGTTGAATCTCTCACTGAAACAGTCAACTTCTTGCAGGAATTTCTTGAGGGGAACCATTCCCCCTTTGACTACAGCGACGAAGCAGATCCCTTGGAGGTTCGCATCGCAGATGCAGCTCATGCGGCTGAAGATGTGATCGAAACGGAAATTATGGATCGAATTCATAGTCGATCCACAATTCATGGGAGGATAACTAATTTCTTTAAGCTCTTGCTTTCATACGAATGCACAGGTACCACGACCGGAGACCACTTCAATGAAGATCTGCAGAAAGTGATAGAAGAAATGGAATTGATCAAGAACGATGTGACGGAGATGGTTAGGGAGAAGGCTGCAGTCGAACCTCAATTCCACGAAAGAAACGTCTCCGCTGATGATGCTGGTGAGAGGAACAGTCATGAGATGGTGGGATGCGATGATGTGCTTCTTCAACTACTGGATAGGCTCACCGGAGGAGAATCCAGCCGCCTAATCATCCCTGTTGTAGGGATGGGTGGCATCGGTAAGACCACTCTTGCCAAAACTGTGTTTCGACACCCACTTATTAACGAGCATTTTGATGTTTGTGTGTGGGCTACAATTTCTCAAGATTATAATGTGAAGGGAACTCTTGATGAAGTTCTCTCTCAAGTTAGAGAGAAATCGAGGGATAAGAGTGAGGCAGAGTTAGGAGAAGAACTATACAAATATTTATGTGGTAGGAAGTATTTGGTTGTAATGGATGATATTTGGAGTCTAGAGGTGTGGGACAATATTAAATTTTACTTTCCTGAGTTCAGGAATGGGAGTCGAATACTGGTAACAACTAGGATGTCAAACTTGGCTGCTGATTTAACCAACTCTTATAACCTCCTTAATATGAAATTTTTAGACAAGGGTAGTGCTTGGGATTTGTTCTCCAAAATTGTATTTGGGGAAGAAAGTTTTCCGGTTGAACTCGAGCCAATTGGGAGGGGAATCGTGGAGAGGTGTAAGGGACTTCCTTTGTCGATTGTTGTGATTGGGGGTCTCTTGGCAAAATCCCAACAGACCCAACAATATTGGCATGAGATAGAGAGAAACTTGAGTTCGAAGAATGATGAGTATTGTTTGAGTACATTGAAAACAAGTTATAACCATTTACCTACCTATCTAAAGCCTTGTTTTTTGTACATGGGAACGTTTGAGGAAGATAGAGAGATTCGTGTATCAAAACTCATTAGGCTATGGGTCTGTGAAGGATTTCTTAAGCCAATAAACGACAAGAGCCCGGAAACAATAGGTGAGGAGTACTTAAAGCAGCTAGTAGATAGAAATCTTGTTCTAGTAGATAAGTTGGGGGTAGTTGGGAATATGAAATACTGCAAAATGCATGATTTGCTAAGAGATTTGTCTTTGAAAGAAGCTCAAAAACAAAGGTTTTATCATGGTGTGAGCGGAGATAGTTGTCGTGAAGTGGCAAACAGCCATCGTCGAATTGTTGTTCGCAAAAAGTTTCTCAATGCCAACAATTATTTGCCACATGCTCGTACTTATAAGGATGACTATTATCGTATAAGGATGCCAACAATTAGTTGTTGCCATTTTGGTTTGTCGCGACTTTCTCCAATAGATGATATTTTTCGATTCGTAAATTCACGGTACATTGATGCTGGTATAAGCCTCAAACACAGTACCAGAATACCTTCTTCAATAAGTCAGCTTTGGCATCTGCACACACTAATTATTATATCTACCCTCTTAAATTCTATTATTACACCAATGGAAATTTGGAAAATGCCTCAACTTAGGTACGTCAAGTTCAATGATAACTTAATAATCCCAAATCCTCCCAGCAGCAAAGATGATGAAGATCTTGTTGTGATGGAGGATCTGCATACGCTCAAAGGAGTGCGTAATCTAGAGTTGAATGAAGAGGTGGTTAAAAGAATTCCCAATATCAAGAAACTGAGGCTATACTATGATGATGATGAAGATTGGGAAAGAAGCGGAGTGAATGGTATTAGCTATCTTCATTGCTTGGAAAACTTATTCTTCAGCTCCTATTCTCCAAGTGCCGAAGAGTCTCTGCAAAACATTACTAGCTTCCCACATTCCCTCAAGAAGTTGACTCTGAATGTCTCACCATTTTTTGAGCTTGAAGGTATGTTGCAAAAGATAGGTTCGTTGCCCCATCTTCAGAAGCTCACATTAAGAAATGGTGGCTTCAGAAGACGCAAATGGGAAACAAGTGAAGGCCAATTCCCCAGCCTCATGTTCCTATCATTGTGGTATTGTCGCAATCTAGAAAACTGGACGGCGTCGGAGAGCTCCCACTTTCCACTTCTTCAGGAGCTTCGCCTTTCTCTATTAAAAGGCCCCACATTGGAGATTCCTTCAGAAATTGGAGAGATAGCAACGCTCAAAAGCATTCTGGTGGACCGTTGCAGTGAATCAGTGGTGCTGTCTGCTAAAAAGATAGCAGACGAGCAAGAAGATTTATGCGGAGATCTTCATGTTAGAGTTATACTCTAATGAAGAAGAAGAAGCGTTGCAAAGCTTGGCAGGTCCCAAGTTTAAAGTTCAAGTGTATAATTGATTATTAATATACATTTTGTAATATTTGTGTTGAAGGGAATAAAGTTGCGGATCAAATTGCAAATCGATCATCGGCAGATGGTTGCTGGCTCTATCATCATCCTAGCTTGTTTCTGTATTTTCCTTTATTCTGTAACAACTTCAAAATGATTATCTTGTTTCTTTGTTTCTCGAGTTAATTTTTTGTTTGTGTAAGGATACTCTTTTCTTGATTGGATTGTTTTCCCATTAAATTTCCAAGGCCTCACTGTTCTAATTAACTTGTCAAGTCCTTGGGTTTAAGTTTCAAACATATAATTACAATTTCTCTCAACTTTTCTGATTTGGGAATCTTCTTCTTCTGAGAAATGCTCCAATCCTCTTAACTGTTGGATGAAACGCCACATAATAATATTATATCCCAATCAGCAAATTTAGTTTTGAACTTTATGATTCATGCGAATTCCATCCTTGATTCAATTTTTATTTCCTACATAAATCCATCGGATCCCCCATGCTCTGAACCTTAAAGCTTTTTTTTTTTTTTTTCGGTTTTTTCATCGCAATATTTGTTGTTGTACAAGTTTACTTTACAATAAATATTTTTCACCAGAAAAATTTGCAAGATCCATTTTATTTTGGACCCAATACAAGATGAGGCCCAATTTCTTATTCTTTCCACCGAAGAAAAAAAAAAAAAAAAAAAAAAAAAAAAAAAGAACCCATGCATGTTGCACGAGCCCCGCACGCGTCTCCCAGGAGACTTACACTTTCAACTCCAGAGAGCCACTAGCCGGCCCCTGCCACCACGACTTTGGTCATCTCTCGTTCAGATTATGAAGAGGAATTAATTTTCACCTCATTGTACTAGTCTAAACTTTTCAGATGTTATTGCAAACTCCCCAGCAGTTGACGAACTAAAGAATCCCGACAAAATTGCAGCACGTTTACGTAGTGAACAAGTCATAACAGCTCAAATTATGTAACATCAATGAATATTGCGACAAAAACAACTCAACAAGAACAGTCAGTGTGGCGCAGAGCAAAGAGGAACAATATTATACTCAACTGAAATGACACAAGATTATCTGGGAAACAATAATATTCTCAAACTTGTATTATCAGCTGATGAGTTTGATTGCATTGTCATTAGCAAAGTTATGAAAGAGCGGAGAATAATAAGGTAACGGCAAAAACAAAATATATATCATATATATATATACAGTATACAGTAGTTGAGCTTCCAAACATCTCTAGACTTGAGGTATATTGGAAAAGGAGAAACCTTTGTACCCCTTGTACGCATAATAGGCAATCCGAGTATAGTAGAATCCAGGGATAAAAAGAATCCCACCCAGCACGGAGAAAAATAATCCTGCATTACAGCATCCAAATTGAAAAGTGAGATGCCAACATTGGAAAAAGTTTTTAGGGAAGGCGAAAATTTGAATGTCACGAGCATTGTGTTAAGGAACCATATTACCGCAGTGATGCAATGGCCAAAAATATTAGAAATAGAAAAGTTCGACACACCATATGTTAGGTAGTTAGATTCTTAGCCTTCCTCAACCAACAGGACACAATATGAAAAAGTTGCACGTCTCAGTGGAAAAGACGAAGGCCATTTTATCGATATGGAGCATGTACCAACAATTGATGATATTGATAATGGTAGCAAATGCAATTTGTGCTTAATAACTGGAAATGCATCACGATGTTTTGGTTTCCCGTCAACTGGTGTAAACATTCTTATGTAATAGTCAATGTTCAACATTCTTACGATAGTACAAATTGTTGTTAAATAATCCGATCTGTGTAACGAACTATAACCACAGAATTCAGCATATTCACTTGCACAATATTATCTATTAGCATCTCCATGGAAGCTCCATTTAAATCCACAGAGCTAAGCCTCCTCAACCTATAATCTATTCTTTTTTAATGATTTCAAATTTCAGAATTCAGCAACAATCTACTCTTAGAACACACTTCAGAAGTGAGCTGCAATTTTCAATGGCCAAAATCCTCAAGCACGTTTAAATAGTCTATACCGAATTTTGCAATGCCAGGTCATTGATCGACCCATATGAGCAATTTACATCTACTATCTCCAGATTCGTCTAGCAATTTCATTTCTCTAAAATCAACAAAATGCAATGGCAATCCTCACACACATTTAAATAGTCTATACCAAATTTTGCAATGCCAGGTCATTGATCGAACTAGATAAGCAATTAACATCTGCTATCTCCAGATTCGTCTAGCAATTCCATTTCTCAAAAATCAACAAAATGTAATATTGTAATAGCCTAAATCCTCACATAACGTTTAAATAGTCTATACCAATTTTTGCAATGCCAGGTCATCGATCGAACCATATAAGCAATAACATCTACTATCTCCAAGATTCGTCTAGCTATTCCATTTCTCAAAAATTAACATGTAATAGCCAAAATCCTCACACACATTTAAATAGTCTATACCATATTTTACAATGCCAGTTCATTGATCGAACCGAAATCAACATGTACTATCTCCAGATTCGTCTAGCAATTTCATTTCCCTAAAATCGACAAAATCATAGCCCTAAACAATAAAACTCGATCAATGACGACATCATCCAGTACTACAGATAATCAAGTACGAATCAGTTAAAAAAACTCATTAAACTGGCAGGAAATATACAATAGGACGAGACAGAAACTACCGAAACAGCTCAAAAGCCCTAAAATTCATAAATTATAGCTTAATCAAACCAGAAAAAGAGCAAAGGCTAATTACCGTGGGCGCGGTCGCCGCCGATTCTATTGACGGCCATGAAGATACCGAGTACGATTCCGAGCGCACCGAACACAAAGAGAGCGACGGCGAGAGATATCTCCTTGATCGGCGGCCTGTTGTTGACGGCGTACGACGTTCCCATTTCCATCAGTTCGTCGTCGTACGAAATCGAGAATGCGTGATCCACATACGCCATTGTTTCTCTCAGCAGATTCCGATTCGATTTCTCGTCGAGGATTTTGATGAGGAGCTGCAGATTTGGTGAGAATTAGAAGGTATGCTTGAAAGAGAAGTGAAGAGAGAGAGAGTGTTGATTCAGTAGAGAGCGAAATGTCTTCAGACAAAAAAAGGTGGGCTTTTGAATTTTGGGAGCGAGATTTTGCATATTGGACTCTCTCTAGCTTTGCTTGGACTATAGTCGAAAATCAAATTAAATTATTCAATATTTTTTAGAGATAATTATACAATATTTCATGTTGATCAAATTAAATTATTCAATTTTTTTTTAGAGATAATTATTCAATATTTGATGTCGGTTTACAAATATTCAATATTTGATGTCGGTTTACAAATATTACGATAAATGCTTACTTATGTTTTCTATTAATTTTCATTTTGGATTAGGTCCTAAACTTTCGTTAGTCACAAGTACAAGTTAATAAAAAAATCGTTCACACATGTTGTACCTCTATCTAATTTTTAAATTTATATTTTGTATTATTTTTAATGAAAAATTAAAAAAATTATTAATTTAAAAATTTTAATTATTAAAAATAAAATAAATACATTACTAGAAATAAAAAGAAATTACATTACAAGAAAAGAAAAATCAAAGAAGAAAAAATAAAAATAAAAATAAAATCAAAGAAGCAAGAAGAAGAAGAAGAAGAAAAATCAAAGAAGAGAAACTAGAAAAATGAAAAGGAAAAAAGAAACTAAAGAAGATGAGAAAAATGAAAGAAAAAAAGAAAAGAATGCAAACAAAAATCGAAGAAGAAAAAAACTGAAAAAATAAAAAGAAAAGAAAATAAAAACTGAAGAAAAAGATAAAAAAACCAAGAAGGAAAAATAAAATACATTTTTGCTCTATAGGGGATTCAAAACCCTCCCCTTCATGGAGACAAGAAGGGTTGAACCACTAGGTCAAAGCCCAATTGTATTAAATATTATCACATTAATTTATATATACATTCAATTTCCGTTTCTTTTTTTTTTTAGGGAGAACGAAACTGTCTCGTTCTAAAGAGACGGTCTCGAGCCGTGAGGCTTTGTAGTGGGGTGTCTCCATAATTTGGATGTCTCGAACCCCTCATGGAGACACCCACTATGGATAGTCTTATTCTTTATACGAAGCTTAACCCACGTACCACAGCTACTAGTCGAGTTGTATATTCATTCTCACTCTTATGTAAAACACTCGATCTATGAAATATTGATAGTGTTCGAATTTAAGACATTCAGATATTAATTAATAATTTGAAAAAAAAAAAAAAACATTGGAAGTTGTGTTGACATCTAATGAATTTAATAACGACTCTAATTTACATTAATTTGTTTTAGTTCCATGCATGATATCCTAATTCGTCGGTTTTTTTTTTTTTCTTTTTCCTCCAATGGTGAAAGAGCCGAATGTGATATATGTGCGCCATGGTTGCAAAATATGCAAATAATTAACGTATAGAACTAAACATGACTAGATAGGATTAGTCTCATGATATGTTGTTCGATCGGTTAACAAAATTCGGTGCATGTTATATAATTTCGATATAGTGTCACTGTCAGATTGGATTAGTCTTGCATTTTAAGTCTTGGTTTCCCCAGCGACCAAAATAATCTTGGGCCATCTCGGAGCAATTTAATCTTATATAGTCTAGGGACAATTTTATCTTGATCAATGAAGGCCAAAAAAAGAATAAAATAATAGTAATAATAATAAAAATAAAATTATATAAAATAATATAAAATGATTTTTGTTATACCATCACAAGGAAAATATCTCATTTTGTTTGAAATATTCACCCACACGGGGCAAAAGAATTGCTTTGTTAAGAAAAAAAAGTAGCCATGCATTTTTTACCGATCGCCGTTAATTTTTTAAGCCGATGAATTCTGCGGCCGTCTTCCGCTGCTGCCGCTGCCTCGACTTTTGTCAATCCTTCTCGCATGAAGAGCATCTCTCAACCTTCACCACCTCGGTAACGTGGAAGGAATGCCGCTGCTGCGCCTGCCACGGCGTTGCCGGCGGCGGTGGCGGCTTTGAAATTTTCATTTTGGATTTCAGCTCAACCAATTCTTTCTTTAATCTGAAGTTCTCTTCGGTCAATCTCTCACAGTTTTTCTTCAAGAACTGCCACTCCACCTCGGTTTGCTTTAGCTTTGATCTACATTAATTAAAATATGCTAAAAACATATAAATATATTTACATATTAATATTTACAATAATGATATTCGGCCACAGGGTGACCAGCCACACGTAAAAATAAAAAAAATTGACTGTAAAAATAGAAATAATTACGTTTCCTCATAGAATTTATGCTTCTCCTATTAGAGTATATTTTCATTTTCAAAACCTATATTACTATTATTGACTTGTCTAATATTTATGCCACACACAAAATTATGATAATAATAAAAATTAAAATAGAGAAAATAAATAAATAATACTAGTAATTTAGTACCTTGCTCTTCGGTTTTGAAACCATACTTCAACTTGTCTGGGCTTGAGACATAGTTTTCCTGCAAGATCTTGTTTTTGTGCCTGTCATAATATCGCAAATTTATATATGTGTATGTAGAGAGAGAGAGAGAGAGAGAGAGAGAGAGAGAGAGAGAGAGAGAGAGAGAGAGAGAGAGAGAGACCGTATTAAGGGTAGAGTGTTGTTTGAAACTATCTTCGAGTAAGGTAGTTTGATCTTTGGTGAGCCTCAATTTCTTTCTACCAAAATCTCTGAAAAAATCGATTTCATCGTCTCCTTGGCTTCTTCCTTTCTCGTTTTCTTTACTTTTTAGGCTCGAGCTCGACTCGATAATTTCTACACTGGTACGCGACGGGGCCGAAAGATCGAGAAAAATATGGGAATCATCAAAATACCTTTTGGGCCCACTTTGAGTCAAGCCGAGCCTTAGAGTAGTGTTACAATCACGATCATGATCATCATAATCCTCCATGGTTGAGGTTAGAAGGTTTCAAAGTTGGGAGAATTTCTTATAAAGAGAAAATTAGGAATTAAATGAAATGATATATTTAATTATGTATTTATTATGAGTGAGTAGTTAATTATGAAATGCCAAAAATAAAATAAAAAGTGAGTGCAATAATGATGGGATGCGTTAGAAATATGACTCCTAGGAGGAAACCAATGAAACTCCACTCTCCCGTAACAAAAATTAATTATTCTTTGACTCTTTCCGTCGAGGTCAAATCATAGTCTAATTTTACATTTTGATTATTTTTCATGTGTCTCGTCTATAATAAATTAATAATAATGACAAATATAGTATTCCCTCTGTCCCGTTCAATAAGTCTCATCTAAGATGGTCACGACACGGAAATTAAGAAAAAGAGAGTTTAGATGATAAAAAGTGTGATTAAAGTAGTATTTTATTGTTAATATTAAAGTAGGTTAAGTGGAAAAATACTGTACAATAAAGTAAACAATACTATTCACCTAGATTAGTGTATTAATCTTTATCAAATAAGGAAATAAGACTTATCGAGTAAGACACCCGAAATGGCAAAATGGGACTTATTGAACGGGATAGCGAGAGTATGTCATTGAATGATGAAAAACAAACAAAAAAATAAATACTACTATATGAAACGACTGATTATTATGAGAGAACGATAGCCGCTACTTGAGGTGCTCGTGTACGACAATTAATCACGCAGAAGAGAAAAAACAGAATTAAGATAACATTTTTTTTTAGGGAAGATAACGTTTTTTTAGGAACAAAAAGATAAAACTAAACCAATAATGAATTAACCACATTAGATGTTCTTGTCTGCATTATGGCAGTCATTAGTTTAATAAAGTTGAAGATGTGGGGTATTAGTGATTGTGAAGTTAGTCAAAAAGATTAATTATTATTAATTTAACTAGTAACCCCCTAAGCCATGAAACGAAAGACACGCACTTAAATAAATCCGTTTCAATTAATTTATTTTGAATTTCGTATGAAATCTTAAAAAGAAGTGGAAAAAGTCAAAAATATATCGTGTATAATTATTGTTATTATTCTATGCCTAATAATCTAATATCATCATTACTCTATATACGGGGAAAAATAATAAATTACAATAATAAGATAAAATATTGAAAATAGAGGACTTGTTTCGCCGTGTTCAGGGCCACTAGCTGCTATATTTGTTTTTTTTATATATGTTTAAAATGAAAATCACCCAATTTTAATTGTATTTTAGCACATCAAAATTCTAAGTGTATGATGTGTATCTACAAAACCTCAAATTTTCACTATAGTGTGAAATTGTGAAAAAAATGAATCAATAGTAATACAATTTCACCTAGAGCTTTAAGGACTCCTCATGGAGAGAAGAAAGGCGTAATTGTGGAAAGCTCTTTCGATTTGCATTGTGTGGAATATCTAGAATCATAGAAATAGGGTGATTTTTAAGGACGGAAAGAGCAGCATCGGTGATTTAATTGAGTTGATTAAGATAAGATTGTGGTTTTGAATTTCCAATCTTTTTTCGAGTTTGTCTTGTTATAGATGGACAGATTGAATTTACAATCCTTCACATTATCTTGATTTGTTGGATTATTAGTGTTGCTTGTTTTGTTTCTTTTCTTGTAATTTCATTTTGGATTGCACCTCTCATATGTGATTGAATAATTTTTTTACCTTAACAAATATGGAGTTCTTCCAATGCAATTTGTCTTCTTTTTTTTTTTGTTGTTTGCGAATAATTGCATGAGTGTCTTTTGCTTTTTCTTTAATCGCCAAAAATAATAAATTAATTAATTTGAAATCTAGGCAATAGGATACGACATGGTGGCAAATATTGATTGAGGGAAAACAAGTTGACTAGAAAGCTTAATATGAATTATTACTTCGTACTAAGCATTCAACTCTTTAAAAAAAAAAAAAAAAAGCATTCAATTCCAAAATTTAATGATAACCATTCCTCATTCTCGGATGCAGAACATTATCGTAAAGAAAATGATATAATAATCCGTATGCATTAGTCTAGCGATAGTATGGTTAGTTGTATATAGGCCAAAAGGTTCAAAATTTGAGTGACTGAGTCTACCATAATGCGGTCTTTAAATATAACGTAACAACAACGAAATATGTTATTTCATAAAAAACATGTTATTTCATATTTCATTTTTTTAATAGATACATGCTTTAATACATGCAACGAAATATACAATTTTTTTTTTTTTTGGCATGGCGAAGGGGGAGCGGTGGGATTTGAACCCGAGAGTCCGAAACCTTACTGCTTACAGACTAAAGCCACATATATATACAACAAAATCATGACTTCACCGGTGTAGTTACACACATTACATGAATCGCTAATATGAAACACGAAATAAAACAAAAACAAATGCAGTTTGAGAAAAAGGTATTTACATTAGTGGAAAATAACAAGTAGCTTAGGTGTTAATTATATAGATTCGAAGAAAAACGTTTATATTGTTTCAATGGCTAATGCAGATAGGGCTATGGCAAAAAGTTGACAAACTTGAAACTGAAATTAAACAGCAAACGAAATAATCAGATGCATATTATTATGATGAAGGAAATCCAGATTCATTGCGTAGAGCAGAATGGAGAGAGAGCATACCATTAGTGTATTGCTTTCTCACCTTCCTGTATTTCTCAAGCAGCATTCTATAACGCAGTTCAGCATCTCGAAACTCCACTTCGCGACAAAATTTAGACGTGACCTGCACGAAAGCAGCCTCCGCTATATCCCTAAACTGAACCAATAGATCAGATAGGTACCTGCTATCTGCGGATGATGCACTCAAATTTGACGAGCTTTCTATTTCTTCTCCTTCGAGAGTGAGGTACTTCATCCATCTTAAACGCTCGAAAGGATCTTTGTTTTTCTGTAGAGTTGCTTCTAGATGTGAAGCTGCATCTGAAAACTTTGATTCACTGGAGATCCTGCTGAGCAAGTAGCCAAAGGTTTTTGACTGATTTTGATGAAGCCACTCTTTAGTAGTGTTGGAGGAAACTGGCGACGCGCCAACCAAGCAAGCCTTCTGAAATGCTGGATCAAGATTTCCGATTAATTTTATTGCAATATGCAACAGACACACGGATAACAAATGTAGACTCCATTGAACAGAATCCTCGGACTTGGAGTGTGATGTTCTGTGTTTTCTATCCCAGCTATCGAGCGCAACTTGAATAAAACCTTCCCACCTGTCATGAAAACAATCGTAGTCAATCTTTCTATGCATGTTTCAGCCTTTCAGGGCTCGTATAAAATAATTCTAAAGCACCATCTAACACTTACTAGTCTAAATTATGAATTTACGATAATATTATATGATGCATGAAATGAGAAGACTCACTCAAATGGAGGCTCGATTTCAATAGCCAGAGTCATATGCAGGGAGAATTTGGCAGTGTTTTTCACATTTCCATCATCATCATCGACATCGGTTATAGCCTCGTGTGGGGAACCTCTTGGAATGTATAAAATGTCGCCTGCTTTCAGGACAATCTGCTGGTGTTCATGACCGTCAGGACTTCCATCCTCCAAATCATGCAGGTTATAGCAAGGTTCATACAATCGAGGTAACTGGGACTTTGGCCGAGGATATATTTTCCATCTTTTCACACCAATAAGTTGACATACAAAGACACAGTGATCATCACTGTGGCGAGCCAAGCCCTGTGAATCGGATGGTGTTAGGTACATATTGACACCAGCTGAAGGCTGCCCGAACAGAGATGCCAACGCATCTGCAATAACAGCGATAGTTTGACAGCGAAATTCCATACCACGTAGAGCAATCGAGTAACCCTCCTTAAATGCTTTTTCACATTCCAAAATGTCATTGGTTCTGAGAATTTGAGGCAAAACGGAGCAGCAAGAGTCTGGCTGCTCCTGAAAATAGTGCACCTCTCGTTCTCCAGGTTGTGTTTTTACGACACGAATATCCTGGTTGTAGATTATCGGGAAACCAAGATGACTTTTTATCTCATCGATGACATGAAGTATATCTAGCTCGTCTGATGCTATGGCAGGGCAAGAAGTGAAGCTTTCTAACATGGAAGGGAGAATCGAAGGTATTGTCTCTTCCAAACGATCATACTGCAGAAATGGATCGAAAATACCATCCTCGCCTGATGAATTCTTCGATGCATCTCTTATAAGCATAGGAGATACCTCCCAAACCTCGAATAAAAATGATTCCATACTAGCTTCCTCCAAACCGAAAATACCTTTCTTTACATGTTCGAGATCTATGAATTCTGGGGGCTGACCATAACTAAACGATAGCCTGAAAACACTTTCAACCAAACTACATATTCTGATGTTACTCACGAAGATCTCATTTCCCTGATCAGATCTTGAATTAGTACTATGCAGCCTCTGTTTATGCACTTGACCAAATAGTCCTCTTAAAAGCACTACAATTTTTTCACAAACGTCTGTTGGTACTAGCTGCAGCTGCTCAATCGTCGAAGAGTTAATAAGAGTAATTGCTCCTTGAAGAAGTAATATTGAATGCTCATCTTCTTTTAACAGTGTCATATCAGCAGCAAGACCACATGCTGCTGCTCGAGATTTAAATTCCTGCATCAAGCATAGACTAATAGATATTAAGACGTAAAGAGCAATCTCTTCAAATAAAATGTGGCCCGTGTAGTAAATCAGAGAGGACAGTGTGGTGATCTTTCGTTAAAACTTAAAACTATATTTCATCCAGTTTTTGTGATTTTGGCCTTTCGATTTAAGTGACATCCATCGAACTAGCTTGCACCATATACATCTCATCAGCATTTTTCAGACAGCATTGTACCTCTTCCTCACCAACAGTAATGTAGATTATGGCAATCAAATTTTGAAAATATCAAAACATAGTTTTTGAGCCAAGGAAACTATCTCTATCATCGTTAATACATTAAGATTAAATCTGAACACCCTAAACTCCATTCAAAAACAATATCTTCAAAACATGAATACCTAAACTGAGAAAGCAGAAGGCAATCAATGCTATTTCATTCATATTTATTCATGATCATCTCCACCATCAACCTACTTTGATCATAAAACTCATGAATTATCCCTATATGAAGCATATCTAAGAAACAAAAAACTACCAGCAATCAGAAATTAACTTGATATTCTGCCTCCTTTATAAATCATTATTTCTCATGAATCAACTCAAAATAAATAAAAAATGCTCACATAAAATTCTCAATTGCACCAAATTCAAGCAGCCGCTGTCTTCCAACCGACGCCACAGATAAATCCAACACAGCATTGCAAGCAGCAATTGCAATCCTCTTTTCCGAATTTCTTAACAGAGCGATCAATCTCTTCAATATATCATCCTCCGCAGCAATCTGCTCACTCATCTCGAACAATTCTAGCGAAGCTGCGCCTACGATCTCAGCACTCTTACACACGATTTCAGCACAACTGCAGCAACAAACAACGCAAACGCACAAATCGATAAATTAAACATTACACAAAAATTCGAACAACAAAAAGAAGGATACCAAAATTTTATCATTACTCGGATTTCAAAAGAGACGGAAGCAACGCGAGGATTGGCGGCAAGTGAAAATGAGGAAGGGAGAGAAGTATCTTGTTCAAACATTTCTTAATTAGGGCTGTCTCAGCGTGAGGTCTCGAACAGAATAATGCTAAGAGCAAAGGAAAAACAGTTTCGTGATTCCGCATATTCTTCTTCTTCTTCTTGTTCTTCATTGCGATTCTTCTTTTTCTCTTCGTCTTCTGCTTCTGCTGTTCTTCCATTATCGTTCTTTTCTAAGCTCTCAAAAAAATTCAGAAGCAATGTTAGTTTTTATCCCTAATTGGGCCGGAAACTTTTAAGTGAGGCCCATAATTAGGTAAATAGGAGGCCCAAATCTAAAAGCCCAATTTCCGCTATATGCCCTTTATCTTTTTCCCTCTTTAACAATTTTATCTTGAAACATTGCTTATTTGCTTTCATATCCATTTACAAAAAAGTAATTATGTAGTATCGTGGAAGCAGTTAAATTTAGATTATAGAAATGGATTTATTTATTTTTCAATTTTTATTTTATTTACTTTCTTCGTGATTGTTATTCTAATTCGATTGCATGCATTCCGTCTATTCTTAAATAAGATGGATTTTTGTAATAGAGTTGTTTTGTAAGGAATTCGAGTACCCCTTGTACTCATTTTAATATTAATCTCTTTTTGACTTTTCAAAAGAAAAAGTAATCATATACTTCCTTCGTCCCGAAACAAGTGGTTCGTTATTTGGAAACAATTAACTCTTCAAAAGTTGTGGGTCATTCCACTTTAACCAATTTTACCCGTGCTAAAAAAGAAATGAGCCACTTGTGGATGTATGGAGTAGTATTTATTTATTTGGTTGCAAATTGTTGAAAAGATAATAATATTTTCTTGTTACTTTTGATATTTTTCGAAGAGTTATAGTTCGCAGTTTGAAAATATAAAAATGGACATGACATTTTACCTTTTTATTGTTAAAAGTCTCTTTATTTATCATTTACTAATATTTAGTTGGCTCATTCTCTATTATAAATCCTACAATAATTGTGGTCTCATTCTCTACTCACAATATTTTTTTTCCCCACCCTCGCCCACTCTCTGTTTCTTAAAACATGTGTCACTCCCTCCGAACCACACTTATCATGGACATAGAGATAATATTTATTTATTTGGTTGCAAATCGTTGAAAAATTAATTATAATTTCTAGTTACTTTTGATATTTTTCGGAGAGTTATAGTTTGCAGTTTGAACATACTAACAACTAGGTTGAGTTTCCCATCTTCTTTTCTTTTGACAATTATTGGAGTAACATTAGTGAATTCATCTTTTTCCAAATAATAACTACTAATGTAACATTGTTGTGAACTTGTAGGCAACCCCATGCTACAATATCGACTTTGTGAGTGATTTTTTCTTCGATTACGGATACAAGAGGGGTTGGGGTAGGATGAAATCCCCACCATTTTTTCTCTACTTATTCATCTCTGATTTATAAGTAAATTTAAACAATAGTTAAAATTCGAATTCGAAAAAAAAGAATTCGGCTCTGTGTGTACTACTTGATAACATTAAATATTTTCTTACTAGAAAAAACTTGACATAACAAAAATCACTAAAGGAATGTACAGTCTTGATAGTAGAAAGTGGGCAAAACATTTCCCAAATTGGAAAAGCATGTTTCCTTGGAAATTGGTGAAGTAAATGAAATGAACTCATGATAGTTCAAGTTTCAAAGTTATATCACATGCAATTTTGCTTCCGCGCGCAATCATGTCGCAAACAACCCATTATCACGATTTATTTATTTAATCGATAGGTAAATAAAATATGGGTAATTTTATTTGGTATTCACTTGTCACACAAGTTAAAAATGATAATATATCTTTTGAAAATAAAAATATATCCTAATTGGGGAAACATAAACCTAGAGGAAAATGTGATTATTTTCATTTTTACATTCAATATTTCTTTTTATTAACCATGTGGTTGGTCACCGTGTGATCAAATATCATTACACATAAAATATATACGTAAATGACGTGACATATAAGTATATAAATACAAAGATGGGTATACGGCTATACCTAAATACTTGTCAATAATATGCAAAAATATAGGTACATATAAATAGTGTGGGGACTCATCTAAAAATTCGTGACGAAAATCACTCTTACACCGATCTACTAGCATCAAATCTTTCTCATCTTAATCTCAACTTAGAAAATAGTAAACCCGAATCTTGTCTACTAATTATTGAAGTGAATAAAATCACACTACTATAGAAGGGAAAGTAATTAATGGTACAAGAATTTGTCCCCACCAACACCAACCATGTGTCATATATTTCAATTCTACACTATGCTTGAGGCTTACCTTCCTCTCTCGTTTACCCCCCACCCCACCCCCCATGTTCATTTTCACATTTTCGTATCCTTCATGTTGAAATTATTGCAAATATCAAGTTGGTCATAGACATAATAAACACAGCTTCGATTAGGCTGCTCATGTGGAGAGAGAGAGAGAGAGAGAGAGAGAGAGAGAGAGATCTTCCATAAATTCCATCTCCTTCAACAATTTCAAGATTCATAAAATTTTCTTGCAAATTCTTGAAATCTAAACAAAATAAGGTCACATAGATTATCGCTTCATGCCCGAAATAAAATGGGCGTGTCAAATTGCATTTTTCTTCTCATTTTCTCAATAATTACAATAGTATCATCAGCGAGAAGAATCGCGCAGGAGGACGAATATTACTACAAGCTTCCGCCGCCGTCGTCGCCGCCGCTGCCGCCGGCACCCGCGGCGTTGAAGCCGGGGATAACCATCATCGTGGGGGCCATCACCACCATCTTCACCGTCACCTTCATACTCCTCCTCTACGTGCAGCATTGCAAAACCGGCGCGTTCACGGCCAGCGCCCGGTCCGCCCTCCCGCTCGCCCGGGTCGACTCGGGGGTGAACCGGAAGGTGATCCAGCAGCTGCCTTTGTTCCGGTTCAGCTCCCTCCGCGGCCAGAAAGACGGTCTGGAATGCGCGGTCTGCCTCACCCGGTTTGAGCCGGAGGAGGTCCTCCGGCTCTTGCCAAAATGCAAGCACGCGTTCCACGTCGAGTGCGTCGACACGTGGCTCGACCAGCACTCGACGTGCCCGCTCTGCCGCTACCGCGTCCGCCCCGAGGATGTGCTCCTCATCGACTGCCACGGTAGCAACCACAAGGCTCTCCACAATTACCGGCACGGCGGCGCCTTCGCAGGAGCCGCCGCCGCCGCCGGCGGCGGCGGTCGGAAAACGCCGGGAGGCGGAATTTATTCGGCGCGGCACTCCTCCGCCGGGGAGAGGGGCGGGAGGCCGCCGGCGCCGGCGAATGATTCGAGGCGGCGGTTTTCGTTCGACGGGTGGAGTTCGCGGCGGAGACGGAGCGGGCAGTTTTCGAGGAATTCGAGCAGGAGAGACGATCGGCTGGGGACGGTGGGGGACAAACACCGGCTGGAGCACCAGATTCTGGTGTCGAACGGCGGGGATGCGGCGGAGGGGCAGCGGCGGAGGAGCGAGGGACAGACGGCGGAGGAGGAGGTGTTGTATCTGGGGACGGAGATGCTGATGGGAGGTGGAGATGAGGATGATGAGGTGGAGGAGGATGAGGAGGAGGGGAGTGGGAGTGGCGGCGGAGGGCGGAGCGCGGCGGAGATTAGAGGGATGAGAAAGACTAGGAGTGATGTTGGAGAGAGAAAGGGGAAGGAGAGAGAGGAGGAAGGGATAGTGAAGAAATTGAAGGATTGGATTCCGCAGTTCCAACAGCACCACAAACCGGCGGCAAATTCCGCCGCTACTTCTTCTTCCGGTCCTATTTAGAGAGAGAAAGGAAGAGAGAGAGAGAAATTAATTGCCGTTAGTAGGATAGTTATAGTTAGTTAGTTGTCGAATGTTGTACAAACTGTAATATGGTAGTTATTTAAGGATTTCAAGTTCGGAAAATTATATGATGATGATTCATATTCTTGTATCCATATCAACCAATTGCAACATAAGCATAAAACGTGTATTGATTCAGCTTGGACCACGTTTTAATTAGAGCAGTCAGTTGGACTGAAAATAGATCTGAAATGACCTCAATTTCGATAGCTAAGATCAGTCTAATGGCTAAAACTAGTTTAACTACTTTGACATTAAAAGCATTTGTAGTGGGGGACGTGATCCCTAGCTCGAGTTAGCTGTAGATCGAGCCGCCCGATAACGAACGGCCCCCAACGACCCTCGACTCGTTCTATCGCACCGGACATGATGGAGAATTATGATGGGTGCGTAAAAAGAAAAAAAGAAGAAAAAAAAAAGACATACCAAAGAGAAGTGGCGGGGGCGGAAGGATTTTGTTGGTTAATTTTTTTAAAGATGAATGAATAAATTATATTTATGTATTTTTCTCAAATTAATATATTTTTCTTATTTATAATTAATATATTTGTCTCTTTTTTAATTAATGTAATTTTTGTATTTTAAATTATTTTGTTTCTCTTATTTTAAAAAGTGTAATTTTTGTATTTTAAATTAAATAAATATTCATATAAATCAAAGCTAATTAGAAATAATTATCAAATGTCACTATCCAGGTCAACTTGAGGCTCAACCTAAATCGATTATTTATATTCATACATAGAACTTCACATCCAGAAAAGAAAAATATATTTATATAAAAAAAAAAAAACACACACACATTTATTTGCTAGTCAAATAATTTTGTGAACTGGTTTTACATAACTGTACACACTTTTATGTATCCTAAAAACTCTGCATTTGCAAGGTGTCTAACCACTCTGCTAAAAATGGACAGCCGAAAATAATGAAACACAAATAAACAAGAAACCCCCAAAAATAAAAAATAAAAATAAAAAACTGCAAGCTCACAACAAACCTGGGACCAAAAAGAATATCAAGCAACTAAATCACAAACACGAAAAATCAAAGAGAATGCAGGTTCGTCGTCTCCCGAGAACGTGCTCCTTTTCGCGTATAAATAATGCACTGTCTGCAACGACGTCTGAAATGAAGAGACTGCGTCTGGTAAGTATACGGAGAGAAAAAAATACCGTACAGATTTGCAACCATCGTTGATCGTGTCTGCAAAGACTACGCCTCAAGTGAGTGTTCAGAATAGATGGAGTGCCATCTTGAGCTTGTTCTGTTTCCATTTCGGCAGCTTGTAGAAGGCGTCCTTTGACATCCCGAATTTCTCTTTGAACTCGACAGACGACAGATACGTCTGTGGAAGGAGACGAGCAAGTACGTGTCAATGTTGAAAGAAACGTTAAGAACACACAGGATGGATTAAACGAATTTGAACTAGTTGTATTGAGTGATTCTTCAAATACTCAAACATACCTCTCGTTTTGTCAAATCAATATCGGACACTGGATCAGTTGACGTTGTTTTGAGACGGTCGTAGGGATATACCGTGAGTCCTTCTTCGTCCTCAACTTCGTTTTCCTTCACATCTTCTTGTATGGGCTCGGGTTTGGTCTTGGAACCGGGATCTACGGAGCTCTGCCTGGATAGTGGCTCGGGTTTCGATTTGGGTGCTTCCGGGCTCACTTCAAACACCGAGGAAAACGTTTCAACGAAAATCTCCGACAAAAGAAGATACTTTATCATTGAAAGGATGAGAGAACATACCTTTAGTCGAACGAGGTATCACGAATTGCCGAGCAGGTGGTGGTTGTTCGAAAGTTGAAGTCAAGGCAGCTATAGCCGAAGATCGTGTGGCTTTCTCGGAGTCGGGTGTCACAGATTTTGGATAAATCTTCCTTACCATTGGAGGAGGAGTTGACAGATTCCTTGCATTGGAATTCTCAAAAGTAGCAGCCAGAGCATTGAAAGCCGGAGATCGGCCTCTTACACGAACTCTGTCGGGGCTAAACGACATGCTTCTGGAACGATTTGATTTATCCGGTACAGCAGACCTTCCCCCGTATGAGACGGATGTTCTCCTTTTCGGTTTCTATAATTGGAAATCGATATCAGAAACAAAGCGAAAAGTCACTTTCGCTCAACAAAATTTACCCACCAACTTCAAAACGTGCAAATCATACCAAAATTACCAAAAAACCCTTCAATCGCTATTTTTGTATATTTTTTACATTATGATTACTCACAACCAAATGTAATAGATGATGAAGTGTGTGCTACGAATTTGAAGATACAATGGTTCTAGCAACAATATGCAAGTATTTTTTTACCTTGCAAAAATTAACTTTTATTTTTTGCGCTAAAAATTTGATCGAAGGGTAATTTTGTCCATTCGCTAAAGGAAAGTAAGTGTTTTTCACTATTGACACGTATCGAAAATAGAAGGAACGCGAGGGAAGAACAACTTACATCCAACACTGGAGTGCCTCCATTCTTAAGAATATTCAATTTTCTCTGGAAAGAATTACCATGCATCTGTAACCATAGACGTTAGTGAGTGTACGGTGAAGACCCGATTTCCAATAAGGCAAGAACGTAAAGCAGTTCGACTTACTGCAGATTTTGAGGAGTCCCAAGAGAAAAAACGAGTGAAAAAAGGTGGCTCACCCCCTTCCATAACAATATAAACGGGAGCTTGGGGTGACAGTGTCTCGTGAAGAAAATCACGTTCCAAGAATTTCTGTTCAAATGTAACAACAAATCGATGCATCAACTATCTTCAGGTTGTATGAACACTTCAAAAACAAATCGAGTCAAAGCTTACCTCTGCAATACTTAAAGCATTTAACTTATTCTTAGTGTCCACCTGTTGCCCAACCCAAACATAAATGTCGGAGTGGCAGTCGAGAATGAATATATCTTCCGTCATTAGATCATTCTGGTCGAAGTTGTAAACCTCTGTCACCTGCATCATAGTTTGTGATCGACTTTTAATATTTTAACGGTATTGCATAAAAACATTGACATATATATATTGAAATCCTAATAAAAAATATCGTGTACCTTGAGATCTCCTAAAACCAGTTCGAAGTTTAGCCAAGATCATATAAACAGAATGAACAAAACAAGTTAGTCGATTATCAAGGATAAAAAAGTTGAAAATTCAGCATGCAGAAACCATACCCTTCGTCAAGGTGCATGAGAATAGATGAGGATCGCTCTCGGGTTCTCTAGTAAGTTTCTGGCTCGGGTATTCAGACTTTCCACCTAACAAATCCCAAAACTGCTCCGACTCCGCACCCTCTTTCTGCAGTTTGGATTGTGTGTTTGGCTGCAAGAAGTTTGACCAGTAAACGACAGGTGAGGTTAACCCAACAGAAGTGTTATTTGCTTCACAACTGACAAATTAGTCAGCAACCAAAAACATATGTAGGCAAGTTTCAGACCTTTATAAGATCCAGCTGCCTCTCGACAATTTCCTGGGCTTCGGGAGTTGTAAGACTCCCTGACCATGTAAAGACAGTGGGCCCATTATGCAGTATATAACAGTAGGATGAATTCAATGACGACGCCACCTGAATCAGTTAAAAAATGAATTTATGTTGCATTGGCTGCAAAATAGAATAAAATTACTGTGGTAAAAGCGGTAGAACACAAAGTTATAGGAAGTTAGAATCGGAGCTGCCCGTATAGCAAAAGCCAACAGAACCTAGCTATTAACAAAAAGTTCTTCGCTTTGGCGAGCATCTTCAATACACAAAACTGAGCGCTTCACAAATAAAATGTGAAAGAAATGTAGCACACGACTTACTGGTTCGACTTGAATTGCTTGCATATTTTCCGGTCCATTCCCCTGAACCCGAAACATTGCAAGTCCTTCCTCCGAATACGTATCATCCAGAAGTTCCTTCTCAGCTAGGTAATTCTTGTAGCCTGCACTGAGACCTCCCTGGTAAAATGCAGACGAATTCATTTCACGGCCTATACAGATATAAAAGATATACGGAAAAAAAAAATATGATCACGAGGAACTCTAAGCCTCTCTATTTATGCTAGTGAGTCCCAGACCTTGAAGACGATGAAGATCTGAAAAATCGCAAAGAACTGGATTGGTTCGCATCCTTCGTAGACACGAGCCTAGTGACACAGAAAATTAAACTATTAATAGAAGTATTGGAAAGTGGAAACAGAAAGCAGCATTGACCAGTAAAATCATAATCAAATGACAAAGAGAGGTAATGTGCCTGAGTGGGTAAGAACTTGAGAGACTCGACCATCTTGGTTGCCTGTGAAGTCGCCGATACCCTATCTTCCTACAGAGCATGCTTCGCATTATCAGTATTCAATTAATACATCTATAACCACTCGATAAATTAGATATCGTCCTTACAATGGTAAAACTCAAGATGTTGAAATCTTTAAACATAATAAATTTGTGAAATTAAGATAGTTTGCCAATATATATGCTTCACCTCAACACTAAGCTTCCCAATCCACGTGCCTATTAGTTGTTCTTCTTTCACTTCTCCGGCATAAGAATATTGAAAAATATAGCAATCTCCACTATAGAACTTGGATAGATCAGAAGATGAAAGAGCAGTCTTCTTTTGACCTTCCACACGCCAAACCTGGCAATTTAAAGCAATGAAGTGAGTAATTATTCGAAGTGGTGAAGCAAGAAATACAATTATAAATCTAAAGATACTTTCCACTACTCGAGAGAAACAGACGAGAAACCCATAGAGTAGTATATGACAAACTACAGCAAATATCCTCTCATATGGTTGTTAAGCATTTCATGAAGCAATTTGACCAAAAACTACCGACACTGCGCTCACATTTGAAACATCTGAAATGTTTCTAGAAGGTTCTTAGCCATTGAATATTAATCTCAATCTTTTCTTAATTTCCAGTAGTTCTTCCAAATTTAATCTACTCAGCAATCATCATCTAATTTATGAATTACTTTGTTGCCATTTAGCCAAGTAAATCGAGCTGTTTCTCGACGCAAAGCCAAGGTGAGTTAGTAAACCGTTTATATTATTTAAATGGTCCTTTCCTTTTTTAAGCTAATGACACCTCTTATTTTGTTATTTGTTTGACTAAAGAAGCTGAATTTTGCACCATCTTCTTCCAAAGGTTTTATAGAATTTGATTTTCCTTTTCTTTTATAACATGAGAGTATTGAAATTGATAATAAATAAGAAGCTGATTATTGAACAATTATAAATGGAATATACCCTCCTCGGCTTGCAAATCACCTGTAAATTCCCTGTGCAGTCTATATAAGGTTGAGGTTCTTCTTTCGGAGTTTCTGCCTTGAGGAGACCCTTCACATTAATCCCTTGCCGTTTAAGAAGTGCTAGAAGCATTAAACCGAAAGCAAATGATAAGAACTCAATAGTTAACTGAGGTATATATTCTTGAAAATGATGATTATGTCAAGCAACCCAAGGAAGAGGAACATGCATCGTAAATGAAACATAGCTGAGATAAAGTAAATACATATTACTAACCTGCAACTTTTCCTCTACCATCTTCAGTCACAGCCACACTGTTCGACTGGGGCCATGAGTTAAACTTTGAGCGAAACGTCACTGTCTCAAACCCCTCAATCACACGGATTACATGAGATTTTGGTCTATCTTGCAGCAATTCCTATAAATGGACGTACAAATAAAATAGATGAGAGTCAAGACTACAAACCCAGATGAAAAACCTTAACTAACTCAAGGAGCTGAACTTACATCAACATCACTACTTGCAGCTTTCCTTTGATCAAGGGAAGTATTTCTCCCCATCCAAACAAAGACTTCACTCCCACTGTCGAGGATATAGCATTTATATGTGTCCAGTAAATCCCTTGTCCAGGTATCAGCCTCGATAGGTACTCTCTCTCCTTTCTCAATTCTTGACACAACACAATGGTCAGAAGTCAGAAGTCAAAACCCATGTCAAAATTTTATGGTTGCTAAAGGTAGATCGCTTATTGTCATAATTTTTAAATCAAATAGTGTAATATCAAATCTTGTTAGCTTATATCCCTTTAGGCTCACTGTCGATGGAGCAAAATGAGAAAAACGTGCTCATAGACTACCTAAAGGGATCAAAAAACAGGTATGAATCAAGAATATTATGCAGCTAGAAGAGAAAATTAAATACCTGATAAGCTTAGATGGAACTGTGTCAGTACTCTTGGGTTCATCAGAAGCGCTTTTCTTTGGAAGTGGAGCAAAGCCACCAAAGAACCCCCAAAATTCTCCAGTATCGGCATCAGCCATCAATTTTCCGTCATCTGCGATCAAAATGAAAAGACAGCATTCAAGCATTCATCTTTGACTCGGTTATGAAAACCCAAAACACAGAATTTGCAGCATAGTTACCAATTGCTGCTATTTCACATTTTCCATCATGATAAGTATCTTTAATGTACTGAACAACTTCCAGAGCTTTAGCTCTCTCTTGAATGCAAGAGTTGGAGCCATTAAATTGATAAATTTTCAACTTTGTATCAAGAATAAAAATATCGTCGTGATTGAGTGAGGACCGAGCAAAAGGCACCTGTTCAGTCATAAAAGAAAAGAGAGTTACGCAAATATACGTACTGCGAAGACGCGTCATTATATGCTAGTGAGGGATGATGAGCTACCTCTTTTACATGAACAACGTGCTTTCCTTTACATACAAACAGACGAGTCGGGTGCTCTTCAGCCTCAACATGCTTGAAGCCTGAGGCAACTCCACCTTCTTGAGGTATTATACATGGCTTGAAATAAGAAAGGAACTTCTCTGTTTCGTGACCTTGCAGTTCTCGGTATTGAGCAGCACGCCCTCCCAGCGCTGCATCTAATTCAATAGTTTTTATCGCTGCAGTTCCGGCTTCATCCTGACTGGTGTCTTTACCAAGCCAATAATGAATATCATGATGCAGGGCACCAGTTTTTAAGGCTGTCGTCTGCAGAAAGTGAACTACAGGAATAAAATAGATATAAACTGAAGTAGCATGGCATCTAATAAAGAAAACTGTAGTCTGTATATTTCAATAAGAGGCAATATATTTTCTGGTTTTGAGAGCTACTAAAAGAAAATAAAAAGAAAGAAATTTAACAAGGCACACATAGAACAGAAACAAAACACGGTGAGACGAGCAATGATAATAATCTTCTGAAGATAGCTACAGTATACTAAAGAACTTCTCTTGCAGCCTATTGTCACAATTTGAGTGTTTGAGGATATGGTTGACTGTAAACATGCAAATTGAGAATATAGCAAATGTGATTACCTAGAAGCAAATACAAGAGTCAGTATAAAAAATTAGGCAATATAAAATGTGAAATTAAAGAAACTAGGCATTCTAGCATCTTAACACCATGAAGAAACTAAGCTAAAAAGTAGAAAAAAAATAAAAAATAGAAAGCATAGATAAATAGTCAGCAGATGAGCAAACTCATCAGGCATACAAACATGGAGACACAAGATAAAACGTGAGCGGCACAGCAACTGATAAATGACCATAAGTACCTTCAAAATCACATAGGAATCTCCAGTGCAAAATTTTCCATGTGAAGATTTTGGGACTGGAACGGGACGAAAATTTTCAATTCGCCATATCTCAGTACCACTAGACTAAGTCAAGGAGACATAAGAATTAAAGCTATTAATAAACTGTTAATATGTTACAGAAAAGAGCAAAATCAATATAAGTTGTTTTTATATTTCTCTGTGTGTGTGTGTGTGTGTGTGTGTGTGTGTGGGGGGGGGGGGGGGGGGGGGTGGGGGGGGGTTGGGAGATTGCCACATTAATACAAGGATACGCCTTTTGTCCTGCACCCTGGAAAACTGGATCTAAGTTTTTCATTGAAACAGCCATATTGTTTCACCAACTCTTACAACGTTGTGGATTCACAAACTCGACCTGAAAAAAACTATTAAAAAACTGGCTAAATAATATATCAAAGAAAAGTAACTTGCAGAATTATAAAGAAATTGCCTTCTATAAACCTTTTTTTGCTCGCATAATAGAGAAATTAACACTGAGAAGCCTCATCAATACACGAACTTAAAAAGTGCAGGAATTGGCAAACAATGTAGTACTTGACAGTTCTTAATTTTACTTTATAATAATGAGTTACTATCAAAATAACTTTATGGGATAACATAGGCAAAGCAACCCCTAAAACTAACAAAAGATATATGGCATTATCATTATCAGAAAATCAATCCAAGAAAAACCTTAGTCCAAATTTTCATGCTAACTAGAGTCTTCTCTATACAATCATCAGACTAAACTCAAAAAGCTAGCCCTATAAGCAAATGAGTAATCAATTAATTGGCTACTTAGAAAGCATCTTAACAGACCCGAGATTACGATCTTCAGTCCAAATCTAGTTGTAGGAACTAACTAATAGCCTCATCAACTTTCTCTAAGCTTCAGGCCCTTCTTGAATCGGCTGAGAATAGCTACCTTTAGCAACAGACTTTCTTCAGCTATGCAGCATTCAAAATGAACCAAGATTTCTGATGTCCAAGAAGTTTTGTAATACAACAGATGCCGAATAGAAGCAACTCAACTCAACCGTTCTTTCTTCAGGCAAAAATTCTACTCCAGGTATCCAGCTCAAATCCATAATCTACTCTGGAACTATGCCAGAAGAGATATAAATCTCGTAAAATCCACCTCTTTCTCTATGCATTCGAACCATCTAATTCGACAACTCTCTGGAAAAACCCCATATACCATAAGTTGCAGCTCAACATCCCAATCCAATTCGATCCACATTGGTCGAAAGGGTCCAGAGGGATCCCAAAAATCATTCGTTACTCCTAATCAAATTAACAGAGGATGCAAACCATACAATTCAAATTTTCATCACTCCCATAGAAAACACAAAACAGAAATTCTTTCCATCACTTTCTCTCTCTCACCCACTTGTGTTCTCGAAATAGTCTCGATTCCCCAATTTCTCGGGAAGCACTGGTCTTGAGATTATGCCTCTCTCATCGAGTAAATACAAACTTCTTTATTTTTTTAATTTTTTCGCATCGATTCAGCAAAGAAGACAGCTACATTCGGACATTCATACATTCAGACATAACAAAACCTCAAATATTACAATTTCCAATGCAACATTACTATTTTATACTATCAAGCAGCAGCTTCCCCGATCACCAAGACTCAATTTTTATCATCAATCAAAACACCCCACATTCATATGTCGAATAAATTCATCTAAAACCGTCAAATGAAGTTGAGAAAGAGAGAGAAACAGATTCAATTAAGCTAATTAATTACCTTCTTTAATCCTTGGTGGTGGAATTCCTCGAGCCCACTTTCCACGAACACAAACAGATCCAATCTAACAACTCGACCAAAGCTGAATCAACACAAAAAAAAAAAACCCCACAAAAAAAAGATGGGTCCTCCTCAAGAAAGAGATGAAGAAACAAAAGAATTCCGACAGACGGCGAATTATGTGACTTTGTGAGAGAGAGAGGTAGAGAGAGAGAGAGAGAGAGAGAGAAGTGGAGGGAATGATGATGATGAGTTGCCTGACAGGCGTGCCTATCACTAACAGCAGCTAAAAAAAGAAGTCCTCTTTCTCAAAACAGTAACACAATGAACTGTAAAGATTCATCTAAACCATTATTGAAACTAAGACGAAAAAAATTTAAAAATTCAAAGCAAAGAATTAGTAAAAATTTAATCTTTCTTGGTAAATAAAAAAAAAAAAAAAAAAAAAAAAAAAAAAACTACCGCCACCGTCCACACAAGAATTCGGGAAAATTGAAGAAAAGGAAAAGACACGAAAAAACGGACTTTGTTGGTAATGTTGTTGACTTCCTAATTCGGAGGAATGAATGTTTGAAAAACTCAACATGTGACTTCAACAGTTCAAGTCGTTTGTTAGAAGTTGATTTTAGTTAATTGCAATTAATAAATAGTAGTTTATTAGTGCAATTTTATTTTTTTCTACATGAAAATTTACTGAATTGAGATGACAATCCATTTTACCCTTAAAAGATTTGTAATATATTTGAGTCTGATAAAATCTTTGTCTTGGTTAAATTTAAATTGGATTAAATATGAAAGACAAATATTTTTTGTCCGTATTTTCCTTTTTATAATTTGGTCTTGTCAACATTGAATATATGTATTTTTTTGTTCTTTTTTTAAGACGCGGTATTTTATTATTTCGAGTGTGCTTTGAGTAATTCTCGATCCAATAGCTTAGAAATTATGTAAGAAAACTAAATTACACTCAAAATATCTCCTATATTTTAATATATTGAAACAATTAGTATATTTTTAACATAAATAAAGTATGAAACTCATGCAATATACAATGGCCTAACTCTATAACAATGACATGCGATGACTTGATTTTAATAAAAGTACTATGAACTCAATTTTTAAAAGGTGAAAGTTCCAAATTATTATATAGTACTCGTCTGAAATATATTTAATATGAAATATTATCTAAATTTAATTTTACAAATCAATGAAACAATTTTAAATAATACTCTCTCTGTCCCGTATAAGTGACTCGTTTTCCATATTGGGAGTGTTTCATAACAAGTGACTCTTCTTTAAATAAGAAAATAATAACTCATTCAAAAATTGTAAATCATATCATTTTAATCAATTTTTACCCCTTCTTAATACACGTATTCAAAAGAAACGAATCATTTATTTCGAAACATAAAGAATAATATGTTCGACTCGATTCGACTCCTTAATAAAAAGATAATGGGGGCGGCGACCGGCCATGAGTCGTGGTTGTCCACAAAGGGAGAGAGGGTCCTAATTTTCTTAGGGTTTTTGTCAAAGCAAAGATGCTATTGCTTAGCTGCCATGGCTTTGCTTTTGGAGTGGGACCCACTAGAAGAGAATGGAGACGACATGGAAAGGACCACTATTAATTAAGATAGTAATTGTCATTAGGCAACTCAATTGAATCCCTAAAATATCTAATTAATTATAGATTTAAAATCAAGTTTTTTTTTTTTTTAAAGTTCTAGTGACGTTTGCTTCATTTTATAGTTTCGTTGAATGCTTGTGTGAATTCAAGTGGTTGTAGTATTTGAGTCCCGTTTGTTGAATAATTAAATGGGTAGTGCTATTTGGACATACTATGTCTGGACATACGATGGTAAAATAGGGATTTGACGATTTTTTTTAACCAATAATTTAATTTCATAGTTTCGACAATTTGGTTATTAATAAACTTACACTTTTTAAATTTTAATTATAAAGTTTCATCTCAATTTAAATTCACAAGTTTAGGAGTTGGGTATGGATGAAAGTAAAATTTGAAAGCAGACGTGCGTGGGATCGATATTTTGGAAGGGAAATCTGGGTACGAAGGAAATTTTGAAGGCAATCGAACAATTTTTTTCTTGTTTCAAGCACGTATTTCCAAATATAATATGTACGAATAGAATTATTGTAATTAAATATAGTTTGAAAACGTCTTTCTTGTTTAATGCTCGAGTTAGATTTTAATTACTAGAAAATCAAAATGTATATTTAAATTCCCTCAACAAAAGGTACTGTATAATTAAATTGAGTTATCCAGTAGCTATTATTATAGTTATTAATTAAAAAGAAAAAAAGCGTAACAAATAATGAGATTGGAGTATTTTATTTTTGGAAGTATGAAAAGTAACACAATGCTGTCACTACACGTGTTTCTATGCGATTTTTGACCATATTGATTAATACATTTTTAATTATGAGGTAGCCTATAATAAAATAAGATGCATTTAAGTAAATTAAAGAAATACAGATGAATACATAAGCTCTAATTAAATTACGATACAGCTTTGCACGTCAAAATATATGTAAAAAAAATATGCTTAATATTTGCTATCAACAATTCAACATCAGTTTGCAATTTACGTAGATAATTTTTACTATCATCAAATTATGATCCTAAAATGTTTTTATTTGACATGCACTATAATTATACTATACATTTAGGGGAAAATATACATCAAAGCAATATTTATATAATAAATATTTGTAATACGTTGACACTGTTTAATGTGATTAGGTACGTAGTTCTAAAATATAGAGAGACTTGAGGTGCACTCTCAACTCTCAACTCTCAACTCTCAAGCAAGATTTTTTTTTTTCTTTTTCTTTTCAAACCAATAAGCACTTTCTTATTAGTCTCAACATAAAAAAGGTCTGCTATATTTTAGCTTCACCAACTCCTATTTTCTTATTTAATTATATATATATATATATATGTAATGATGTTCGGCCACACTGTGGCCGAACACACAAGCTAAAAATAGTAATCTAGGTTTTGAAAATGAAAATATATCCTAATTGGGAAGCATAAACCCTAAAAGGAAAATGTAATTATTTCTATTTTTACATTCAACTTTTCTTTTTTTACGCGTGTGCCTGACCACATTGTGGCTGAATATCAGTACCCTATATATATCTTATATTATAATTAGTAAATTAATTTCTTACATGTTTTTCCAAATAAAATGTGATATACAAAATTCTATTTTCTTTGGGTTTGACTAAAAAATGTGGCAATGCTATTTTTCATTTTATTGTCATTCCATTACGGGCTCTATAAATACAATTCCTCTACACAACGGCGAAAATGAAGTAAATTGGTAATATTGTAAAATTTTGTAAAACAAAATAATATAAAAAAAAAAAAAAAACAAATGGCTATTACATTAATCATTAATCGATCGAATTGACAATAAACACAATTGAAATCATAAAATGGATGCCAGAATTAGCTTATGATTATGAGCCTGTCGTCATCAACCATTTTCTAAGATCAAATTCTTAATCTAGCTTTGTTAAAGTTGGATTAAATATCTTTCAAACGAGTGATTAGCCGATTTTCTAAAGATTCATGTAAAAGAACAAGAGACAAAATTAATATTTATGACTAACGTAATATTTTCAAAACTTATACAGTGATTGAAAATGACGTGGAGATTATTTTTTCGATTTTAATTTGACTATCCAATTGTATAAATATTAAATATTGTTGAAAGATAATAACAGTTCCGCTCCCCTTAAAAACACAGCTAAATCATCGCTGTTAAATTCAAAAACTGTTTAAGAAGATGAATATTTCTCAAAATCCAAAAAACGAGAAAAATACTAAAATCTTGAGATTGTTGAAGATTATTTCTACAAATTATTCAATTATTTGTTGGTTGAATCTCCGTTTCATATAGCATTGTTATATCAACTATGATCACGTTAATAGTGTATGCGGTGGATGGAGGGTGGAATCGAAGATAATACTCATTTTTTTTAAAGAATTAATCACTTGATTAATGATTCACCACAGAAATGCTCACACTTTTTTCAATTGCTTGGGAAAAAAAAAATGCATTAGAATGTTTTACAATCAACAAACACGTGTACAAAATTCACACATTTCTCACTGAGAATTTAAAAATAAAATATAAGGTGACTTCATAGGTAGATTACCTACCTCATTCATGGCCTACTGCAGTGAAAGTTTTCCTTAGTTATTTAAGTGGAGTATATTATTATTCTTTTAGTATATGATATCATTTATATGCCACGCTTAAATAAATTAAATAATGGAATGAAAACATTTATGCGAGTTCGGAAATGATGTATTAAGCCGAATCGTTTTCTTTTATGTCGTGAGAACTCGCAGTCGCTATTTTCGGTGTGCATTAGGTAAGTTTTTATTTTTATGCAGTAGCATGCAAATTATACATAGCAAGTAAACTGCACTTTTCAAATATAGGTGTGACAGACTCGACTATAGAGTCGCTTCATGGGATTCGAACCTAAGATCTTTCAATTTCAGACATTCACTTTTACTATTAGGTCATTACCAAGAGTAAAAAAATTAATAATATAATATTAAGCCGAGTCATATATCAGGATATCGTCACATTTCAAGAAACTTACAAATATAATTTATGAAGATTGATATGTGACAATATATTGTAGACTCATTAAGATAAGATTTAAGGGAATGAATGAATGATACAATATTTGAAAAAGAAAACTTATATGCATATTATCTTGAATATTCTCGAAATTTGACTATAAAATCATCCGCGAACAATGGGCCATATCCGGCCCACACATATCTACTGACAACATGTTGGGCCTATATTGGGCCCATTTCCGTCGCCAACGATTTAGCTTGAGATTGCAAATCAACTTTCAACATGCTTTCTAAAATCTAGCGTAGAATCTATTTATTACTCTCTCCGTACCCGAAAAAATGCCCCATTAACAGCTGGATACAAGTATTAAGAAATCTGATAAAGTTGTTATGAGTGAGGTAAAATTAAATAGTAGGGGTAGTGGTATTGACAAAAAGGTAATGGTATTGATAAAAGGTAGTGATAAAGTTGTTGGGAGGTGGGTCCATCAATGGCAAATGAGTGTAAATAAATGAGATTTTTTAGGGTATATAAGTCCATAAAGTAAAATGGGGCATTTTTTAGTGTACACTTTAAATGTGGTAAGTAGAGCATTTTTTCGCGTACGGAGGGAGTACTATCTATTATATTAAAGAGGGAGTTTTCAATCCTCAATCAATTACAAATTGATTAGAAATAATTTTTAGTGGCAATTTTGTAATTGAAAACTAATTCAAGGTTAGAAAATTCAACCATAATGTGAGCACAAAAGATAATGTGAATTTTGAGTCACGTTTTATCGGAGCAGTTTTCATAAAAATTGTACCCCCAATAAGTTTTTTCTTAATATAACGAGACACTGCTAGATACCTAATAACATGCTTTCGAGTTCAGTAGTATATTTTTTTTTTTATGTCATGGGAACTCGCAGCCGCTACCTTCGGTGCGTACTGGGTAAACCCCCGTCCCTTGTACAGTAGCCTACAAACCACATAGGGCAGGTAAACCACACTTTCCAAGTACAAGTGTGACAGGCTCGACCTATAGAGGCATTTCATGAGGTTCAACTTGAAACCTCTCAGAGGCTCACTTTTTACCACTAAGTCATCTTTAAGGGGACAATAGTATTTTATTTTTAATTTACATATTGTTGGTAGAACACAAAACTATTTTTAGATCATTGCATTGATTGGCCCATCAATTTGTTTCTATTAATTATTATAAGATAATGAAATTATGAGTAATATACGAATTGTTGTTAAAAAAAACCCATCATCAAATCGAGCAAGATTTTATCTGCATCCATAATTTTTAGTCACCGAGTTGGTTGGGTGTGGTCGGCCCCCTTATCTCAATTTCTCAATTCTCATAGAAAAACGGCGGGAGACGTTTTGAACTTAATTAGAGAGAGAGAGAGAGAGAGAGAGAGAGAGAGCCTAACATTGCCAAAGAGCGATTAATGAGACGAAGAAAAGGTGATTAGTTTATTTGGCAGAAGAGGACAGAAAGCGACAGTAGTATTGAGAGAGAGAGAGAGAAGTACATTACATAGTCTCTTTTCTGATGAGTTCACATGCTCATTCCCATGGCTGGCTCGAAGCGTTCGCGAATCGAGAAATCCAAAAGCAAAAGCAGGAGGAGGACAACAGCAATGGCGGTGGGCCCCGCCTTCTCTCTACCAAAAACTCACTCTGGATTTGTAGAGTAAAAATCCTCACTAAATTCCTGTCGCTGTCCATTGATTTTCTCGATATTAATTATTTAATTAACAAACAGTAATCAACAATCAGTTGCTTGAATTTGTTCGTATTATACAATACATATAGAATTATTTTGTTATTTTATTGTTAGACGATATAATCAAATGTGTACGACAAAATTGATTGGATATAGTATAAAAGATTGCATTTTTATGTGTAAAGATTGAATTTTTATGAGTGTGAATAGTGATTTCAAAATGTTAGCGTGGCATTTATAAAGTTCATTATTCTCTGGTCAATTCTTTACTCTCATTGTCCATACAATATTTAATGCGTTGTTTAGTTCCCCCCGCCCCTTCTCTCTCTCTCTCTCTCTCTCTCTCTCTCCTTATTGTTGTGTCTACTCTCTTCAAGACAAGCAACCAGAAAACACTTTCCTCCCCAAGCTTACTTTCCCACTCATCACTGGTAATTTTCTTATCTCTGTATTTGGTTATTTTGCTTCTTCATTATCTGCTATATCTGTTTACACATATGGGTGTCCCTTTGCAAGAGCTTCTGTTGTTTTTGAGGAAATAAATTCATCATATTTGCTAACTTTGGTTTGATAATTGAATTCTTTTTTATGTGGGCTTGATTACTTTTTTGTGTTCTTGAAATGTTATGATTGGCCCTTTGCAAGAGCTTCTGTTGTTTTTGAGGAAATAAATTCATCATATTTGCGAACTTTGGTTTGATAATTGAATTCTTTTTTATGTGGGCTTGATTACTTTTTTGTGTTCTTGAAATGTTATGAACTGGCTTTGTAGAGATGATGATAAAGTTTGTTCCTTTTCTGAGTTTTGTGCATTTTTTGTTGGAATTAATGATGTGATAAGCTTGAATTAGTGGTGGGTTGTCTAATTCTTTTTGTAGAAAATAAGGTTTTCTTTCTTTGGAGTAGTTTTGTAGAACTGATTTCTAGGTTTACATTATTTTTGTGTTAATTGATTGCAACTTTGTGTTGCCAATTGGGAATATTTGATTTTTTTGTTAATTTTTTGCTGGAATTTTCTTCTCTCCATACAGAGAAATGAAAATGGGTGTTAATTTGCTGGAATTTTACAAAACTGGAAGAGGCATTCGAACGATCCTTGCATAATCCGTCGTCCCATTTTGTGCTTGTAAGCAATTTTTTATAATCTTGATTGAATTCTTGATACAATTGCAATGCCTAATATCATGTATTGATGCTCTTCATAAAGCCTATCTTTTTTTGCAATATTGTGATTCATTTAGGAGGTTTTGGTTTGATTTTTTTAGCAGTTGTAGATGTAGTACTAATTCGGGAGGTTCTTTAAAACCGGGTGTTTTTGGTGAAATTAAAGATAATGGGCAGTAAAATAGTTGTGACGTACAAGAGGAAGAGGCTGTTCTCGAGAAGTGATCATTCACTTGTAAATTTGCACTCTGGTACGTCTTGTGAGAGTGCAAAGTCGAAGACGACAGATGGTTTCCCCAAGCAAGAAGGGACAGTCACTGAATGCACGTTGGAGAATAATGGCACGGGATTTGGGGTAAGATGACTTGTGAAATCATCTTTCTTATTGCATGATATCAGTGAAAGAGTAGTTTTGAGTAGTTTCTGTTTGTTCGTTTAGAAAATATTTGAAATATCCATTTCATCGTCTAGGATATTTTACTTTGTAATCTCTTCTTTTTCGTTGCTTTATGACACGTAGATTCCCTGAACCTAGAAATGTAGTGGTGATCCAACTTGTCGAGGCTATCTGCCTAGATTCCTTTGCTGGATGCTTTAAGAACTAAAGAATAAGATACTGATATCTGTGTTTGGCCCACTAAATAGAATTTAATCTCCAGTAGCTTCATTCCTATCACGTTGTAGGAGTACTTCGCTTTGGGGTTTACGAATCTGAGCTTCAACAGCACATTTGATGTGTGAACTGATGCTGTTTAGAGTGGCTATTTTGTTCAGTAATCAGAAACCGTGAATTTCGTTATTTTAAGAAGACAATTATTACATTCTAGGAATCATCAATGAATATCATAGCTTGTCGTGTGTTGTGAACATCAAAAAACGAAGAGAACAACTCTTTCGGTGGATCACAGAATGATAAAAACGTATGGTTGATATACTTTAGCAGTGTTAATATTGAAATTGATATTGATATTGCTTCCCATGATATTGAGGAGTATTAGTCTTATTTACAGAGTCATGCACATTCCAACGACGATGTTGGGGAAGACGTGCTGCAATGTGAAAATCGTGATTCCCATTGTTGCAGTGAGGTAATCATCACCCGTCCACTATTTCTTATCAGTACTCGATAAACGGGGAGTTCTTGATTATTGTTGAACCATGACATTGACATCTACGTCTTATATTGTATATATCTGTGTACAGAAGCATGCCGGAAAACCCGATTCGTATAACTCTGCATGTGCAGAACAGAAAGATTCATCAGTTTCAGTCGAAGCTCGGAAATTTGCATCCGAGCAGAAATGTTTGCCAGAAGCTGGTGTGAAACAGATCATAGATCATCCAAATGTACTTTTGCATGTAATTCCTGAAATAAGATCTACGATTGATTCTTCTGGTCGATCTAAGGCTGTGAAATCAAGCTCAGAATGTGAAGCTAGCAAGAAGATTTCGACAGTTTCACAACCTCCCGATTCAAGTTCTGGTGCAGAAGCATCTCCATTGGAGGAAACAGGCAAATCAAATACGGACCAGAATATTAGATTATGCAATAATTCGGGGACAAAGCGCAAGCTGACCTCGGCATTAATTACATTCTGTAGAAGATCCAAACGAAGCAGGGCCGATATTGCTGTCGATTCTGCAACACCACCTGCTGCAAGCTGTTTGAAGAATGAGAAGGTAATATTAATGAAGAAATAGTTCCTTACCTATCCCGATTCTGCTATTTCTATACGTAATCTAATGAGGTTGCTTATTTAACAGCTCGAGGAGAATGATGAATCATGTTCTTTCTCCGCCCCAGCTCAAGCCACTTCAACGTAAGTTTGCTTCACCATTCCGATTCACTTTACGTAGCTGCTTTTCAAATTGATACGAGACCACTTTTCACAGGGTCGTGCTTGCTGATAATCCTCAGCATTTTCCGAGTGAAGAAGCAGCAGATGCCCCAAATGATGCTGCACATCGTTGTCAGGATTCCAACGAGCAGATGCTACAGCTAAACATTTGCACGGATGTTCAAGATAATCAGAGGTTGTCGAATGAAGATATAAAAAGTGGGAGAATACACAGTGACGTTCCCGTATCGTCTATGGATTTATCCGCTCCTCCACATGGTATGGATACGGAACCAACTATGGAATAGATCTCAGCATACTTTTTCGACAAAATTTCTATGTTTCTCATTTCATTTTCTTGCTCTAATCTGTAGCTCCTCATAATATCGACTGCAATCTACCACTTGACGGTGGTTCCAATAAAAATCAACCAGTTGAGATGTTGGACGATCTTCATGATTCTCGTGGCTCAACTAGTAAGATAAACGAGGACATGTCGAGTTTGCCCATGAGGGCTAGCAATGACAAGGGAAAGTGTATCTTGGATTCGCTGCCATTGTTAACTTGCAACTCATCCAAAAATAACTATATTCAGGTAGATTTCATGACACCATTCTTGTTCAGTGATTAAAATTATTTTTTCGCGTTTTTTTCAAGAAAATTCGACCTTCCCTTATAGTTTCTGCTACTCTGAGTTTCAGTTTTTACCCGAGAGTGGAAGTGACAGTGTGCAGCAGTTAGCTAATAACTCGGACAAAGTGAGCCAGCTCGATCCATTAGAGTCTTCAACCTCGATTGGTTTGTCCCTGCAACCGGAACAGATGGTTGATGGTCGAGCTTGTTTCCCTCCCTCGTACGATGGGCCCAACGTTCAAGTACAACCGAGAGAATCTTTTCGCAACACACAATCATTTGCACGAGACAAGATGATGCTGGACAACATCTTGACTCGAGCGAGAGCTGTGAGAGGAAACAGAAGCACCTTCCTGGACAAATTCGAGTATCCAACCACGTGGCTGGACGAGGAGCTGGATTCTCTTTGGATCGGAGTGAGGAGACACGGACGAGGGAACTGGGACGCCATACTAGGGGATCAAAGACTCCACTTCTTACCGTGGAAAACGTCTTGGCACTTAGCTGAACGGTGGCAGGTTGAACAGTCCCGCCTCTTATGCAGCATTCCTACTTCTCAAAGAAGATATGCGAGCCCTCCGGATTTCTCGCCTGAACACGCGAACAGTTTGCACCATCAAGGTCAGTCGGATGAAGTTCGTCTCTCCCTTGGGCGCTCACATCCTGTACAAAACTCGGGTTTCATGAAGGGAGGCTTGCCACACTGGCTCCGAACAGCAGCTGAAATCCCTCCGGCCCCCACCAGGCTGGCCTATGCTGTCCCGTTAGGTTGCCACCCTGGACCCGGGTGGCTTAACCAACCTAGTCAGCCTCCGCGATGCATGAGAAGACCTGACCCGGAGAATGGCGGAAATGCTCCTTGCTCCGGTTCACCATTGGTCGTGAAACGTGGCAAAACTCGACCGGACGAGCACGTGGTTAGTAAGCAGGAAGACTTGATCGTCATCCCCAGCGACGCCTCGTCTGAAGAGACGATCTCCGATGACCGTAACTAGGTCTTAGTTAGAACGTAGAAGATGAGCTTGAGTTATAAGAAGACTTGATGCATTTCTCGAACGAGTAATGAATGTTTAAGCAGTATATGTATTAGTGCAATGCGTATTATTTAGGGATCACGATAATTCGTAAACTCATCTAACCGATAGATTAATTTCTTACTTTTGTAGTCTAAATCGAGAAATTTTCAATGTATATTTTCGAGTAGTAATTGCGGATATTTTCGAGTAATTTAATAAATTCCTCAATTTTTAACAAATTCGGGTTCTGCTCTTCAATTAAAGATTTTGTTTTCAAATTTTTTAACTTTCAATTAATTCTGATCTTGCCTTCGGCGATAACCTCCGGGGCTGAAATACTTTTGGAATTTGCTAACATGATATAATATAATTCATGTGGCACTTCAGCATCGTTTGAGTGGCATTAAATATTAGGATTTATCAAATGAAATTGTTTTGAGTAAACTAAAATTATGTCGTTTGAGAAGTATTTGATGACATCTTTACGACCAGATGGTTGCACAATCTTGGCTGAAGACTTATGTATGGACGAACTCGATGAAAAGAAGCCATAAAAGAACTCTCGGTGCTACTCATAAATTTACACTAAATTGAATCTAAATTCTCACCCAAATATATATTCTCAATCCCTTATCTTCTAATTTCACCGGAAACGACATCGTTCGTTTAAGTGACAAATGACGTCGTTTTATTCATCAGACGATGTGCCAATTAGGATATTTCGGTTGTCATTAAACAGACAATTTGGGGGAATTCAACGATAGAGATAAAATCAGAATAAATTGAAAGTTAAGGAAATTAGAGACAGAATTTTAACTGGAGAGCAAAAAAATCAGAATTTTTTGAAAGTTGAATAATTTATAGACCAATAAACCATTCATCATTTATTACGTCAAAATATTACCAAACTTTTCGAGACATGCATAAAAATAAATAAAAGAAGAAGATAATTAGAAAAAAGAAAACCGAGAAGTGTGAAAACCGGCGGTTCGGCTCCAACTAGAACTTAGACCGGCAAACCGACTTAGTTGCCTCAAAACTTTTTATATTTCTCCTCGAGCCCATACAAAACAAGAGTATTACAAAACGGCCCCAATTCATGAGAATTAAACAATAAATAGCCTGGAAATTAGCGCGCGCTTATTTTCGACTCTACCGATCTTCTGCTGCTTCGCCATTAAGGAAAAGGAAAATTATGGGGCGCTCCGCCGGTATGAATACCGCCGCCGTCCTGTTTTTTCTGGCTTTGATCTCCGCCGTCTCACGCGCCGCCGATGTCGAAGCTATCGCCGGTAAGTCACTCTCGCCGAATTTCAGGTTTTAGTTTTGTGGAATTGGTTTTCGAGGTGGTTTTGAGAAATTGGGGTTTGTTTCCCAGCGTCGTGTTTCTAGTGGTAGTATTGAGATGTGTGGTTGATGGCTGTGATGATAATGCGTGGAAAATAAGCTATATAAATAGTTTTAGGTGATTAGGCGTATTGAGTAGCTTAGGTTATCGTTTGAAGTTTCGTTTTCCTTGTTTTATTTGTCTTCGTCTATTGTTTTGTGTTCCATTGGGAGTTCTCCGTCTTTGTGTGTGTGTGTGTGTTTTCTGATTTGTTTATTCTGGAGATTACGAAGTTGGGGAAGTGATTTCTGGATTTACAATCGGATTACTTCTTGTTTGTATCCATTAAGCTCATTATTTACTAGGCATGTAGCTCGTCCTTTGATGTGTTTTAGGAAATTGTAAGCGGTTTTGTTTTGAAACTGTTTTGATAAATAGGGTTTTTGATACTGCTTAACCAATCCTCAGCCTGTGTTTGAAATGATGCTCTAACTGCTGTTGGAATAACATATAGTTCTCAAAGGGCCGATCACGTCTGTCTTAATGAGAATTTAGTTTTGAAGTCATAAATACTACTTGGTTGCTCAAGAAGTTGTAGTAGAAGGGCTTAGAGGTTTCTATGCGGATTATTGTGTTATCTTATATCTTCGTGTTATATTTTCAGGAAGTAATGTGGAAAATCGTCAAGTAATAAATGCAACTCCTGTTGTGCTGGTGGAATCTATTCCATCTAAAGAAATTGTGCGCTGTGCACGCGTCAATGTTTCTGGTCTATCAAGACTAAAACTTGGGAGTTATTCTAGTGCCCACAGGCTCACTTTGGCACCATCAGATGACATACATGAGAGATCCCACAAGAAAATTCAAATTTGTTTACACAGGTCAGTTATAATGTGACCACTGTTGACAATCTCGTCTTTTTCTGGAATGCCTTCTTAACCCTGAATGAAATATCTTCTGTAGAAATTCTTCGCTTGGATCCTGCCAATGTGAGAATGACTGGGATAGCATCCAGGGTGGAATATGGAGCACTGCAATCTCCCCATATGAAGACAGATACATTGATGTGAAGTTTGTTGATAACTTGTCTGGCTCAGTCACTGTCACCATTGATTTAGGTAAGGCTTGCTTCTCAACATGCATAGCTTCCGGATTATGTAGTAACATTTATATCCATCATTGTTTCTAGTCTCATTTTTACT
Organism: Schizonepeta tenuifolia; assembly: GCA_029490685.1. Lineage (NCBI taxonomy): Eukaryota > Viridiplantae > Streptophyta > Magnoliopsida > Lamiales > Lamiaceae > Schizonepeta > Schizonepeta tenuifolia. Next base: position 87,789,614 of record CM055957.1, read on the forward strand.
GATGTTTCTCCATTTTCTATGAGCAGAGTTCCATAAGTGGCGGTCAGTCTGTCTGGCTATTGGTCTTGTGTTATTGCTTCTGGCACCAATTGTTAGTAGCTGGGTTCCTTTTTACTACAGCAGCTCAATGGCTATAGGAGTTTGTCTTGTTATCATTATCGTTCTCTTCCAGGTACCTTCATTAAACTTTATATAAAAGATCGCATTCTATTGTGTGAATCCTCCTCTTTATCATTGACATATTAAAGTTCAGAACCTTTTTACTTTCTTTTAGAAGTTTTCAATCCTCTGTTCTTTATGCGCAGGGAATGAAACTGTTGCCAACTGGCAGGAAAAGTGCTCTCTATAGTACACTATGCGGTTTGGCGGTGAGTGCTCAACTGGCATTATTATCTGTTTGATTTTGAAGATGCCTCTTCTCTTTTTGCTTTATCTTCCTTTTGAAATATATGTTTATCTGCATCTGATAATAATGCAATGTATTCAGCTTGGAGCAGGGTCGTTTTTGCTAAACCGATTGTCTCTATTTGTCAATTCGGTTCTTATCAACTTTGGGATCAATCAAGAGATGCACAACCCTGTAAGTACTTCTATCTAGAATCTAGATCATACCGATGTTACATGTTTTGGATATCGACATAAGAATGATTTGAATGAATAAAACTCTTGCTGAGCCCACAGTTTGGTTTCATGATAACATTATATGTACAGAACAAGTTGAGTTGAATATTATATCCTTATGGGTGAGATTTTGAGATCCCTCCGTCTATAGCTGCATCTTTTGTGATAGTCTTTTTACTTATCGACTTTGAGACCTGAAGACTTACTGGCCTTTTGGCTTTCACTAGACTTTGGTTTGAAGATGACATAATTATAATAAGCAATTTCGGTGGTAGTTTGTACGTGTTACGAATCTACTAATTATTTTTTAAATGAAAATCTTGTCTGATATTACTCTCGATCAAGTTAACATTTGATCTTGGTTCCATATCACACACTGTTGTGCTGAGCAACATTGTCTGATATTATATTCTGTTTGCTTTGAATTGAAAATTTGCCAGAGTTTCTCCTCCTTTCTATCTAGTATTCTAGAATCCTGCTCTGTCTTCGTTTCTTTCCCTCTTTTGGTTTGTCAATTGCTGATCACCAGTGGTATCTTTATTTTTCAAAATAACATAATCACTTTTCTTACTGATTTCTGTCTACAGGTGCTTGTATTCATGCTAGTTGGAGTTGTTCTAGCTGGGGCTGCTTTTGGCTATTGGCTTGTTCGTAAATATGTTGTTGCTGATGATGGAAGTGTGGATGTTGGCGTAGCCCAATTTGTGAAATGGGCTTTACGTGTAGTGGCTGTGACTTTTATCTTCCAGGTTATTATTTCGATAAATTTGATAATGCATGTGCTACAGTAGCTGCTTGTATTTGCTCCCATTTTGGAAGATGATGCAACTTTTAACACTTGTTTTCTTTTAAATCTCAGAGTACACTTGATATTCCAATGGCCATGGGAATGCTCGTGTCACTTTCAGGGTTATACCTTTCCCTCACATCTATTAAGTTAGATGGCTTCAGGTAAACACTGTATGAATTCTATTAGTTACTTTCTTTCTATTTGATGAAAATAATTACAAATCAGTATTCAAAATAGATCTTCATGACAAACACTTTGTAATTCAAGTGTACTTGTATTTGTCAATGACATTGTTTGATATACCACCATGACTCTGATCTCATCGCTAAGACTATGGGCAGTGGGTGTCTCGTCGGGGGTCTCGAGACACCCACGGCGACGAGACACCCCGCTGCAAGGTCGGGTGTCTCGAGCCCGTCTCGTTTCGACGAGACAGTCTCGAGCCATATTAAAAAAAAAAAAAATTCGAAAACTTTATGGATAAATGAATAAATGTAATAATATTTGCAACTTGTAGGCTTTGACCTAGTGGTAAGGTGTATGTCTTCAACATAAAAGGGCACGGGTTCGATCCCCTTTGGGCCTTTTTCTTTTCATTCGTTTTTTTTTTCTCTTTTTTGTCTTCGTTTTTTTTTTCTCTTTTTTGTCTTCGTTTTTTTTTTCTCTTTTTTGTCTTCGTTTTTTTTTTCTCTTGCTTGTTCAGTTTTTTTTTTCTCTTTCTTGTTCAGTTTTTTTTTTCTCTTTTTTGTTCAGTTTTTGTTTCATTTTTTTTCTTTTCAGTTTTTTGTTTCATTTTTTTCCTTTTCAGTTTTTTCTTTCATTTTGTTTCTTCTTTGATTTTTTTCGTTTTCATTTTTCTTCTTTGATTTTTCTTTTCTAATGTAATTTATTTTATTTCTAGTAATGTATTACTTTTATATCTAGTAATGTATCGTCCTATTATAACATAAAGAGTTCATATATTAATTAATAAGGTAAGTTTTGATTTAAATAGTAATAAATTTAGGCAAAACAAATTTTGTAAAACAAGGCTCTTTTTATTTTTTACATTTTAATTAATGTAATGTTTTTATTTGTTATATTTCAATTAATATATTGTACTAGTTATTTGTTTAAATTAATGAAATTAGAATTTTCTTATTAAAATTAATACAAAATACAAATTCAAAAATTCCTTAGAGACACCCCTTAGAGACAGTCCCACTGCAGCTCAGTGTCTCTATCTCCAAAAAATCCTTAGAGACACCCCAAAGAGACAGCACACTACTGCAGATAGTCTAATTGTAGCAAAGATAAAGATTCAAAAGATATTTTGAATTGTTGGTTTTTTATTAGTTGCTGTTTCTGTCCACCCAGAACATATTTTGAATGTGCGCTTGTGGTACAGGGATTTAGCATATTCTGCAGACTTTAGTCCTCCAAGAAGAAGAGGCATAAAAGTAAGTAAGACTAAGGGTGCTGAATTCCTGAGCAAGTCTGGAACTACAACTCCCCGAGGCAATCTATGGAAAAGCTCCAAGCGCTCACCTTTATATAAGAATTCTCCTGTGAAAGGTACGTGTAGATGGAGCTCAGTCTCTGTAATTTGTCTCTTCCTTTGTTTCTTCTGTCTGTACCTTCTGAAGGATTCCGTGCTCACATTTGTACGTCCATGTGTGTTTATTGATGGATGGATGTAGAAAGGCACCATTAAACTCTATTTACTGATATGCTGAGGTATAGGTAATTAATATTATCTTGACCATGGAAAATTTCTCGAAAAAGATATAAGTCCATGGTTTATCTGGTCTTCAAGAGTTGAAGAAACTTATATCTTAATTTATATGTATAATTTGTTCAAGTTGAAAGTTGTTTTGCTATGAGTATATATAGGTTATTTAATCTACATCAGATTTAGTTCATTATTTATCCGAAAGAAACTTATTTGAATTACCCTCAAAATAATAAATAAAAGCTTCAGACTACTTATCTGAGGAAAATACCCTAGGAAACTGATTAACTAATTGTTACGGGGCATTCTGATCCATTAAGAATTAAATTTCAAGAATCTAACTGATTATTTTCTATGGTAATGCTTATAAAAGAAACGAAACTATCCCAAATCTTGATCATGTTATACCCGTCTTACTAAAAAAGTGTCTTTCCATATTGCGTATAACATAACAGTTCCTTTTGTCGTTCGTTGCAGGTCTGGTGACTCCGACTAGTTCCGGAGCTACAAATTCCGGGAACTACTACTCGACTTTCCACAGAACTCCCAACAGAAAGAAATTCTCTCCCAAGGAATGGAAGGATTTCACAGAGCAATCCACACGGGAGGCCGTTGCAGAGTTGGCATCATCTCCCGAATTCACTGATTGGGTCGTCAAAAACGCTGACAGAATACATCTCCGTTCAGAGAGCAGCTCCGATGAATCTATGGGAAGTGGCTCAGATTCGACTGAGCATGGTATTGCACCGAGCAGCAGTGGCTTAAGTTTGTCGTGGCGACGCCCTTGGTAGATATAGCATCAACTGTACCTGCAACTTGCAACTGAGGAGTGGCTCTTTCTGTATATGGTAGAGATTGTCTTGTGACATAAGCTGTAACGTTACTGGTAGTAATTTAACTTTAGCAATCAATCATCAATGGATTCGAAATTTATACATTATAGTAATTTTTTTAAAATTGAATTTGACTGCTGATTTTACTCTTTTTTTTTTTTTAACATTACAAAGAAATTTAAATACCTGTGACGGTGGACTTGAAACACTGATTTTACTCTTTTGTGTACTCGTATACGTACGTACGTAGTGTGTACTGATGAAATGAAATCTAACGAATCGAACCAAATTAAGGCATTAATGTGCCTCATCTGATTTTGGTTTTCAACCACCATAATTAACTGCCACAACAAACAGATACGGTGTAATAACAGAAGGAAATTTGCAGTGGGGGTCTGAAAAAACAGACTACATTTGGTTATATTTTCGGACTACAATTTATTGCTCTTCAATTATGGGAATAATAATGAAGTGACAAACACTAACATGGGAAAGTTTATTCAGAGCTGCAACAACATAAGCAAATATGGAAAGGGTGGAATTTATTACAAAACTTAAGAAATGGGGTTCACATATTGACTTCTGTTTTTTTCTCTTACCATTTTCTTGAAAATACTACGCATATTGTGTAAAGATCTCGTAGACGCTACACCCGTGCTATATTTATGGCTCGTCTACACGAACATTAGAGGCCTAACAGTAGAGAAAAGTTGAAGATGGTGAGGCCACCGTGTTGTGACAAAGTTGGGATCAAGAAAGGTCCTTGGACTCCTGAAGAAGATGTCATTTTAGTCTCTTTTATTCAAGAAAATGGCCCTGGGAACTGGAGTGCTGTCCCAGCAAGCACCGGTAATACTTAAAGTTACGCGTTTTTAGTGAAATCTTGATGTTGAGGTGATGAATCTTTTTCGATTTTGAAATAGGTTTGTTGAGATGTAGCAAGAGTTGCAGGCTGAGATGGACTAATTACCTTAGGCCAGGAATCAAGAGAGGGAATTTCACTCCACATGAAGAAGGCATGATCATTCATCTTCAAGCATTGTTAGGCAACAAGTAAGCTTCAATCACATCTTGTTTCTTTAGCTGTTTTCGACAGATTTTACATTCCAATTTTGTTCCAAATCTTGTGTGCAGATGGGCTGCTATAGCTACTTATCTACCTCAAAGAACAGACAATGACATCAAGAATTTCTGGAACTCTCACTTGAAGAAGAAGCTCAAGAAACTCCAATCTGCAGCTAGGGTTCCTCAAGAAATGGCGAAAATTGGAGGCCAATATGTGGCTGAGGGCACTTCATCACATGCATCAAGTGAAGAGAATATATCAAGAATCATGCAGAGTTGGATCAGTCCATCTTCATCATCTCTGCAGGGCAACACAATGGCTACTACTGGTTCTGATCATTATACGAATCGAGACAAATTTTATTGCGACTTTGGGAAAATCCCAACTGCATTATGTGATGCTTCTGATGAATGGCAATGGCAGAGTGGGATCATTGGGGATGATCATGAACTGGAGAAGATCCTGCCGTTGGATCGCGGTTTGATCAATAATGTAGCCCCATCTTGTGACTCTAGTAGAGTAGTTGATCAAGAAAAGCTCCATTTTATGCATGATCAAGATGGGGAGATCTATGGCAATCCATCATTTTCATTTCTTGAGGGTTTGTTGTTGGAAGAAAATGATGAAGGTGGTATGGAAATTCTACCAATATTCTAGAGAAAGATTAATGCTTTAGGAGAAAAAGAAAATGAAAAATCATAAGTTTGTGTTTTTCAAATTTGAGTTGCATACTTGATGTGGGAATGATGCTAATATTTCCTTAACATTTTATTCATTTTTATTTTACATTGTAGTACTATATCCAGGGAAATTTTATGATCAAGAAATTGAAATGCACGAATCGTGCATTACTGGGAAAAATGATCAAAAGATCTCAAATTCGAATCTCACCAAACATCGTAAATGTCGAACATAGCGATTGCCAAGAACACAACCTACCAAATTTAATCACACCAAATATAAGATATAACTATTGCACCTCCTGTATACCTAATATCAAATAATTGCTTGAAAAAGGGTAGCAATTGCCCAACTTTAAGTGAATTAATTGACCATCATTTTTGGTAATACAAATACTTCTAATTTCTTCAGAATTTTGGTAAGTCGTAGAAACAGCAAATGATGTTGAATGTCGCATTAAACTTCCCATAAATTTGTTAATTGCTGGCAATTAAATTGGTCAGGTTATTTTTGACTTTTTAAAACTGGGGCAAGCAATGCAGTTTGCCAAGTGAGATGAGGAAAGCATTCTTCTGTACACAGCTCCATTGAAGTAGTCGAAGCACACGGGAAGAACAACGAGCTCATGCCCTTATTCTTTGCAACGATTCAACTCCTGCAGCCAGATACAACAGAAATGCAGCAGGCAGATTTACATTGATACAGTGATTTCCTCAGAGAAATAAGTCGAGAAAAAGCTTTGATATAGAGCTTACTGCAGCTGACGTTGGAGCTATTCAGGAACAACTTGATGATCGAGGCGTCCTTAATTTCTCAAATTCAGATTCCTAAAACAACAAACGAAAATCTTCACTAAAATAAGGAGGAAAATAACTAGAAATGTTAAATTGCATACTGGCTTTGAAGTATATCTAAAATCATGTTCAGGAGAAGTAGAAAATGGAGCTCCTACGGCTAATCCACTGGCCTAAGCTGAATATTCAAAAAAAAAAAAAGTACATACCCCGGAAATGTCAATCTTCTATAATGACAAAATTCTGAAATACTTTCTCAGCTTCTTCCCGTACACATGACAGGTTTGTTCGTATCTCGTTGCAGAGTCTACCCTCTACAAGGCGCACAGGCAACCACACCTTAGGTTTCACATCAACAACATATACAAGCGTTGTTTGATAGTCTAGGTCATCAACAAAATCACTTCGTAAATCTCCACCATTAGACTTCACCTCCTGAAGAAGTCGAGAGGTGTTAAAGACTCCTAAATCAACAATCAGATATGAAAGAATGCATAAACATAACACTGAACGAAAAACAAATGTCTCTCTCAATAACGACCATCCTTTATTTTCTTCGAAGAAACTTAGCATCACACAGTTAATACTATGAGGAATGAGAGAGAAAAGGAACGAGAAAACATCTCAACCTGTTCAACAGACCACTTTCCTTCAAAGAGTTGGAAATCACCTTCAACCATCTTGAACTCAATATCACGCCTTTTTCCAAAGGGAAGAATTTCAAGATCTTTCTCAACACAGTCAATAGTGCCTTTCGCATCGAATTTCAGCCCGAAAGCTAAATTTTGCTGACCAACCTGTTAGATCAGTCGAGCATCAGTTGATTGCATATTTATCAGAGAAAAGGGCGAATATAATTTCAATGGTGCAATCAATCGACCAGTGCGACTACATTTAAATAATCAATCATGCTCATATGAGCACCTTTCGAGTGCAGACAAATCAAAATAAACAAGCAGCAATAAGGATGATTGCAAAATTGCTGGAAAAATATTTTTAAAAAAATGAATTTTTAATCAAATTAGACTTTAATCTACAGATAGGAAAGATGTAAGAGATCAACCGAATACCTGATATAGACGAGCAAAATTATCTCTCTTCTCAAGCAACTTGCTGACTGCTAGGCCAGGAATGAAATCTGCTAATCCTTCATAATTAGTCAATATATCCCAAATTACTTGTAGGCTGGCCTGCACCCGTACCTTCGATCTGATTCTTCGGCTGTTGGTGCCAGTCTTCTCTATTTCTACCTCAACGCTGTCATCCTGACTATCAGAATTCGGTGGCAAGTCATCATCATCATCATCTTCGTCGTCACACTCAGAATCACCCCCAATATAAGCCCTAATTTGACAGTGATACTTGAAGATGGTAAATGGATTAAACAATTAAACATAAAAACGAGAAACCAAATGACACAAACTCAGAGAAAAGAACAAAACTTAGTACCTAGCAACAAAATGAGAGAGGCAAGCAACCAAAGGCTTTTGCGGTTGAAAGATATGAACGGTGGAAAAACCATAAGGCTTCAATTTTCTCAGTATCTTTGCCAGAAAGGTGGATTCTGCATCCAAGGCTTTAAAGGCGCCAATCGGATTAGAGTATCTGCTGTTTGATATGGATTTTGCAGGTGATAATTTGGGAATAGTGTTTGTCGAAGCGCACAACGGAGTTGCAGTAAAAGAGATTACTGAAGCCATTTCTTCTCACAAGCAGCTCAGAACGGGCCGACTAATGAGACAGTTGAAGTAAAATCGCATCCCTTAGTAATTTGAGGGCGTATACATTCTCAATATTCTCTGCTTAATTGATGGAGTGGAGTCCACTGCAGACACACATATTACTAAGCATTCTGAGTTTAGAAGACTATAAGAAGGAATCACATCGAATACGACCATTTTACACTAGTAACATTTCAACGACGAGCTCCATTTGACAGAAAACTTTGCACATAATGAAACATTTTCATGCACCTCTTTAACAACCAATATCTTGAAAATTCCTTTTACCACGAACAATTTTTGTTATTTATCCAGATAATTGGAAATGTTGAATGCCAGAAATAATCGTAGTTGCTTCCTCAAAATATACCATTTCACCTATACTTGTCTATGAAACTAGCTCCCTAATTGCAATTTCTTCAAAAATTGAATGATTCAAACAAATAAATCATGGAGAGCAGTTATAACCAACTTCATCATAATCACAAAACCTGCAAACTATGCCTAAATTAACAGCATACTTCTTCAAGTCATATTTCACGAGATAATGATTCCAGAAGCAAATTGTAAGTTATCGAAAACAACTAAGATTGTCTGCTAATGGCACAATAAGTTTTGCTACTCAATTAACACAATCAGCAATGCAGATTTCTAAGAGAAGTAGACGTTTCTAATATGCATAATCAATAAAGTCAGAAATGAATTAGGGTTTCAATTTGAACTACAAACATTTGATTCAACCATGAATTCAGCACATGAACTAACTAAGATTGTTTGCATCCCGTTGAGAATTCCCAATAAACCAAATTCGTCGGAACTTTGAAGAAGAAGAAGAAGTATCAACACCTGTAGTTTAGTCGGCGATCAATTACGGCGGAGATTAGCGGCGTCGGATGAGACCGGAAATTATGGCTATCAACGGATTTATGATGTGTGACGTTAAATTTTTTGCAATATATAGTTCAATGTTAAATTTGGCTCCTTTATTACTATATAAAGTGCTATATTTATTAGATTTTTAATTTTAGTTAGTAATTAAAAATCAATTCTTATTAATTTTTGTTAATAATTATTCCCTCCGTCCCATGTAATACGGCCTAGTTCGTAATGGCACGGAGACTAAGAATAAAGGGTATTGTATATAAAGTGAGTGTTTAGTGTATAAATTATATAATAATGGCAAAATTGTATGGAAAACTATGACTTTTTCCCAAATTCTGGTTTAAAACCAAATCTTTTAAAATTCGCAAATAAAACTACGAGCTTCCAATTTGTTGCAATTGACATCTCCGATGCACCTCCGGCGAAAATTAACTGCGTACGTGTCAATCAATTGCCTATGTGTCAATTACGTGTATAATTTTTGCTTACGTGGTATTAATTTGCTTATGTGGTATTAATTTGCTTACGTGTTACACGGGGAAAATTGCACCAAAAATCCTGACCTTTTTCCAATTTCCGGTTTTAAACCAAACCTTTTAAAATTCGCAAATTAATGAACAACCTTCCAATTTGATGCAATTACCTCCCGTGCCCAATTTTCCCCCAATTTGTTGCTGACATGGAAGCCGAAATCTTCTTCAACAGACATCATCTCCATAATTCTTCTCCATCGCCTTCCTTATCTCCATGGGTTCTTCATCGGCACAATCTGGATCTTGGAATAATCCCGAAGCTCAGCAGCGGCTACCTGCCCCCCATTGTTTCTACTTCATCGCTATCGGGACCACATCTCTACCAGTTGAGCAATGATAAAGCGCACCAAGACAAAAGATGAACAATAACCTATTCTCTATCACTAGATTCAAGCAATAATTTATGTCAAATCATCGAACAAAAACAGAGCAAAGTAGATTCGATTCTGTCTGTAATAGAGTATTAGGAAATTAGGATTATTGATTCAGAGTGTTGTATCGTTTTGGGTTTGCTTTTTCACCTCATATATGATTAAAGGAATGACGTCGTTTAGGACAGGAGTAAAACGACGTCGTTTTGTGCCCATTCATCAATTAATAACAGATATGCATAATTATTTAACACATAAGCAAATTAATACCACGTAGGGAAATAATTTACCACGTAGGCAATCGATTTCTGCTGGAGACATGCCGTGGAAGCTAATTGTATCAAATTGGAAGGTCGTACATTAATTTGCGAATTTTAAAAAAGTTTGGTTTAAAACCAGAAATTGTAAAAAGGTCAGGGTTTTTGGTGCATTTTTCCGTCATTTTATATTTGCCTAGTACGACGTCGTTTGTTTAGCCGGAGAGTTTTGCCACGTAGAAAATTCCAGCTTTCATGTCAGCAACAAATTAGGGGAAAATCGGGCGCGGGAGTCAATTGCAACAAATTGGAAGCTCGTAGTTTTATTTGCGAATTTTAAAAGATTTGATTTTAAACCAGAATTTGGGAAAAGATCAGGATTTTTCATGCAATTTTGCCTATAATAATTAATGTTGGTAATAAAGTGTGTTTCAATGGTGTCAATAGTGACACCTGCGCCTACAATTCCAAACCAACTCCATGTGCTAAATATTTAAACATCCTGTACACAGTAGAATTGAATAAACAAATGCTGAAAATTAAAATTTGCTATGCATTGATGAAAAATGGCGGTTTCAGTACAACATTTGACACCAAAATTCAAGTTTCAGCAAAATTCAAATTTCCCTCTAAACTACACTAAGCCATGTCTATAAAACAACAGAATATACAAGCCAAAAGATCATTTACAGCAGCTACTTCATCAAAATGCCTCCACCAAAAAAGAAAGATCTCTCCACAACCACTCGAAACTCCATCGTACAGTTTCTTCTTGAAGGCAGCAGAAATGGGAAGCCAACTTATGGCAAAATGGAGGAAGCAATCACCAAGTTCAGCAGCTCAAGGAGAACACTTAGTCGGTTGTGGGCTGAGGCATCAAAGCAAAGAAAAGAGAATCAACCAATGCAGTCAATAAGCAAGAAAAAAACAGAGAACCAGTAATACTTATACAAGTGGATTTGGACAGGATCCGAGGGCTGCCATTATCAAAAAGATCAACTATTAGAAGTCTAGCATTTGGAATTGATCAAGCCAAGAGTACAGTGGGAAGATGGATTACTAGAGGACTGATCAGATCTCACACAAATGTAATAAAACCTGCCCTTACAGCTTCAAATATGTTGCCCAGGTTAAAGTTTTCACTTCAGCCATTAAAATATGATGCAATGCTCAACAAGGTGCAGTTCAAGACCATGTTCCACATAGATGAGAAGTGGTTCCACATAACAAAAGCATCACAGAGGTACTACTTAACACCTGAGGAGGAAGAACCCCACAGAACTTGCAAATCAAAACATTACATAGGCAAGGTAATGTTTATAGCAGCAGTTGGAAGGCCTATTTACCATGCAGATGGCAGCCTTATTTTTGATGGGAAGATAGGTATCTTCCCATTCACAGAAATGCTACCAGCACAGAGGAATTCCAAAAACAGAATTGCAGGAACTTTGGAGCAGAAACCAATTAAAAGCATCAATATGGCAGTCATGAAAAATGCTTTCATCAATCAGGTATCAGCAATATGCATTCATGCTCAGTGAATCATGTGCATTCATTGAGCAAAAGGTAGCAGCAATATGCATTCAATGACAACAGCAGCATATGCATTCATTGAGGCCAAGGTACCAGAAATATGCATTTAATGAAAACAGTTGCATGTGCATTCATTGAGGACAAGGTAGCAGCAATATGCATTCAATGAAAACAGCAGCATATTCCTCTGCATGAAGAAAACAGCAGCATATTCATTCATTGAGGAAATGTAATCAATAGTGCATTCAATGAAAACAGCATCATATTCATTCATTGAGGAAAACTAATCAGCTTGTGCATTAAATGAAAACAGCTTGTTCCAGCAGTAAAATCATCTTAGCCAGTAGGTGCAAGCAAACAAATATACTTTCAACAAGATAATGCAAGGCCTCACATCAAATATTCTGACCCAGATTTCAGAGCTGCAGCTAGCTCAGATGGTTGGGATATTAGAATAGTTCAACAACCACCCAATTCCCCAGATATGAACATACTAGATTTGGGCTGGTTTAGAGCCATTCAAAGCATACAACATCAATCATTTTGTACCAGCACAGATGATCTAGTGAATGCAGTCAAAGCATCATTTGAAAAACAAGATGATTATAAGCTGAACAAGGTGTTCTTAACCCTGCAGAGTTGCATACTGGAAGTGATGAGATTGAAAGGCCATAATCAGTACAAAATTCCCCATATGGGAAAGGATGCTCTAGCTAGAGATGACATGTTGCCACTAACATTGGATGTTGATGCAGATCTTGTCAAAGAGTGCATAGATCATCTCATTGATCAAGGAGAAGTGGAAGGAATTGATGAGCTAATGCAGCAGCTTGAACTGCACAATGCATCAACTTAATGAAGATTCTAGTGAATGCACATGTCTTTTTTTTTTGTTTTTGTGATTATGCCTTCAAAAACATACTTTTGTGTACATTTTGATCACGTTTTAGGTGTAATCAGTAGACATATGCACATCTTTTGTAACTAAGGCAGCAATTTAGTGAACTTATATGCATTTCATAAACAATTTCAGAGATTAATATGCATTTCAGCCAAGTTCAGCTGGCAAGAACACACAATCACATACAACAATTGCATTTCAGTAGTATGCATTTCATTTCAGAACAAATGCAATGAGGTCTAGGATTCACACAGAATGAGCAAAGTCATAATAACACCAGTGAAGTGCAAACATATGAATGTGCCTTCATTAATTATTTGAAGTTGTACCATAGGATTCACATCTCATACAGTTTGAAAATTGAATCACAGATGCAAAGAGTGAATCAATGACACATAAAATCAGTTCATCAGTGAGAAAATGCACATCATTTCAGCCACAATTAGACCCAGCCCACACGACACTCTTGAGCAGCAATCAATTCCAGGCATAAACCCATAACAGAGGTGTAATCAGCAGGAAACATAAATAGGTGTAATCGGCAGCTATAAGGAAAGATCTCACCATAAATAAGTGTGGTAGAAAAACTCCTAACATCGTCAGATCTGCACCAACTCCAGTGGTGATAGTAGCCGCACCTCCACCGCTCAGATTGTCGGATCGACGCCGGAGTGTCTTCCCCTTCATCACGGCGGCTTGAGAGGTGCGAAATATTTGCCGATATGGACCCGTTCTCTTTACCCTATACCTATCCTGCACCTCCATCGCACCGATCCACAAATTTGCAGAATCGATTTGTTCTTCGGTGTCGGGAACCACCATCCCGCTCAGATCAAAGGGAATCATTGCCGGAATCGGCTCATAGAGTGGAGAAAGTGGTGGAGTTTTTAGAATCACCGTATCGGTGAGGGAGGATGAATGATCCCAATTGAAATCAGGAGGGGTTTCAGTATCAGGCGTGTTCATCATGGCAAAGATGGCGGAGTGGGAGTGAGAGCGATAGAGAGGGAGGAGTATAGGGAGAGATTACAGAGACGATGCGGCGGAGTGGGAGTGAGAGTGGAAGAGATAGTGAATAGTGTGTGAGAGTAGGGTTTGTAAACATTAAGTAATTTAGTGGTGGGCCAAGCCAGATAAGTGATTGAAATTAGAAGTGGGCCATAGTAATTAGGGGTGTTAAATTACAGTATAAATATACCTATTTCTTTCCTTAAAAAGAAACAGGTCAAGTAGCATGGGACGTTCAAAAAAGGAAAACAGGCCGTATTCGGCGGGACGGAGAGAGTATAATTTTACAAAATAATTTGCTAAAAAATATTTTTTTGTGAGCCTACTAAATCAAGTAAGCAAAAGCATTTATTCACAAGTTATACAAATATTTGGTTTGTTTTGGCCAGTGACGCCAGTCAAGATTTTTAATTATATTTCAACTATATTATAAAAAGAAGATTTTAATCATTATGATAAGTTTACGAAAATCTACACGCAATTTAAACTAGATGTAATTGACACGTCTCATGTAGCACCCATTTTCACCACTTGAATTTTTTAATTCTTCTTTTTCTTGAGCAAATTTTCACCAGCCTCTTTTTTTTTTTTTTTTTTTTTTTCTTGAGCAAAATTTTCACCACTTCAGTTAGCAAGAGAAGCCTCATAAATAGCAGAAAAACAAGAATAGTAAACGGAAAAGTGACCAGGTTCAAACTAAATTCGATCTTTATGCGGCTTCATCTCACCACTTCTACTTAATATTAAAAAATTCATTACAAATCATGCTAACTAAATCTCTCTCTCTCTCTCTCTCTCCTATCTCTCTATCTGAAACTCAGCTAAATCCCTGCAACGAACAACGTGCCGATCACCCAATCTTCCCATCTTGGATTTGGCTTTCAAGAATTTCTGCTTTACACGCCTCCAATATTTGCACAAGGGCCCAACCTTTTCTTGCATAAAGAATTTTCATCATCACAAAAAGTTGAACCTTTTCCAAGATTTTGCACTTTGATGATTGGGGTTCGTTGGGAATATTCATTCTGTTCGTATTTAGCTGAAAAAAATTGAATCTTGATTTGTGGGGTTGCCATGGGATTTCCTTCTGATATACAGAAAAATGGCGGCGGAAGTGGGAGTTTGAACACTCTCGTGAGGAGGAAACAAGTTGATTCTAAGCATGTATCTTCATCTGGGAGCAGCCATCATCAGCTTGCTAGAGCTCTCACTGCTCCTCATCTCATTGCCATAGGTAATGTCTGTGTGTGTGTGTGTGTGTGTGTGTGTGTGTGAGAGAGAGAGAGAGAGAGAGAGAGAGAGAGAGAGAGAGAGAGAGAGAGAGAGAGAGAGATCACCTGAAATTCAAGAATTCGAAAATATCTTGCTGTTAGTACTTTGTGTTTTCTCTCTGTTTGGTGGTTAGTTATATTTGATGATTGAATTTCATTTTTATTCAGCATTGATATTCAGATTGCTTGAGATTCTGCTTATGATTTAATAATCAAACTTCATAATTCTTGTTTGTGGTAGAAATATTATAATTTCATGTTTCATATTTTACCCTTTTGCAGTTATGAGAAATGTGGGATATCTGTGCAGTTTTGATGTTTGTTGGCATAAGTCAAGTTAAGATTGATATGATTCACTAATCTGTATACTGACATAATAAATTGAACTTTAAATTATGGTGAAAATGGAAATATTTTCATGTCTAATAACAATTCCTAAACAATCATACTCTTTCCTTTTTGGTCTTTATGGCATTGTTATGCCTAATCTACAGACTGATTTCCCAACTAAATGTGCTTTCAAAGATGGAAGGATTGGTCTTTTATTGACTATATCGATGTTTTCATGAATTTATTTTCGTCTCTCTAGGAGTTGGCGCGACAATTGGTTCCGGTGTTTATATTCTGGTTGGTACAGTTGCAAGAGAGCATTCAGGGCCAGCTCTTACACTTTCCTTTCTCATAGCTGGAATAGCAGCTGGTCTTTCTGCTTTCTGCTATGCGGAGCTAGCAAGTCGTTGCCCGTCTGCTGGAAGTGCCTATCACTACTCTTACATATGCATCGGAGAAGTGTAATAAATATTCTATTTTGTTGGCATTTTTTATTTTTCTGTTTCTTATGCATTAATCTGTTCCAATGTATTTGAATGTGGGTGATGCATTTTGTATCACTATAAGTTGTAACATGTTCGCCTTTTTCAGTGTCGCCTGGTTGATTGGTTGGGCGTTGATGCTGGAATACACGATAGGAGGTTCAGCAGTGGCTCGTGGTATATCCCCAAATCTGGTAAGTTTTTGCTAATTCATTTTTATTTCTTGATATGCATCTTTTAAAACAATCTGTTTTGTCTATCAAATAATGCTTCGTTTCCTCAAAATTAGTAGCATTAGCCATATGAGTTCAAGAAATTTATTGCTTTTTGACAGTTCAAGTTTTGCAACTATTATGATATGTAGTGGTGATCGAATTGTATTCTACATCAGGCCTTGCTCTTTGGAGGTCCGGATAGTCTGCCTTCGATTCTTGCTCGCCAGACGATCCCTGTATTTGATATTGTTGTTGACCCGTGTGCAGCCATCATAGTTATTTTGGTTACTGCACTTTTGTGTCTTGGAATTAAGGAGGTCTCTTTCGAGCTTTCTCACTTTACTGCAAAGATGGTCCTGTTTTCTTGATATTCTCAACTTTCGCAACTTTTTCAAGATTTCCTGAAATAATTGCTGCAGAGTGCAGTTGCCCAAGGGATTGTCACTTCTGTGAATGTATGTGCCTTGATTTTCGTCATCGTGGCCGGTGGATATTTAGGCTTCAAGACTGGATGGGGCGGCTACGAACTTTCTGCAGGGTAATCATTTTACATCTCGCTTGAATTCATTTGAATTCCGTCTCGTGCAGAGCTCTTTCGAATTACTTTGGGTGATCGACAATACATATGATTGAGTATGTTGTTCGATCTATCAAGTAAAAACACCCTCATAGGAATACGAAGTTGCTAATGCGTTTTGAATTTCCAAAAGATACTTCCCATTTGGGGCGAAAGGGATGCTTGCTGGTGCTTCAACCGTGTTTTTTGCATATACGGGGTTCGACTCCATCACAAGTACAGCAGAAGAGGTACGGGTTCAATCTCTTCGAAAAATACTCCTCTTTTATCATAACTATAACAAGAGTAGTGTGAGCTCGACACTAACTTTTCTCCGTGCGCAGGTGAAGGACCCTCAAAAGGATCTGCCAATCGGCATCGGTTCTGCGTTGTCAATATGCTGCACCCTGTATATGTTGGTTTCTGCAGTTATTGTTGGTTTAGTACCCTATTATGCGATGGATCCCGACACTCCCATTTCCTCCGCATTTTCTAGCCACGGAATGCAATGGGCAGCGTACGTAAATACTTCTCTGTAGTAAAAATATTTTTATTTCTCTAGCTCCTTTTTGCAACGTTATCGTCGAAAATCATGCAGGTACATTATTACTATCGGATCTTGCACCGCTCTTTGTGCCTCGTTGACGGGGTCTCTGCTTCCACAGGTAATGTTTCAATTTAAGCTCTATGTCCTTAAATATGCATATCTGAAATAAATGTCACTCTTTTAATATGCAGCCGCGAATATTAATGGCAATGTCGAGAGACGGGCTGCTGCCATCATTTTTTTCAGACGTCAACAGAAGTACGCATGTTCCGATAAAAAGCACAATCGTAACTGGAATACTTGCCACAATCTTGGCCTTCTTCATGGACGTAGAACAGTTGTCAGGAATGGTATCTAAGTCGATCTCTTTTCTTCTTTCGAGATAAATTATTTCGAGATTTTTATCTAACACGTTATAGGTAAATTGCGCTTTCAGGTTAGCTTAGGCACGCTTCTCGCATACACAACTGTGGCAATTTGCGTACTGATACTGAGATATGTTCCACCAGCTGAGGTCCCGTTTCCGTTATCTTATAAGGAAGCTATAGATTCAGTTTCTTCACGGCGTGTGGAGAATACGAAAGTCTACTCTACGAGCCCCGAGAATACACCACTTTTAGTAAGGAAAGAGACACCTATTAGATGCCCTCCTATATATAGAAACTGTAAGTTTATTAATATTTCTGATGATCATTTCTAAACTTTACTGTTACTAATTTAATAAAATATGTTGTTTAATCTCTTTTCTGCAGTCCTTGTGAACAAAGGGAATCGACGGAAGGTTGCTGGTTGGGCTATTGCGATCACGTGCATTGCCATAGTTTTCGTTACTTGTGCTACTTCGTTCTCAAGCCTCTCGGGGTATATGATTTCTATCACAGTGATCAACTTTTAACTTCTCGAAAATCTCATACTTGGTTCTTGATATCTCGAGTTCATGCAAAATTTTCATCGACTAATATTCTTCTACATATGCCAGCATTCTTCGATTTACACTTTGTGGAATTGGCGTAATTGCCCTTCTCTCAGGTCTGATTTTGCTATCTTGTATGGATCAAGACGATGCGAGGCATAATTTTGGGCACGATGGAGGTAACGTAAAGTAATCATGGTTTTAATTTATTTGAAATGCATCTAAAATGCTGCTGCAAGGTAGGATCTTGCCCGATATCTTCTTACAAGCTGTTGCATCTCGTTTAGGTTTCATCTGCCCATTCGTCCCATTTTTGCCGGTAACTTGCATTCTCATCAACATGTACTTGTTAGTCAACCTCAGGTGAGTAATCATGCAGCTCTTCGATAATGATCACGAAATGTATAAAAAACATTGTGTGAGACTGTCTGATGGATAACATGTCGGATGACACCTGTATTTGAGATCCAAATCGATGATAGCATATTTGTAGTATTGTTGGTGATCGATACGGATCATGACTCGTATCACGGATCTTGACCTGTCATATAGTCTGAGTCTTACTCATGAGGAATTCGACTTTTGCTTCTTCTTGATATGCAGTGCTGCGACTTGGACCCTCGTCTCCATATGGCTGGCCTTGGCGCTGCTCATCTATGTTTGCTATGGCTGCACGCGCAGCCCATTGAAGCACGCAGTTTACGTGCCTGCTGCTCATGTTGATGAAATCTACGAGGCATCCTCCCTCGGCGGCGCAATCTCTGTTGAAGGTGACTTTTACTATTATGATATCTAATACACGTGACGTGCATTGATAACAGTGATGTAACATGAAAATGTAACAGGAAATCTCGTACCGTAATCCTGCACGTGCAACGGGCCCCATTGCCTCGACGAGCCGTTGCGTTTTTCGTAACGGATATCGAATACACGTGATATACATTGATAATAGTGATGTAACAGGAAATCTCGTACCGTAATCCTGCACGTGCAACGGGCCCCGTTGCCTCGACGAGCCGTTGCATTTTTCGTGTTATGGAGATTGGAGAAGCACTGCCTCTCCCTGTTGTATTGTTTGCAATTGTACATAGCATCAATTTGTAACGTTGTGTATAATGAAGTTCTTCAGAATTTATAGTTATTTGGATTGCAAATTTGATTGCCATTGCTAATTTCATTTACTATCTTTGATCGTGTTCTTAACAGTTATCTTAGAAATTTTAGGAATTTATAAATTATATGTTTTTGTATAAATATTTTGAAAACAGTATTCAAATATGTGCTCAAATTAAGAACTTACAAATATGTCATATATTAAATATTTTAACTAACAAAAATAATATTATACATAATTACGTAATAAAAAATTATCTTTAACTAACTCTATAAACTAGAAAGAGAGATAATTAAAATTGTCAGGCCTTCTCGGAATAAGACCTTGAGATAACTAGGGATAGCAAATGGGCGGATTTTCGCGGGTACCCGCACTTCCCAAACCATGATGGGACGGGTTTGGGAAATATTAAATGGTTTTGGGACGGGTTTTGGTCGAAACATGCAAACCCGTCACGGATTTGGGTCGGGTTTGGGCAATTACCTCCGGGTACCCGCTACCCAAACCCATTTATATATAAAAGATAAAAGATATTATTATATGTATAATTTATTATATAATTTTAAATATTAGTGGATTTAGGGTTTTACCTGATTTTCTTAACCCGTCAAGTCTTTAATGTTTTTCCTCTACTTTTGTAAATTTACTTCCGAAATATGACGACACAACGACAACATGTTTATGATTTTATGATTTTGTAAGTTCTAGTTATGTTTTATGATTTTGTAAGTTCGTTGTACTTTGCTTTGAGATTAATTTCAGTGAAATTTTCTGCTCATGTTTATGTTTTAATCATATTTATAATATTTTGTAATTTTATGTTTACTTTTTATTATTCGGGTTTTTAGCGGTAAACGGGTATTATCCAACGGGTTCGGGTCGGGTATGAGTTTTAAAATTATTTTTTAATCGGGTTTGGGACGAGTTTGGGTGTTGAAAATTTTCATGAGTTTGGGTTTGGGAAATGCTTAATGGGTGGGTACCCGACCCATTGCCATCCCTAGAGATAACCACTGATTTGAGATTAATTAAATGAATAAATAATTAACAAACTTAACTCTGATAACCAACCAGTTTGTAGCTTTATTTTTTTTCCAGCGTGGTGCGTGGCGCTCATGCGCATCTCAAGCCAGTCTCGAGACCCTCCCCCTGCCATCGCCGATGTCCTGAGCCCCCTTCGAGACACCGCGATGCATCAGCCTAAGGCAAAAGCCGCAAAACCAAAGCAAACGACGCTGGATTAATACACAACATTATATGTTGTGTTTTTTGAATCACTTCCGGTCTCCACTTCAGAAAAAAAAATTGGGGGAAATGGATCGGATGTGCAAAATCAGAAGAAAATGGCAGGTTAGAATATGTGTTCGGAAAAAGAAAAAAAAAACCTCGTGTACAATTCCTGAATTAGTAAAAAAGTTTGAATTTACAAACAATTATCCCTTTCATAAATAGAGGTCCCTCCCAAAAGCTGAAATTACTAAAGATGCTACAAGAAATGTTACAAATGAAGGAATAATTTTATTTCGTCAACGACACCACTCTCCAAGTCTCCATTTTCGGACACCATTGTTGGTCCGAAGTGTTGGAAATGAAACCACTAGCGCGCGCTCGCTCTCTCTCTCTCTCTCTGTGTGTGATTGCGTGTGTGTTTAGGCCTTGTGCAACGGCGAGCTCCATTTTGAGCTCGCTGCCAATTTTTTGGGCAGTTTGGTGGGCCCGCAAAATTTGGAGCTCGCTGCTAATTTTTTCTACAACAGCGATCTCTAAACATGAAGCTCTTTCCCTTTTATTTTTTTATTACATTATATATTTTTTTAAAATTCAAAATATGGATAACAATATTTTTAATGTAAATATTATATACATTTATTAAAATAATTATAATGATAACAAAAAATACTTAAATTAAAAGATTAATGATAATTTAAAAGATTAAAAGAAGCCCAATCAAAGCCCTCAGCCACAAATTAACCCTCAGCGATCGTCTTCTTCATTGCGACATCTTCTTCTTCTTCCTCAGGCTCAAGATATCTCCCCCATCCTTTCTTCTTTCTCATTACTCAAGAATTCACTCAAGAATTCAATATCAAAATAAAAGATTTTTCGTCCAATTAACCTCTGCCACATCATCCTCCATATCTTGCGAGCGCACATCCAAGAAGCTCGTGGGGACGAGCTTGAGCTCGAGAGCGCCGCGCTCGGCAACGGCATCGAGCACGACTTCAAGTTCGCAGCAGCAGTGGGTCCTACCCAAACGGGCAGCGAGCGGGCGCTCGAGCGCGCCGCTGCTGATAGTCTTATGATAAACTAATGAGAATTTTTTACCTTTTCATCTAGATTTTCCTTTCTTATTGAGAAACTGATGAGAAAGATTTTTAAGAGGATGTACAGTGGGATCGATCGCCGGTGTCAATCCCCCCGCTTGACTCCGTTGCTCGACCTCGCGGTGTCGAGGACCGCTGTGCATGCTTCGACCTCGCCAAGTCGATGAGAGGTGTCGATGGTGGTGTCAATTTTTCAGCACCCCTCTCGACCTCATTCTTGTGCAAATTGGGGACACGTGGTGTATCCCAATTCGTCCCACAATTTTTTTATTTTCTTTTTAGACATTAAAAAAAATTATAATACCCCATTATCAAATTTTCTACCCGAGTGACTGAATCTATCCAATCATTGAAACCCCACTAAAAACACTTTCCCCAAGGATAGACCCGGGGTCTAAAAATGCACTGTTGTGCATGCTCTGATGCTCTAACAGAAAAGTTAAACTCAGTAAAATGGTAATACTCCAAAATAGAAAATCATAGTGAAACAGAGCTAACTCAATTTCGAATTCTGCAGATTTTTTTTTTATTACACATCAAGTTCGCCTCTTGTATAAACATCCTATTTTTTTATTCACTTTTCAAATTAATCTTTCCCCTCAATTAATTTCTATTTAATTTGAGGAATCTAGGAAGCAAATAATTGGGGACGTAAATGTGATTGAGCAAGGACAATAATATCATTATCGTATAAGATTATGTTATTTGATGTTTGATTGGTAAACCGTCACCATGGCCCAAGAAATTCATGTCATGATCTAGCTAGAAGAAATTAACATAACTCAAACATACAACAATGAGCATCATCACCAAAGAATTAATTTCATCTAATTTAAAAGTTCGAACAAGTTCGAAAAATGTGAAATCAATCCATTTATATATGTTATGTTATCAATAATCACAATTGATGTAAAAGATATTGATGACATGCATAACTCAAACCCGAAAAGGGGCAATACAACAATCTTTGGGGATGACATTGATGAAGTGGATATTGCTGAGGTCAAATATCTCAAGTTTGAATCTCATCAATGCTTTATAGGTTGAGTTAGTTACACCTGACTTTCAAGCGTGATTTATCATTCATACATGGTTTGAAAATTATTGTTTATAACCTGTGCGCAAGTTGGATAATTAATGATTGCATATTACACTTGTCATAAAAATTGCAATTGTTAAATTTGAATTAATCATACCAATATTTTAATGATGACAATTGAAACATAAATTAATCACGAATTTTTATATATGATTGAATTGATAATATATTACTTTCATATTATTTATTAATCATGCATGTGTATAATATTGGTTATGCATTAACAATAACATAACTATGCATTATTGATATAAATTTATGCATTATGATTACATGCGTATAATCAAGATTAATCATATTTATGATTATTATAATGCATAATGTTTTACTTAATGCGTAATACTTATTTTGTTGTCCAATGTGTATAATGTTTTTTTGATTATGCATTAATAGGAATATAATTGTGCATTATCAAAAATTAAGTAAGTGATTATTAATAATCATACCAAGTAGGTGAGGGAGATCTAACAAATGGATGGAATCTTATAGTATATCTCAATCGAAAATTTAAATATAAATAGAAAAAGTGCGCTCTAACGAAAACGAGAGGTGTTGGATTGTCGCTTGTACGAGAGTTGTGCCTAAATATGTGCTGTAATGGAGAATTGAAAAATACTCCCTCCGACCTCCAAAATTATGCATAGTTTTCTTTTTTTGTGTGTCCTCCAAAATTATGCATAGTCCATTTTAGGAAATAACTTTTCCACTTATTACCTTTACAATGTGAGACTCCATCCACTTACATTTACTTTTTCTCCACTTACATCTCACTTTTCAGAATTTTCTTAAAACATGTGTCCACTAAAATTATGCATAAATACGAAGGTTGGAGGGAGTAAAGATTAATAAAGATGAGAGTTGTATGGGAGTAGTTGTGCTACATGCCCTCTAAGAATTATTATATTATTAATAAAGATTAAAATTTCGTTATTTTTGTCCAAAAATTTAATTTTGCCCAATCTTTTAAAATTTTGTCCAATTTCTAGCTTTTGGGGCCAAAGTGCAAAATCCGGAGAATAAAAGGACGTAAATGCAATTTATTTTAGAGTAAGAAGAAATCTAAAACCCGAGTAAAATCCTGCAACTCCACTGGTCGTCGTTAGCAAAAACCACATCTTCTAGCAGGCATCGCCACCGCCACCGCCGTCTTCCCGCCGGTATGGGCGGCGCCACCAGGTTCATGACACTCCTTACCGCCCCATTCCCACCCCTCCGCCCATCGCTTATCTTTCTTCACCGTCGTATTTCCTCTCTCTCCATCACTCCCCTTCGTTTCAACACCCGATCTTCTCCTTCCAAATCAAAAACCCTAACTTCTCAGACCGCCACCTGCTTCCATTCGCAATCGAGCAATAATGCGTACGCACACCAATCCTCCGCCGCTCAGCAGCAGCAGCACCTCCACCACCCGTGGCCGGAGTGGACTAATTTTCTCAATTTTTTATCGAATGGACGGGGATATTCTTCCCCTGAGGGCAATAGAATTCCGCCGGAGGATGCGTTCGTGGTGTATGAGAAATTGAGCGACGATTTTGTCAGCGCCGCCGCTCTGTGCTTTGCTTTCGCTCGAGCTCGACCGGATCTTATCGGGTCTGTAATTTTATTTTATTTTCAGTTTTATTTGAGCATTTTGAAATCAAACGTTTAATGTGAAGTGTTAATTTGATTAGCTACTCATATTACTATTATGTCATTTTATAATTTGAATCCGAAAGTATGTGCCTTTTTTAGTTATGGCTAAGCTGCAAAAGGCTATTTTAGCAAGCTGATTTTTCTTATTTTCATAATTATGAATTTCAATTGAGTATAGGTCTTGTTAGTGGTGATGTTTCCTCAGAATGAGATAATAACTGCTTTTAGATTGAGGTTTCTTCCTAGCTGAAAGGTGTGATTTGACAAATTGAAACAGATTGCTTTCGAGGAAGGATATTGAAGCAGTTGTGTCAAATGGAACTCCATTTTTGTTCAAAAGTGCTCTTGATGCGGCGAGAAGAATGAGAACGTTTTTGGGAACTGATGGCAGCAATGTATGTAAATGGTGTTTTTCCTTTTTGTCTGCTGAAGCTAGTGCTTTAAATTCCTTTATATAATCAATATTTTCTTTCAAGTTCAACTCTGTGCTATGTTTCCTATTAGAATTCTTGAGTGATTCTATCAGTTGAAAGCCTTTAATGCAATATGGTTTTGCATGTTCACTTATTTATATAAGCATAGCTGCTGCAGACTCCATCTGGCTAGACATTCATACTTTTGGTAGAATTGCATTTAGCATGTCATCTGTTTCTTGGATGTGTTAGTTACTGCTTATGCTATAATTCTAGTTCTTTGGACTTAACTCGATTTGTCGCCTTTTTGTCTGGGTGATAGTAGAAACTAGTTGATTTATATTTTTATTTTTTACATGTCAGGTAGCAGAAGGTGATAAAGCAAGAATGACTGATCTGATGAAGTATATAATAAGCTATGCAAGCAATCCCACAGCTTCTTCTGAAAGAAATGGGCTGTATAGTAGGGAACTTGTTGATTCGTCTGTGCGAAATCTGTTGCATGAAATTGTAACAGGATATATGCCTGCTTCAGGTGATCAGTTTTCAGGCAGTGAAAGATATGTCCCAAGGCCTTCTGGTCAAAATATTGAAATGAAGAGAGGCGACTGGATATGCCAGAAGTGCGTATATCTTCTATTTTCCATTAGATTATAATATATGTGCTTTAGAGCAGTATTTTCTTTTTAAGTAAAAATATGGTAAGAATTTTTAAAAAATAATCTTCTGGGGACCAATATATTTTTTGTGAAGAATTTGAAGGAAAAGAAACCAAATGTTCCTCTATTGTGAAATGGAGAAATTGGTATTGAATTTCTAAATTTCCCGAGAGAAAATGCCTCATTTTTCGGTTCCTTTACATTTTCAAATAATCTGAATGCTGCAGGTGCAACTTTATGAACTTCGCAAGAAATGTTAAATGTCTTGAATGTGAAGAATCCAGACCGAAGAGACAACTAACTGGCGGGGAGTGGGAATGCCCTCAGTAAGCAATTTCTTATGCTATTTATATACTAAAAGAGTAAATACCAATTCAGACCTCATTGTTGAGAGTGATTTATTGTCAATGTGCTTTATTGCAGATGCAATTTCTGTAATTATGGAAGGAATGTGGCTTGTTTGAGATGTGACTGCCGGCGACCTGGTGCTCCGTTGTTTACCAGTAACTCCCAAAATATGGGGACAAATTTCTCTCCTTTGTCTCAGTCAGGTTCTTCCGACACTCGATATCAGGGTAGCAGCCACGGCAATGCTGTTTCTTTTGTGCCACTACCTGCAGATACATTTTCTCGGAGAGTGCAAACTCCAGAAATGGATAATGGAAATAAAGTACCAGCAGAATTTAACAATACAACCTCATCAGATTTGAGGAACCAGACAAGTACAAGTAGCACATCTCAAAATTTATCTGGGAATGATCAGTTTGGAAAGGAGCCAAATACTGAGAGAAATCAACTCGAAAAGTCAGAAAGATGGTTCCAGAGGATGGCTGAACTGCAAAATGTGAAAGATTTGCCGAGTGCAGTTTCTGATGATGACTTCCCTGAGATAATGCCAATGCGGAAGGGAGAAAACAGGTTTGTGGTTAGTAAAAAAAAGGACCGTTCGCTTACTTCTCCACAATACAAAAGACAGGTAGCAATGGATCAGGCAAACAGTACTAATTTCGTACCTTTCGTTCCGTTCCCTCCTGACCATTTCGCTCAAAAAGACACGGAGCAGTCCAGCAATCCTGATTCACCAGTAAATATTGTCAATGATATATCTTCCAGTAAAACAACGGACCAGATTGATAAATTTGATGCAGAAAAGCCTGGAAGGGCTGATTCAAGGCGTGTTTGGAGGAGAGATCAAAATGCAACGAGCTCAGTGAACTCTCCGTATACAAGTGAAACACGTTTGACACATCCTAGTCGAGACACTGCCCAAGATTCTTTCTCTCCCCACTCCATGAATACTAATGCGCAAACGAGTGGATATTCTGGAGCAGGGAATGCTTCAGTTGCTGGACATGTAGGAGGAGGAGGTTCGTCTCAGCTGCCTAAAAATGAGAATATCCGGACAGGCTGGAGTGGTCCGAGCTTGGAGGGTTCAGCTGTCAAGGAAACAGATCCTCTCGACATGTCAGAGGAAGCCAAAGCCAAGAGGTGGTTCAAACGCGTAGCTCAGATAAAGGATATATCAGAGCTAAGCCAGATCCCAGATGAAGACTTCCCCTCAATAATGCCAATGCGGAAGGGTGTTAACAGGTTCGTCGTGAGCAAGAGGAAAACACCCCTTGAGCGGCGGCTGACGTCCCAGCAATACAAAAGAAATCTTCCTATTGTCCCTAATAATCCATTGAAGAAGGAAGATGACAGCATGTAATTCTGTGAGTTTGTCATTTTAAACATACTCTGCTGCTGCATACTTTCTTGTTTTATCAAAAGGAAATAATATATAGTTATTTACTTATTTATGTAACTTGTAGCATTTTCTTTTTGTTTTTTTTGAAAGATTTCTTTTGTAAGCAGGCCATCAAACATCAAACATCAATTATGTGGAATTATCAATTTTTGTCAGAGTATTGTTATTTCTTGAAATAATTTCCTTGAAAAGCATAACTTTTGCCATGATGATGCTGTCTCATACCCTAAATTTTTCTTAGATTATCATAACTTCTCATTGGATTATAAAAAATATACAGTGATAAAAATGAGAGCAAGAAGAAAAAAAATTGCAATTTATTTCAATTGTTTCCTTGTGTCATTTTATCATATTGTTGATGCCCAAAATCTCTCTAAATTCCTAGTAAACTCCTCTGCTCTACCCATAATCACACTACTATGATCAGCATTTGGTATAATCTCTAGCTCTATCTCTGGATCCTTTGTCTTCAAATTCAGACTGCATTCGACAGGCACGACTTCGTCCTTCCTCCCTTGCACGACACAAATCTTCACCCCGGCTGCCCTCAACTTCTCCAAGTACTCGTCCAAGAACCTTGCACCGCCACAGACGACATTGTGCATCGTGTGCCAGGCCGAATGATGAGTATGGCGCGTCACATCTGTCATGAGAAAGTGAAGATCCCTAGAGAGAGAAGTAACCACAAATCAGTCAATTAACTAGGCTAATGCTTGCATTGAACAATTTTGAACTTGTGTGATCATCTGATCTTTCATCCAAAATAAACGCCCCGATTAGTCTGCAGTGGCTGGTAAACGAAGAACAATACCTTCTTCGTGTTATCAGCTTCAGAATCGACTCCCACATTCTGTGATTACGGCACAAGAAGAAACACATGCATCTGCCCAAGTGCTCATACCACGACATGAAGGCTGAGAAAAACAGCAATGGCGGCCACACTCGTCTCACAGCAACCCGTCTGAGGGCTTCTGCAGCAGCATCTCCTCTCGAAGCAGAGAAGTAAGGCTGAAACTTGAAACGGTAAGCTTACTAACAAGAATATCAACGGTTTAGAATATCGAAAGATAGACTCACCGGAGCTATCAAAGTGATCGATTTCACTGAAACAGAGTATTCTGCAGCCAATGCTAGTGCAATCACACAACCCATGGAGTGTGCAACTAGGTGAAAGGAATTCAGCCCGAACGGGCCCACGACTGATTTCTTGATCATGTCTACATGATCCCTCAATGTGTAGAGACAGTCTTCGGGCTTCGGGCTTTGGCCAAACCCCAGAAGATCCACTGCGAATAGTCTGTAGTTTTGCCTCGAATGTTCGGAGAGATTAAGGAACACAGTCTCTTTCCAAAGTGAAGATGATGAGAGAAAACCGTGTAAGAATATCACATTCTCCCCATCACTTTCTCTCTCATTAGTCTCCTCCTCTGTCAAATGAAAACTTCTGCATCATCATTTGCTAATATCAAATTTCATCTAATGAAAGAACCAATGCACAATAACATAAAAAGGCTAAATAGTCAATTATATCCCAATCTATCACTCATTTTTCAATTTTACCATGAAGATTCGACTTTAACCAATTATATTCCAAGCTACGAGAAACTATGCAAATCTATCATATGGCATGTATTTCGATACTAGTGCGATCCTCCGAAGTATGACATGCAAATACATGTATAAAAATAATATTTTATGGCATATTTAACCCAAAACAACATAGTTTTCAGATAAATTTGCATAGTTTCTCGCAGTTTGAAATATATTGGATCGTTTAGTATTAAGTCATTATACTATAACTTCTGCTAGAGAGAAACCATGTTACTACAACGACTAAACTAGAAGGATTCTTACAATAAAAAGAAGTAGCCTAAACAAGATGAATAATTTCATCATCAAATTTCACAATTATTTCAAATTTGATAGATGTTGATACCTCTTTCTTGATCTTTGACAACAAGATGAAGGGTGGGATCAGCTGTGTGATCATTCATCCAAGAAAGGCAAGATTCACACCCACAATCAGACCATCTATTCCTTTTCTTCACATGAAATTGCCCATTTTTAGTAGGAATTCTTGGGAGTTTAAGCAAATTTCCCATTCTCCTAAATATGTTTTTTCTTCCATGAAGGCTTTCCGATATCTCATTCTCGGCTGCAAATGAATCTTGTAGTTGAGTTGTGTCTCTTGGCATACAGTAGCATGAAGTGATTTTTCCCTCCAAGAATTGGTCGAGAAGGTTGAAGATTAAGCACATGATAACGTCGAGAATGTCTAGAAAGAAGAAGACAGGTAGACTGGCGGCAGCAATCAAGGTTTCTGGGATTCTTGAGATCCATTTCCCAGCAGCGATTCTTGGCATCTGCAGGCAGGAGAGAGAGAGAGAGAGAGAGAGAGGGTATAGAGGGAGAGTAGTAGGTGTTAGATTGAACACGTCATGACAGTTGCACTAGATAAGTTGACTTGAATTATTGTTGGAATGTCGGTTAGAGTTGTCAAATGGACCGGTATATATATAACCGGTGATGCCCGTCGGACGTAGGTTGGACCAGACCCACGAATGGAACAAGCTGGGCATGGACCATACTTTGTAATATAACTAGTCCTAATTGGGGCCATCCGGAGGAGGCTCGATACGGTCTGATTCTAGACTTGAAAAGTCTGTTTGATGAATCAGACCTAGGCTGACGCTGGATTAGATTGGCCCGACCTACTTGACAATACTGATTATATTAATTTAGTTATAGAGATGGAGTAATTTGGTTCAATTTTAATTTTCGAAAAAAATTCAAGTAATATTAATTAAATTACTGAAAATTTAAATTTTTTGTATTTAACAGAATATAAAAAACGTGTCGATCCTACCCTCAAAATATATATTGGACCCAAACAAAGCCCCTTTTGGAGTCTGGGTGGGCCACATTTTTTAAGATTTAATAGAATTTCGAGACAATTATGACAGTTCCTATACTTTCACACCCGTATTTATTAATAGTTGAAATAAAGAGGTAAAATTGAAGAGTGAAGGGTTGTTTAGATTTAGCACTAGCTATTACATGTCTTGAGGATAAAAAATGCAATGGCTTGAGTAATCTCATTAAGTTTTAACCGATCTCCTAAACGTTCATAACAATTATACTCTCTCGTCCTGCTCATTTTGTCTCATTTTCCCTAAATGGATGTCCCACTCAATTTATCACATATCAAATAATGAAAGATTTTATCCTTCAAAATTCTTTAAAAGAAGTGGGATCCACCCACTTTCTATTTTTTTATCCGTATTCTTAATCTTTGTGCTTACTATTAAGGGGACAAAATAAGCGGGACGGAGGAACCTATTTTCGTGGACTTAATGAGCTAGACATGTAGTATCTAAATGTTTTTTTAGGGGGACCGAATCGATATGTTATGGTTTGGTTTTTCAAGAATTTAGGTTTGGTTTTAAGGAATTCATAAATTATTCAATTATTTTGGTTGACCGTCATATTTCGATACTTCCTTGTTTTTATTATAATCTCATACTGCATTTAGTTTTGACCCTGATAAAAAAATATTACTAAGTAATTTAACGGACTTAATTCGCTTAATTACGAAAATCTTGAAGACTTGATTCTGAATTAATGTTGCTTTGTTATTGAACGATCTCCACAAAGAATACCTTAAATTCTTTATTATATTCTCATTAAATCCATATTATCGAATTAATTCAAAGAGACCTAATTTTCGAGTCGCATATGTGTATAATTTATTATTTTCCGAAATAGCATTTACTCAATCTCAAGCATTCTACAAATTAATTAAAACAAATCACCCAAATTTCCCGAAATTAATTAGTTACTTAATTTGGGCCTTCAGCCCAACAAATGAGCTCGCCCCAACGTTCCCTAATATTATGAAATGACAGAAACGCCCTCATTTTCTGCCCGTTGGTCAAAATGGCGCCAAAGATGACGACACTCCCCGCCACGTCAGCCTGCGCGCCAAAAACAAACCCTTATCACTGCCACACTGCGCAGCTCCCTATATATATATACCTCGCCGGCTCCACCGCTTCCTTCCCCTCCACTGTGTGTTTGAGCTGCCATGGATGCCAGTAAACAGTCGCCGTTGTCCTCGTTCAAGTCGAAGAAGCTTCTGCATTCGCCGGCGCCGTCGGATCGGAAGGCTTCTGGCCCGAATCCGGATCCGTTGAGCGTGAAGACCCCCGGGAAGCCGGCGGATCAGCCGCGGAGGCTGCGCAATCGCGGCGTGGCTCTGTCGATTGCTGATGTCAGGAAAGCGGCGATGAAGCTCCGGGAACGGGGATCCGATCCGCTTCCGAGAACCGACCCGGTCTCGCGACCCGAGGAGGAGGAGATTGCCGAGTCGAATAAGCCTGCTGCTGCTGAGATAGAGCTTCCGGAAAAGTGAGTGTTCATTTTTATGTTTTGGATTTTATTCGTTGATGTTTGAATCTGCATTTTATTTTTGAGGATTTGTGTGTTTTTCCAGATCTGCACGAATCAATCTGTGTTTTCTATTTCGTGAATCGATTTTCTGCTGTTTTCGTTGAATTTACTGGTGATTTTTCCTTTTTTTAATCAAATATTGATGATGTTTCTCTTTCAGATACGAATTGTTGGAAAAATTCTTCAACGGCTTGGATTCCTCAATCAGGCTGCTCACATTGAAGAGATCTGCCTCAACGTTTAGTAGTATTAGCTCACAAATAGAATGCTTGACCAATAGGTATTGCAGAATTTGAGCTCAGATTAACGGATGTATTATATTTTTAAAATTTCATTTTTGTATGAATGCTTTGCATCTTCAAGTTTTGATTTGTTTGTCGGCTTGAATTTTCAGGCGATTTAAATATAGTCATTTAGCTCAACTGAAGTTCATCATGCCTGAGGCCATCGTGTTAGAGAAAATCCTTCAACGCGATGAGCAAACTAGCTGTATGAAACCTGATCTTCGCATTACATTGGATGTTGAGGCAATTAAGAGGAAAGGCAAGTCAAAATCTGGGAATTTAAAGCTGAGAAAAGTATTTCGCAGCCGCCTTGTAGATTTCTTCAAATCACATCCAGAGGTAATTGCTTGTACTTCAGAAATTCTTATTCTATTAATAACTGCTCGCGTCATTGATCAAATGCCAAACTTGACGATGTTAATGTTATTAGTAGCTCTGAGTAATTTGTCACAAATCGATCTATTTTGGGGTCATATTGCCGAATTTGAAAAACTTGTCGCTGTGGTTATGTTTTTGGGCGGATTGATTAACTTTTCATGTAGTTTCAATTCGAAATTAGTTTGCATTTGATCTGATTTAGGTCCTACTGCCATAAACCTGTTACCTGTATCAACATAGGTATTCATAAATTTGCTAATCTGCTCAATGATGTTCTTGAACCATTGTTATTGCTATTTATACGTGTACTTGACTCTGATCTAGTATGCTCAATGATGTTCCTGAACCGTTGTTATTGCTAAATGTACTTGTACTTGAGTCGATCTTGATGATTGTTATTCATTGATTTTGTGGTGCTGCTCTTCTCTTCAAATTTAACTTAGTGAGACATTGCCATATTCTGAACTCAGGGCGATGAAGTTCCAGAGGAAGAGCTACCAGAGCCATTTACTCGAACGAAGGAAGGTCTAAGTGCTAATCCAGCTCAACCTTTGGGCACATCTTCGACTGGCCAGATGCAGAATCTGGCATTTTCAGGATTGCCAGTCAGAAGCTCACTTCTGCCTCCATTGTTTAAAAGGAGCTTTTCACAGTGGAATTCTGGCCATCAAGTTGAAAAGCTGAAGCAAGAGCAGCCGCTCGTTGCTGCTGCCCTTCCTTCAGTCAATTCTGAAGATAAATTTTCTGGAGGCAGCTCTCATAAAGAAATCAGTGAAACATGCTCTTCCTATGAAGCTTCTTTAGGCAGTAAAACTTCGTCTACCTTTCCAGAAACACCGGTGAAATGTAGTATCAGTTCGTTGGAGGATGAAGATCAACGCTCACTTAAAACGCCAGTAGCCATGGCATCTACTCCTATGAGTGCTACGCCTGCGCTCCAGCCAACTAAAAGATGCTACATGAGCCCAGATAACGATAGTTCTTGCAGAACGCCAAATAAGCTTGTCAGACGGCCACCCCCAAATCGGCCTTTGAAGTTCGATACTCCTGTAAAGAGTGTGAAGAATGATGATGAAGATGGCCGGAGGGGGAACTCATCAACTCGTGGCGACATCTTCAGCATTCTTCCTCAGTCTCTCATAGAATCCGTAAGCATAACTGCATAATTGATCTTACTATGTAGTTAGAATTGTTCTGAATTTTCCATTTTTCTGATTTCACTAATCCATCTACAGATTCAAGAAAAGGAGAGATTGGCAGCAATTGAGAAAGATCCAGCAATCTCTCAAGCAATGAGGCGCAGAAAAATGATTGCCGGCTTACCAAAGCTCTTCGACAGGATTCATTTCTTCTTCCAATCAATTAGACGATCAGTTGTCACGAAAGAGGAGCTGTTGCAGAAACTAATCACTCAACTTGACATCGTCGACAAGAGTAAGATCATTAACAAACTAAAAAATCCATTCTTGTTGCTGTATGTGATAATGTGAAGTTCATCTCCTAATAAATTTCTTGCTCCATTACATCAGAGGATGTGGAAGAGCAGCTCAGATTGCTGCAAGAACTTGCTCCGGAGTGGATCTACGAGAAGCTCGCGTTGAGTGGAGATCTCCTCTTATGGTACGTGAAAAACACGAACCTTGAGTGATTGATTCGAAATAACACGCGTTCACAACTATTTATACTAAACTACGACTCATTGGCTCTCTCTCTTGCAGTGTCAACAAGATTTCGAGCGCTGAAGCCATGAGGACGAGGTTGTCGGAGGCGATATGAAGAAGCAAGAAGCGATGTAAGGGGCATTTTGACAACATATCTTTGATCATCTAATGTTGTTCATGTTTTTTTGCCACTGAAGAATGCCAGAAGAAATAGGTGTTCATCATCATAACTATATTGCTTGTTTGTAACTAAGTTAAAATTATATGCTGAAAATTAGTATTTGGGATTATAAAATTTAAACTGAATTCCCATATCTTTTTTATTCAAAGGGCAGAGTTTGTATATTCGCATAGCTCAGTTATGTAATCTAATCATATGATTAACTAAGAAAATAAATTGTTCTCATTTTTGTCTTGTTAGTTCTATCATGTGAATATATATTCATTTCTGAACCTGTATTGTCTACCTAATAAAAGATAAATAAAATCCCAAATAAGACGATTTGGTAAAAATATTTCCCACTTCGAGAATCCAAAAGCAATAATTGGAAACTTATACAAAAATCTGTATACTTTATTTACTTTTCACTTTTAGTACAATTTTGAATTGACCAAACAAATCAAATATCACTACATTTTTCAACACTATTGAGTTGATCGTAAATAGTAGAGTAGTTTTTTTTTTCTTCAACACTATATAAAAGGCAAAAAGTACTCTACCGATATTTTCCATACAAAAATCTATCTATAGCTTATTCATTCCATTAATAAGATTTGTAAATAAGTTACGAAAGCTATCATCAGGTCAGAAAAATATATTCTATTAGATAATGAAATTATAATTATTTAATATTGATGGTACCTATCTTCTCTCAAAAGAGTAAGTACATAAATTGAGTGGAATTCACGGAATTGACGGAGTTTGAAGCTATCATAAAATTGAATGAATGAGATGTTATATTAAGTTACTACGTTTGTAAAGTTTGTCGATTTTTGGTCGAGATTAGCGTTCAATTATTCAAAAAAGTTGGTGAGCAACAATTATCAAATTGAACGGTGTTAGACTAATATATCAAGACAAATTATTTCTCAACTAAAAAACAAAACAATTGTCATCAAACTTTTTAATATTAATCATTTTAATAATTGATATGAATGAATTTTATTGACGTGCATCGTGAGGGTGATGAACTAGTTTTTAGTATTTTATTGGGCACGATGAACTTGTTTTTGTTGTACTACTATCATTTGTTTGGTCTATAATTAACCTTAAACTAGATACTAATAGACACGTGTCAACAATTTATTGGCATTCATACCTGAACCGCCGCAATTTCGGACCAGTAGTAGTTGCTACAACTCAGACACACACAGTGAAAAAGTGGTAGGTGACAATTTTGAAGCTATAATAAACAATATTTAAATCAATTCAAACACTAGATCCCTTTCTGTTTCCTGATTTTCTCAACCCCCTTTCTCTCCTCCGGAGTTTCATTCGGTAATCTATTCAAGATTCTATTTTTCTACCCTAGAAAGTGAGTGTGTGTGTGTGTGTGTGTGTGTGTGTGTATTTTGATTTACCATGAAACAACAATTACAGTCTTGGGAATTCAAACCAGTAATCACAGACCCGTTTTCTATATCTATGATATGAATTAGGATCTAGCATCTATCTCATTAATCGAATTCTTCACTGATCGAAATCTTTCCTCTGTCTGAAAATTTCAGGTGTTTTCTTAGAATTATGGGCGGGATGGAGTTCTTGGGATCATCTGAAGGCCAATTATGTATAGCTGTTTCTGTTGGTCTTGTTGCTGTTGGTGCTGCTTATTTCTTGTTATCCTCCAAGAAGCCCAAAGGTTTTCATTATATTTTGTGTTGATAGATTATTCATGCTGAATTCTATGTTTTTTTTTTTTGTTTTTGTTGCTTTCCATTGCACATATTTTTGCTGTGTTTTCTGAATCAGCTCTTTGTGTGTGTGTGTGTGTGTGTTTCCTCATGGGTGGATCATGATTTGGATTCAACATTTTGCATATAAGACTGAATGATTGTGCTTATTTTGGGTTGTGACAAGATTCAAACTACAGCTTAAAATGTGTTATGTGGTGACTCGAGCTAGCACATTAGTATTATGCTTGTTTGAATTGGTTTGGAGCTTGAGATTATTGAGATTGTTTGATTATTAACCTAGTGAAGCTCGAGTTAGAACCGGATATCACTAGGGCAAAGCTTGACTTTTGCACCCTCTTTTTTAGCATTCGAGTTTAGGTGTATGTTATAGCGTATTTGTTATAACTGTCGAATCTTTATGTAGCATGCTTTTGGAGAATAAGCTCATCTGATGTATTGAGTTTATGAAATGCGTGAAAATAGTATATGATGATGAGTTCTTGACAAAGCATAGGATCGTGTAGTTCGTATTCTGTACTTGACTTTGTGTCATGTCTGGCGGGCAGTGTGCTTGGATCCCGACAATTTCAAGGAGTTCAAGCTTGTCAAGAAAACACAACTCAGTCATAATGTGGCGAAGTTCAGATTCGCTCTTCCTACGCCAACCTCTGTTTTGGGACTTCCTATTGGACAACACATAAGCTGCAAGTCAGTTTCGATATCTTAGTTTGTAGTTTGTATTAATCTACTTGCGTTTTTCATCGGTTTCGTTTTTGTTACAATCAATAGAACAAGAAATGTAATAGCTTGAATTTTACTTACCACTCGATTCTTTGTTGTTTAAGGGGTAAGGATAGTCAAGGTGAAGATGTCATTAAACCTTACACTCCGACCACTTTAGATTCCGATGTTGGATATTTTGAGCTGGTTATAAAGGTTCGTCTTCTTTCCTTCCAACACCCTCCTTTTGTAAGGTATCTTTATACATTATCATCGATGCTTTTCGTGTTTTTTTTTTGTCCCTGGTGGTTGACTTTTTAATGTATATTTTACATAATGCCAGATGTATCCACAAGGAAGAATGTCGCACCATTTTAGAGAGATGCGTGAAGGCGACTACATGGCTGTAAAGGGACCAAAGGTATTTGTTGTCCTTTTAAGTTCTCTATTACTTGCTCATGAGGAGATGATGATGATTTTATTTTTATCAGAAAGTTCATTTTTTTATGCGTTCTGTACTAAACGAACTTTATTTCGTTTTCATTAGGGTCGTTTCAAGTATCAACCTGGGCAAGTGAGAGCATTTGGAATGATTGCTGGAGGTTCTGGAATTACCCCCATGTTTCAGGTTTATGTTTAATATTATCGCAATGCTCTCTCTCTCTCTCTCTCTCTCTCTCTCTCTCTCTCTCTCTCTATTTATCGGCTTTCTGTACAGGTTGCTAGAGCAGTACTTGAAAATCCTAGTGACAAAACAAAAGTGCACCTGATTTATGCTAATGTTATGTTTGAGGACATTCTATTGAAGGTAAAAATTCTGGTATTTATTTGACCATTTTGTCCAATTAAACGACACGTGCTAAATTGGAACTTCTGCAGAAGGAATGTTACTTGAAAGTCTACTACATGTAACACAATACTTTTCTGTTAAAAGCAAATTAGTGTACGAGAACGAGACATATGATCAATATAGGGGCCAGAACAATTTCATTATTTGAATGACTTTCAATTATTTCTATATTTATTCTGATGAAATACTTAAAAACATGTTCAAGTTGTATTTGGTCATAAGTAGTATCCTTTGTTGGTTACAGGATGAATTGGATAGTCTTGCAAGAAACTACCCCGACTCGTTCAAAATTTACTACGTACTCAATCAAGTAAGTTTACCATCATTATTTTGTTACCAATGTATTTCTATGCTCTTCCTTTCGTTTGCAACAACATGAATTGAGTTAAACTGTTCAATTGATGGCTTTCTTCATAGAGACATGGTTCAAAAAATAATCAAATAATTTTTAAAAAAAAATTGAGTTCAAGGTAGTAAGCTGTTCATCTAAGTTTTCTCAGAAAAAGTTGTGCTTTGCCAAGTGAAAGATACCATTTTCTTTATTAATTATATAACCGCGAACTTAGACTTGTTGCTCGTTTGAACCTTCGTAGCCTCCGGAAATCTGGGATGGCGGCGTTGGATTTGTATCAAAAGAAATGATTCAAGAACACCTCCCACCACCAGCTTCTGATATCCAGGTTTGTGTTGAGCTATGTCAAATTTAACCAATGTTGAAAAAACTACAAATCTCGAGCACTGAGTTTCGTGTTCGTCTCTGCAGATCCTGAGATGCGGTCCACCACCAATGAACAAGGCCATGGCTGCTCATCTTGAAGCTCTTGCCTATGCCTCAGAGACTCAGTTCCAGTTCTAACTGGTTTTCATACAGATGTTCTTTCTATATTGAGGTTGAGAGAGAGAGAGAGAGAGTGTTATTCTTAGCAACATATATATTTTTCCAAGCATAAGTGTAGTACTTGTTTATTCAACCACAGGCTTGTCAAAATGACCAGTTTTTGAGAGTTAAATTAACTTCTCCCTTTTGAATGTGACGAGCTCAAAATAAATCTATACTAATATAAAAAGAGCTTTGTTTTACAAAATTTGATTTGCCCAAAATATCCTTAGTATATATCTAATGTAAGGGCAATTTTTGTAATTAATTATATTATATCTACAAGGAAAATAAATATTCATTAGGTATATATTGCCCTATACATTATCCATCTCAGATTTCTATTCACATAGTAATTAAAACCTATCCTTAACAAAGCAGCGGCCGGAAAAATTCCTCACAGGATCAGAAGTATATATTGCGCTATACATTATGCATCGCTGCTTTCTATTCAGAAGGTAATTAAAACCTATCCTTAACAAAGCAGCGGCCGGAAAAATTCCTCATAGAAAGTATTTCGATCAGAATTAATCTCAAACCCCTGCAACGGACTCATTATGAACTATTTGCGCTTTGCGAATCTTCCCAACCAGGTATGTTTAATTATATTACAATTTTCTTAAAGGAGTTCCGTTGAGAACCCACAGCATTGATACAAGAAAAATGCTAATAGACTACGCGTTATAGACGACGGGAATTTTAGGTTGCCACACCATCACTCTGTGTGATTCCACACCTCCACTGCGTGTATAATCTGCTCGTGCAACTCAGGATTCCAACATCGTCGCTTCACCTCTCTTTCCTTCTTTTCCACTGCGCCCACTCTTACCTGGTTCGTCTCCTGCAGTAAAATCCACATTATTTCATTCATTAATAAACAATTCTCACGATAAGGGATAAGCCAAGATGTTGTTTCATTAGCCACAAAATTGTTGTTTCCATTTATAGTGTGTGGATGATAGCTGCTGTTTTTCACAAAGTAAATGTTGATTGAATCCGTATCATGCAGTGGGATTGATGACCTTGATAACCTTGAATATGTATCTGTCTTTTACATGTTGATTCCTTTACTATTGTTCGATTGCCTGTTAATTCCGTTTCTTGGAACTACTATTAAGTGAATTTGGCTTGGTTGTTAATCTTCAGTTAAATTGCTTATGGTTTGCAGATCAGTGGATCGTTGGTGAGGAAAGCTATTTGGGAACTAATGGCTAGAGGTCATTGGTTCAATCTACTTATTTCAATGAAAAAGTTGTTTATAAATTTTAAATGAAAATCAGATTTACATCTTTGGATTCGTGCGTGTTAGGATGATGGCATACGTAGGATATAAGCTAAGAGTAAAGAAAGTTTAGCTTATTTGCTGCTTTTGATAGAAATGTGTTAGATATATTGACTAATTACACTTTCTAACTTGTATGTTGTATCTATCTTTGCATTGCTCATGTATCTGCTCATGTTGTAGCTTGCCGTCATTTTATCTGTTAGCCGCTGTTGCTGCCTCTCTCTCACTCTTCGTTGCCGTTATTTCCCCAACCCCTTTCTCACTCTAATTCTTCTTTCAAGGTTTTGCCATATTTTTTCTTGAGTGTAATTGGAAATTCATACATGTTAGGGCTATTCTCATCTTCCGTAGGATGACATTTTTGAAATGTTTTGCTTTTGATTGTAGTACATTGGTATGGCTAATGAGTCTCATTGCATTATCGGCAGTCTGGAGAGTGTTTCTCCCCTTCAAAACGGCGATGTGGTGGCCTTTTGCGCTTCTTCTTCTTTCTTCCGTTGATCTCTAAGAAGCTCTTCAACTTTTACTTTGGAAGTCAATAAGTTGGTTTGTTTTCACTTACCTCGATTTTTCTATTTTGAAATGCATTTAGTTAATTGTTGATTGTTATACATGATGATGGATTTCATGTTTTTGAGGCCTGTCTTTTTTTATAGTGTTTGAATGTGGTCGTATGGCCAATGACAAATTGATGATAAGCATTCATAAATTTGTAAGCATCTTATGACTAAACTCTCCAAGAGTTAGTTCATTTTAGGTGTTTGAAACCTGAGTTTTTGTAAAGTGGATGTTCTTGTATGATTTTAGTTCTCTCAAAGTACAACTCTTTGATTGTTGATTGATGGTCTTAAATGGAGCAACAATTCCAGAAATATATGGTTATGGGTCCTGACTGAGAATTGGATAATTTGATTAAGGTAGTCAGTTTAAAATTGATTCACTTCTGCAGAGATTGATTTTACATGAACAAGGTCTGATAATTAAGCATCATGAGGACCAGGGGAGAACAAGGGAATGAGTGATGAAGAACTCTCAACATGCGGAAGGCTGCGAAAGACTATATGCTGTGGAGCAGTATCCATGTTTGAGGTTGTTAATTTATCAATGTCAAATTATATATTTTATTTTGGTGGCACACACACACACATATATCTGAGTGGTTCTCCATCAATTTACATTGAAGGCACTGCTGGTTTATATTTGGATCCCAAGAATCTCTATAATATCCACTCCTTTACTTTAAGCTCTCAGGTTGGCCTCTTTTCCTCTCTCTACTTCTGTTTGTCTAGGTTTGTATGTTAAGCTTTCATTTTTTGTTTTGTTGTATACTAATCAAATATTTAGTTTCTTATTTCAGATAACTTGGACCTTTATAGGGACAAATAATTATTGCATAACAAGTTTACTGGATACTTACCAGATTGCCTGACTTCCTCCAGCTTGCAACTTGTGTAAGTTATGAGCTTATTATAATTGTTTGTGAATTAATTCTAGAAGCTTCCAGTCTATGCATATAAAGAGGGAAATGGAAATATAATGATCTGCATCTAGCCATTGAGATATGTTTCCTTAATTCATTAGAATTCTTTTCTGTTCAAGAATAGAAATTTAGGAATGTGCACTTGTATTTCAAGATAAATCTCACATTCATGCACATTATGTTGTTGGTGATGTTTGTGCAGCTCTTGCAACAAAGAGAAATCGATACCACCAACAAAAATTATTGACTGCTATGGAAATGGAGAGCCAACATGCCAAAGGATTTATATCAACTTTGAATGTTAGATGATGTATGGAGAAGGTGTGGGAGGAAGTAGAGTTGAAGTGGAGGAAAATTATAGTATGTTCAAAATTTGTGTTGACAATATTGTATTTTGATAGTTGGTATTATTTGTCACATGTTGCAAAGTGATTTAAAGTGTAATTAATATGTTTTTTGTTGTTCATTATAATAAAAGTAAACAATTTTAAGCCATTGAATGGTTTGAACCTTTTTCCCTTTTCTTGTTTTTTTTTATTTTAATATGGAATATGATACAACTGCTAAGATTCTTAAATTTTGATTAGAAAGTGTATTCTTGCTCTTTATAATTCTGTTGCAATTTGCTAAAAACTCTACATGCTTTTTTTTGTTTTTGTAAAATTAAATATAAAAATTGCATTACAGTTTATTCACTTCAAAAGCACTTTATTCCACACTAAACACCACATTTGCGCTTAATACCCTTCTTAATACTTGCGCCAAAAAGAAATGTGACAAGATGAATGAGATAGAGTATTTGGTATTGTGGCACGCTATCAATATTCATTTCGCTTTCTTTTGTTAAAAATATATTAATGTCCTATAATCTTTTTTTCATATATGATTTCTTTTGATAAGAAAGAGTTTCAATTATTAAAATTATATAAACCCGAACGATGGACTTGCTCTTGAAACTTTTGGCATCATGCATTATCTACTCTATGGCTAGGCCAACACACACGTACATTCGGGGTGGGGCGGGTCGGGTAGTGTGCAAATGGGTGCAGAGTTATGCACCCAAATCCTTCTCTATAATGATTTATGGATTTGAATCACAATTAACATTTTAAATTTTAGACTTGAAGGATAAAAGAACTCTGGTTTATTTTTTGATTGTTCGCAGAAAGTTTATTTACAATATTATGCTACCGAATTGCAATTTATAATATCCTAATTTTAAAATTATTTGTGGGGGCAATGAACTGATTTCATATTGGAACAGAATATAAAAGGTTTGTGCACTTTTAATTTTTTTCATTTAAATGTAGATGAATTGACTATGAATTTTGGACTTTAATGTTTGTTCTTTCCTGTTCGACCATTCTAAGAATATGTATTATTTCTTGTGCAATGGTCAATCTCTTTACAATACGATATTATAATGCATTTGGGAGCAAATACTTAAAAGGTGCAAAAGGCTCGTCCTATAGCAGAATGAGAGACCTTTAAAAAGATCTTTATTATTTTTCGATCATAAATATCTTGCTTAATGTTTATTTATATTTGAATTGTAGAAAACAATATTTTATCTCATGCCAACAAATTACTACTTGATACATCAACAATTAATTAGTTACATCCAATAATGTAATCATGTATAAAGTAACGCAAACAAGCATTGTCAATCATCAAAAATTAAAAAGACTAAAGTTTAATTATTTATTCTTCAAGATTTTAACTGAGAGAACAATATCTTTACCTATTCGATTTCCGGATGTACGGAAAGCATTGGTTTGGTTAAAACATTTTAAGATCATCTTCCATGATTGGTGACTGATATGAACGAAATTGGCTAAAACGTGCAACGCACGTTGCTTTTGCTAGTAAGAAAAAAAGATAGTAATATTTATATTGTTTGCTAATTTCCACTAATCAGTAATGTAATGTTAGCTTGCAATTTAAAAAAAAAATGAAAAAGTATAGTTTAAAAATTTACTTATTTACTTCATATGTTCAAGATACTAAGCAGTATGCATGCATATATTGAATAAGATATGATGATAAATACTAACTTGAGAATTGAGATTAATCCCAATTATCTCCAAAATATTCATATCAAAACGAAGCTTAACCATTCTTTATAAATCAAGAAGAACAGAATGTATGATGATAAATGCTAAATTGCGATTAATATGAATTACATCTCCAAAACATGCATATCAAAACGAAGTTTAACCCTTCTTTATAAATCAAGAACATAATAAGATATGATGATAATTGATAAATACTAAATTGAGATTAATATGAATTATATCTCAAAAACATGCATATCAAAACAAAGTTTAACCCTTCTTTATAAATCAAGAACATAATAAGATATGATGATAAATACTAAATTGAGATTAATATGAATTATATCTCAAAAACATGCATATCAAAACGAAGTTTAACCCTTCTTTATAAATCAAGAACATAATAAGATATGATGATAAATACTAAATTGAGATTAATATGAATTATATCTCAAAAACATGCATATCAAAAAGAAGTTTAACCCTTCTTTATAAATCAAGAACATAATACGATATGATGATAAATACTAAATTGAGATTAATATGAATTATATTTCAAAAACATGCATATTAAAACGAAGTTTAACCCTTCTTTATAAATCAAGAACATAATAAGATATGATGATAAATACTAAATTGAGATTAATATGAATTATATTCTCCAAAACATGCATATCAAAACGAAGTTGAACCCTTCTTTATAAATCAAGAACGTGGACTTTAACATAGACAAAAACAATAAAGTAATACTCACTATATTAGAGTTTTTCTTTTCTTTTCTCTAATGTAAATAATGTTTTAAATCAAAACAAACCATGTAAAAGATATGCATAGAATGAAAAAAAAAAGGAGAGAGACGAGAAGAGAGAGAGAGAGAGAGAGAGAGAGAGAGAGAGAGATTAATAAATAAAACAGTCCATATCACCAAAGATTGACAAACTAACCTCTCTGAGATTTGGTTTTACTTCGAGCTTTCCCTTCAATCGCCCTTTTCTCTCTCATCACTCTTTCACTCATATACCCTGTGTGTTTCATTTGTTTATTCTCTCGATTGTTAGTTATTTAGCGTTGGTAATCAATCTATTTCATAATCCATCTGGGTTTTAATTCTTTTGCATTGCTTTCCCTTTCATTGCCGCCTCTCTCTCTCTTTCTCACATAAACATACCTTATTTTCTTCAATCTCATGCTATAATCCATCTGGGTTTGTTCCCCTCTCTCATGTGCAAGAGAGAAACCCTTATTCTCCTCAATTTTCATCA
Organism: Schizonepeta tenuifolia; assembly: GCA_029490685.1. Lineage (NCBI taxonomy): Eukaryota > Viridiplantae > Streptophyta > Magnoliopsida > Lamiales > Lamiaceae > Schizonepeta > Schizonepeta tenuifolia. Next base: position 87,833,811 of record CM055957.1, read on the forward strand.
ACCCTTCCTCGATTCAAGAGTTTGCTCGCATTAGATTTTGCATTTTGTTGGGGTACCTTAACTTGATGATGCATGCTAGTTATTTTTTAGCTTAGATATGCAGAAAATGTGATTATATTTAGGGTTCTGTTTTCAAGTTCGAATCTTGGCAAAGAAATTGAAATTGGTGAATGTTTATCTGATATTTGAGTTATTGAATGTAACTGCTGATATATAAAAGTGCTTAATTTTTGGTGTTAGAATGTCAAAAATGGGATTTGTTGCTTATAAATCCCTTTTCTGTTGGTTCTTATTGACTTCATCATTGTTCGTATTATCTTGGTTGTCAGTAATAAGATCAACTGGGCAGTCTCATTCACTCGAGTTTGGCATATTGCCAAACTCGAGGCTGCTCCGATTCTCGGAGAATAGGGATCTTGATGAATCAGTGAGTGAGAGATTAGAATGGGAAAAGAATATAGGAAAATGTAGTGCTGCTTTTGAGCCAGTCCTTAAGGTTTTCATGTATGATTTGCCATCCGAATTTCACTTTGATCTGTTAGGATGGAAAAAAGGCGTAGGAGAGAGTGTATGGCCCGATATTCGTGTTAAGGTCCCCGAGTATCCCGGTGGGTTGAATCTGCAGCATAGCATAGAATATTGGCTAACTTTGGATCTCTTAAGCTCTGAGTTTTCGGGAGATTTGAAAGGTCGTAGTGCTGTGAGAGTACGTAATTCTAGTGAAGCCGATGTTGTGTTTGTTCCCTTTTTCTCGTCTTTATGCTATAACCGGTTCTCAAAGCTGAAGCCGGGCCAGAAAAGGAGTACGAACGTTGTGTTGCAGGAGAAGTTGGTTAAATTCTTGAAGGCTCAGAAGGAATGGAAGAGGACTGGTGGGAAAGATCATATAATCGTTGCTCACCATCCTAATAGCTTGTTAGATGCTAGGCTGAAGCTATGGCCTGCGATTTTCGTGCTATCGGATTTTGGGAGGTATCCTCCTACCATTGCTAATGTTAAGAAAGATGTGATTGCACCTTACAGGCATGTCACTGAGCGTTATGTGGATGACTCGTCTGATTTTGATAGTCGTCCGACGTTGCTCTATTTTCAGGGTGCTATCTACAGAAAAGATGTAAGTTGGCTTTGTGTCCTAACCATTTTGTACTTGTGATTTTATTGGCAATATGTGTATTTACTTTGTCTATCTTTCTTATGATAAATCATGGTCTTTGCTTTTGCAAGATGATTATAATCTAGGGCTATTTCTGATTATTATGTGTTAGTTGAGTAACATTTATTTGGGTTTATGGCCTTTCTTGGAATCAATTCATCTTTCGTGTGTTAGCTCTCTCTCTCTCTCTCTCTCTCTCTCTCTCTCTCTCTCTCTCTCTCTCATAACCAATTTCAACCTTTCTATATTGTAGGACTAAGATTTTATATGTTAGTTTAGTAGAAATTTGTCTAGGATTTATGGCCTTTCTTGGTATCAAATTATGTGTGTTCTATCTCTCTCTCTCTCTCTCTCACACACACACACACACACATAAACAATAGCAAGTTGCCTCTAAAAAGCTATGTCGTGCTGCTGCTAGCTATGTATCTTAAAATGTAAAATAATAGTTAACGAAGCTTGGATCGAGCGTATACTGCAGCTTCCATAAAAAGTTTATGTTGGATAAGAAATGTCGAATTCTTCTGGTTGGGACTGCATGTTATCTTGTCTGGAATCATAGTTTAGCTCGTTTTGTGCTAGTATTATCTTTCGAACAAAATGTGTTTAAGAAAATGAGAATGATTGCTGAATCCTCTTTATCATCTGTCTTATTGACTGTAACACAAGTGAATGATTATTGATTATCCAACACAAATGATTTAGAATTGCTGGTTTCTGCAAAAACATAGAAATAATAAGTTATAGTTGGGGACGTAAGACGTGTCTGTTAGTTTTCTTGTACCTTATATCACGGTTAATTGATGGCTAGTGATGCTTAGATCAGATGCATTGTCGAGTTGTATCTAGTATAATTGCTTCCTCTAGGGCTCGTTGTGATCTCCTAGTCTGTTTTCACGTCGTTTTGGATGCATCATGTTTTAAGACTTTCTTTGTTTCTCGTTTGCAGGGTGGAACAATTCGGCAAGAGTTATACTACATGCTGAAAAATGAAACAGATGTGCACTTCTCTTTTGGAACATTCCAGAAGGACGGCGCTAAGGAGATTTCAAAGGGCATGCGCTCGTCCAAGTTCTGCCTCAACATAGCCGGTGATACGCCTTCATCAAACCGTCTCTTTGATGCTATAGCTAGCCACTGCGTTCCTGTCATCATCAGCGATGCAATCGAGCTTCCATACGAAGACGTCCTCGACTACTCCAAGTTCTCCATAACTGTCGGCACGTCGGATGCTCTGGAACAAGGGTTCCTACTAAATCTTACCAGGAATATCGGCAGAGAGGAATGGACTACGATGTGGAAAAAGCTGAAAGAAATCGAACACATGTACGAGTATCAGTATCCATCGAAAGAGAACGATGCTGTTCAGATGATATGGCAGGAAGTCTACCGCAAAGTTCCGGGCATCAGATCGCAGATTTACCGGGATAAGCGATTCGCCAGGTCGAGCGCCTATCAAGAATCTATTGGTTTCCACTCTGTGCCGAGAAATTTTGGTTGATCGATATTCGTCTTGAAAATCGTTGGGACTGCTGTTTGTTCAGAAAGTTCGGCGGAGATGGACTGGTTCATGCAAACAGAAATCGAGGAACGTTGGCCGGAGAAATCGAAGGTTCAGATCGTGGACATTTGAAGTTAGCTTTAGTAACAGTTGATCAATTTGTTCATTCGTTCAACCTTGAATTTCCAGTTTTGTTAGTTTGAACTTCTATAGTTTGTATGTGAATTGTCAGTGTCTTATATTTTACGCATTTATTTATATCATACAAACAAAATACTAGCCTGACCTTGAAAAATATCAAGGCCAAAAGTATGCTTCCTTTAATTCGAACCATTGAAATTGTCACGGTACTGTTTGACACGAAAATTAAGAATAAGGATAAACTGTTTGACACGAAAATTAAGAATAAGGATAAAAAGATCAAAAGTGTATAGGTCATATTACTTTTGAAGGATTAAAATTTTTCTTATTTAAAATATAACATATGAGTGTAGAGTTGTCAACTGGGTTGGACCGGCCTGGCCCAGTCTAAGCCCAGTGAAGCCCATCAACCTTTAGGCCCAACTCAGCCCAGACCCACGAATGAAATGGGCCGAACCTGAGTCGGGCATTTCCAAATATTTAGGCCCACTCAAAGTTCATATAGTGTAAAGCCCATAGTGGGCCTGGACTTAGACCGGTTTTGGGCTTCAAATTAGGCCCAGTTGAGGCCCATTTCAAAGTGGAGGCCCAAATTAGGCCTACACCAAATATGAAACAGGTTGGGCCTAGGGCAGCCTATACTGGTCTTGGCCCGAACTGGTTGGATCAGCTCGGCCCAACTGACAACTCTATATGAGTGGGACACTTAAATAAGGAAATGATGATAAGATGAACGGATTAATTACAATTTATTGACATGAAAATCATAAATTCTTCAAGAGTTCTACCACCACCTGACTATTGTGACAAATCATTCTACCAAAAAATAAAAACAATTTAAAAGTCACACTATAATGTAATAGGAAAAAAAAAAAGATTTTCTTAAAACAAGTCATATTTCAAAATAGTATGTATGAACATTATTTTCACATACTTCAATTTCAGTTCCCATTTGTATAAAAATCATTTAACCCTAAATTTAGTACAAAAGAATTCTATAAAAATAACCATTTGATTTACATTGAAATGCACTATATTCAACCATAAAATGGGCTCCTTCGCCCTTATCCTCAACTCAACAATAATACAAAACAAAATTGGCTAACCTTAATACTTTAATGATGGTAGGATGCATAATTATACAATAGGTTATGAGTGATACTATAAATAAAAGCACATTGTTACAATCTTCATTAATAAATATATTCTTCCTCATAATTACCGTAGGCATCTTTTGTGCCATCTAATTCAGAATCTTCCTCGTTATTGTCCAGATAATCCGCCTCCGCCTCCACCTCCGTCTCCATCTCCTTCCGACTTTTGTCGGGGATCTGCTCATCCTGCTCAAATTGCAAGAAAACCAAGTTATGGTTTACAAAGGCACCAATTAATCCGGTTCGCGAATCCTCATTAGATAACATGAACTAATCGAATTCTAACATGTTGCTGCCAAATGAAATGCATGTTTGGAATATTAAAACCAAAAGCTAAAGGAGAAAAAACTTAGGCACTTGGAGAAACAGCCACTTACCGTATCAATAATTTCCTTCACTACTTCAAATCGAATTCGTTTACCCAACGTCTGCAATGCAACATATTCAAGTACATATCAGTGACGCAAAAATATATAGTAAGATTAGCTGATGAATACTTCGGAACAAAATTTCTGGCATGTTCTCTGATTTATTTGTTATAAAAGCAAAAACTAACTTCCAACAAGAAAAGATGCCCAGAGAGGCTTAAGCAATTCATTCACACGGGCTAAGTCCAGCTCCAACCAATGCAAGTTCATACAACATGCATACGAAAATAGATTTGCTGAACAGCTTCTTGAAAAGCTTCAGAAAAGGATTTTCCTAGAAACATAATCTAATATGGTCTTGTAAACTGATTCTCCAACTTAGCGTTTAAAGCAGACTACATTTAATTAATTGTGGTTCCAATGATAATGATAGGCTTCAGTTTTCTAGTTCTAAGTGCTTTACATCACTGTAACCCACAGCAGCAGCCAGAGGTAAAGTAACTCATAAAACAAAAAATTTCAAAGCTGAAAACTAAATTCTTTTCAATATTTATACCTTATTTTTATCAAACAATTGCTTTAACGCGCCAGAAGCAGTTTCAGGAGGTTCAAGATTCTTAAACTCAGCAGCTCGCTTCTGCCGTTTTTCCTGCAATTGTAGTCCACCCAATATAAAGTTTACACATTAAACACGCATGTATTCATATTTCGTCAAGTAAACTCAATTGTTCAGACTATACCATATTGTTTTATGGAAATCATGATTAACACCTTTTCAGCTCCATCATCCTAGACTAAATCTATTTCCTGTATAAAATATTCAAGCTATTTTATTCTTTGGCAAATTAATATATCACCGGAGCCAGGAAAAACACTGGCTCCGAGTCTCAACATTATATATTTCTCAGGAAACCCTTTTGCCTAGGCACAGAAAAAAATCACCCTAATTGTGAAGGATAATTCTAGACATAACAGACAAGTTAACCTTTTAGATAAGTTGATAATTTAACAGATAAAGATAATTCAAGTCATTATCTAGCATAAACTATTTCAGGTAAAAATAATAGAAAAATGAAATAAGAATTATCACGATTCTACCTTTCTAGTTTGTGCGACTGCTGCAGCAGCTGCCTCAGCAAGCTGTCTTGCACGCTCAACTTCATCTGAGCAGTTAGCAAAAATTTCTTCACGAGCTTTCTTTGCAGCCAATGCAGCAGCTTGTTTTGCTGCCTGCTCCTGTAATTGTAAATTGGAAGATGCAACTTCACCTCAATAATCATAAGAGTGCAATCCTTTATTGCTATAAACTTCAGAACAATATGAAATTTTCAGGACCCACTGCAAAGAAACATCAAACTAAACTAGTTCGGGCCATCCTAATTCCTTCACAGCGAGGACAATAAAACTGTAAGGTCTTGAATCACAACTAAAATAGCAGTATCCAACTTTGTTTTGGTAACTCCACATTGTGAAGCTCAGAGAATCTATTTTATCAGATACTTTTGTACAAAATCAGACGTGTCTTTCAATACAACTCTGCCTATCTCCTATGAACTAGAGAAATAGAGGACGAAGGACATGAAAACTCATTATAGTACCTCGAGATATTCTCTGTTAAGCTCCTCCCAAACAGTCGTTTTCAAATTCTTCTCCTCCTCAGTATTAATATACACATCCACCTGCCAGTATTTTTAATAGTCAAAGGATCAGAGACCACGCCCATAGCTTACCAAAGAGATGCTGAGCGCATTAAAATCGAGTGGTATATTATCATATGATATCCGATTTATGAGAAGAAAGCACCTATCTAATGCATTACATAATGCATAATTTTCAGGGTATCCAACAAAAATAAAAGTTAACCACAAATCTTGTAGCTTAGTGGTATTCTCCTCTTTGCAAGGGTGAGAGACTTGGGGCGCGAATACCAATCCCACCAAACTCCAACTCAAAAGAGAGAGAGGGAGAGAGAATAAAATTTATAAATCATTTTAAAATTGGAAAAAGATGGCCTAGCACAAGTCTACCATTCAGCTGGGAACCACAGGACAATTATATCAGTGAACAAGTATGCAGTTCAAGGCTTATATATTATCCAGGTAAATGCCATTGTCAACAATTTGTTAGGACACCCAGCCAATATCTTGTCCCCGAGTACATTATACACTCCAAAGAACCTAATGAGTTTGTCAAAGTAACAAAACCTTATTTAAAATCAACTCCTAGTGCAATGCGACCAATTAATCAATTTGACCTATGAATGATTCAAGCTCCATATTTCACCAGTTCAAGCCACTTGACCAGTAAGGATATTTTAGATGCCAATTCACCAAGAATTTACCAGCATTAGTTTTAACCGAATCAAATATCTTTCTCTTTTTCATACTTGAGCCAAAAACAATAGCAGAAAGTAATTACAAAAGATACAAAAGAGAATTATTTTATAATGAAACGAACTCAGAAATTACGAACCTCAATGTCATCAATGTCCGATAAACTCTCTGACTCTCCCAAAGTAAAATCACTAGCATCCATTTTGTTCGACTGAAAGGTAGCTCCTGGTATCATTAATTAAAATCAGATATTCTCAATTATATAAAGTATACGCCGACAAGTCATTATAATATCTATCTCTAAAAAGTAAAAATTGGCATGCCTGTTGAATCAGGGCGTGCTGGTTGTGTAACATCATTTTTAATTGTATTCTTGATGCTCCTTTGTTCAGTAGACTACAATATGAATGAAACAAAATGTTAGTTAAAAATAGAAAAAGGTACTAGTAGAAGCCTATTAACTGAAAAGTAGAAATTCATACTAATAGTTTAAAGATGTTAAAACACTTAAAACATACTAAGAAAATTGGGATTTTAAACCCATAATATACAAAGAAAAAGGTCGAGACCATCAAGAGATCTATGCAGCCAAAAAGAATATGTTAACACTACTTACTTGCAGCACAACAGCTCTTTGCCTAAAGCATTGAGTAATTTGAGTATAATCAATTTGAATCTTTCTCCATGCTATTAAAATAAATTATGATAGCTCAAGTTTATATGATTGTATAATTCTAAACGCTGGTCTATTCTATCATAAATAAATAAATAAATAAATAAGAATAATTTCCTCAGCATGTAATTTGACATAGCAATGTGAGACAAATACTCACATCCTCCTTTCATTGAGAAGGGACTGCGGATTAATAAGTAAACACAATGCAAAAGGAGGCACAAATCGCTTGACATAAAAGTTAATTAAATATTAAAAGCTCTAAAGATGAACAAACAAGAACCATGGGTGAGGGGATTGCTAGAGTGTCAGAAACTACATCTAAAAGTTTGATGTTGGTCTCGGCTGGGTCAGGCAACATTGATGAATCCAGGTTCTCAGACCTATCAGCAGCAGCTTCCTCAGCCATAATTCTTTTCCTCTCGGCACGCTGGAATGCTGGAGGTTCTAATCCACCATCAAGGCCTCCAGAAAGTACCATGAACTGCAATAACAAGCACAAGCATTGTAAGGAGAGATGATAATAAGACCAAAATGATACACTATAAATTGAGAATTCACCTCTTTGTGGCAGTCCATACAAAGACCATAGGCAAACTGAGGTATCCCAGAACCCTTATGAATACAGAGAAGTTCACCACTCCTAGACTTCATATCCAACTTGTCTATGCCAAATTCCTTTGGTTTCTTTGCAAATTCCTCAGACTTCTTCTCAAACTCCTCAATCTAGTCCGAAATTAAGGGGGTAAAAGTTTCTTCTTGTAATCCCATAAAATGAATAATACACAACAGTTTTGATTGAATAAACTGTGGAATAAACTATGCCAAGCTCTTTTTACCATTTAAGTTAGAATTATCCAGTACTAACCAGAATACTACAAGATTAATAAAAATATATCAAAAAGTAAACACTTTTTCTGTATTTACAATTATTGCAACAATATTTCAATCCATGTTCATACCAATAAATACTTCAAAATTTAAGCACTAAACATATACAAATGTGTCCATGACCATGTCTGTGAGTCGGTATGTTTACCCCCAATATGACTTTACGCCCTCAGAATAATTACGAATGAACAATGATAAATAATAATAGCTTCCTCAGTGCAGATCTTTTTCTTACCAATGATAAATGTTTCTGAAAACTTAAGCATAAAGCAATTCACACATACCGTTAGACTTCCTGACTCGGTATTCTCAAATTCAATCAACCGCTTTGTTAGTGTTGCTTCACAGATGTGGACTGCCTTAATCTGACAACAATTAAAAAATCTGAATTACACAAAGCTCCATCAAACCAAAACAAGTTCAAAATTTTACAATCTCAGAGACAGCCATAAGGAAAAATTGGAAAAGTAGTACTCTATCTGTGAAAAGGAAAACTAGGTTTCAGTAGAATACTTTACTAACAGTAGTTACATTAGCAAAATAATGCCCATTTCTCACTATAGTACCTTATTAAGCTAAAAGAGATTTTTCCATCGCCCATTTCTCACTACAGATGTCATGTTCCGTAAGACCTTTTTTCCATTTATGTCCATTTAATAAACTCCAATTAAATATAAAATATTTTGACGATCATAATGTTTTGGGATATAATCAATAATTCCAAGAAAGTACACTCCAGTACCCTAATACTGGAATAGTGCACTACAGTAAAGCAGGATGCTGAAAACCCAACAATGAAACCTTGTCTTGAAAACCAAAGGGCATTATTACTTTTAAATAAAGTGGAAGCTACAGTTATGATGATATATCATACAAGCTACAATCCCATTTGACACTATTATATTGCCTGACATTCTAATGAAACAAATAGCTCCCATGTCCATGCAAACTTAAACAATTTCCTCCCTGATTAACTAATTCCAGCACATAGACAGCATGACATGCACTAGTTTATTAGAAAAAGACTCAGAAAGGCAAACATCTTCCTAATTAAATAAATGTAGTGACTATCCAAACATTATATTATGTCGAACAACACTCACAATCTCAGACTTTGAACAATTAAGACCATGTGCTAGAGCAGATATATACAGCGCAGCTCCACATAGCCCACTTGGTTTCCTCCCAGTCTGCAAGATTGACAGGATAGGTTATTGACACAAATATATCCTACGAGATAGAAATCGAGAAATTTGTCACCCTCTTGCCTGCATCCAATCACGCTTCATGCTAGCAACAATATGAAGTGCAGTTTTGGAAACATCTTGATTGCTGCGTTTAAACAGACCTACAAATAAGAGTTCAAATGTTGCTCATAAACCACCAAAATTGACACGATAAAGTGATAAACCATCGAACAAAGAACAAACACACACACACACACACAAAAAGAGGAGTGAGGGCTTCATAAGAGTAAGGTAAAGTTGGCCAAGAATTAAGATATAACTATTTTTTAAGTGGATTATCAAGAATCACCTAAGTTTCTTCAGGTCAGCAGCTTTTCCGTTAAGGTACATTGGTGATAAAATGTTGAGCTTATCCTAGTTTCAGAAATTTCACTTTTATTACTAAAAAGGAAATACTGAAAATTATGGAGTTAAAATATAAAGAACAGGAGATGGAAGGTACGTACGATCAGCAAATCGGTGAATGAAAAGGCTGGGATCCACAAGCTTTTGAATAAGTGGATTTTCTTCAAGGCTAAAGATTTTGCAAAGCTGCAAAAAGACCGCCCCTAGCACATAACTGTGCTATATTACAAAGAGAATAAACAAAAAGAGATTTCATAATCCAATGTCCAAACAAACAATAGATTATCATTTAAAAGCTTGATGACAGTTAGTGATGAGCGATTATTCTATGACTATGTCTAAATGGAAGTATGGAACAAGACCAGCAAATCAAGAGGATAACCAAACAGACAACTTTAGGAAAGTACACTGGCGGTCGACATTTTCAGGGCATGCAGATCTTTACTTGGTTTTTGAAATTAATTAGACTCTACTTATGATTCAAAGATACCATCTTCCTCCGGGCAGTCCCCAAAAGTAAGACACTAAAGACACAGGTTAGTCTCAATACAAATGGTAGTGGGGGATGGCAGCCAATGGCATAACATCAGTCCGAAACTAACATTGACCATATTTTTGTTCATCTTTATGTATCATGTTACACTATTAACAATCCCAACTTTATAGGTACCTTTATTGGATGTATCGTTACACTCATATTTCTTTAACATAGTAGGCTACAAGTGCTACACATTATGAAGTAGTTCAATAATATAGTTAGTGCTGTTTTCATGACAGAAAAACTTGTTGGATGGGATGGTTTGTTTTCTGGCACAAAGCTGGCCTTGTTCCATTATAAAGCTTCTCCTATACAAACTATTTCATCTTTAAAATAGATTCATAAAGGAAAAATGCTCATCACCATGTCTAGAATACAAATGAGTATACACCAAAAAACAACCCCCCCCCCCCCCAGACAAAAAAAATACAAACAAAAGGAAGAAAGAGAAGAAAATTCCACATACACATTTATCCTTAGATGTTCTGAGAAATCAATAAGAAGATATGGCTTGTTTTTCACCCTGCAAAATCAAAAGAAAAAAAATGAAAGCTTGATTTTAGAATATATCTTTCATATTCTCTTTATACAGCCATGATTCGAAATATAGGGGACAAACTTGCACTGCTAGCAGGTATATACTTTTAAACATGTGCCTCTTCTAGCTCTTATCTTCAATCTTTAGTCTCACCATTTTAATAGCATGTCATTAAATAGGGGACAAACTTGCACTGCAATACTACATGTTGACTTCCTTTTGCAAAGGATACAAATATTGAAAGATATGCTCTTGAAGAAATTCATTACCTACACACAATGTAAAGACAAGCAGCTTGCACTTGTTCTCTCCTCCGCCCCCTTGTGAAGTTCTTGTCAAGTGCCAACTGATAAGTGCCATAATAGTTACTGATATTGATTGCTGATCAACAATAAAAATCTCTGATGTAATGAAAGAGCTATATGTACCTCATATAAACGTAAAGCTCCATGAACTATTTCATCACCTCCGTCGATTCCCAGGGCAAACATCATATTGTCTAATCCATAATACACTACAAAACCAAGGACATTGCATAATAAATATGGAGAGGTCGAATAAGCGAAATATTGCACAACGATCAACTGCATATAAAAGCATGTGATCTATGAACAACTGATACAGCCTTTTTCATTGACAGCCATCTAAATATAACCATAGCCAAGGAATTAACTGTATGTTAATGTTATAGTACATAGAGTTTACTACATCTGTTTTTCTAGTTTAACCAGCTTATAAGTCATAGGATTAACAAATGATAAACTATAGGATTACAGGAGCAGAAATATCTTTAGTTTGTGCAAATTCATGATGTTTGGTATATTAGCATTACTCAATAACAACCAAGTCCTTTGAATAAACAAACTGAATGAGCACTTAAGAAAAGTACATTGTTTTCACAATGTGAAATTTCAAACTTCCATCACAAAGTGTCATCATTTGCCTCCAGCATCCAAATCAAAACTTGCAAACAACAATCACAAGCATAACACATAGATTTATTGGGCACAAGGAACAAAATGATGTAAGTAGTGAACAACCTACCTTCATTCCTTATCCTCTCACGAGATTCAGAATTAGCTCGAACGGACCGGACAAAATTACCTGCCATTCGTGCCTGTGGATTAATTTGAGTTAATTAACATATAATATAAAAAGTTAAAGCTAGTGCCAGATGGACGATACTTGAGATTCGAACTACTCTTGTTAACATCACAAACCTGTCCATTCGATGATTTTACAAATTGAGCCTCCTCTGTGTAGAGGTCTTCTGCGAGAACCTTCCCGCAAAGCGAACAGCATCTGTTCATTACATCACACAACCAAACATCCTTCAATTCACACAATTATCTGACCTAACTATATACCATTAAACAATAATTTTCACACTAAACGGATGAAAAACTCAAATCAAACGCACATTTTACATTAAAAATTTTAAAAAAGGCGCCACTGCAACAGAATGAGAAATCTTACGTTTTGCCGTCTTGGTTATCAGTCCGAACATTCTTCGCACAGTTATCACACCACTGCGGCATCGCTCGTCCTGAACATAACCGAATCATTCATTAAATAGAATAATCAATCCAGCAAATTACCATTTCACAAAACTGAAAGCTACGCACCTCACTAAAAGCGGAGCAAGTTATAGGAAGAATTGCAGCGGAAGCATATAATTCCGCTTCCGCGGCGGCGCAATTGGAACGGGAGTGAAGTCTTCTCCAGAATTAGTCTTTTCAAACGGTGTAAAATCTCGACAGTGCCTACTTCTTACCCTCCTTTATCTGCAACCATCGTCCGATCGGAGGCACGAGGCTGAGGGAAATTACAACCTCGGTGGAGAGGCGGCGGTCGATCGGCGGCTTGAAAATTGAGTTAATTAAATAAGAATTTGATGATGGTGAGGTTTTGGAACGATCGAATCTGCAGAGAGCTAAGGTTCTAACTGTTGAAGAAAGTGGAAAGTTTTCAGTAACGAGGGAAACGGCGTTTGTTAATTATTTCGGAGATAAATAGTGAGATAAAACAAAATCAATATTGACCAACATACCCTTATGAATCTTCGTCGTAACTTTTATTTGGCACATTTTTACTTGTATTTTTCGTATTATATTAAATGAATGCTAATTTATAAGTCTTGTAACCATAAAATAAATACAATATTATTTTTATTGTGACCTTATTAGTTGCTAGCATTTTTTTTAATAATATTATAAGAAAATTTAAATACCGCGTGATGGACGAAGTTGTCAGCATTTTTTTTACACACTAAATGTTCATCCCTAAGATGTGTTATAGTGTTCATTTTCACTAGGCTCAATTTTATTGCAATTCTTTTAACAAATAATTTAATTTATTATATTATTTTGATATATGTAAGCATGAACATTAAAAATTATTTAATATTATTTTGGAGTAATAATATTTCGACAATTGATCAAAAGGAGTGTTGCTTTGATTTTATTTCACTTTCTTTAGCTGCAAAAAATCAATTTTTTTATTGATCTTGTGAATTTATAAAGGTTCTCCTGTAGTGGAGTTTCATTGAAATTCGATGTGGATATGAATTTCTATAATAAATTATATAAATATGAATGAAAAAAGCATAAGGTATAGAGTTAAGAGAAATAAGAATAGTAAATGAATAACGTCATGCTACAAATTATGAATACGAAACCTTATTATTTTGTGACAAAATATAATGATGTTATATTTATGTGGCCGAAACTAATTATTATTTGGTAAAAATAAATAAGAGAATTTTAACTGAGAACAATACATTTCATGTCTAATTCTTTCATAAAGCATAAAAATACTTTGATTTAGGTTCAAATTGTGATAATATTTGAGTAAATTGAAAGTTTGTGCATGTATTTCCAACTTATCTTTCTAAACAGTACTGATAATGATCATGACTAATGCAACTTCATTAATTTAATATTTTATGATGTTTTGATTCTAATATGTTGATTCTTAATCATTGATAGTAGAACAGTTGTCAATCCATGATTGGTTTTGAGGTTTCAATTTAGGAAGTTTTTATGTAAGTTCTTCAATCGATGTAAACTATTAAATATCGGTGTGTGATATGATATTTCTTCTAAAGTATTTTTTATTTTTTTTTATATTAGTACCTTTTAATATAGACTATATAGTTTCTTTACCAATTTACTACTATTTTTTCTAGGTTTATGAATTTGATACAGCAGTATGTACAAATATAGTAAAAAATAAATGATCCTCGCACAAAAATAATAGAACAACTTCAAAAAAAAATAAAATGAAGTAAGGTAAACTTCATAAGAAATTACTTATGAGTTATGACTTCTTTTTTTTTCAATTGTATTTCAATGTCGTACTTTATTTTCATTTAAATGATTTTTTTGAGAGCAAATCCCACTAAAAGTAATACTCCTATCTATTTTGGTGGGGTTGTAGGGAATCAACAAGAGCAGATTTTGAGAGCTTGTGGACTGATTAAGGGTGATTTGCCTTTTAAATATTTGGGGTACCCTTATCTAGGGGTGTGCATTGGTCGGTCGGTTCGACAGACCGAACCAAATCACAAAAACCGATCGAGTGACCGAACCTGAAAATCTTCACCCGACCCGACTGAATCTGTCATTTTGGACCGAATCGAGCGACTCGAAACTTGTCGGTCGGTTTCGGTCGGTTTCTTAAAAAACGAAGGTTCAAAAAAAGAAGCTCTTTTCAGCCAAATTTACTCCAAAAATTTCAAAGTAGAGTCCATAAATTCATTACAATCCAAGGACCACCCCGGCGGCCCCATCCCCCTCCTCTACCTCGCCGGCAATGACGTCACCAACGCCTTCCTCGCCTTCCACCCCTCCTCCGCCTGGTCCCACCTCGACCGCTTCTTCACCGGCTACCACCTCTCTGACTCCCACGTCTCCGACGTCTCCAGGGACTATCGCAACCTCGCCGCCAGCTTCACCAAGGCCGACCTCTTCGACCAAAAGGGCCACAACGTCGTCCTCTCTCATCTCCATCTCTCTCCTCCTCGTCGTCGTGGTCGCCGGCGTCGTCACCACCGACAACTCCCTGATCCACGTCCTCTCCGGCGGGCTCTTCGGCTTCACGTGGTGTAGAATGGTAGAACTTAGAAGGTGGAATGAAATTTGAGTGGAGATTGAGAAGTGAGAATGAAAACTGAGAAGAGGGATTTGGGAGACGGGAGTGGAGCAGCGGGGGATAGGGGAAAACTAGGGTTAAAATATATGTTTATATATATTAAATTAAATAATAAATATTATTATTATAAGTTTCGGTCGGTTCGGTTCGCCGACCAATCCAAATGTGCAAAACCGCGAGCCGACCGAACCTTAATCGATTTTTGAACCGACCGACCGAACCCTAATCGGTTTTTGAACCGACCCGACCAAAACTTATCGGTTCGGTCGATTTTTTAGGTCCGGTTTACATTTTGCACACCCCTACCCTTATTTACAAAAAAGTTGAGTGTGATGCAGTGTCAACCTCTACTCCAAAGGATCCTGGCACGAATCAATTGTTGGTCGTCAAGATTACTCTCTTATGCAGGGAGAGTACAACTTATTCGATCAGTTTTGTTTGGAAGCCAATCTTATTAGTGCCAAGTTTTCATCCTTCCTCAAAAGATTCTCAAAGCCATTCAAAAAGCTTGTAGAATTTTCCTTTGGACTGGCAAATCCATGATGAGTAGAAGGGCTCTAGTTAGTTGGGAGCAATTGTGTATGCCTAAGAAAGCAGAAGGTTTGAATAATCATATTGCTTGTTGGAATAAGGCAGCAGTGTGCAGACTGCTTGTTGGCCCATTTACGCGTACGATTCTTGGTCGAAATTGGCTCGTTGATAAATCGTTAGTAATTTTTGTGCTAATTTTCCTACATATTATACGTTTTCCAACGGAGACGATTAATCAAACAATTTGAGATGATGTGTTTAGGATTATTCAAACTTGTTTGAAATTTATATACTCGTACTTGTTTAAAGTCCGATTAAAAAATTAGTCATTTGTGTTCCTTTCTGAAAAAAATCCGTATATTAGTCTACCGCCACAGTTCTGCGTCGGAACTGGCCCGTTGACCACGACTCTGATTTATAAGTGCGTAATCTATAAAATTTGTTTAGAATTTATATAGATCCAAAAATTTAACAAAAATAATGATTGTACTATTCGTTATCGTCCTTAATCGTATAGTAATATTCGTTAATTAAAAATATAGATTATGCAAAGTTGGAAACTCAACTACAAATAACGTAAAAATTATTTCATGGATGACGATTATAAATTTTAGAAAATACATGGGAAAAAAAAACATAAAATGAAAAATTTCTCGAGTTGAGGTAACCGTCGGTTAGGAATTGTCTCGTCTACCGCTACGGTTCTAGGTCAGAATTGGCCTGTAGACCACAATTTTGATTTATAAATGCATAATTTATGACGATTCTAGATTTTAGAAAATACTTGAAAAAAATGAATAAAATGAAAATTTTAAAATTAATAAGAATAAAGAATGAAAATGTGTCACGTGCGATCCCGAGTTGAGGTACCCGTCAGTTGGGAATTGGCCCGTCTACCTAATTAATTGACAAATTAAAAATTACTTATTTTTTTATCAAATTAAATAAAAAAATATTAGACTATTTCCAAATTTAATTCGGTCAACCAATAAATTATTCAAACTATTTTGGAACCATTTATTCGGTCAACTAATAAATTGACCAAAATAAATTAAATTAAATTATAAAAATATAGCAGTTTTTTATTCGGCCGATTAATAAATAAATTGGCCAAATGAAACTCCTACAAAAAATAATTATCTATTCGGCCAATTAATAAATTGACCAAATTAAATTAAATTAAACTATTAAATATAGTTATTTATTCGGCCGATTAATAAATAAATTGGCCAAATAAAACTGGTGGAGCAAACGATGAGAAAATACACATTGATTCTAGGTATTTATAGGTTTTCAATAGGTGAAGTTTTATTGAGAAACCAATGTGGGACACAAGAATTTAGTATAGATATTTAAAATCTATTATTTTACATTTAAAAATTCAAAATTTTGAGAACTTAGATAAATATGAATAGAGGAATATAAGGGGTGTCACATAGGATTTTTTCGTTTTCCTTTTAGTAATATAATGATGATTGAATATCTTAATGCCATAATTGAGTTCCATCCATTGATTATTAATTAAATATATACTCCCTCCTTTTTGTTTATAAGTGTTCTATTTTGATTTTTTTTTTTCTTGTTGCTAAATAGGTGTCCTAACTTAACTTTGAAAAAATTGATGCAAATTTTGGAAAAAAATATGCAAAACCTTTCATTTTACCTTAATAATAAATGCTAATTATTTGCTTTTTAAGTTTTCTAGGTAATAATTATAGATAAAAATAGTAATTTATCAATTTTCTTGGTATGTGTATTTTAACGGCGGGAGACACATACAAAAAAACAGAGGGAGTAGAATTTATGAATTAAAAATGTATAAATGAGAATTTAAGATAAATAAGAATATCGAATAAAGGTTGTACTAAATTGTGGTTGCGCTACGTAGGACTTAAAATTAAGGGGAGAGCTTGAATCAACATTAATTTTAATAATATATAGATTACGGAGTTTTATTTGTAAGTAAACCTTACATAATTTATCACATATGTCAATTATTTAACTATTGTATCAAAGTTTTTTAATAGTATTTAATTTGTACTTTGATCAGTTTAAAGGAAACAAGTGTTGTGTGGTTGGAAAATTCCTCATTTGCCAAGTGTGTTTAAGCTAATAGCTATAAATATTTACATATCATGTTAATCCTTTATCTTTCTTTACTCTTTCAGACATCCGAGTACGCATGGATTTTTGGTTGAAATTGTTGTAAATAGAGGTGTTCACGAGCCCGGTTCTGGGTCGGAACCTGAACCGGCCCGCCATAGTCACGGTTCCGGTTCGAAACCGGCCCGCGTAGTCACGATTCCGGTTCCGGTTCCAACCCGCCGGTTCCGGGCCCGAACCGTCTAAATTTTTTATTTATTTTTTATTTTTTTAATCATTGAAAATATAAATTATATTATATTTCAAACTGATAATCTTCAATATAATGTATAGAATAGATATAAAACAAAATATATCTTCATTTATACAATGTGTGATCAATTAAAAATCTTATATTTTCACACGGTTCAACTGTTCCGAACCGGTCGGAACCGCCGGTTCATATTTGAACCTTATATAAATATTTATTTTCGTTTTGGTCTTTTTCATTCCATTTATCGTTATAATTATCATTTTTGATTTCTAAAACATACAATTAACATGAATTAATACAAAATATATTTTAAAACTAAAAAAAGAAAGAAAATAATAAAAAATCGTTAGAACCGCCGGTTCACGGTTCCTAGCCATTTGAACCGGAACTGGCCCTTCCTACATACGGTTCCGGTTCGAAACCGGCCCGTTGACTACAGTTCCGGTTCGAAAACCGTTGACTACGGTTCCGGTTCAGGTTCGAACCCGCCGGTTCCGATTCAGATGAACACCTCTAGTTGTAAGAGCTACTAAGAACATGTACTACGGGTGTCTAGTTAGACCTAAGTTAAAGCACTGGGAAGCGTAATTTTAATGATTAGTGGTGTTGAGTTAGACTTAGGTTGATTTTTCTACTACAATGGGGTTGAGTAAGACCTAGGTCTAAGCACTGGGAAACGTGATTCTAATGATTGAATAGATTTTATTTTGTTATTTTTTTTATTTGTAATAAATATTATAAATAATAACATTAATTAAATTCAGAAATTAATAAATGACAATTTAACATATACTAGTTAAAAAAATAAACATACACTCATTAATAAAATAAAAATACAATAATTAAGAAAATAAATAAATTCAAATTTACTTTATTAATATTTAATTACAATATATATAACTAATTTTAAAAAAAAAACTAACTAAAAGCCCAAATAAAACTCAAAAAGCCCACTACCCACCCACCCACCCACCCTCTACCCCATTTCTCTCCTTCAAGGCTTCAACCCCTTGCTTCTTCTTCTTCTTCCATGGCCGGCAACTGCAAATAAAAAAAAAAAAAAAAATTAAACCATCACAGCAGCTGCTTCTCCTTCTCATGGCGCCGCGTGGCATCATCGTGGTGTCGAAGGGTGTGTCTAAACAACGACCCCGCCATCGCCACCGCCATCGACACATGGGGGTGTCAATCCCCCACTGTGGTTTCGACACAGGGTGTATCGATCCCCTTCGACACCACCCTTCGACACCCCTTTCAAACCCCGTTGTATATGCTCTAAGCAAATGAACCACTAGATTATATATATGTGCTCTTTATTTGGGTGTGGGTAACCAACAACATTAAAAACTGGGAAGTGAAAGTCATGCGGCTTGATTTTAAAACTTTGCAGTACTGAGCTATCACAAATACTCATATGCGACCGGTTGCATGCCATGCAATCGGGCGCGTGGCGCGTGTATTATACGCGTCTGTATTTTTTTTTCAATTTTTTATATTTTCAGTTTTCTGTAATTGAATTTCAGTTTTTCTTTTTTCTTTTCCTTTGTTTTAATTTCAATTTTTTTTTTAAAAAAATCCACTTTTATTTTTCCACCTTTTTTTTGTTTGCTTTTTCGTTTTTTTATTTGCCGCTTCTTCTTTGGTCAAGATTCGAGCGAGGGGAGCTGAAGGCCTCGGAGCGAGCCGAAAAAATTCAAATTATTGCCCGACGATTATCCTTAAGTAATCGAAGCGAAGGCGGAGCCGCAAAATCAGAGCCGTAAAATCGGAGCCGAAGACGGAGCCGAAAAAAGAAAATTCAAAAAAATATATATTTTGACCAGATCAACGGGTCAACCCGTGTTGACCGAGTCAAATCCGACCTGGATCCGATCTCTTGGTAAGAGATCGATTGCATGCAAGACTTCCTCCTGAGCTATAGCTTATATGTACATTTTTCAAATTACATTATTTTAATATTTTATTGGTAGTATTAGTTATTAATGTTTTTGTAAGTAAATTTTATAAAGGCCATCCACAACGGGGCCGGCGAAGGCCGGGCGATGGAGGAGGCGCCCTCCCGCGACGAGGGCGCCAGCCGTTGGAGCAAGGACGAGCGAGCGCGGCGACGGGCGCCCTGGCGCTGTGAAGCCCGGGGGCGAGGCACGACTGATGGAGGGGAGGAGGGACACGCGTCACCTCCTCCCATTTTCTGCAATTTTTTTTTAAATCTGAAATGAAAAAATAATAAAAAAATTCTGTAACGGTAATGAGAAGCAAACGGCTATTTTTTTGTTTTTCTTATAAATATGTCACCTTTCTCCTCTCAAACATCCACACTGTGAAATGTGCGCATTTCTCATGCAAAAATATCAGTTTCCGGATATTAATATGTAATTTTTAATTATCAGTATTTAATTTGTAATTTAATTTGTATCAATTGTATTGTAATTTTTCAATGTTTCAATACAATTTCGTATTTTATTATTCTTATTGCTATTTTAAAATAGAAAAATAAAATTAAAAAAAAATCAATCATTGAATAGCCTTAGGAGTCGGGCTTCACCATAATAAAAATTTTAAATTCGGGTTATCAATCATTGGGAACCCATCAAAATACCCATAACCCTTGAGTTTCGGAGTCCACATGTTGTGAATGCCCCTAAAAGGGCCACAATACTAGTTGAACTTTAAAAAGAACCCAAATGGCAAGAAGCACCCATTAAATTTAATCGACTAATTAATTATTTCATTAAAATAAAATACTATAATAGCAGTACATTTTTTTGTCTTTTTTATACCAAAAATCCCCAACTTTGAGATCAAAAGCGGAAAAGCCCTCTCTCTCTCTCTCTCGCCGCGACTCACATAATTTTTTTTTTACAGTTTCTCTCTGATTCTCCCTTTCGCGACACACGCCGCCATCGCCGAGGAGCCGGCGCCCCAGCTCTGCCCTCACTCACTGACTCGAACGCCGCCTCAATTCCAGCCATTTCCAGGCAATCAA
This sequence comes from Schizonepeta tenuifolia, assembly GCA_029490685.1. NCBI lineage: Eukaryota > Viridiplantae > Streptophyta > Magnoliopsida > Lamiales > Lamiaceae > Schizonepeta > Schizonepeta tenuifolia. The sequence continues at coordinate 87,854,718 of CM055957.1, forward strand.
CCCATTTAATTTTTATCTTTTCTCATTCTTTTTCTGGGTTTCTTCTGTAAATGAACTTCTATCCAATTCCGTGTATCCGAATAAGCAGACCTACTAAAATGTCACTGCCTTCACAGAGAGTAATAGTAATTTCTTCATGAGAATCTTTAGTTACACTCTGCTCAAATATAATAGCATTGATTAGTAAATTAGTTGAAATCAGCTTTTACCTTCATAACAACACCAGAAATACTCTCTTTGTTGAAAATTATGAAATTGTTGGCAGTTTATTCAATCTGTACTAATTGTTGTTACAGCTGATGGATATGTAACATCTAAAAGAGGCCTTAAGTGCTTTAGTATCCACTTTGTTACATTCAACATCTTGTGATTTCATAACTTTTTTTGTAGTATGTACCAATGTAATGTTTCTGGTTCTGGACCTTTTCAACCCGGAATGATAAATCATGGTTCCAATATTTGAACCTTAATGTGTGATTGTGATTTGCGATGAATTTGTTAGGATTAAAAATTTTGGTGGCTTATTGAATGGCGTGAATTTGTTAAGTCTTCTTTTGTGTCTATACTTTTCTGGTGATTTTGTATTTCTATGTTATTTATCTCTTACGTGAACAATGTTTCTTTAAGCTTGAGGGTTCAGAGTCTGATATATGAGTCTTGTGCATTATAGTGAGGTGAAATGGATATTGACTCAATGGCACTCGAAAATGCTGCTTCAGTAGCTCAAGGTGATACAGTGGTAAGCACCTGATGTTTGAGTTCTTCATTTGCTTTCCTATTTACCTAACTTTTAGGCAATTAATAATGTATGTTGTATTTGTACTCAAGCGTAAAGATGCCGACAACATATCCAAAACAATGGAGAATCTGAATATTGGAGAATCATCCTCCTGCTTCAAGAAAAAACCAGTTATCATAATAGTTGTGGGAATGGCAGGTATTGGTTCAGTTGGTTGATTTTTAATGAAGAAATAATTAAATTGAGAAAAAAAAACACAATTTTGGTAAAGATTTATTCATTTCACTCCCATGACTATATTCTGAATATCCATCGTCAATTTTCCCAGGGTGTGGAAAGACAACATTTCTTCACCGGCTAGTCAGCCACACTATGGCATCAAATATTCGAGGCTATGTTATGAATCTTGATCCTGCTATCCTGACACTTCCTTTTGGTGCAAACATTGACATCAGAGATACTGTGCGATACAAGGAAGTCATGAAGCAGTTCAATCTTGGGCCAAATGGAGGAATATTGACTTCACTTAACCTATTCTCGACAAAGTTTGACGAGGTAAAGTTTTCGTGGAGTTTGTTTGACTCTGTACATTTAGACCTTCTCATGCTGTATATTTAAGTAGATTCAGTTCTGTACACACCTATATTAGTTATCAAATCTGTAAATATGAGAGCTAGGGTGTTTGCCTTTAATGTGTCTTCAAATTGTAGGTCATATCGATGATAGAGAAACGAGCAGATGAGCTTGACTATGTGCTGGTGGACACTCCTGGCCAGATTGAGATTTTCACCTGGTCTGCTTCTGGAGCTATTATAACTGAAGCTTTTGCATCGACATTTCCAACAGTAATCGCGTATGTTGTTGATACGCCCCGTTCAGCTAGCCCAGCTACCTTCATGAGCAATATGCTGTATGCCTGTAGCATTCTCTACAAGACACGGTTGCCACTCGTGTTGGTGTTCAACAAGACAGACGTGGCACAACATGAGTTTGCACTGGAGGTAAATTATCTAGCTGTGATGTTGTGAATGCTCTGTTTCTTGCCTTTTGCCTTCCTCTTAACTAATTTTCAGCTTGTATATCTACACTTTAAACTGCTTTATTCTATGTAAGTTTCTCGCCTTTGCCTTCATGTACTCCTTTCTCGAACGCTATTTCTATCATTTGTCACCACTTAGCAGCTTGCATTTATGTGCAGTGGATGAAAGATTTTGAAGTATTTCATGCAGCACTCGATTCCGATAATTCTTACACATCAACCCTGACGCGTAGTCTCTCCCTATCACTGGAGGAATTTTACAGTAATCTGAGGTCAGTCGGAGTATCTGCAGTCACTGGTTCGGGGATGGACGCCTTCTTTAAGGCTGTCGAAGCCAGTGCAGAAGAGTACATGGAAACCTACAGGTACTTAAACTCTACCTGGCGAAACTAGTTAAGGTTCTGATATGACCGACTTTGCTTCACTCCCAATCTCTCTCTTGCAGGGCTGATCTTGACAAGAGACGAGCAGAGAAGGAACGCTTGGAAGAAGAACGCAGAAAAGAGAACATGGAAAAGCTTAGGAAAGATATGGAGATGTCTCGAGGGGAAACTGTGGTGTTGAGCACCGGGTTGAAGGATAGGCCGGCTGGCGAGAGCTTGGAGCTCGACGAAGATGAAGAGGTTAAAGACATCGAGGAAGATGATTTCATAGACGAAGACGATGATGAGGATGAAGAGTTGGACGATGATGAGGATGAAGAGGTGGATCGGTTTCCGTTTTGAGACTTGACTCTTGTGGCTGAATCTAAGCGTAATTACCTAACTAACCTTTTGAGACAGTTCACTAGTTTTTCTGTACATGAATGCTTACTTCTTCATTATTCCATTTCCATTTTGGAGAAAGTAGACATCAAGCTATGTTTCTGGGAAAAAGTTGTGTCAATTCCAACAATTAACCCTAAATTGAAATCATGTTTCTTAATTGAGATACTTCCTTTTTTTTGAGGGAAATAATGTTATTATTTTCAATCACAAATGCATGGAGTAACGAGAAGACCCACCACAGCAACTGGTGGTGCATCTCAAACATACGCAGAAGGATAATCCTTCGATAATTTAGTTAGAATATGGGCTACTGCATTTGCATCACGTCTAATCATCAAATGATAATTTATTAAGACTTAACCAACACTAATCAAAGAATAAACAACTAGAAGAATTAGTTGAAGATAGGAAAAGAGAGATCTGGCTAAGGTATTGTATTTATTAAATATCAACAACTATAGAGTCAAATAAGTAACATATATGCCTTCAAAATATTCATATCTAAGCAAGAGTAACTTCAATTGAGAAGACAAAAAATTAGCCCAGCAACAGCAAGCTTATGTAGTCATGCCTAGGGCCGTAAACGAGCCAAACTATTCGTGAGCTATTCAAAACTCGACTAGATAAAAGTTCATTCGAGTTCGTTTAGAGAAGCTCATTTGCTAAACGAGCCTAGCTTGAGCATGACAGTATTCGGCTCGTAAGCTTGTGAACAAGCTCGTTTAGTGATTAAGAGATAAATTATTATCTAGTCGTATCTTATATTTTCATACTCTAATCAGTACTAATTGTATTAATATTTAACTAACTTTATTTGTAATAAGAAAAAAAAAATCTAGTTAATATATTATGTTATTGTGAATAAAATAATTAATTTTGAATGAAAATAATAGATATTTAAAACATAAAGCTAAATTTAGAAAGTTTGTTTGAGCTCGATTAAGCTCGCGAGCCTCAAAATATTCAATAAACTAAGCTCGAGATTCGACTCGATTATAAACGAACCGAGCTTGACCACGATAGTATTCGGCTCGGCTCGGTTCGGGTACACCCCTAGTCATGCCTACAAACGTAAATGACAAATCATATACATCTCCCACCAATCTGTGATACTAATCAGGGAGAATTATGATAATCGAATTATTAGCAGTTGTAATACATACCTCTTGAATTCCTAGAACAAGGCATTGTAGTTGTGATTGCAAAACAAAAACGAAAAGGCAGAAACACCAACATCAACAAATGAGTCCAGAAACATTAATAATAATAGTAATAATTGTGATCTCAAATGAGTACATGAGTCCACAAACATGTACGATTAAGCTAATCATATGCATATACACCATGGACATGTTTGGCTTCAAGGATAGGATAAATAAGATCGATAAATAGGATATGATTATAGTATTTGGATTATTTATCATAGGTTTGGTTAGAGCAATTATCATTTTAGTTAACCTAAGATAAATAGACAGAGAGAGGCATCACAGAGTTGAAGAGAGAGAGTAAGAAAGAGATAAGAGTTTGAACATTAATATTGAAAATTGAGGGAAATTTGAGAGCAAAATTGGAAATTTTCAAATGATTTGAATGAGTTTATCACACTCCTAATCATATATGCACAGTTAGTCTTTTTCAAAACATATGGTTGAAATTAAATACATATCATATATATATATATATATATATATATATATATATATATATATATACATTAATTGCACCAAAGTTAAGCATGGATGGGCTATTTGGTCATTGCAGGAACTTGACTCCAGCTTCTTCGCTTCGTTCATATCCCTTATTAATGTAATATGAGATTAAACACCAGAGAGGCACTCTTCTGTGCGACCGGGTCTCATGCGATCAGATCCATGCGACCGGATTCGGGTCGGGTTGACCCGGGCCCGTTGACCGGTCATTTTTTTTTTAATTTCAGTTTTTTTTTTCGGCTCCGCCTTCGGCTTCGATTTTACGGCTCCACCTTCGCTCCGATTACTAATATAAGGATAATCGGCGGGCAACAATTTGGACTTTTTCGACTCGCTCTGAGGCCTTCGGCTCTCCTCGCTCGAATCTTGACCAAAGAAGAAGCGGCAAACAAAAAAACGAAACGGCAAACTAAAAAACGAAGAAACAAACAAAAAAAAGTAGAATTTTAAAAAAAAAGGTGAAATAAAAGCTGAAAATAAAAAAATAAAAAAACAGAAAAATAGGAAATAAAAAAAAAAAAAAAACATGAGCGTATGCACCCCATGCGCCCCACGTGCGGTCGCATGTGGTGCGACCGATCTTATACAAGTATTTGTGAACACTAGAATACAATAGATGATTACATTTGTTATTTTTGAAGCCCAATATATATATTACCTAAACCGGAGAACTTTGAACCAGTTTTTAAAAGTTCACTTGTCTTTTCCCAATATGAGAAAACTGCAACAATGGAGGAAAAAGTTTTTGGGTCCAACTTTTTAAATACCATTACATAAAATACACTTCTTATATATCCTCATTTCAAATCACACTCTTTTATATATCAAAATGTTTTAAAAGACTATTATACCCTCAAACCTACAAAATAATTAAATAAAACTTAAATAAAAAAACAACAAAAAAACAAAACTAACCCTACTCCCCCCCCACCCGCCGTCCCCATCTCTCTCTATCCCTCACATCGGTCCCCCCACCCGACCAGCCCCCTCTCTCTCTCCCAATCGTTCCCCCACCGCCACCGACCTCTTCTCTCTCTCCATCTTCATCGTGACATTTCCTCCTCACGATCGATTGATCGTCGTGAACGGAAGAAAATGAGTAACCGCCGCCGCAATGAGTCGCCGTCGACGTTCTCCGACGAAGAGGAGGAAAATTCGAATTTTCGAGTCCCTTCCACTGGTTAGTGCCCTTTCTTTTTTCAAAATTCATGCTTAAATCTTCGATTGAATGCATGTTTTTTAGTTTTAATGTTAGAAATTGTTATATGTTAGAGTTAGGATTTTCATGTGGAAGATTTCGACATTGTTTTTGGTGTAATAGAGTTGGAGATTTTTGAATTTGTTGGTGTTGAGTAGTTCGACATTTGCTGTGTTGGTTTGGTGTTCTTACGGGGTCGATGAAGGTGGGGAAGACGACGGCGAAAGAGCTCTAGCGTGCTCACGATGGACTTTCCATCGTGAGGTCACGGTGAGGTTTCCATCGCCTAATCACGATGACACTCTATCGTGAGCTCACGATGGAAACCTCACCGTGACCTCACGATGGGAAGGCCATCGTGAGCTCACGATGGGAAGGGTTGTCGTGACCACGGCAGCACCCTTCGCCGTCGTCGCGCCGGTCCTACTCCCGTCGTGACCATGGCCACGGGCTATCCCCCCGTCCTTCATCTTCTTGTGTTTATGCTGGTTTGTTGAATTATAACACGTTACCATGCACTTATACTTGGTTTTATTGATTTTGTAGGAACATTATGAATTTGTTAGACCCGCCATGTTGTACTCGTCTCCTAAAGTGAACCTTTACATGAGGGTAGACGTGTTTGATGAAATTAGGAGAGTTTTATTTGAAATATTCGGTGATCATCAAGCCGAGGATTTCCTAAGAACCGGTGTTGTTGGGCGGTTGATTGATGCTAGAAGAAATCAGAGTGCAAGTAATGCGCTAAATCTAACAATAGCCAGACAGTTGCAAGGGGTTGGTGCTAATCGGGTACCAGAGAATGAGCTTTGGTTTTATCTTGGTCATACGACCATTCGTATGACGGCAGTGGAATATGCTCTCATCACCGGGCTTCACTTTGGAAACTTTACATTTAATCCTCATGCAGTTCATGTACCTTCTAGAACTGGCATTCACTACAGATTTTTCAACGGCCGAGAGATAAAGACAAATGAGTTGCGCGACGCCTTCAACAGAAAACAACTTGGGAGAGACATCGATGACTATTTGAAGGCGGCCAACTTGCTCATTTACTATTATTTCCTCCTATGTTGGGATAAACCCACCATAGAGGATTGGGCATGGACTTTAGTTGAAGACTTCGAGGCTTGGGATGCCTTCCCATGGGGCTCGTACACCTGGGGAGCACTATGTCACTATGTGTACAACGCCCAGACAGTCCCCAAGGACTACCACCTCTATGGTCCGATTTGGGCTTTACAGATTTGGACTTATGAGATGATTCCGGTGTTGGGAGGTCGATGTGGAATCAAAGATCACATCGAGAGAGTACTCCGGTACTTGATGTGGGCCACAAGAGTGATGAAAGTTGATTTCAGTCAATTCTTCGATAATATACAGGTACATTTATAATCTTATAATGTTTTTCATTCATTCAATGATGCAATCTATATTAGTTTCTAAAATTCTAATATTACCTTTTCATTACCTTTGCAGCTTCAGGTATTGGAAAGTTTTGAAGCTACGGAAGCAGAGCGTTATGAGTATTATATGCTGAGCTTCGAAAATGGAGACCCTTTTGATGTTCGATATATACCTCACAAACAAATTGCTTCCAGAAATAACCCGACTACAAAGAATGCCAAACAGAAGACTATGGAAAAGTTGAAGCAGTTAGCAGCAAGGGTGGTCCGTGGTGACCCGGCACGACAGATGTCGAAGCGTCGTCGGGAGGGTACCCCACCACCTCGCAGTTCACCACCTCGTACTTCACAGTGGGGGCCCTCGGGAGAGCCAGACAGGGTTTGTTGTTTGCACGGACGACTATGCCCCCTCCATGATGAGGGCACGAGTAGCAGGGGGGACGAGATTGAGCGCCGGTTGAGGAGTGTTTTGGACGACGAATCTGACAACGGCTTCCTTGCTAAACTGACTCGGAGAATGATTCAGTTTTTTGTTATGAGGCGCCCAGACAGTCCTCCATAACAGTCACATAGGAGTCGTAGGACGGCATTGGACGCGGCCCGTCACTCTACCTCGGCATTTGACGCTCAGATGCTGACTGGTAGGATCGATCAGGACTGGGATCCGGCCCGTCCCTCTAGTGCTGCAGGTTTTAGTCACATGCAAACCTCTCCAGTTCGGCCCCAGCACTCTCCAGTTCAGCCCCAGCACTCTCCAGTTCGGTCACACTATTCTGCAGTTAGGTCCCACCACGACGAGAGGCAGACTTTCCGCCGCTCTGAGCCGGTGCCTTTCCAGTACTCTCACCGGCAGACTTTCCAACACTCTGAGCCGGTGCCTTCCCGTTACTCTCACTGGCAGACTTTCGACCACTCTGAGCGGGCCCCTCTTTACGACTTTGCGGCTCCTTTTCGGCAACCTGAAATCGGTGTTACAGTCCGTGATGAGCCGTTTCAGCAGATTGGGCCGTTCCAAGCCGATCAAGAGGCGCAGTTCTCACAGCAGATTGGTCAGGACTTGTTTGCCCAACTCTTTTGACCGATGCCGATGTCGACCCCTTACGAGACAGTGCAGCAGCCCATTCTAGAGAAGCCGCAGCAGCCTATTCACCAGACAACGCAGCTGCTCCCTTACCATACACCTTTGCAGTTGACCTATGGTCCGAGTGAGCATCAAGGTTCTAGCTCACACACTCCCCAGCAGTGCGTTGTAGATGATCTGGTTAATGAGGATGATGCTCAATATGAGGAGCCGGATCAGGGGGGTGGTGAGGAGGTAGGTGATGTTGCCTTCGGTCCTCGGCAACGTAGACCATCTAGTGCTCTCTGCACCCCTTTTCAAGGTGCAAGACAAAGTAGAATGGAGAGGTTGAGGATGATGTATAGTGACTTTAGGAAGCAGGGATATGAGTGTTATGTGCCTGTGATTGAGACGGGTCATCGTCTAACAAACCAATTCTTTGATCTGGTAGAGGATCCGAAGGAGGACTTCCGTCAAGAAGTAAGTTACTAATTTTATATAGCAAGTTTATACTTATATTGAAATTGATTTGAAATTTATATTGTCTCAGGTAATGGACCTCTACGTGCTTTCGGTTCGCACGAGGATCCGAGTGCATAACAGGACTGCTCCCAATATTGGACCAACTAACACGATCATCATCGGCACTCAGTTACTTGTAAGTTTTTAATATATATTCTTTATATTTTATTATAAATATTTAAAAATGATATTAATCTTGTATGTTGTCAATTTGATAGCAAGTTTTGCGTGCCGAGCTGCAACTCCTACATTCGGAAGATCAACAATTCATGCGCATAAAGGGAAAGCCCTCGTATAAGGGTTGGAAGATGCATCCAGGATTACAGGACATTGTGTACGGGCTAGACTATCCAAATGCCGTTCCATGGTCGAATTGCAAACATTTAAGTGTTTATGGTGATATATATTTCAAGTTTCTAACCATTCATTATTGATTTAAATTATTCTATTTTTGTATTGAAATAGATCTGCGCTGTGTGTAATGTCTTTAAGAATCATTGGGTCACGATTCAGATAAGTATTGATGATTGGACGGTTGAGTTGTACGACTCAATATCACACGAATATGATCAGGAAAGGGTCGCGCCTATTGATTATGAGCTCAAGCCCATCACTTGTCTCGTTCCTCGTCTACTAGCTCTCTCAGGCTATTGGACTAACAATGCAACAATGACGAAGCGAGATGGTGAAATGAAGCTTTTGAAGATGCCGATCAAAGACCAGTTTGCCCAGACAGATAGTCACAGTTGCGGTCCCTTTGCATGCATGTATTTGGATCGTTTGATTAGTAGTAAGCCGAGACACTGGGGGAACATCACCGAACGCTACATTGAAAGATATCGGTGGCTCGTAGCGACTAGGATTTATTGGCTTGCTGTACTTGACAACGTCTAGTTTTATATGTATGGTGTTTGAAACATAACTTTTGAAACTTATTTTTATATTTTGTATTTCAAAATTATTTTATGGGGTAGTTTTATTAGTTTATTGAGTTTATGGTATTTGAAACATGTATTTGAATCTTATTTTTATGGTATAGTTTCTTAGTTTATTGACTACATGAATGAAACAGTTTTGAGCAGGTAAACCCCTAAACTCTCGGGTCTGGTCACGATGGCCCTACCATCGTGGCCTCACGATGACAACTCCATCGTGAGCTCACGATGGAATCTAATCGTGAGGTCACGATTAATACAATCGTGAGCTCACAATGAGGACGCTAAACCCCATCGTGACGTTAGGATTTTTGACTAATTATGGTGTTTTAACCGGTTATATTATTTTGGTACGTGTTAAATATGTTCTACTTAACATTGAAATACATCAACAAATGAAAAATTACACATTTAAACAGACAATTATAGTGTTGCCGAGATGTGTGACACAACAATAAATACATTACTATATGTTACATATACAATGACTCTTGCATTTGATAAACAATACACCTCTAATAATAACCCATTTAGTGTTTCTTTGATATAAAACCGCAAAATATGATGTGCAAATGTTTCTTAAGACATAATATAACATTACAACACTAATTAATCATTATTTTAGACGTAATTGTTCCGGTTTATTAGTTCACGACGGGATAAAAATATAATCGTGAACCTGATCGTGAGAATGTCATCGTGATCACGATGTACTCATCATCGTGACCTCACGATGGCATCATCATCGTGAGCTCACGATAGCGCCATCGTGAGCTCACGATGATGATGCCATCGTGAGGTCACGTTGGCGTGGTCATCGTGACCTGTCCAGAAACTCGACAAAAAATAACATTGAAATTCAAGTTAGCATCGCATAAAACGAAACACAAATTTTAGTACAAATTCATACAGAACCCTTAAACAAATCACCAAATAAAGTCACCAAATAGGTCTAGTAGTTTAATACGAATAAAGTTCAAACATAACTTTTAAACAAATCTAAACTATAACCAACACGCTAGTCGACATCTAGAGCCGTGGAGGGTGACGCACCATCGTCCGCTGCTTTATTTCGGGCCTCAAGTTCCGGCGGTAACCAAGCAGTGTCCCTCAGGATCAGCACTCGACATCTAATAATTTCCTGTGTCGACTTCATCACCTCAAAGATCATGGCATCATCTACTTTGAGGTCGAAAGTGCGTGTGAATTATTTCCACCCTGCATACTCAAACTTCGGTTTCTTCAAAGATCCAAGGTACATCAACTGACATTCGGTTCTATTATGATTGGCAACCAGTGATACATCCGCACGAGGAAGTTTACAGACAATATGTGCTGGTATATGCTATATTGCACACAAAGCATTGATTAAAAGTCATACAAAACAAATTAATTGTTTGTTTAGTGGTAGAAATTCTTACCAAATGCCAAGGGGCCGAAACATGTGACTTGGCTAGGATAACATCGAAAAAGGGCTTGTATCCTGATAGACAGTTCAAATTTGAATCGGATGGGTTGATCGACATCTACAACCATCCAAATGCGACAAAACATAAAGTGAAGACAAACATCAACATCAACCAATTAAGTTCAATAATTTGTCACATTTTACATAAATCGAACATCATTATCAACATCAACATCTCCAACCAACTTCAATAATTGACACATAAATTGAAAATTTTTACATATAAACAACATCAACATATTCTTCGAAATTCAACATAGCAAACCAATTTAAAAAACAACAACATATATCGGACATAAAACAACAACATCAACATATCAAACAAAATTTTAGAATTCTTGCAAAAGAATACTAGATAATCAATTCATCAAAATATAAAACATAAGATAATTTCATAACTCCTATAATTGGGTGACATTGAAATCGAAGAAACGTACCTCCAATCGGAAACGAGCGGTGGGGGAGGCGGCGGCGGCGGTGGACAAGAGAAGCGGAGGTATTGAAAAGAGGGAAGAGGGAGATAGGAATGAGATAATAATATGATATATGTTGGATATTGGTGGAAAAGAAGGTAATGTACGTATGGTTGAAATAAAAAGTTTGAGATTCTGTAGTACTTTATCGGGAAATCTGGATTCATCATGATGGGATCACCATCGTGAGGTCACGATAGGAGTGGCCATCGTGAGGTCACGGCTGTTCCTTCATCGTGACTTCACGATGGCTATCTCATCGTGACCTCACGTTGCAGATACCATTGTGAGGTCACGATGGTTTTGTCATCGTGATCAAGGTAGGGACTCACCAAAAATCATCCATGTATGCAAATAATACCTGTCTCAAAAATTCTGAACATAAAAACAGATATTAAAGGTTTAAAAAGGTCAATACAATGCCATAAACTCAACAAGTTATGTTACTCCTATATTTCATCTTCAATTGGGTCAGGACATGCTCTAATATCATGACCCTCACGACGACAATTGCTATATCTTTTTTTCCTCCGGCGTCGTTGACTTGATTCTACTCCCCCAAAATCATGAAAATTTTGTTCATCTCTGTTTGTTGGAGAGGGATATTCAAATCGACTCCACCAGGGGGAATAAATATCGTGCATTTTTTTCTGTTGTGCCCACATCCACCACACCTTGAGCAAACTTGAGGACGTCGTGCTCTCGTGCCTTCAACTGCTGACCGAGCACGACTCGTTCTTGGACGACCGGCCTGACGTATATCTTCTGGAGGATAAACCCTAATTGATTTGATCTCCGACGGTACATTTCACTCGTCGGGGTGTGGTATTTGATTGATATGCTCAGCATAAGTCTGTCTTAGGCCGTCTTGTTTGAAATATCTATGTACAATATCGTACACGTTCAAACCAATGCCGCCCGCATGTTAAAATAGGAAAAATAGAACTACTTACATATAAAATGAATATAAAAAAATAGAAAATTATAACAAATAATATAGATTTTACCTTATAGCGGCAGCAGCATGCTTACATGGAATCCTATCCTCATCGAAGACACGACAATCACACGTCTAATTTTGAAGATCCACTTGATATTGTTGATTATCTTCGTCTACTTTATAAACTTGATCGGTGATTGCTCGAACAGGAAGAGGGAGACTCGCTTGCACGGATAGAGAAAGCTTGTTGAATGTAGTTACAGTCAACACATGATCTCTCGATTCAGCATCAGTACGCCGCTCGTCAAACCAATCCTCCAATGTGTGGCGAAATGTTTCAAGTAATGAGCACACTGGTAAACGCCTACCCCACCACAAAACACTGTTCGCGGATTCGACAGCATTGGATGTCAGTAATCCATAGCGCTGCACAGGACACTTTGGCCTAGCCCACTTCTCTGATCCAATTTGAGAAAGTTGTCTGTGAGCACCATTAGGACTTACACTGTACAACAATTCGAAAAAGTTTTCAAACACTTCGTGGCGATAACTAAATGCTGCTTCATAAAATAGTGTGGCCACAGTTTTGCCGTATGGGGTCAAATTTTTCTGCAGATGGTGATAGCACAATCCGTGGAATGCATTTGGATAGACGGTTCGAACTGCATTCCTAATGCTCTTATGTTGGTCGCTCACTATCAACAAATCTTCGGGTGGATTGAAGCATTTGCGTAGGTTATAGAGAAAATAAGTCCACGACTCATCGTTCTCTATCGGACCAAGGCCAATTGCAAGCGGAAACACTTGCTCGTTCTCATCCTTCGTGCAGACAACAAATAAGGTTCCTTTATTTCTACCCTTAAGATGAGTCCCGTCTACTATGAGCACAGGTCGAAGACACTGCTCAAATGCTCTAATACACTGTCCAAGAGCAAGGAACATGTGACAAAACACTCATTCACTAGTCGTCTGCAAGTCGTATATAGTCCCATGATTACTTTGTATCAACAAATACAAATACGACGGAATCTTCTGATATGACAAGGGGAAGTCACCGTACATTCTCTCTATCTCTAGTTGCCTTGTTCGGACGGCAAAGTTGTATAACATTTGAACGTCGTATCGCATGCGCATCTCTGCCATCATCTCTTTTGGCCTCAGAACGACCTTCTCATCTATCAATTTCTTAGAAAAATAAAATGCGGCCACCTCGCTACTCACCGACCTTGCACGTGCAGCACGGTTCAAATCTGATCGGCAACTGTGATCCAATGTCAACTTAGTAATCCGAAAAAGAGTTGCACATTCCGTAGCACACAACCTAAACATGCAATTCTTTCTACCACTCCTACATAGGTACACTGCACGGTTCGAAGCGGAGCGATCGGTCTTACACTCCACAAAGTGCTCCAAATGATACATTCCTACAGCTATCCTCAACTCTTACACTGATCGAAATATCGACCCTACCTCGAGACTACCATTGATGACGATAGGCCGCTCAACCCACGCCAACGGTATTGCGCTTTCAATGTCAGGATGTGGAATGATCCAATTGCGCTTTGTACGCTCATGCTCAACCTCATTTTCTGATTGATGGTCCGATGAAAAGTGTCGCTGCCCCATGAGCCTATCCATTTGTGCCAGTTGTCCAATCCAAGTATAAAACTCTTCTTTCAATGATTCAAGCAAATCTTTACGACGATCTTCCTCTTCATCTTCGGATGTAGACACCGCTTCATCCTCCTCATAATCTTCATCATATTCATCATCATCACCATCGTCACTATCATCTTGTGCACCCGAGGTGCTACCTCTCACATTAACTTCGGGGGCGGAGTTCCCGCAGTTTTCAATCACATAAACTTCTGAATCCTCTTTAGGGTCCGCTAACCATCGAAGTAATTCTAAATCGCCCCGCAATAGCACTTTTGCTTTCATGCTGTTTATGATTGTGAGGTACCATAACACATATTCGGTCTCCTTCCCACCATTCAAACCCTCTCTAATGAGTTCCACAAGGTTAGCACGATTAATCGTGCTAGGGTCGATGTAGACAACAAATAAATCCCCGTCCATATATGTCGATCGCTCCCAATGACCGCCGTGATATATAATAATACGGCGTAAAGACATCTGAAATTAAGAAAATATACAAAAATGAAGTGTAAACAATCAATGAAAATACTTGTTTAGCACACATATGTGCTGGTCACGATGGTGATCACCATCGTGAGGTCACGATTCGTGAGCTCACGGTGGCAATTGTCCATCGTGACCTCACGATGGTGATCACCATCGTGAACACGGTGAACTTGTCCATCGTGACCATAGCAGAATTCGTGTGGTTAGCTTAGAACTAGATATTTCAACTTCTTTTAAACCCACGATACCATGAAGTTTTTAATTAAGACACCATTATATGAACAAAATAACATATTTCATGACATAAGATGAAACATATCTGGTATTATACTTTCAAAAACCCTAATTTCACCCTAACAATAACCCTAATTTCAGCAGCAACTTATATCAAATGAACAAACATTATGCATATTATGCTTACCTTTGTATGAAGTAAGGAACGCCACGGAACCCCCGTTGATGCTTTCGTTCTTCTTGGGCGAGATCTTAGATACTTGAAATGATGATTGGTTTTTTTTTTGGAGGGGTGTATGTTTGTTGATTGTGTATATGTTTGAATGTGAGGTTATGAGTTTGAATGGGGATTATTCTTCCCCATTACTACCACCACCAACCTCAGTGGCTTCATTTATCACCTAGTACACCCTAAAATATTCACCAAAACGAATATGCAGATACATTAATGAGTTTCACATGCATCAGTCTTGGTCACGATGGGATTTCCATCGTGAACAACCCATCGTGACATTCCCATCATGACCACGTGCGCAGTCAAAAGTATGACACGGTTGACTTTGAAAATTAAGGGTATTTTAGTACTTTTACAGGATTTTGGTATACAAAAGAGTGTGTTTTAAAGATAGGCTATAAAAGAATTGTTTTTTATGTTTTGGTATTTTTTTGTTAGTTTCCTCAAAAGTTTTCCCTAGCTACAAGATTTTCATTCATCATACAATAAATCAATTTGGAGACTTTTTTTATTCAAACCAATGCAAAACTTAACATTTGTGCACCAGCCAAAAAGTAGTACTATAAAAACTCACATTGATAATTCACAAACCACAAGACTAAACCAAGAAAGTTCAAACATTGAATTTAATAGAAAATTTGATTGGGAGGGGCACGTACAGTAAAACTTCTATTTAAGGAATATTTTTTGAACTAAAAAAAATTATGATAAAATGAGACGTTATTCCTAAATAGAGGTATAAGAATAATTTTTAATTTTTTTTTTCTAATTTTAGTGTGCATGAAAAATTCATGAATGTTATAATTACTAGATACACGTATTGTGTAATTACAAAAAAATGGATGAAGAGAATCAAAAGCTACTTAAAGAATCGAATATTTAGATAAAATAACTTGATTACAACCAGATGAACATGAATGTCTTCCTTAATCATCCAAATGAGCAACAAATCGTGTATGCTTTTACTAAAAATAAATCACTAAAGAAATTAGGCAAGAAGATAAAATAATCTAGAGAATAGAAACGAGATATGTTTATATCTATATATATTATATATATATATATATTATATTTATTGTGATTTATTCTTAAATGGAAGTGCATTTCTTTAAGAGGAAACTAACAAAAAAATACCAAAACATAAAAACCAATTCTTTTATAGCCTATCTTTAAAACACACTTTTTTGTATACCAAAATCCTGTAAAAGTACTAAAATACCCTTAATTTTCAAAGTCAATCGTGTCATACTTTTGACTGCGCACGTGGTCACGATGGGAATGTCACGATGGGTTGTTCACGATGGAAATCACATCGTGAGGTCACGGTGGCAGTCCCATCGTGACCAAGACTGATGCATGCGAAACTCATTAATGTATCTGCACATTCGATTTGGTGAATATTTTCGGGTGTACTAGGTAATAAATGAAGCCACTGAGGTTGGTGGTGGTAGTAATGGGGAAGAATAATCCCCATTCAAACTCATAACCTCACATTCAAACATATACACAATCAACAAACATACACCAAAAGAAAAAAACCAATCATCATTCCAAGCATCTAAGATCTCGCCCAAGAAGAACGAAAACATCAACGGGGGTTCCGTGGCGTTCCTTACTTCATACAAAGGTAAGCATAATATGCATAATGTTTGTTCATTTGATATAAGTTGTTGCTGAAATTAGGGTTATTGTTAGGGTGAAATTAGGGTTTTTGAAAGTACAATACCAGATATGTTTCATCTTATGTCATGAAATATATTATTTTGTTCATATAATGGTGTCTTAAATTAAAAACTTCATGGTATCGTGGGTTTAAAAGAAGTTGAAATACCTAGTTCTAAGCTAACCACACGAATTCTGCTATGGTCACGATGGACAAGTTCACCGTGTTCACGATGGTGATCACCATCGTGAGGTCACGATTCGTAAGGTCACGATGGACAACTGCCACCGTGAGCTCACGAATCGTGACCTCACGATGGTGATCACCATCGTGACCAGCACAGATGTGTGCTAAACAAGTATTTTCATTGATTGTTTACACTTCATTTTTGTATATTTTCTTAATTTCAGATGTCTTTACGCTGATTATTATATATCACGGCGGTCATTGGGAGCAATCGACATATATGGACGAGGATTTATTTGTTGTCTACATCGACCCCGGCACGATTAATCGTGCTAACCTTGTGGAACTCATTAGAGAGGGTTTGAATGGTGGGAAGGAGACCGAATATGTATTATGGTACCTCACAACCATTAATGGCATGAAAGCAAAAGTGCTATTGCGGGGCGATTTAGAATTACTTCGATGGTTAGCGGACCCTAAAGAGGATCCAGAAATTTATGTGATTGAAAACCGCGGGAACTCCGCCCCCGAAGTTAATGTGAGAGGTAGCACCTCGGGTGCACACGATGATAGTGACGATGGTGATGATGATGAATATGATGAAGATTATGAGGAGGATGAAGCGGTGTCTACATCCGAAGATGAAGAGGAAGATCGTCGTAAAGATTTGCTTGAATCATTGAAAGAAGAGTTTTATGCTTGGATTGGACAGCCGGCACAAATGGATAGGCTCATGGGGCAGCGACACTTTTCATCGGACCATCAATCAGAAAATGAGGTTGAGCATGAGCGTACACAGCGCAATTGGATCATTCCACATCCTGACATTGAAAGCGCAATACCTGAAGCTGCAAAGGTAATGAAAAGGTAATATTAGAATTTTAGAAACTAATATAGATTGCATCATTGAATGAATGAAAAACATTATAAGATTATAAATGTACCCGTATATTATCGAAGAATTGACTGAAATCAACTTTCATCACTCTTGTGGCCCACATCAAGCACCGAGGCACTCTCTCGATGTGATCTTTGATTCCACATCGACCTCCCAACACGTGAATCATCTCATAAGTCCAAATCTGTAAAGCCCAAACCGGACCATAGAGGTGGTAGTCCTTGGGGACTGTCTGGGCGTTGTACACATAGTGACATAGTGCTCCCCAGGTGTACGAGCCCCATGGAAAGGCATCCCAAGCCTCGAAGTCTTCAACTAAAGTCCATGCCCAATCCTCTATGGTGGGTTTATCCCGACATAAGAGGAAATAATAGTAAATGAGCAAGTTGGCCGCCTTCAAATAGTCATCGATGTCTCTCCCAAGTTGTTTTCTGTTGAAGGCGTCGCGCAACTCATTTGTCTTTATCTCTCGGCCGTTGAAAAATCTGTAGTGAATGCCAGTTATAGGAGGTACATGAACTGCATGAGGATTAAATGTAGAGTTTCCAAAGTGAAGCCCGGTGATGAGAGCATATTCCACTGCCGTCATACGAATGGTCGTATGACCAAGATAAAACCAAAGCTCATTCTCTGGTACCCGATTAGCACCAACCCCTTGCAACTGTCGGGCTATTGTTAGATTTAGCGCATTACTTGCACTCTGATTTCTTCTAGCATCAATCAACCGCCCAACAACACCGGTTCTTAGGAAATCCTCGGCTTGATGATCACCGGATATTTCAAATAAAACTCTCCTAATTTCATCAAACACGTCTACCCTCATGTAAAGGTTCACTTTAAAAGACGAGTACAACATAGCGGGTCTAACAAATTCATAATGTTCCTACAAAATCAATAAAACCAAATATAAGTGCATGGTAACGTGTTATAATTCAACAAACCAACATAAACACAAGAAGATGAAGGACGGGGGGATAGCCCTTGGCCATGGTCACGACGGGAGTAGGACCGGCGCGACGACGGCGAACGGTGCTGCCGTGGTCACGACAGCCCTTCCCATCGTGAGGTCACGGTGAGGTTTCCATCGTGACCTCACGATAGAGTGTTATCGTGATCGGGCGATGGAAACCTCACTGTTACCTCACGATGGGAAGCCCATCGTGAGCACGCCAGAGCTCTTTCGCCGTCGTCTTCCCCACCTCCATCGACCCCGTAAGAACACCAAACCAACACAGCAAATGTCGAACTACCCAACACCAACAAATTCAAAAATCTCCAACTCTATTACACCAAAAACAATGTCGAAATCTTCCACATGAAAATCCTAACTCTAACATATAACAATTTCTAACATGTAAAACTAAAAAACATGCATTCAATCGAAGATTTAAGCATGAATTTCGAAAAAAGAAAGGGCACTAACCGGTGGAATTGGGACTCGAAAATTCGAATTTTCCTCCTCTTCGCCAGAGGACGTCGACGGCGACTCATTGCGGCGGCGGTTGTGGCGGCGGTTGCTCATTTGCTTCCGTTCACGACGATCAATCGATCGTGAGGAGGAAATGTCACGATGAAGATGGAGAGAGAGAAGAGGTCGGTGGCGGTGGGGGACCGATTGGGAGAGAGAGGGGGGGTTGGTCGGGTGGGGGGGACCGATGTGGGGGAGAGAGAGAGATGAGGACGGCGGGTGGTGGGGGGTAGGGTTAGTTTTGTTTTTTTGTTGTTTTTTTATTTAAGTTTTATTTAATTATTTTGTAAGTTTGAGGGTATAATAGTCTTTTAAAATATTTTGGTATATAAAAGAGTGTGATTTGAAATGAGGATATATAAGGAGTGTATTTTATGTAATGGTATTTAAAAAGTTGGACCCCTTTCTTTAAGGTTGACTTAAAAAAGATATGAATTATTTTTAAATAAAGTATTACTTGGGTTCTATTATATACTAGATTGTAATTAGCATTAAAGTTCCATTCTGGTTTATGTAACAACTATATAATGAAAATAATTTCAGTATAAAAAAGGTCTAGAGTTCAATTCCCAGTCGTTTCTCTTTCATTTATTTATTTGTTACGTGAAGCAAAACATTTAATAAACCTGAGAGATACTCCCTCCGTCCATGAAATAAAGTTCCACTTTAACTCTTATTTTTGTTCATAAAATAAAGTCCCATTTCACTTTTTGTACAATTATATCATCTTTACTTTTTAAAATTACTACTCCCTCCGTCCACCAAATAAATTCCTACTTACCACAAAATTTTTGTCTACCAAATAAATTCCCATTTACCTTTTTGTACAATTATATTCTCCTACTTTTTCGTTATTTACTATCCTTTGCTATTGATGACCCCACCTCATAACAACTTTATTCCTACTTTTTGATCAACATAACAACTTTATTCCTACTTTTTGGTCAATACCACTATTTTTTTGTCAATACCACTGTTTTTTTGTCATTATCCCACTACCCCTACATTCTAACTTTTACCCCACTCAAAACAACTTTTTCAGCTTTCTTATTTTCCATGTCCAACCCCAAATAGGGATTTGTTTGGTGGACGGAGGGAGTATCATTTGTCATTTAGGACCCCACCTCATATCAACTTTATTTCTACTTTTTTATCATTCTATTCTTACTTTTTTATCATTCTAACAACTTTATTCTTACTTTTTAGTCAATACCACCTCTATTTTTGTCATTACTAGTATTTTTTTTTTGTCATTATCTCACTGCCCCTACTTTCTAACTTTTACCCTACTCAAAACACTTTATCATTTTTCTTAATCCCCGTGTTCATCTTGAAATGAGACTTTATTTTAGGAACAGGGGGAGTAGGTGGTACTATCTCAATCACGTACAATCACTAATTATGATAAATTCCAACTAATAAAAAAATTAAGTGAGAGGAAACTGAAGTTTTACTGTGGAATTTTGGAACACTAGAACAAAGCAACGTTCATATTTGCAGAGATTAATAGCTAGTGGTGGTAGTGGCCAACCGACTTTCTGCTTTCCAAAAGCCATGCATAGCTACAAGCCAAAATAAAAAAATTTATTATGCAAATTAAAAATATATTTATTCATTGTGTCAAGCATTTGGGATCAAATATTTATATATATAATATAATTATGGACTATATATATTATTTAGGAGGACAGTCTCTTTGCCCATGAGACAAGGTAAAATGTTCCCAAGGGTGACAGTTTTTTATTAATGATACTATAAAACAAAACATTTTTATTTACGAAACTTTGGGAATGTTATGCTATGAGCCATTTTCATTGTTTAATTTGTGATTTTAGATATGTAAACTAGTTTTCGTTCACTAAATAAATCCAAATTGTGTAGTGTATTTTTCCACTTTGTGTAATGTAATTTTCCCTCCGCATATGATGTAGTAGTTTATCTGATAATATAGCTCGTCTTTTTTTTTCTTTTATGTCGTGGGAACCTGCAGCCGTTACTTTCAGTGCGCACTGAATAAACCCCGTCCCTTATAATGTAGTGGTTTATATGATAATATATCCGTCTAATTCTAGAAAAATAAAACATTTATCTGCATGGTACATATTCACTTACCCCATGAACTTTGTGTGACGCTCTTTTTATTTTCTGTTAATTAATGTTGGTTTGATAGTCCCTGAAATAATTATTGTAACATCAAATCCGTAACAAAGTAATTTCATGAGTATTGGACCAACCAAAAAGTTGCTAAATTTCAGTACATATGAGAATGATTTCCCTTTTGACCATGCAATTCTCATGCGAAATAGCACCTTTTGTTTCTTGTAAAAAGTGGTATAAAATTTATACTAGGAGTCTATTCTAATAATTGAAAATATAATGCGTTGTTTTAACTTTTTATTCTTTTAATTTTATGTGTTAATTCCAAGTATGGTTTCACATCCACATCTTCTTCCCTCTTATTCATAGTCACATTCTTCCCTTCTTTCTATATTTTTTAAAATTTCTGCAACTAAAAAAAAAAAGAAAGAAGCATGACAGTAGCAACAGACTCGAGCGAGAGCGAAAGAGAGAGAGAGAGAGGGGGCGACATTTCCCCCGCGCGACCGCCCTACCACCGTTGCCTCGCCCACAAATCACCCCCCTCTCGCCTAACGATAGTGGATGCTCTTAATAAAACATTCTTGTTAAATTACATCATCCTTGTATATGTTTGAAGAATAATTATTTTGCTATTTTTTACTGTTTTATTATCATGTATTTATTTACCCCCTCCGACTCATTCAAATTGTCATTATTTCCTTATTTAGGTGTCTCACTCATATTGTCATCTTTCAAATAAGGAAAATTTGAGACACTCTCCCCTGCGATCGGATCTGGGTCGGGTTGACCCGTTGATCGGTCTTTTTTTTTTTTAGGCTTCGCCTTCGGTTTCGATTTTACAGTTCCACCTTCGCTCCGATTACTAATATAAGAATAATCGTCGAGCAATAATTTGAAATTTTTCGGCTCGCTCTGAGGCCTTCGGCTCCCCTCGCTCAAATCTTGACCAAAAGAAGAAGCGGCAAACAAAAAAATGAAGAGGCAAACAAAAAAGGTGGAAAAAATAAGTGAATTTTTTTTAAAAAAATTGAAATTAAAAAAAGGAAAAAAAAACAGAAATTACAGAAAGCTAAAAGCTAAAAGAAAAAAGAAAAAAATACAGGCACGTGTAATACACACACCGCGCGTGGGCAGTTGACGCGTGTATTACACGCGCCACGCGCCCCGTCGCATATGAGTATTTGGCGGAAAATTTTACCCTTCAAAATCTTTCAAAAGTAATGAGATATATCCACTTTCTATATTTCTATCTTTTTACTTTTATTCTTAATTTTCATATTGAACAGTAACATGATAATTTCAACACTGCCGAGAATACAACATATACTTTTCATGGCCCCACATTAAACCTAATCCAAACCCCCGCCACACACACTCACACACACACGCACCCCACAAACCCAAAAGCCACATGGGCCGACGTGGACCGGCTTTGTTTTACGTGGTCTTGCTGACTTGGCCTCTGCAACAATTGTACTCCTTTACTAAAAATATTTTTCTTCAACGGTATTTTCATTCTTATTATAAACATGGCACGAGATGCACATATTATTTTGTAATCAGAAGTCAGAACACATAATTTGATTATTTTATTTATCTAGGAAAATCGAGTAATCACATTTCAATTTTGTATTAAGAAAATATTTACTAATGTAGCACACGGTTGATTTTATGCCCTCAAATAGCTAATATCAACCACAAGTCCATAAATTAATGCTCTAATTGAGATAATCTACCCATTAATCGAAAATCATACCTACCAATTACTAATGTAGCAAACGGTTGATTTGAGGCTTGATTGCCCCTTCGCGTTTCAAGTATGGTCTCTTGTAAAATTATGGCTTTGTTGTGCTCTTTTTAACTCTTCGGATTTGTGTAATCATTTCAAATACTCTTCATCAATGGTTAAGGAATGGTGGAAAAAAAGGTACTCCCTCCGTCTCACATTACTTGTGTCAGTTTCTATTTTGGGCGTCCCACTCTACTTGTCTCACTTTTCATTTAAAGAAATAATTAAGAAATCACTTTATTCACTTTATATCACTTCAGCACCACTTTATATCATTTTATGTCATATCAGTACCACTTTATATCACTTTATCAATTAAAAAATGTTTTATATCACTTTATTAACTACACTAACCACACTCTTTATATCTAATCTCTTTTTTTTAATCTCCGTGCCCAGAGGAAATAAGCCAAGTAATGTGGGACGGAGGTAGTACTAAACTTAATTTGGCAATCTACGGTTTGTAGAATTTGAAAAGTGAGAAACGAGCTTATTTTTAAGGATATTTAATCTAGATATTGCTAAAATTGTGGAACTTGTGAAGATTAATTCTTGGATTTGTCTTCGTACAAACTATTCTAATTCTTTCTGCTATTCTTTATCAGATTGATGTTTTAGTCCGAGAAATTGTATTCCGTCTAATTTGTAATTTTATTCTAGTACTTCTTTTTGTTAGGGTTGAGTACCCCTTGTATCAAAAAAACTTGAAAAAAAAATCACTACTATTTAAATTAAATTTTGAGGATACATTTGGAGTTACATATTATTATATTGTTACTATTATTATAAAGCTCTAATTGCGATAATCTGTTTTCAAATGTTTATATTTATAGTGTCATTAATTACACGAATTTATAAATACAACACATGTAACAGAAATTTTTATGCTGAAAGTTGATAAGGCTGTTTGCATTTTGCATAAAACTTTTTAAATTTATGATTAATTAAATTCAAATATAAGTAGAAGAGGTCGTTGTGAAATTAATTTGGAAGTCTACTTGGCTGTAATTTTCAAAATTAAACCGCTCCTCTAAAACTAAAAGGCTCCTCTCAACTTTTCCACCCCTATAAATTCCGAAACAGTCTTCACTCTCACTCAATCTCTCTCTCTCTCTCTCTAAACTGAAACATCTTTGTCTCTCTCTCTCTCAACCTTTTCATCTCCATCTACACCATTTTTTACCATTTTTTAAACCCTACCCAAAAAGGGGAAAAAACGAAACACCAAAATCAGCTCACACCATTCACTGCTCCAAAACATCAACAAATTCTCTGCAAATTCTGACTGTCGATGGCAGCGAATTGCACCAGAAAATTGACAGTAGAGATATGCAACGCCAAAAATCTGATGCCCAAGGACGGCCAGGGCACCGCCAGCGCCTACGTCATCGTCGATTTCGACGGCCAGCGCCGCCGCACCAAGACGATTTTCCGAGATCTCAACCCTCAGTGGGACGAGAAGCTCGAGTTCCTGGTGCACGACCTTGATTCCATGGCGGCGGAGACGCTGGAGCTCAACGTCTACAATGATAAGAAGACCGGGAAGAGAAGCACTTTTCTCGGAAAAGTGAAGATCTCGGGAAGCACGTTTGTGAAATCCGGCGACGAGGTGCCGTTGGTGTATTATCCGTTGGAGAAGAGGAGCGTTTTCTCTCAGATCAAAGGCGAGATCAGCTTGAAGGTGTCGTATGTCGATGAGGAGCCGCCTCCGGCGCCGGCGCAGGAGAAGACTGACGCTCCTCCTCCGGCGGCGGCGGAGGAGAAGCCGGCGGAGGAGGAGAAAAAGGAGGAGAATAAGGAGGACAAACCGGCGGAGGAGGAGAAGAAGGAAGAAGAGAAAAAAACAGAGGAGGAGAAGGAGGATAAACCAGCGGAGGAGAATGCTGCTGCTACTGCGGCGGCGGCTACGCCACCTCCAACTCCGCAGCCGTCGACTGAAGCAGAGCATCCACCAATCGCTCAACAGAAACTCGTGCAGGAGAAATCGATTCCGGCAGATCACTCGAAAAACATGGAAATCGAATCGAAAATCTTCCGGAAAATCAACAGCAGCAGCTCTGATCGACGAATCGCATTCGATCTCGTCGATCAGATGCCGTTCCTCTACGTCCGCGTCGTGAAGGCGAAGATTTCGAATCCGGACGCCGATTCCTCCTTCTGCGCGAAGCTCGTGATCGGAACTCACAGCATCACGACGAAATCGCTCTCCGCCAACAAGGAATGGGATCAGGTCTTCGCCTTCGACAAGGAAGCGCTGAATTCAACTTCTCTAGAAGTTTCCATTCGCGCGGAGAAGAAGATTCCAGACAAAGACACGACGGATGAGACCTCCGCCGGAAAGGTGTCGTTCGATCTCCAGGAGGTGCCGAAGCGTGTCCCGCCGGACAGCCCCTTGGCGCCGCAGTGGTACAGCCTGGAAGGCGATGGCTCGCCGGGAAATGACGTCATGCTGTCGGTGTGGCTGGGGACTCAGGCCGACGAGGCGTTTCAGGAGGCTTGGCAGTCGGATTCCGGCGGGTTGATACCGGAGACCCGAGCTAAGGTTTACTTGTCTCCGAAGCTGTGGTATTTGAGACTAACGGTCATCCAAACCCAAGATTTGCAGCTAGGTTCGTGCACACCTGGCCCCGAGCCTAAGGTTCGGACTCCGGAGCTCTACGTCAAAGCGCAGCTCGGCGCGCAGCTGTTTAAGACGAGCCGAACTAGCATCGGCTCGATTAATCCTACGTGGAATGAGGATCTGGTTTTCGTAGCCGCCGAGCCGTTTGAGCCATTTCTGACCATAACGGTTGAGGATGTTACAAATGGGCAGTCTGTGGGCCATGCTCAGGTGCAGGTTGCCACGGTGGACAGGCGTACGGACGACAAGTCAGAGCCGAGATCCAGATGGTTCAATCTGATTGCTGACGAGGCGAACAAAGCCTACGCTGGCAGGATACACGTCCGGGTTTGCCTCGAGGGCGGGTATCACGTGCTCGACGAGGCAGCTCACGTGACCAGCGACGTCCGAGCCACGGCCAGCCAGCTCGCCAAGCCACCGATCGGGCTGCTTGAAGTAGGCATAAGGGGGGCCACTAATCTGCTCCCGGTTAAGACCAAGGATGGTACGCGTGGGACCACAGATGCCTACGTGGTCGCCAAGTACGGCCCCAAGTGGGTCCGGACGCGTACAATCCTCGACCGGTTCAATCCGAGGTGGAATGAGCAGTACACGTGGGACGTGTACGACCCTTGCACCGTGCTGACTATTGGCGTGTTCGACAATGCACGGTACAAGCACGACGAAGCGGAGATCAAGAAGGATGTACGGCTCGGGAAGCTGAGGGTACGACTCTCCACGCTCGACACCAATCGGGTGTACGTCGGTACGTACTCTCTTACAGTGTTGCTCCCGGGCGGGGCTAAGAAAATGGGTGAAATCGAGATCGCGTTGAGGTTTTCTTGCTCCTCTTGGATTAGTTTGATTCAAGCTTATGCTAACCCAATGTTGCCTAGAATGCATTATGTGAAACCTTTGGGTCCGGCTCAGCAAGACATCTTGAGGCATTGCGCTATGCGGATCGTCACGGCCCGGTTAGCCCGGTCCGAACCGGCTTTGGGTCAAGAAGTGGTTCAATTCATGTTGGATACGGATATGCACATGTGGAGCATGAGGCGGAGCAAGGCAAATTGGTTCCGTGTCGTCGGGTGCCTATCGAAGGCGGCCACCGTGGCCCGTTGGATCGACGGGATTCGAACTTGGACGCACCCTCCGACAACGGTTTTGGTCCATATTTTACTAGTGGCCGTTGTCTTATGCCCACATCTAATATTGCCTACGGTTTTTATGTATGCATTCTTGATCATATCACTTAGGTTCCGATACCGTCAACGAATGTCGTTCTCGATGGACCCGAGGCTGTCGTATCTCGATGCAGTGGGGCCCGACGAACTCGACGAAGAGTTCGACGGGTTCCCTAGCACCCGATCGGTTGACCAGGTGCGCGTGAGGTACGACCGGCTTCGGGCCCTAGCGGGCCGGGCGCAGACGCTACTCGGTGACATAGGTGCACAAGGGGAGAGATTAGAGGCATTGTTCAATTGGAAGGATCCTAGGGCAACTGCTATATTTGTGGTGGTGTGTTTAATGGCTTCATTGATGTTCTATGTTGTGCCGTTTAAGGCGTTTCTGTTGGGCACCGGCTTCTACTACCTCCGGCACCCGAGGTTCCGCCACGACATGCCGTCGCTGCCGCTCAACTTTTTCCGGCGGCTGCCGCCGCAGTCGGATCGGATTCTTTAGGATATTAATTTAATTTAATTATGATTAATTGGTTTAGTTTCATGATATGTTTTATTTGACGCACTTTCCCGGTGTCCTAGAAATTGGTGTTTTTGATTCTGTAAACCTGGAAATGGTGATTTCAATAGAATTAATTATTTAAATTTTTTGTCCGAAACTGTAACAAAAATTGCATTGAATAAAGGTTTTGGTAGTATTTAATATTGATGACTCTATTTCTTTTTGGGAAGAAAAAGTGACCGTTGGGATTGGGGGTGGTGGGATAGTATTGTCCCTTTCTTTGTTAATAAGCTTTGGTGGATTTTAATTTGATTATATCATTAAATTCAGTGACCGTTACAAATAGTCTTGAGGAGCGCAAGTTTCTTCTTTCTTCTTTTTTTATTTTTATTTTTATTTTATGGAGTATATTATTTTCTTAGTTTATGATTATGGTTTCATTTCAACAAGTTGGTTTGAGCAGAGGAAAATGAAATTATGTTTGCCCTATTTTTAGTGGATATATACAAGAAAAGAAAAGAAAAAAAGTTGATTTAGTGAATTCAAAAATCAAAACAATACAATTTGAAATGAATATTTAATGTCTATGTATGTGGAGAGGTTAGTTGTTGGAGGGAATTCAACAGTGGAGTTAGGTGGGAAAGGGGAAGTGAAGGATAATAAATCTGATTACCCAGTCTAAATAAAAGAAGCGTTCAATTACGAAGTTATAATTTTCGAAACATTACTAGAATTAATAGCCAAATAATTTTCAATTTTAGGGTCATTAACGGCCTATTAAATCAATGACATTGACCCATCGTAATTTTTTTTTGAAAGATAGCATACTATGTTATCGCTAATATTAGTTTGTAAATTCATTTTTTCGTAAGAAATAAAAAGCGATCTGGACTATTAATATTTAAAGATGTATGATTCTGATTGATCCATGCATTATAATTGTACATGAAATGCATTGTAGTAATCCAATAATGAATTATTATGACGATGCATTGTAATAATACGTAAGATAATTATTTTAGTACATAAAATGCATTATTTTTATTTTTTACGGAAAATATGTGAACCAACCCCTATGTAATCATACGTATGGCTGACTTTACAAATGAGAATGCATTAATTAGTTTTTTTTTATTTGATTATATTGGTGTAGATTTGAAGCGGGTAATGGCAATTAAATACTATTAATTTACGACTAAATAAAATTAAATGAAATTTATTACTTCTCAACGAAAAAATTAACTAACTATTAATCAATTCAACTTTAGAAATAGAAAAAAAAAATTAATTAGAGTGGATTGCATCGATCGTAAGGTACACTTTATCGCACACATAAGACTAGCCTTCCTTTGTAGAAAACTAAGAAAAAATGAAAAATCAGACAGCATTTTGACGTCTCAATAATATTTCATCATGTGATGCTAACACCACTATCACGTAAAGCCCCATTTTTGGCGGCAAAATTGCATGCGTATTTCCTGATTTTAACTCATTAAGAATCTTAGCTTCTTAATTAGTTTAATAGTCAATCAATTATTTTAGTGATTACTAAGTAAACTATTAACATATTATCAAAGACTGGTCTACTTTGCTTGCATGCCAATTTGAAGTTAGTTATTAGTTGTCACACAATTTGAGTATTAATTAAACGACTAAACCTCATTATGCCCCACCGATCCTAGTTTTCTATAGTCATTAATTAATAAAGAGTTATATTTACATAAGATGTTAGTAATTATTTAATATTTTGTTTTCTTCGAAAAAATGAATCCAATATTCAAGAGGTTAGAAAACATGTTTGTTTGTTTGTTTATGTGGACAAACATACAAATCGAATTTATAACTCTCATTTCATGTTTCATTCTTTACTTCTTCCATCGACTGAACGACATGTGGCATTGACTAGAGTTTATTCCACCCAAATGTCAAAAATCCGACGAAT
Source organism: Schizonepeta tenuifolia (assembly GCA_029490685.1). Taxonomy (NCBI): domain Eukaryota; kingdom Viridiplantae; phylum Streptophyta; class Magnoliopsida; order Lamiales; family Lamiaceae; genus Schizonepeta; species Schizonepeta tenuifolia. Next base: position 87,883,916 of record CM055957.1, read on the forward strand.
GAAATAGAGGATGAAACACCATAAGGAATAGAAGATCCGAGTTACAAACCATAGTTTTCTTAATTTGTAGCAATATTTCAAGCTATTCTTAATCGATCTTAATTATTTATATATACGAATATAAACAAATATATATAGTATTTGCTACCAAATTGTAATACTTATGTATTTTCTTTATATTTCTATGGGTACGTATACGTACATGCATCGTCAACTATTATGAACAGCCAGCAAGATCTCTACAAACTAGCAAAAATTAAATCACTGAAATATTTATTAAATATGGAATAATAAATAATTAACAGAAATTAATGAAAATCCACAAAAAAAGACGAATAATCAATCAATTTATATATATATTTGCATTGAAACAATAATATGTAGCTATACAAATCCACTAACACTGACCAAAAATTTGAAGAGGGGATGGATCAAAACAATCGATAATGAAACTTTTAATACACTCTTATTATCAATTTCTTGATCTTCGTCTCAATCAATAATACACATTTATTTATGAATGTATACTTATACTATATAACCCCTCGAGGAATTAATACGTGACACACAATAACAAAAATACCTATAAAATTCAATTAAGTAGATAAAAACCACCAATTCGAACGCGGTTTTCATTTTATTATTTTTTCATGTTTCAAATCAAAAATAAAAATATACGACCAAACCTTTTTTTTTTTTTTTTTTTCCAAATTCGAATTCCACCAGCACCTCATTTTAGGCGTAATCGCACATTCCGTACATACAGTACTTTCCATTCCTGCACTTTTGATTGCACGCGCCGCAGTGTCGCTTATCGTAGGCGAGGCTCACGCACTCGCCATCGCAGCACGTTTCCGTGAAAGCGCATTTCTTCTTGCACGCGCCGCAGTGCTTGTCGTCGTACAATAAGTCCATGCACTTGTTGTTGCAACACGTGGCGTTGCGACTGTTGCCGTCCAAAGTGTAGTTGCACACATCGTTGTCTTTGTGGCAGTGGTCAGCGGCTCTAGGGTTTCTCTCCTTCTGCTGGAGAAACCGGCTGACACGACCAGTGACAGCCGATTTCAAGGGATGAGAGGGAGGTGGGGGCGAGGGGCCCACCATGAGGATTAGGGTTACGGCCATGGCGAAGGCGATGAGGGCAAATGTGACTTTGATCACCTTCATTGTTGATTTGAAGGTTATGGGAGGATCAATTGAGGAGGAATTATGGTGTTGTTCTTTTTTCTTTTTTTCTTTTTTTATTATGGGGGAAAGATGAGAGAGAAAGTTGAGATTGGTGATTATGGGGAATGGGGATTGAGGGGTAGGGTTTATAAGAGAGGGAGAGAGAAGAGTTGACGCGGAAATAGTGGAGAATTAAGGTGAAGGCCGTGTTGCTGCATGGAGTGTGTTCTAATTTAGTTGTGTAATTAATAGATTTACTTTTTTTGTATAATTACATGCATTAACATAAACTTCATCAAGAATCCATTTATTTTTCGGAAATAACCTAATGCATGCACTCTATTTGTGTCTTATTTTTTTTTTGTAGTGCTATTTGGACATACTATATCCAGACATACGATAGTAAAAATAGGGATTCGATGGAATTTATTTAACTAATAATTTTATTTCATAGTTTCGACAGTCTTGTTATTAATAAACATACTCTTTTTAAATTTTAATTATAAAGTTTCATCTCAATTTAAATTCACAAGTTTAGGAGTTGGGTGAAGATGAGAGAAAAATTTGAGAGCGAGTGTACATGAGATCGATATTTCAGAAGGAGGTCTGAGTAGGAAAGAAATTTTGAAGGCAATTGGACATTTTTTTTTTCCTATTTCAAGCACGTATGTCCAGACATAGTATGTATGAATAGAATTATTTGTTTTTTTTTTGTTGGGTAATCTGTGATTATATGTGATGGTACACTTTTGGGTAACCCCATTTTTTTAGTGTATATATTAATTTTGTCAAATCAATTATAAAAGAGAATTATGTTGGTTGTTTTTTTATAACATACATGGTAATTTATGAATTGTAGTATAATGTTTATGCATGTAATAATTTTCATTTTTAGATATGGGCTTAATGGAATTAATGTTCGAGAAAATGGACTTATTGAAATGAATAGGAAGGAGTATATATCGATACAAACAAAAATTATTAGTGGGAATATGTTTCTCAGAGACACATCACATAATAATAATAATAATAATAATAATAATAATAATAATATACGTACTTTCCAAATGCAGTAGTTCGTTAGTGATCCTTTCAGACTCGTGGGCCTCAATGAAATCAATATACTGTCAAATTAAGGAAACAATAGTGTAGCATAATAGGTTTCTATTTCTCACTTTATGAAATTAAACGAAAACTTTATTATTATTATTATTATTATTATTATTATTATTATTATTATTATTATTATTATTGTTATTATCATCATCGAATGGCCAAAAAAAGGGGAACAATCGTTCTTGGTTGACTTGTGAGAAGCAGAAAATAATAAATAAATAAATAAGGTATGGAATGCTAACCTCAAAAATCTAAGGATCCTATTTGTAGAAGCAAAGGGGGGAAATCAATAAACAAATAAGAGGACCTAAATCAACCTTCATGTATTTTGCCTCACGAAAAACTAGCCGACAATAATGAATTATATCATAAAATAATTAAAACAACAAGGCTTGAGATGTAAGAAGGTGGGATTTTTTCTAGATGAAGTAATTAACCATGATTTGTTATTTTTTTAAAATTAAACCAATCATCAAAATCACTCAACTCAAACCCCCTAAATTGACAGGTGCAATGCAATTTGCAGTCATATACACGATTTGCATCTTATTTCAATCACAAGTATGCAAAAGAAACTTAGTTTTGAGTTAACAAAAGTTGACGCCAAAAAATAATTATAATTTGTAGTATAATATAAATTTGGGTAGTGCTATTTGGACATACTATGTCCAGACATACGATGATAAAAATAGAGATTTGACGGATTTTTTTAACTAATAATTTAATTTCATAGTTTCGATAGTGACATACACTTTTTAAATTTTAATTATAAAATTTCATCCCAATTTAAATTCACCAGTTTAGAAGTTGTGTGTGGATGAGAGTGGAATTTGGGAGCGGATGTGCGTGAGATCGATATTTCGGAAGGGAGTCTAAGTAGAAAAGAAATTTTAAAGGCATTCGGACAATTTTTTTTCCTATTTCAAGCACGTATGTCCAGACATAGTATGTCCGAATAGAATTATTGTATAAATTTATATACATAATCACGCCATTCACATATTTTATTGGCGGATCTATGTATTTAATTCACTTCTTACATTAAATGATTTTTTTCCTTTTTGTAACATCAAATATATATTTGCCATTTCAAGATATTTTTCGGAGTAACAAGTTTAAATTTAGGGTGGAGTTGGAAAAATATCAAATGATTTTCAATTTTTAAAATGAAATTACGCGTAAAAAAAATAATTGTAATAGGAGGCTTTGACCTAGGACAGTAAAAAAATATTTTTGAAGCTTGGGTTGAAAAAGTTCAAAGGAAAAAGCACCGATTAAGTATGATTTCGTCAAATTGGACACCTCACATAGGAGATGAATTTAGAAGTTAAAGTCAAATATTTTTTTATTACACAAGATTAAAGAGTAATTAAGAATTCATGTGACGTCGACTGAATCGAATTAACGGCTTCTGATTCGCTAGTTCGTGTATTGGAAATTGGAATATGTAGTCAAAGATTCGTATCGCCATATTTTTATACGTACTTATCTTGGTGAAATTTTCGAGTATTATATTTTTAGCTGATATATTAGACCATTTCGAATATTTTCTGTAGTTTGGATACAATTTCTTTAGTAATACAAACTTATTTGTAACTATCAGATAAATTGTTACACCACCAAATATGATGAAAATATACTACACCGCACTCTAGCGGATTGAACTCAAGACCTCTTACTAAAGAGAGACTTGTGGTACCTCACTAAGGAGAGATTTGTGATACCTCATCGGCAAGAATGTGATTACTTTGATTGTAAATTAATCATTATAAAATAATGAAAAAAGAAAAAAATATATGAAATATTAGAATTTCCATCTTTTTAAAAATTACATGTTTACAAGGATTAAAAAGAAAATGATCACATAATTGCCCAACCCTCCTCATTTTTATACCTTGTTGTCTGGAAAATATCATCACATTATCCCTTATGTTAATATTTTCTACAATTTAGAATGAAAATGATGGAAAAGAGACTGTCGGGAAAGATTATCCATCCTGCACGAGAAAAATTAACAACCGTAGTAAACTTATGAAACTGGTAAAAAAAAGGTGAAATATTTAAATTCCATCCTTTTCAAAGTCACCCTAAATTGTAAAACTCATTCCTCATTATAGCTTGGAACATTCATTTATCAAATGCAATGAGCTTTTAACTTTTTCTTGGATTTCAGTGAGCCCAATAGGAATTATAACCATGTTTAAGTGTCAATTTTAGAGTGTGCCAAATAACAAATAAGCCCAATGAAGCCCATAATCTCTCTCTCTCTCTCTCTCTCTCTCTCTCTCTCTCTCTCTCTCTCTCACACACACACACACACACACACACAAACACAGACACGGTGTATGGAGTTGTTACAAACATGGTCAACAGGGTGATGCACACACAAACCCCACATGTATATCTTATAAAACACATAATAAAATTTTATTTCAACAAGACTACGAATAAATTAATGTTATTGTCAAGACTTTGATAATCTGAGAGGTTTATTCAAATGGTTATTCAAGCTGAAAACTAATCCCTTCTCTTTGCACAAACGTGGGAGTCAAGTAATTGAATCAAGAACCCACATCATTTACTGTTGATAATGATAGATTAGGTGATCAAACAATGCAATTACCTCAAAGTCAAACATCCATACAGCAATAGTTTCTCTTCAAGAATCTCAAACTCTGTTTCCGGCCACCGGCAAAATCACACCCTTCACGTTGCTCCTCGACTTCCTTCTTCGTATCCCTGCATTTCGTGTTCACCGCGGTTCGATCAATTAGATTTCTCAATGCAGATACAAGAAAGATATGGTGCTCCCTTAGAGATGAGAGAGAGGAACCTACTCACCAAGATGTTTAAATACCTTTTCTGTATACAGTTTCTTCTGATCACAATCTTGCAGTTATATCTCACAGTCCGTGGTGTCGTATCAGCTTCCGACAGTCATCGTTTTCACCCGAAGAAATGGTACCTACCGGTCCTCTCCTCGACAGTTTGCGCAGGAATCGTAGGATTTGCATGGCAATTGTTCACGAGGATCAATCCTTCGAGAGCGTTCAAGGCTGCATTCATCATTAGCCCTCTTGTTACCTGTGGTTACGGGATTTTACTCGTCTCCATAAGCTCTCCTGCGAGTGCAGCAGCAGCTGTAATCGCTCTAGCTTCTGCCGTGTTTCAGTCCATCTATGCGTGCTGGGCTCGCCCCCGGTTTCAGCATGCCAGCAGGATTCTAGTAGCTTCAACTGCAACTCATCCTCCACGAATCAAAACTGTAGTACCTCTATCGATACTTGTTTGTACCTTCTATTCCACTCTCCTGATGTCCGGCATTGGGGGAGCGACCGCGACTGGTACGAAGCTCGACACTCTGTTCATATTCCTGACCCTGCTGAGTCTCACGTGGACACTGCACGTGGTAAGAAACATGATGTTTGTCACATTATCACACATCAAATTCATGAGATTTGCAAGTGGAACAGAAGTTGAGTTTAAAGCGGCGATTAGAGAATCTGCTCGAAACTCAATTGGGAGCATATGCTTCGGCTCGATTATTGTACCGGTTCTTGGCATCATCCGGGGTTTGGCTCGTGCCATAAGTTTGGTTTCTGGAGACGTGGATGAGTTCATGTTCTCGTGTGCAAATTGCTGTACAGGAGTAGCTAAAGGGCTCGTAGCTTACGGAAATAGATGGGGCTTCGTGCAGGTAGGGGTGTATAAAAAAGGAATCGTGCAGGCTTCGAAGGATACATGGGAGATGTTCAATAGAATTGGAATCGAAATGTTGATTAATACTGACCTCACTAGCTCGTTCTGCTTCCTGTGTGGTGTTGCAGCAGGATCGTTCTGCGCACTCATTGCAGGAACTTGGGCTCTGCTCGTCCACAAAAGCTACGCAACGGAAGTGTCCCTCTACACATTCTTAACAGGGTACTTAGTGGTAAGAACTCGAATCCTATAGACAAAAGCAAAATTGTGTTAATAGCTGCAAATGAATTTCAAACTTTTACAAAATGCAGACTAGAGTCGCGATGGCATGGATACAAGCTAGCGTTGCAGCATATTACGTTGCTTATGCGGAAAACCCTCAAAACCAGCAATTTGATGGTACCATTCCCGATTACATTCAGGCGCTTCAGAGATTACAGGGGTAGGATGATGCAAGAGAGATGTGCTGCCACAACGAGAAACCATACAGCATTGGGAACAGATAATTAGCATTCAATTCTACTTAATTTATCATCTTAAATGAGTTTATTGATTTTTTTTTATTTTTTGGCTATGCAATTAGTTCCGACTTTTTAGTAGTGAAATTCAAATTCTTTGTTTCTTGACTAATTTCTACTTTGCTTAAGCTATTGAAATCCTTGAAATGCAAAGACGAACTCCAAACTGAAACTTTAAGGTAATGTAATTTTTTAAGCAAACACGGTCCTTCCTAGATTCCCTACAAAGAGAAAACGTTATGATGTTAACATACTGGTGCAAGCTAAATATTCTGCACAATCAAAATGCTCGATTCTTCACTCCTCACTCACGCCTCCCTCCACTGATCAACAATCACAACATTCAGCTCTAGCATTCGACAATCACAAAAGGAAGCAAAATCACATCAAATGAAAAAATGTAGGAATCAGCTACTACAAATTCTACACAGTCCAGATTCTGAGCGAGGCTGTTCGTTTTTATCCAAGTCGAGTTCAATGAAGGAAAAACAACACAAATATTCTACACAATCAAAATGCTCGATTCTTCACTCCTCACTCACGCCTTCCTCCACTAATCAACAAATCACAACATTCAGCTCTAGCATTCGACAATCACAATAGGAAGCAAAATCACATCAACAGCAACAATGTAGAAATCAGCTACTACAAATTCTACACAGTCGAGACTGTTCGTTTCAACCCAAGTCGAGTTAAGTGAAGGAATAACAACACTAATATTCTACTCAATCATGTGACAGAGCAAATGTATTATACACTGTAGTGGAACATCCACCGCTCTACCACTCTATATACTCGTTTTTCGCAGAATAGACGTTATACAGTCAGCTCTGCTCAATGCACGATACACAGAGTTTAGTGTAGCAGCAAATTACTTCATATCACATAATTAACTCATCACCAACCAAATAAACACCACAAGAAGTAACATTTCACCAAACAGATCATATAGCTATTTCACATAAAAGGTAACCCTAATTTCACAAAAAGTAAATAAATCCACATAATTTCTCTTTCAATTAAGCAAAGTTCAAGAATGGCATGATCTCAGCTCATGTTACATCCTTATTTTTTCCTCCAGTTTCCAATTTTCTAATCAATTCAATTCATCACTCACTTGAATTTTGAGAAATCAATAAAAAAAGAAACATCTCTGCAAATTACAATTACAACCAAAAAAAAAATATACATATTTTCTTCAAAAATTTATGCTTTAAACTACTCTCAAACACCTTTTAGATTCTACAGAAATTAGGGCAAATGCACCAAACATGGAAATGTCGATTAATGGGAAGAATAAAGAAATATTAAATGCACTAACCCGATTCGAACACGAAGAAAAGTGAATCAGATGCCATTTTCAGACCAAATTCCATATTCTGATCAAACGAAAGAAACCTTCTTCTCCAACTAAAAATAAATTAAAAAATAATAATAATAAGAGCAACTCTAAATTGGGCCTTACACTATTACGCCTAGACAATATTAGAGCCCAACAAAAAAAAGGCCCAATTTTAAAATAAATATAATTTTGGAACCTTATAATGTTTTGACTTTTGTCATCATAATATGTCAGCCGATTATTTAAGTAAAATTGTCTTCCTTACCCCTCTCTCTCTATTTTTTTTTTTTTATGTTGTGATAACTCGGGAAATAATTGTATGCGGCAGGTCGCATTCCATACGATCACGCACGCGCCAGTTTATTTTATTTTATTTTTATTTTTTTTCCAATTTTTTTAATTCCTGTTTTCTTTATTAACCTTTTTTTCTGATTTTTTTTTTATTTTTAGCTTTTATTTTGATTTTTTTAAAAAAATTCTACTTTTTTCCATCTTTTTTTTGTTTGCCGCTTCTTCTTTGGTCAAGATTCGAGAAAGGGGAACCGAAGGCCTCGGAGCGAGCTGAAAAAGTCAAAATTGTTGCCCGTCGATTATCCTTATATTAGTAATCGGAGCCAAAGGCGGAGCCGGAAAAAAAAAAGCTGAAATTGAAAAAAAAAAAATTGACCGGATCAAACCCGACTCGGATCCGGTTATCACAAGTGCTTCTCTGATAACTCGCGGTCCCTATTTTCAGTATGCACTAGTAAACTTTGTTTCTGTGTAATAGCCTGCAAATCACACAGAGAGTTGTGAATCATATTTTTTGGTGTGCACTGGTAAACTCCATTTCTGTACAATAGTATGCAAATCAAAAGTAAATCATATTTTTCGAGTACATGTATAACAGATTCGATCTTTAAATCATTAGTAGAGTTTTAACACGAGGCCTTCCAGTCTCCTAATCCTAATGTATGACTTTCTCAAAATTTTAAATATATGTTACATTTGTTTAATGTAATTCCAAAACATCTTATAAGTTAGTATGTAAAATAAAAACGATCAAATATATGCAATAAATATATTGAGACATTTATAAACTTAGGCAAGATTAAGATGGGAAAGTTTGGTTTTGTTCTTTTTCGGCCGAATGGAGACTTTATATTCGGACAATTCTCTATCAATTTCTTAATGTTTACTAATTTATACTTTATTTTGTTCATTTGTAATATTAGTAGTAAACAATAGTAACAATTATATCACGTTAAATAAATAAGATGGGCAGGTTCAAAATGCTTGCGTCATCACTAAAGGATTTTTCTTCCTTTTTCTTTTTCTTTATCTTTTTCTTTTGGATAGAATGGTTCATACAATTCTTTCGGTTTTTTTTTTCGGGGTTAAAAACTTGTCTTCGTTTAGAGGTGGCCAAATTCGGTTTCGGATCCGAATCGGAATCGGAACCGACAGTTCTTGATTATACTTCGGAGGAATCGGAACCGAACCGCCTACCTTTTCGGTTTCGGTTCCAAATTGGAACCGGCGGTTTCGGATCCCAGTTACAATTTGGAACCGAAGTTTTAATTATATGTATTTTTTTCATTTTTTGCTACCTTTTTCTTCTATAAATGTATAGAGGAACCGTCGGTTCGGAACCGGAACCGAACTGAAACCAGCAGTTCTCGATTCCAAAAAGGAACTGACGGTTCGGTTCCGGTTCGGTTTCACCGATTCCGGTTATTTTGGCCACCTCTATCTTCATCTATGTTTTTCGCCAAATAGGAATAATATATTTAGGAGTATGTAGTTATAGCTCCCGAAATTGTTTGTCATATTAAATTAGAGTATTTTTTAAAAAATAAATAAATTAGTGTACTTAAAACCAGTAAAAGATAATAAAATGAAAAAAAATAAATCCAGATAGTTTTTATTTTTTTATTTTATTTGAGAATAAATCCAGATAGATTTCTCATATAGTCAAATGGGATTCTTGGTGGAATTTATTACGTTTACTGCACTTCGCATTTAGTCTTTACCAAAATTGCAACCTTTGTTATTGTCAATTCTAGACAAATTTAATGGGATTGTAGCCCCAACTTTTGTCCCTTTCTTTTGCTATTATATCAAATAATTGTACTCATATTGTTAAGGAATCTATTTCAATCATGCCGACTGCTTTAATTTAATTACTGCATGGTTTCTTTTTTTTTTTTTTTTTTTTCCTTGTCTAGACAAGGTCTCGTGCAGTTTCCAGTTCGCAAATTCCGATGGAATTTGTCTTTAAATTAAGTACTATTAAATAAATCAATAAGATGATCATATATGAATTTAAATTGATTTGGATCACTATGGTCATTTTAGTGATATTAATAAAAGTAAAATATATTTGACCTAAGCAATATCTTTAACAAAAGTTTAAAATTCTGGTTGCATCTTCAAATTTACCTACTCATATTTTTCGAGATATTTTCCTACGAATCATCATATATTTTTTTAGAGCTAAAATATGTGAACGATATAACTTTGTTTAATGCTATTAAACTACTTTGTATAAGGCTAAATTGCATATAAATTCCCCATCTTTTATCAATTTCTCGTTTACATCCTCATGTTTTTAAATTAAGTAAAAATTCCTCACCTTTTAAATTTTCACAATTCGATACCTCCGACTATTTCCCCCCAAATTAGCGCTGAAATAGAATCTTGAAATGCTTACATGACAAAGTCCGGCGGAAAAACAAACGACATAGTTTTAAAAACATTTATATTGTTCTTCAATCGGTGTCCTAATACGCATAAATAAATATAAATACAAGTGTTTGTGTTTGAGGAAACGACAACTTTTGTGTTTTTAAAACTATGTCATTTGGATTTCCGCCTAGCCTTTTCATGTAAGCATTCCCGGATTCCATGTCATGGCTAATTTGTGGGAAATGGTCGGAGATATCGAATTGAAAAAAACTTAAAAGGTGGAAGTTTTTACTTAATTTTAAAAAGTGTAGATATAAACAAGAAATTAGTAAATGATGGAGAATTTATATGCAATTTTGCCAGTCATAAAGTGTTTTTTCTTTTCAGATCAAATTGACCTATTTAGCATCACTCTAAATTAGTAATGTACGGCCGAAATTGGTAATTATAGAGGAAATCAACTAATTTTCAACTCGACCACAATTAGTTAAAGAGGTACTAAATTTGCCCAACATTAAGAGTTGTGACACGTGGCTGTTCAATGCTACTTGAAGCATACTAGTAATATCTTGCACTCATTAACAAATTGATGATACATAAGTTAAGCCAAACACATCACTATTGATTGTAGAATTCTCCATCATTATTCATTATGATCAATTCTTTTAAAGTGGAATTCCTCCAAATATACCGACTTTTGAAAGGACCTTTACTATTTATCTTTATTCAATTTCTTTTAATAATATTTATTTGGATAATTACACTTTGTCGGGTTTGTGGTGTGGATGATTTGATTTTCTCCTGTATTTCTTTTCTATCTATTCCCTCCGTTCCATTCAATAAATCTCATTTGAGATATGTACGTAAATTAACACAATTAATTAGATAGAGACACTTTATAAAAACAGTTCCACTGCAACTAACTGTCTCTATCTCCATCACACCCTATAAAGACACCTCATAGAGATACTATCACTGCAGATAGTCTAATATTATAAGTCTTCGTTTTGGATTTCAAATCGTTCATTCTCATTGTGTTTGTTTTAGTTTGAAAAATTGGATTTATAATCCATTTCATTGTTTCAAATCTATGTGGAAATTTTGTTGTTTAATAGTTATGTTCTTGTTGAAGTATTTATCTTATTGTGTTGGGATGCATTCATTCGTGATTGAATGCACTTTTATTTATTTAAAAATTGAGTTAATTTTCAGAAAACGATTGTGGAGTGTCTTTTTCATTTATCATGCTCGTGTTGATTAATAATAAAAAAAATTAAGTTAATTTTGTAAAAAAAAAAGGTACGGATAGAATACATAACCGAATACTCCATGGTGGGACAAAAAAAAAACAATTTTCTAAATAAAAATATCTGGCTACAATTGCAACTTCGTGGTTACAAAATTTAGTGGAATGATGTTATAAATTCCCAAGAATAGTAGGTGTCACACAGCTTGAGCTTTGACCAATTATCTAATTTTTATGTAGCATTCCCGTGACTAGCATAACAATCTAGTTCATGCCTTTCTTTTATTTTTATTTTTTTTTAATAATTTTTTATATAGTTCAAAATTGAAATGTCTTCTTTTTTATATGTCTATTTATAACTATTCACATGAAAGAAACTGTGGTGGGTGCGTTTTTGTCTTCGAAAGTAACATCATGTGATAAAAATCATAAATTTTGGCAAGTGGGAATATTTCCAATCATTCTTCCATTCTTATTTAGTACTTAGAATATTAATTAAACACACAAATACTCCTTAAAAAATAATGAATTATAATTATGATTTAAGTAGCATAAAATGAAGTTGACTATACTTGATAAAGTGTAAAAAATTGTAAGCAAGAAGAACTAACACAAAATCTAATGTTGAATAATACTTCAAAGAATAATTAACATGTTAATTTTATGCTGTGGGAACTCACCAAAAATACAAGAAACTAGAAGTTGACTTTTTTGGGCATAGCTGTAGTTACAAAATTCCCTTTAATTAATTATAAGTAATTAATTATTTTATTTGTTGTTGGTTAAATTCAACTCTTCTGCCCTTTAAATACCAATTTTGGACCATAGTTTTTGAGAGACTTAATTCTCACTGCGAGAAATATCATCAGAAGACAAACGGCTCTTTTGCGGCGGCGGTGTAGCGGTGGCTCATGGCGGCGGTTGGACGGCGGCAGCTGGTGGTTTTGCTCCTTCTCTTCTTCTTCGTTGTTTCCTCCACGGCGGTTCCAGTGTCAAGTAAGGCTTAATTTTCTCAGGCTTAGTGATTTTTTTATTACATAAAATATATATAATTTTTTTATTATATATTATGTGAGTGTGTGTGTGTATGTGTGAGTGTGTGTGTGTGTGTGTGTGTGTGTGTGTGTGTGTGTGTGTGAATTCATTAGCTAATTAAGAATTGAGTGAGGAGTTAAATGTACAAACTTCAGTTTCAAATTTGATTAAACACTTTCACACGTTCATTTGCAAGCCATGTAAATTAATTTATTTAATTTTATAAATTCTAAATAAAATAAAATATATAAATACATATATAGATCTCAATTTCTTATGATTAATTTGAATATATATCGAGTCTTTTTTGTTCCAACAGGGAGCCTTAAGACAGTCAAGAACCAAGTGTTACTCGGCAGTTTCCATGCTCAGGTCTCTCTCTCTCTCTCTCTCTCTCTCTCTCTCTCTCACATATGATATGTATAATTTGAAACTGTTAAGTAGAAGCCAGCCTCAATGAAATATAATTACACTATATATATTATAATTAAATTAAGCATAATAAAAAAATGGGACATGTACTAATGTATGCATTGTTACATGTAAGTGGAAATAGTGGATATAGCAAGTAAACGATTTATATAATTATCTAAACAAATTACAGGATTAAATTTGTGAAAAATATCTATTTTTATTTTCTTCTCTTGTCCTTAATTAATTATAGACACGTTTGGATATCAACCAGAAAGATGAAATTGAACAGAAAAGAATATAAATATTACTACAAATGCTAAGCACGTTATTGAGATGCAAAAGTAGGATTTTTCTTTACTATTTTAATTCTATAAATGATAAATCAGTCCCACATTACTATCAACTTTTTTTAGAAATAATTAATTTGTAAAAAAAACAGTTAACTATAAATGTAATTTAAATGCTAAGATAGTAATCTGTTTAAATTCTTAATATGACATGTTCTATATATTTACATTTTTAATTTTTGCTAAAATAGATGAGATATTTTTTACTCTCTTAAATTTAATTAGTGCACTTAATTGAAAAATATGAAGAAATTGGTTTCTAGCCTAACTATTTGAGAGGATGAGATTAGATGCTCAAATATTATTCCTTTTATTTTAATTGCAATATGTTTCTTTGAAATATAAGAGACAATATCCTTTGTTGACATTTGGAAGTCCACTTACATAGATATGGTTGCTACTAGCTAGTTCTTATCCAAAATCTCTTTGGGTTGGCACAAATCTTTGCTTTGATTATCTTTAAACAATATCATTACTATATATAGTTAATTAACTATTTGTGATATTTGTAGCATGACATCATATAAACACACACATTTCATTGATCAATTTAGACAACATACCCTATTACTTGAGGTAATGATATTCGGTCACACGGTGACCAGCAACACGCGTACGAAAAAGGAAAGTTGACAGTAAAAATGGAAAAAATCACATTTCCCCTAGTGTTTATGCTTCCCCAATTAGGGTATATTTCTATTTTCAAAACCTATATTATCATTTTTAACTATGTGATCGGCCATAGTGTGACCAAATAGCACTATCCTATTACTTTATATGATGTGAATTGATGAAATAAAAAAAGAATTCGAATTAAGAAAGGTCTCAACGATCGATAATAATTACTCCCTCCGTCCAAAAATAAAATGCCCATTTAGCTTTCGGCACGCGAATTTAGAAAAATTGATAAAGTTGTTTTGAGTGAGTAAACGTTAGTATATATTTATCTGATCGATAAAAATTATATATTTATCTGAACCCTGCAGGATGTTAAAGAAGTAGAGAATGATGAGGGGGTGTTGGAGATCCTTTTGGAGAGAAGAATGAACATTGAACTCACAGATTATCCAGGGACAGGAGCAAACCACAATCATGATCCTAAGCCTCCTGGGAAATTTAAATGATTACTAAATATATTTCTTTTTTTTGAATAATCAAAATGTGACATTTCAGGAATATTTTAATCATGCATATCATCACATTGTCAACTTGTCTGGTTATTTATGTGCTAGCTTCTGCCTTATCATTTCTGCTTCCTAATTAAATTCAACTTGTGTTTTCGTCGTTGTAATTTGTAATCGTTATTATGGTTTTTGGATTTATGGAATTAAGTATGTGCAGTTTTTGTAAATGCTTTTGATTTAATTTAATTTATATATGGTATAACACTTATTTAATCATGCCACTTAGGCTACATGAGCTACAATTTTTTTTTACCATTATCCTTCACACACACCCACATGATAAGATGGTATCTGGTGAAGTGAGCCGCACCGTGAGGTCGTAAGGTTGGTGTGATCCATCATATAATTTTATATTTATTTTAATTAATTACTGGTGTTTATTTAGCACTAATTAAAAATTAATAATTTTAGTTGAGATTAATTAATCCTTACTGAAATTAATTGATTTGAATTATTCTTAATCTCGATTTTATTTTCTTAGTTATGGTCAACTACATGGTGTGGTACACCAACCACAAGTTTTTCACTAAATAAATTATACTCCCTCTGTTTTTTATTAAGTGTCATATTATGAAATTTGATTTGTTTTTTAATAAGTGTCTCATTTCATAAATTTTGACAAAAATGATGCAACTTTTGAGAAAAATGATGCAAAATTTTCCATTTTACTTAAGTAATAGTAAATGTTAACTCTTACTTTTTAAATTTTTTAGGTAATAATGAGAGATGAAAATAGTAATATATCAATTTTTTTGATTTGTGTGTTTTGATGGCTGGAGACACAATTAAAAATACGGAGCGAGTATTCATTATTTATAAGCACGCAATCACAAATTTATTGTAACCGAATAAAATTCCCCAAATTATTATTGGCTTATTGGGAATACATTTTCGTGGTAATAGATTTGTCAATAGTATCGATTTATATCTTCTTTTCTTTCTTTTTAAATGGGGATGAGAAAGCGAGCGGTGAGGTTTGAACCTTTGACTTTTGTCCCTAGAGACTCTTATTGGATTTCAACGTTATTTATTATCAACCTAATTAATTTATTCTATTTCGGATATGTATAGTATAGATGAAGATTATTATCATTTCGAGCTATTAACAGATTATATTTGGGCCGAAGGTCCATAATATTAGTATAGTAGTATGGGCTTGAGGCCTCGATTCCTTTGGGCCAGTCTTACTTTTATAGGCACAAGTAGCAACTAATTATTTTTATTTAACTTTTGGATCCCAGTTTGATGTAAATTTCATTATTATTTTATTTGTGGTCAGTTCTTCATAGTTTTTAATTGTGGGTTGTTATATAACAAAATTATTAACTACATGCTCCGTTCATAATAAGTGTGTATTTTTTCTTCTTTCTTGACCATCCATGATGAATGTGAACTTTCTATAAATGGAAATAATTTTACTTAATATATTATCTTTTTTCTTTTCGTCACTCTCACCCACTCTCATTCATTGTACTAAAGTTAACACATTTATTTTCTCTACTTTCACCACTCTCCTTCGTTCTTAAAACTTTGTCACTCTCTCTAAGTCACACTTATCACGGACGATGAGAGTAGTTGTTAAATTTCCCTCTCGTGGTTTATCGGTTATTTATACAAGAGATAAGTTTATCTCCAATAGTAGCCAATGGTTTCCATAGACATTAAAAAAAAAAAACTTCTTGTATGTAAATATTGTTAGATCTAAACAAATACTTTATTGGGTTAATTGTCTCTAAATCCCAAAGGTTATTTCAAATTTTGGAATTGAACCCGTTTTTAATATTTTGGTTTTAAAAACCCAAACATTTTAATTTTTCTCAAATTTGCCTCTCCGGTCATTTTTCCCCAATTTAAATCCTATGTAGCACTAGCCGGAGACACGCTGGACCCGCCGGACGGCTGGGGGGAAATAAAACGACGTCGTTTCAGACTTTGGTCCATTTTTAATTGTCTCTAAATTCCAAAGGTTTATTCAAATTCTGGAATTGCACCCATTTTTAATATTTTGGTTTTAAAAACCCAAACGATTTAATTTTTCGCAAGAAAACCGCCACCAGCACCCTCGTATTCATCTCCCTCGTCATCACCACCGTCGTCGCTCTCTCCGCCACCGCCCCCCACCACCACTACCCCAAGAAAACCCCCGCCAGCACTCTCGTATTCATCTCCCTCGTCATCACCGCTGCCATCGCTCTCTCCACCACCGCTCCCCACCACCACTACCCCAAGAAAACCGCCGCCAGCACCCTCGTATTCATCTCCCTCATCATCACCACCGTCGTCGCTCTCTCCACCGCATTCTCTTTCCTCTTCTTCTCCGCCGACGGCTTCCACCACCGCATCCCCCGCTCTCTCCACCACAGCATCCCCCTCCGCCGCCCACCACGTCGTCCTCATCATCTCCTCCGACGGCTTCCACTTCGGCTACCACTTCAAAAACCATATCCCCAACATCAATCGCCTCATTCAAAACGGAACCCGCCACCACCACCGCCATCAACGACGACCAGCCATCCCATCAACGACGACCAACCATCAACGACGATCCGCCACTGCCATCAATCGCCTCATTCAAAAATTAAAACGTTTGGATTTTTAAAACCAAAATATTAAAAATGGTGCAATTTCAGAATTTGAATAAACCTTTGGCATTTAGAGACAATTAAAAATGGACCAAAGTCTGAAACGACGTCGTTTTATTTCTGCCCAGCCGTCCGGCGTGTCCAACGTGGCTCCGGCGAGTGCCACGTAGGATTTAAATTGGGGAAAAACGATCAGAGAGGCAAATCTGCGAAAAATTAAAACGTTTGGGTTTTTAAAACCAAAATATTAAAAACGGGTGCAATTCTAGAATTTGAAAAAAGCTTTGGGATTTAGAGACAATTAACCCTACTTTATTCATATAAAGATGTTGTGTTTTTTAGAAATCTTAGCACAGTTAGTATAACAGGAATAATGAACTGTGCAGAATAAAAAGACACACGATATGGTAACCAGTTCGATTTTCCCACCTATACGTGTCGGGGGCTTTGCCCAAGAGAGAACCAATCCACTATTAGAAGAAATGACTTTAGAGAATCTTACACATACAGAACGTCACTTTATGCTACCATTTCGCTCATCTCTTCCTAACGTCGCGTGAATTAGTGGTTGCTAGATCCGCAATCACACAACCTAAGTTTGAACCGCCAGTCCAACACTCAACTCTCTTTACAAACTGAATTTATCAAAGATAAACTCTCACTAATTCGTGCACTCAATTACAATACTTTCGAGAAAGTATATGCACTCAAACAATAAAACAAAACAACTCATCCTCACTAATGTTGATGTCGAATATATATAGGTTTGAAACCCTAGATCTCTTCTCCATCATCACGATCTCTTTTGATCTTCTTTTCTTGTGAGGATAAGTCTTAGAGAATACGTCAAATATCTGCTAAGTAAATATATTTTCCGCATCCAAGATAAGCATGAAAAAGATCTCGCAAAATCCGCGCAGTAACTTTTGAAATCTTCTGCCACACTGTTTTAAGTTCTCGTAGCACAGACTGAAGTACACTTTACAGAGTTTGATCTACGCAGTGGCTTGACATTTCAGCTATACTTTTAGCTACATATTTGAGCACTTCAAATCCAACAAATATTTTTCACATAACAATTTACTTGATGTTAATTAATTAGGGCATTCTTGGAGGTCCCTTCGATAAAAATTAATTTCATGTTTTTCATAATATTGCAAGAAGTTTTAAAGATCGTATGACGGTGTACTTGAACCGTAATATTCTTTACCTCGGACACTGACCACTTTACCACCAAACTAACAAGCACACCAAATTTCCATTTATTGCTAAAGCACAAGTGTCCGAGAAATCCTAGTGAAGTTGACAAAAGTGGAAACTTACCAACCCAAATAATTAATGTAATTTAGTGATTACTACAAATTTAGAATATTGAATTAATGGACAGTGACCGAACATTAGGGTTGAGCTTTTAGGACACACTACTTTCCCATACTACAACTTTTGACACTCATTTCCCGACACAACGTGTCTCTTTCTTCTAATCGCATACACAATCTTTCTTATATTAATCCACTTCTTATATATTTCTGAATAAATTTATGCAATAATCGGACATTAAAAAAAAAATTATTGGGAGGCTAATGATTTGAATTTTCACGCAGTCATTTTAAGCTCGCAACATCCTCTTTATGCCTCTTGCGATTCAGCAAGAGGTTATAATTAATGTCGACAGTATAAATTTATTTATTAATGGTAGATTGTAATTCATTGGTTAAAAAAAAAGAAAAGAAATCGAACTTCCACCACCGCATAAATAATAGTAGTAAGCCTTTTTTAATATTTAGATACGTCCGATGTTTCGGTTATCATTATTGTATATTATATCAAATTAATTTAATGTTCTAATTAATTAGTACATATATATGTCGCATGATACTGAGGAATTTAAGCACCGATGCATAAAGACTTGTATTAAATTAAAGTCCCATATATAATGGAATATAGCTAGATTAATAATTAAACAATACTAGTATATTAAATAAACAATACAGATATATAATGGTCATGTAAAATGAGAACAATATTGTGTTGAGATTTGACCAGCTTAACCTGGACCTAACGTTTTTTAATATAATTATTTCAAATGTTTAGTCAAAATTGTATTTTTTTTTTTATTAAAAAACAAGCTCAAAGCACCATAAAATTAACAACAATTTCGAAAAGGGTTTGCTGCCTGCCAAATTTAATCTAACATTAGAAACAATTGCTTCTAGTCAAACTTCAAGTTTCGCACCATTATATTCTCTATTTAATTTTTCATCAGCGTATATCATGATTATTTATTAATTAACGGCTGACCGTGGATAATAAGATTTTTTTATCGGAAGGGGTCTGAGTAGGAAGGAAATTTTGAAGTCAATCGGACAACATTTTTCTTGTTTTAAGCACGTGTGTTCAGACATAGTTTGTCTGAATAGAATTATTGTATATATATATTTTAATTTTGATAATTTTTTTATGGTTTCATAACATTAAATCCATTTGTGTGATTATGTATTTTAAGATTCATATACTTGCACAGGGGGTTCAAAATTGTTGGTATCTTATTCGCAGATTAAATTCAAATGAAAATACAGATAAATGCATAGCACGCGTCAGAACATCAAGAATATCGGAATTAAGATATTATCCAAGATAGAGCTAAGCAAGCCGCCGAATGGTGGGTCCAAAGCGATCAATGCAAGCAGTACTACTTAGATTAATTAATATTGCTAAGATTAAGTAACTTATAAATGATTAGGGGAACTTAATCCAGTATTATATATAATGTGGTTTAATTTCTTTGCAATTAGCAAACTTAAGCCACGTACGTGGGGTTGTATGTTTGGACAAGTTAATTAATTTGTATCAATTTAGGGGTTTTCTTTTTGGATTATTCCACAAGACAATGGAAATCATGCATGTAATATGGCTTTTATTTTCTTTTTACCTACAAGTATATAATCATGGGAGATCCCCACTAATATTGCATGGATTTGAAAGTTTGTCTTGTTTTTAGTTCATTTGAGAGAGCATAATATTTTTTGAATAAATATTTCAAATTAAAGTTAAGTGGATGAAATCACGTCAATAACAATTAATAGATGAACTATTTATCTAAATGATTAAAAGTTAACTTTGCTCAAGAAAATTATTTAATAATATAATTTACCTATGAATCTTAAATCTTAAGTTCCAAATTTATTTTCCATCAATGTCAAATCACCAAACGGTCCAAACAAAATGTCCCATATATTGATTTGTTTTACAAATTAAGAGTTAATTAGATGACTGAAAAAATGATTTTATTTTTATTTTTATTTTTTTATCTTAAGAAAATCATCCCAAACTTTTGGTATAGATTTTTTTAAAATCCCAAGTTTTAACATCCTAGAGTATTCCTCCAACCGGCTGCAATACCCCTAGTTCCAATACTCGTTTCGAATTAAATTATATATACTTAGGTAGCTGTATATACTATATTTGGAAATTAAAAAATATTTCCTGTTTCTCTGGATATATAGTTAGTCCACAGAAATACAGCAGCATACATGAATATTCCTTTCTTAATTGATTAATTTTCATCCTTTTAATTACTCCTTTTTTTTATAAGTGTCCTCAGCCGTCAAAACACACTAACTAAGGAAATTAATATATTACTATTTTCATCTATAATTATTACCTAAAAAATTTAAAATATAAATAATTACACATTTATTATTTAGGTAAAAATAGAAAGTTTTGTATCATTTTTTTTTCAAAATTTATGAAATGTGACACTTATTAAAAAACAAATCAATCAAATTTCATAATAGAACACTTAATAAAAACAGAGGGAGTATTAAACATAATTTTCCAATACCTTCGAGCTACAGAAATGTGTTGATAAGCACAAAAACAACAAGTTTTTATCTATTACTAGTATTTATCACCACAAACATTAATTAATTAATTAATTCGTGATTTTGGCCCTTACAAAAACGAAGCCAAAAAACATCAAAACTAGGACAGCTAAAACCGTGTCTCATGTCCGAACAAGGCGAAGTCGGTTTCATCTCTCTCTCTCTCTCTCTCTCTCTCTAAGAATATGTGAGAAACTGGGAGTTCATGTCTGCCAAATTAAACCCGGTCCAGAGAAGAATTACCAGTTTTTGCGCAGATATTTTGGAATTTTCTTCTTCCTTTTATTATTTTTATTTATTACTATTGTTTTGTATTTGTATTTCCCCAGTTTCCATGCATTACTGATCGATTCCTTCTTCACATGGCCGAAACCCTAGAATTTTTATATTATTTTCTTTCCTTTCACATCAGGCCATTCGGTGGTGTATTTACGGTTTTAACCTCAACCAACTTTCCTACTAAGAAATGATCGGCCGTTTTAAGAAATTAAATTGAATTTTTACTTAATTAGGACATGTCTACTTAAAAAAGAAAAGGAAATAACTAGACCTAGTATTGAGATATGGGTATAGATCATATGTTATATCTCAATCTTTAATCTTTTAATCAAAGTTATCCCGAACTTTAAAAAACAGCTAGCGTTTTCCAGCTTCAGGATAAATTATCATTTCTATTATCTAAGATGGTCGGTTTTGGCGGCAGAAAAGTAGGGGCGGACCGAAGAAGGGGCAAAGAGGGGCTCCAGACCGCTCCAAACTCTTTTGTTATATATTTTTTCTTATAAAATTTCCGTAAATATTGATTTAATGTATGATTGTTGTACAAAAGCCCCAATCATCGAATCAAATTATGTGAAAATTACAGTCTCATACTTTTTCGAAATTAAGAATACATAGATAAAGTAGAACTAAGCTTATCACTAACAAAATCATAAGCTGCATGTTCGAGACTCGAAAACAATAGCGCCCCCACTGTTGAATTTTTCTGAGTCCGTCCCTGCAATAATCTGACATGGCATGCTAGCTTCCAACATGATTATTTTAGCCTACTACTATCTATTGGAATAAGATTAAATAAGTATGTCATGACTTTTCAACCCTTGGAGAGCATCTCTTATGGTAGTAATAATAATAATAAAAATATAATTTATTCAAAGATTAAAAGATTCTAGCTACATTCTAAATTTTGGGAATAGAATTGATAAAATTACTTATGAAAAAACACGGTAGAATATAATAATCATATATATTTAAATAGATAGTGGGGACGTATAAAGTCCCGAAATTCAATGTCATACTATTAGTAACTCCAAATTTATCTGGATGTAAATCAACTGCCTTGGAAATCTCATATACATTCATTTGAATAAATTGAAAATTAATTAGAATTAATGGATAGTTTTAGCTTGCATTATGCTTCTTATGTTGAGACAAATGACTATTGAACGTCAAACATTCTTCGTGTATTATTACTATATTAATGGGTTAGGTTCCAAATTTAAGCAAATATACTAAGTCAAAGAAGATAAAGAATTTTGTCGGAAAATACAAGCGTGCAACTGTCCACTTGGATGTACTAAAAGCACCAACAACCATCATGATATGTTTTTTAACCGACGGTACTTCTATTTCAATCTCGTGTTTTAATTATTATTATTCGTGCGCTCTATAATTTACATTAGAGATCGAGTTTATGATAATATAATTCATAAATTAAAAAGAATAAATTAAGATATTTGGACAGCAGTTATCTGGACAACGGTGTAATATTCGTTATTAAATAGTGTTTCAATTTTTTTATAATAATTAATATAATTAGTATTTTGTCTATAATACCCTTCCCACCTAATTATATGTTAATCTTATAATTTAATTAATATTTTGAATTTTAAAAAATTTGTGCATGATATTAATTTATTTTAATTAATATTAGAAATTAGTATACAATTAAGTGGAAAAGGGTATAATAGACAAAACACTAATTTTATTAATTATTGAAAAAAATTGAAAGAGTATTTAATTACGAATATGGCACCGTTGTTCGGACAACTGTTGTCCAAATATTTCAAATTTAATTAATATTAATCTTTAAATTTAATTAATATTTCAAATTTTCAAAATTTTTTGCATGATAAAGTTCTACTTAGACTAGTTCATTAATGATGCACATACAATTAATTACAAATTGAAACATATATCTTACAAATAAATACTCACTCTGTCCCACATTACTTGGCTTATTTCCTTCGGGCACGGAGGTTAAGAAAAAAGAGATTAGATATAAAGGGTGTGATTAGTGTAGTTAATAAATTGATATAAAGTATTTTTTAATTGATAAAGTGATATAAAGTGGTGCTGATGTGATATAAAGTGGTGCTGATGTGATATAAAGTGAATAAAGTGATTTTTTTAATTATTTCCTTAAATGGAAAGTGAGACAAGTAGAGTGGGATGCCAAAAATAGAAAGTGAGACAAGTAATGTGGGACGGAAGTAGTAATATTTGAAAAAAAATAGTTAGAAGATGATTCTTATCTTATATAAAAGATGTATACATATAGTATTTATCAAATAACCAAACTATTTTTGTAATATAAACTAAGTAAGAATATTATAGGTACATCAAAATTTGTAACATTACATATTTATATTGTGTGTGTTTTAAGTAGCACCGTTAAAGATAGGTCGACAAAGAAAAACCTATGAAGTGGGGAGGAATTCTTTAATGATTAATCTTTTAATCTAATGGCTAATATTCAACGTGCATGCACCTGAACGAACATGTAAAAAATTAGCTTTAATTTATGTTTGGCTTTAGTATTTAATTAAGCTAGTACACTATTTGGGGGAATTGCATTTTTATTGTCTCGAACACTAGGTAACCATTATCCGGTGTGTGAATGTGTAATACACTAATACTCCCTCCGTCCCGTTTAACTTGGCTCGTTTTCTTTTTTGAACGTCTCACTCAACTTGACTCGTTTTCTTTTATGATAAAGATCAGGCAATATTTTAGTGTTTAAGTAATATTGGTACATTAGTCTGTTTTTATGAACAGTGAAAATGCACTCACAATCACTTTACCATCAATAATTAAATACTCTATACAAAATACACTAATTAAACACACTCTTTATATTTAATCCCCTCATAATCTTACTCTCCGTACCGAAAAGAAATGAGCCAAGTTAAATGAGACGAGGAGAGTACCTTATATTACATCGTCGATAATTAATTAAGCCCACGATTATTCTTACGTAGTATGAGATATTGCATATAGCAAGTTTCATTTCCAATACATACACAACAATAATAAATTCATATACATATCACTTCCCAAACATATATATTTATAATAATTAATTAATTAATTGATCTCTCTCCCCAAGCATTGGGAGGCAAAGAAATCAGGACTAATATTTAACAAATAAAAAAGGTACCATTAATTTACTAGTTGATTAAACTTCAATGTTTGCGGCTTGCTAGTCTAAACCTGCAAATGTTTCAAAAGAAGGCTTCAAATTGGAGTTGTGTTTTCAGACAAAAATAAAATTAAGAAAAAAACTATAAACAAAATTAGGCAAACAATATTGAGATTCGGACCTCGTGACAACTCGTGTACAACAACAGTTCAAAGCTGAACACAGATTAATTAGGTTAATTAATTTCCATATTAGGAGCATTAATTTTGTTACATGCGTGAACAGTTAAACCTCGATAAATGAATACTCTTTAGAACTAGAAAAAAAATACTATTCGTTTTAGTGAGGTTATTCGACATTCATTTATTCTCTTTGCTCATTTGTCGGGACTGGAAAAAATTATTCATTTGGTGAGATTATTTTTATCGAACATTCATTTATCGAGGTTTTACTGTATATTTAGTTACCTTTATAGTTAGAGGGTATATATAACATGACCATAATAAGTAAACTCATTCCCCTAATACAAATTTATAAATTCATTAATCATTCTCAAATTTTCTTGTGAAAATCGAATGGAAGAGTGAAAATTGGAATAAGAGATTGAAATCACACAATTTGAAATTATCATATCTTATCTTCAACTCATGTCAAGTTAGCAACTTTGTCACACACAAAAAAAAAAAAGAGAGAGAGAGGAGAGTGAGAAAGATGAGGAAGAAAAGAAATGTTACTTCTAAATTAAGCCAAGGGCAAAATAGACATTTCACCTTCACACATTCATCCTTCCTTAATTCCTCCCCTTTAAATTCACTAATGCAAAGTGAAGAATTCTCACATTCCAACTCAAACTTCTTCAAACATTAAAAAAAAAAAAAAAAACTCAAACCAAAATCCAACTAAAACATGGAAGATCCGGCCCGCGCCACCGCCACCGCTCCCCGGCAGCACCACGGCGAGGCCGACCACCCGGTGCGGTCGCGGTGGACGCCGAAGCCGGAGCAAATCCTGATCCTCGAGACCATCTTCAACAGCGGCATGGTCAACCCTCCCAAAGACGAGACCGTTAGAATCCGGAAGCTTCTAGAAAAGTTCGGCTCCGTCGCCGACGCCAACGTCTTCTACTGGTTCCAGAACCGCCGCTCCCGCTCCCGCCGCCGCCAGCGCCAGGTCCAGGCCACCCTCGTCGGCGGTAGTGGCGGAAGCGGCGGAGACCACACGCCACCGCCTCAGCCGCGCCCAGCCAGCTGCGGCGGAAGCGGAATTCAGTATGATCATAGCAGCTTTGCGGCGGGAGGTGGTGGTTTTGCGCCTAATTCGCTCTCTTACGGTGTGAACTCGGGCTCTTATGCGGGCTCAGGCTCGGTCTCGGGCTCGGGCTCGTCGTCGTCGTCGTCTTTCGGGCTCGACGGTGATCATTCGAGCTCGTTTTACGGGCTTTCCGCCTATCCGAGCCTTATGCAAGAGTTTGAGCAAAACCCCATTTTCTGCTCCAACTCTCCTCCACTTCAATCTGGTAATTAATTTCTTGTTTAATTATAGTATATAAATGTTTTTTTAATTGTTTTTTAAAAAATCAACTAATTATTTGCATGTTGTAGTTGCAAGAAATCAAATTTCTTTCTTTTTTCTTCTTTCTTTTAAAATTTCCGAACCTCTTTTAGTTCTATTCTTCCCTTGCATTTTCAAAACCCTAAAATTTTCTGATTATAGAAATGTGCTTTTTTTTTTTGAAAAATTCACAAAAATTATAAATTTGATCACGAAGATCTTCCTACATGCATATGAAGAATCGTATATGGATAGAAAATTTTACCCTTATTCCTTTTAATTTTAATTTATGAAATTATGTAGAGTATAAGTTCTAGTAATAGTAGATTATTGACAAAGGGCAAAATGGAAAATTTGATATAATTATTATAATATAGAATTTTAGAATATGACACTTATTCATTGATAAATTTTTTCAACAAATATGACACTTATTCGAAGATGGAGAGAATATGTTTTCGATTTAACACTGATTTCCGATAAATTCTTGTTTAGAAACGATCACGGTGTTCATCAACGGAGTAGCAACGGAGGTGGGGAGAGGACCTCTCGACATAAAATCTCTATTTGGTGCAGATTTTGTGGTGTTTCATTCGTCGGGAGTGGTAGTTGAAATGAATGAGTACGGAATTCTGCAGCAGGGTTTGCAGCACGGTGAAAGCTACTTTCTGGTAATTTATTATCATCGATAAATCAGTCGGATTCCTCTATTACAAATAAAAACGTACATTTTTTTTTTCTTTTTTTACGAGAATAGAAGATATAACACGACATTTATGTCGGCCCAAATTTATGGAATATTACTTGCATCGGAAATTGGAGGCCTGAAAACGTCAGCCCTCATTTTTAATCCATATGTGCACTGAATTCCATTGTGATTTCCATCGGTTACTGCTTTTTTTAAGGCTAAGAAATATTTTTTTAGTTCAGTTAAGATTTTACAGTTTCAACTATTTTTTATCCCATTTTGACTAAACACCTGAGTCCATTTTTGGGGTGAGGGATGCAGATTTCTATTCTTATTAAAAATAAATAAAATAAAGAGGTAAATAATTATGGAGTGATTTTATATAGAGAATATATTTCAAATATATGATCAGAAAACCCTAATTTCATTATTGTATTTTGTCAGTAAATTGAATTCTGCCCATATTATATATATCCAGTTTGACTAATTATGGAGTGATATTGTGTGTTTTTTTGTTACATTTTGACTTTCTTGAATATATTGGTCATAATTAACAAAAAATTATGTGGTTTGTTTGGAATAATATTTTTCATCAGGTTCCAAGGCAGACTTGAGTTTGAAGTGGGAGAGAGATTGCATCATCCATATGAAATAATATATAAAGCAAAATTGCTATTTCCTTCAGAATTATACCTTCATATTGTACTCTCTTTTTTTTGCCCCTATTTCATAACTATATTGTTCTTCTTTCTTTGTGGAAATCAATATATATTTCTGAAGCATTAATTCAATTCTCTCTCTCTCTCTCTCTCTCTCTCTCTCTCTCTCTCTCTGATATAGCTAAACATATATACTACTATATATATAACTCAACATCGTCCAAATGAAATTGACTTTATCCAAACTGATAATTCTATCATATTTTCATCACAAGCACAAACACATTATTTATTTAATTAATATATCATGTCAAAAAAAATTAAGTGATGTAATGAAAAGTACGTATAAAAATTCAATTACACACGATAGACTTATTTCGATATGTTTATCATAATTTCAAAAATTGAAATTCTAGCAAATTTTATACTACTACATTATATGTTATACTATTAAATTAGTCATAATTAATTATATGTCTGTTTTGCTTAGAAATAAGAACAATTATACAAACATTTTGTGTGCTTTTCTAGAAAGCATTTCAGTTCATGTTCATGTTTTGTAGAAACTATTTCAGTTCTCTCCTAATAATGTAGGGTTTTAATTCTTCTTCAAAAAATATTGTAGAGTTTTCCCACAACACTCGGCGTTATAATTTACTAATTAATTACAAATCAAACACCTCGTAATTAATTAATTAATTAATTAAGTTCTTAGTTAAATGATTGAGCCCATCTAATAATTTGGATTCGCAACCAACATTTACACGGCGTGTAATTATGAAATACTAGTATTAAATATAACATCAAATTATAATACATTTAATTATCACCTGATATGCTTTTGTCACTAGCTCGACTAATGATTATAATCTTGAAATTCTTTAATAACTCACGAGCGCCTAATTGAGATGCATTTTTCTAAATTGTGACTGAAAGCATTTAAAATTAGTTGTACGATTGAATATGGTTGTGTACGTGCAATATTGTTTTGTCACTGGCTGCATAAAGTCAGAAATAATAGTAATAAATAAATATGTCAAATTTAATAACTAAATGAGAATTTGAAGTCCGGAATTCAATGAAAAGATTCCCAAAACATGGTTCTCAGCACCGACAACTATAACCAATCTATAGAGCTGCCAAAATATTTAACTTTTAGTTTTTTCTACA
Organism: Schizonepeta tenuifolia; assembly: GCA_029490685.1. Taxonomy (NCBI): domain Eukaryota; kingdom Viridiplantae; phylum Streptophyta; class Magnoliopsida; order Lamiales; family Lamiaceae; genus Schizonepeta; species Schizonepeta tenuifolia. The sequence goes on from CM055957.1 coordinate 87,912,606, forward strand.
AATATAATGTAGTTAGAATTTATAAATGTTTGGTTCAAATTAAATTTAGTGGAATTCGGAGAAATTGGATCTTTTCTTACAAAATGATATGATAGATTTGTGTATTAGCTAGTTTTTCATTCTTAGATACTCCCTCCGTCCCATTCAACATATTTCACTTTTTTGCGGCACGGAGATTAAGAAAAGAAGGATTAATGTAAATTGTGTATTTAGTGTAGTGAATAAAGTGATATAAAATATTTTTTTAATTGATATAGTTATATAATTAAAGTGTTTTTGAAGTGACATAAAGTGATATAAAGTGGTTTTGAAGTGATATATATAAAGTAAATAAAATGATTTCTTAATTATTTTCTTAAAATGAAATAAGACATGTTGAACGGGACAGAAGGAGTACATAATAACATTATAATCTGATAATGAAGCACAGTTCAAATAATAAGACACTTCCCTTCCAATCAAGAGATCAAGGTTCGAATCATGTGTGTGTAAACACAATAAAAAAAATAACGTTAATCTAAATGATGTTTTTGTTCATGATCGGAATATTTTTCTATTATTGGCTGATCATGTATACTCATATTGGTGGAAATTGTCAACATATAAAGATTAACACTACGAGCAACTTAATCATTTCATGCCAAATTAATGATATCCTAGGCTCCTATATATGCAATAAAAAGTCTAGCTAGCTCAATGATTTAAGTTCCATTATCATGGGCATGTTAATTACAGTAATTAAGAATTACATTTGTAATAAATATGTTACCCTAAGTTTTCGGCTTTAGGATAAATTGAGATTAAATTATTGATTAAGAAATGAGGAATCTCTATAATGAGAGGTGCGGAAAGGTAAGGGATTTGCACATGCGCTACTCATAATATTATCTTTTTCGACATAAATTTAAAGTTTTTTTTGGACATAATTTTTTGTTTATTTCTATTTTGGAGAATATATTTATGTGTGTTTAAGAAAATGCCTGAAATTATTCAAAGAATCGGGAGTGTGTTTGTTGTTGAGGTGTCATTCTTAGATTTTATTGGCTTTCAATCAACTCATAGTTTCGTATATATGTTACTAATTTTTTAGAATCTTATATATTTATTTGATCCATATTTTGTTGCTACGTGCGGCCACCTAAACTTTAAATCAAGTGGGAGAAAAAAATTCCTTTTTTATTTTGTGATGTATTGTATAGAATCTTTAATTAAATTTTATATTTGCGTTATATTTCATTATACTTCGCATGTGATGTGTTGTGCAAAATGAAAATTAGGGTTGAAATATTTATATAACTTATTTTTGTGAGAGAGGGGGAGAGTTGCATGGCGAGAAAATCATAATTTTTTAATTGATTTATAATGTGCTAAAGCTTATTATTTTTGAATTGATTTATACTGTGCTAAAGCATATACTGTATACTCGCAAAAACTTGGAAGCGACCTGCCGCACCCCATGCGACCGCGCATGGGGTGCACGCACCTCACCCATGCGCGGCGCGTGGGGTGCACGCGCCTGTTATTTTTTTTTCTACTTCTTTTTTAATTTTCGATATTTTTTTTTAATTTTCAGCTTTTATTTCAATTTTGTTTTAAAATTCTACTTTTTTTTTTACTCTTCGTTTTTTTGTTTAACGCTTCTTCTTTGGTTAAGATTTGAGCGAGGGTCGAAGGCCTCGGAGTGAGTCGAAAAAGTCTAAATTATTGCCCGCCGATTATCCTTATATTAGTAATTGGAGCGAAGGCGGAACCATAAAATTGGAGCCGAAGGCGGAGCCGGAAAAAAAGAAAAAAAAGAAAAAAAATTGACCGAGTCAACCTGAACCAATCCGATCGCATGGCCATGCAGCAGGTCGCATGCAAGTCCTGCCCCTGTATACTGTATATCATAAGAATTTTGTCAATGAAGGTGAAACATGTCTACTTGGATCAAGACCTTAAAAAGAGTTCAATCATAGAGAAATCTGAATAACTTCGAATTATTCTGTGTTTTTATTAAATTTGTTTAAAATAATAGTTTCAACTTTCAAATGAAATCTTCTAAGATCAATTAATTGCACATCTATTTTGTTCCTTTTAGTTTATCAATAAGTAGTACTGTGCACAATATGTGCTGGGCTTCAAGTTTACCCTGGCCCATGAATAAAAACTACTCAGCTAACAAGCCCAAAACTAGAAACAAATCTTTAAATGAAGACAAAAATATTTTTTTGGAGTTGGAACTTCTAAATTTTATTCCGATAAGTCCAAAATATTTTCTGGTAATGACCTACCCTCCTAATTACACCTTTTGGCAATACCCTACCCGCGACCGCGCGTGGGGCGCGTGGGTGCACGCGCCTATTATTATTATTCTGTTTTTTTGAATTTTTTTCTCAATTCCTTTTTAAATTTCCAGTTTTTTCCTCTCTTTCTCTTTGCATTTTTGTTTTTTTGTTTGCCGTTTCTTCTTTGATCAAGATTCGAGCTATCTGAAAAAATCTAAATTGTTGCCCGATAATTATCCATATATTAGTAATCGGAGCGAAGGCGGAGGCTCGGAGCCGTAAAATCGGAGTCGAAGGCGGAGCCGGAAAAAAAAAACTAAAACTAGAAAAAAATTCGAAAAAAATGACTGAATCAACGGATCAATCCGATCCGGATCCAGTCACAGGGTCCATGCGGCATGTCGCATGCAAGTCATTCTCTCAGCTTTTTTATTAAGCTTCTAAACATTCAATTTCCTTAATTTCGGTTGTAGGACTTCCTAGAAATTGTTTACTTAAGTGTAAGATATTTATGAAATAAACCTTATTATTGAAAATACAATATTTTTTTAGTATATTTTCGTCAAGTTGTATAATATTTAGTGTGTCGAATTTCATTACTGTACATAGTAAAATATATCTCCCAAAACATCTGAGTAGTTCGACCTAAAACATCGACACAATTTGTTTATTATAATTTTTATCTACGTAAATAATAAAGTTTGTTTTGCCCATAAATAAATTAATTAAATACTGATTTCGAGTAAATGATGGTCTTAGTCTGTTAGAGAGAGCCCAAAAACACGAATATTTTTTTTAAGCACAAAAACATGAATGTTAGGCGTGAAAGGCCGATTTGAACTTTTCTTTAATTTTAAACTGAAGTTATAGAATAAAATTTTATTTCAATCAATCTTGTTAATTGAAAAAAAAAAATGTTCAGAAACCAATTTTATTAGTTTAACTAATAATTCCCACCATACAAAACCTCTTAAATTATTGATTGTAAAAAAAAAAAAAAAAAAAAAAAAAAAAAAAAAAAAAAAACCTCTATATTATTGAACTTTATTGCCTAAGGAAAATCAACCACACTACAAAGTATTTTCAAACTAATTTTTCAATTAAAATATTAGATTACAAATTTATTAAGAAAATATCTACCAAATTCAAGAAACTCAACCGCATCCTCATAATCCCGCCACCACCAACGGCGACGGCTGAGACCCTCCCCGCCGCGCCGGCAGCAGCCTTCCACCCACATGCAACGAAATTGCAGGCGGTCCTCCCGCCGCCACATTCCCCGGCCGGCAGCTCATCATCCTCTTCCCCTCACCCCCTTCCGCTTCCAACGCCGAGCCGGCGCCGCCGCCATTCGCCGCCGTAAATTTTCTCTCACCTTTGGAATCTCCCTCTCCTACTGTGTGAGTAGAGAAGCTCTCGATCTCGAAGAGGTCCGAGCTGGCGTCGCTGCCCGCGTCGTCTTCACGCGCCACGACGTCGGCGATGGGGAAAGTGAAGCCGTTGATGAATGGCCTCCCCGTCGCCGATATCCGCTGATGACGTGGCGCGTAGTCCCCGCCTCCGATGCTCCGGCGAATCTCAACAACGTTGTCTTTGATCGAGAATCTCGACAACGACATGATTTCCGAGCTGATTATCTTTTTCTGATCATTATCATCTGCATGCAAAATATTGGATTTCTTCGAATCCATCAACACAATCGGCTTCGGATCTCTCCGATCCGAATCCGAGATTATCATATCCTTCACTTCGACAGATTTCACATTGCTGCAGCAATGGCAACAGTTTCTTGAGAAGAACCCTTTTTTAGCAGCAAACCACTTTTTAGTTTTACGTTTTGAGGCGGCTAAGGTTTTTGTGAGGAGGGACGAGCGGCTGTTGTTCGAGCCGGCCATCGAAGAAGCTGAAGGCGTCGCACGTAGAGACTCCGCCATGAAACTCCGGCCATGGCTGGCCGGAGAAGGAAGAGTCGGTGGATGATCATGAGATGGTTGCTTCGAATTCGAGGGGTTTGAATTGCATTCTTCGCTGAAATACTTGTCTGCATCGAAAATGCTTATTTGATCTGCATCATCTGTGTTGACAATATTGTTTTCTGTTGAAGATGGTATGTCTTCAACAGAATCCATCTCTCTCTCTCCTCTCTCTATCTGAGAAAAAGATGAGGGGATGCATTGTTTGAAAACATGCAGGATGATGTATTTATGTGTTGAAAAAAGAACATTTTCCTAACATCAATAATGGTATGTTGTATTACCTCAAAAAAAAAAATAATAATAATAATGGTATGTTGTATATTTTGAAAATAGTTTTGGTTAATATATTTTTGGGACCCAAAATCTAACAGGATGATGTCAAAGATTGCTGCCAAGTGCATGAATGTTTAATTTGTTGTCTGCTAAGTGATCGAGATTATTACATATGCTATTTCTTCCACCAACCATAATATTCTACAATTTCATTTTTATTGTTTGTTATGTTTTAATTTTTTAATTATATAATATTTTAAAGGGTAGTGCTATTTGGTGACACTGTGGCCGACAACACAAGCTAAAAATGGTAATATAGGTTTTGAAAATGAAAATATAGGAAGCATAAACCCTAAAGGGGAAATGTGATTATTTTCAATTTTACAGTCAACTTTCATTTCGTTTACGTATGTGGCTGGCCACCGTATGACCGAATATTATTACCCTATTTAAAAATGGAATTTATATATATAATTGGGAAATATGCATCGAAAGACATGAAGTTTGCTCCATCTTTTATTTTGCTCGTGAATTCTCATTTTCTCCATAAAAACACTAACTTTCAATTTTGTTCATTTTCCCCTAATTTTAACCACTACCTAAATTGAATCTTACTAAATGACGCTAATGTAGCAACCGGACACATACCGACCTCTTATGCTCGACAAATAAATGAGATATATAGTTTTAATTTAGAAGTTCTGTCATTTTACACATGAACTACATTCTTCCAAATTTTCCTCTCATGCGAATTCGAGAAAAAATCTATGATAAATTTATGGCAAAATAAAGCAAAATTCTTCACATTTACATTATGTATCTTTTTCATCTTGATCTATAGAGTTCTTGTTCAATAATATAGGAGATTGGGTTGAAAATTTTCATATTAGGGAAAAATTGAACAAATTTGCATGTTGTGATTACATTGGAAAATTTTAAAAATAATGTGCAAAATGAAAGTTTGAATAAAGTTCATGTATTTCTTTGCATTTTTTCCTATATAATTTATTAGATCATTCACTATATACAGACTACTTCTAAGTACTATTTTCGCAAAGACAGAAAGCAGAAAGCAAAATTAAACTTTTCAGTTGTGATATCCCTACATTATGGAGGGCAATAATTTTGGGGAAAAGGGACTAATATTGTTAAATTGAAAAGGTGCAGATAATGAAAAGACAATTGTCTGGACTAGATTAGTATTTATTATTATTATTATTATTTTTTTGAGGGAAATAGATTAGGAGTTGAGATTTGATAAATTGTCACAATTAACAACATTTACATCTAACTAAAGTGATTAGATATGACATGGTAGTAGCTTTAAAGCTTGATTTGATTGTTGAACTAACATGTATCTCTATAAACATTTTATCATGCATATGTTCTTGCAATAACCATTCCTAGTGTAGAAAAGTAGAAAATACGTTTTTTATTCACAAATTCAGCTTCTTTATATATACAACGATTCATTATACTCCCTCTGTCCCGTTCAATAAATCTCATTTTGCTATTTTGGATGTCCCATTTAATAAGTCCAATTTCCTTTGTTGGCAAAGATTAATACACTAAAACTCACTTTATGTCACACTCAAACGTGAACAGTGTTGTTTACTTTATTGAACATTGTTTTTCCACTCAGCCCACTTTAACATCAACAATAAAATACTACCTTAAACACACCATAACTCTCTTTTTCTTAATCTACGTGCATATCCCAAATGAGACTTGTTGAGTGGGACAGAGGGAGTACATTATAATGATGTTTTTACGATATAATCATACTTTTATATGTTACAACGATGTTTTTTTATGACAATTGTAAATCATACATTTGATTTCTAATGCATCAATTATGATAAATTTTTATATGAAGCGTTTCATATATATATATCATACTTAGTAAAATTCATGTCACAAGAAACAAAAAGAATGGACCATATTACCCCTCATTACTGGCAATTCTTTGTAAACTCTAGTTAGGCCATGCACAGCGGGGTCGATCACTAGGATTGAGCCCCCGCATCGACACCACTCCACTCGACTCCACCATGTCGATGCTGTTGTTCTCCGATCGACCCACCGGTGTCATTCACCGGTGTCGAGAGTGGTGTTGTTTTATCAACACCGCTCTCGACCTCATATCGTTGATTTTTGGGGACACGTAGCGTGTCCCCATTGGTCCGATTTAATTTATTTATTTTTTAATTTCAGAAAAGAAAATTATCTATCCCATTATCGATTTTTTTACCGGAATCTATCCAATCATTGAGACCCCACCAAAATTACATTTTCCGACAATAGCCAGGTCTAAAAAACTACCGCTATGAATGCTCTTTCTCTCTCTCTCTCTCAAAAGACAACAGCTCGTTAAGCATTCTGATACAGTTATCTGGAAAAAAGAAGAAAAGATGGGAGACATTAATAATCTTTAAGAGCAGAAAGAATCTAATGTTTTTTTTCAAAGAAGGCCCCATAAATAGGAAGTATGAATGTGGGTTGGAAAAGTTTAGCGTCAGTTTTTTGGACAAGCTACACTATTTAAGAATATTTATTTATTGCGACTTTTTGTCAATGTTATCTTTTTTAGGGAAAAAATATATTTAAAAGCAAACGAAATGACCATTCCATACATTAGGTTTTTGTCTCTAATCCTAATTAAAAAGACCCCTCATTTCATGTGCCGACGCTATTGTCCATCACGCTTGTTCAGTTTGAACCTTTTAAGCTGGATAATAAAAAAGAAAATGTGTGAGTATCTATCTCCTAATTTAATATTTGATTATACATATATTTATGGGTGCATATATATGCAATTATTTATTTTTTTTCGTTAGTAGTTAAGGAAACAAATAGGGATATAGGAGTGAAATTAATTCATTACACGCCTCATTCCACATATTCTGCGTACTATGTTCATATTTGTGTTAAAATGAGACTAAGAGGGTGCTCCGCTCGACGGGGCTTATAAGTTCTTTAAAATAGCTTATAAGCTATTAAATTCTTAAGTTGTTTTAAGGAGCTTATAAGTTCAACCGAGCATTCTAGTTGTTTGACTGAGCTTAAAAGCTCTTTAAAACAACTTGTAAGTTGTTAAATCCTTAATAATGAACAACTTATAAGTTGTTTTAATGAGCTTAAAAGCTCAGCTCAATTCTTATGTATCATCGTCAGCTGTTCTATTTCCAAAAAAAAAAAAATCATCGATCACATCACACTTCTCACTAAAGGAAAGACGAATGAAAATGAAAAAAGGATAAAAGGTTTGATGTGAGAAAAAGATTTGGTGTAATAATCATGAATAGTCACCATCTATTTTTTTTTGAATTTTTTATTTTCGAACTTACGCGATGTCAAATTGAGATGAAGCCAATTCAAGAATATTATAAAACTAATTCAGAATAAAATTAAACAAAAAAACCCTTAAAAATTAAGAAAAAAAAGGAAATGATGTGACAAGCAAATTTGTGGTGAATAAAAAAGGATGTGGCAGCATGTAGAGCTTTAATTGGCACATAGGAAAAAATTGGATAATTGATATGGAACCATGTGCTATATAGATTTACAAGACTGGTGGTATTCATACAAGTACAAACTCAAATTTAATATTCAAATTCATAACTAAAAAATTTTGAGCAACTTTCCCTAGATATTGACAAACAAGTTAAAGTTGATGGCTAGGGTATTACTCCATCCCTCCCACTCAATTTATCACCATACTCTTTAACACGGAAATTAAAAATTTATACTAATATAAAAAGAGCCTTGTTTTACAAAATTTGATTTGCTCAAAATATTCTTATTATATTTATAATATAAGGGAAAATTAATGCAATTAGTTATATTATATTAACAAGGAAACTAATTATTCATTAGAAATATATATTCACAAGGTAATTAAACCTATATTTAACAAAGCAGTAGCCGCAAAATATTTCTTCATCTTGTCAACCACCGCCGCGACCCATCGCCGCCTTCCCTTCGCCGCACTCCATCTCCATGACGCTACAGTCTCCAACTTTCCTCACAACTATTCTTGAAAAAGTTCTGATTCAACAAATTTCTTTATAGATTAAAATTTAGGGTTTCGCCTTCTTCTTCTTCTAAAATCTTTTTTTTTTGTTTTGTTTCTGGTATATTTATATATTTTCTGAAATGGAGGAGTACAATAATCATGAGATGAGTGGGAAATCGAATTCCCGGTGCAATTTTCTGTACGGAGGTTATGTTGTTGCACCGACTTCATCTGTTTATGGCAGAAGCAACAACTTCCATCTTCAATCACAAAATTGCAACGATCAATCAGAAACTCAACAGCATCAGACGGTGAAAACTGAATTTGGAGGCGCTCAAGATCATGCTTCGAGGTTTCAGTACAGTGAAGTTACTCCAACATCGGCGGAGGAGCATCGCCGCCACCATGATCGGAGGCTGCAGGGAAATGAGGATTCCGGTGAAGCAGCTGAGTCTATAAAGGCCAAGATTATCGCCCACCCTCAGTATTCAAGTCTCTTGGATGCTTACACGGACTGCCAAAAGGTAATTAGAGAGAGAGAGAGAGAGAGAGAGAGAGAGAGAGAGAGAGAGTTGAATTTTCATTTACACGCAAATGGGAAACAAGTGAAGGCCAATTCCCCAGCCTCAAGTTCCTATCATTGCGCGGTTGTCGCAATCTAGAAAACTGGACGGTGTCAGAGAGCTCCCACTTTCCACGTCTTCAGGAGCTTCGCCTTGTTGGATTACGAGAACCCACATTGGAGATTCCATCAGAAACTGGAGAGATAGCAACGCTGGAAAATATTGTGGTGGAGCATTGCAGTGAATCAGTGGTGGTATCTGCTAAAATGATAGCAGAGGAACAAGAGGATTTATGCGGAGATCTTCATGTTACAGCTATAGTACACTAGCATGAAGGAGCGTTGCGAAGCTTGGAAGGTCCCAACTTTCATGTTGAAGCGTTTGATTATTATTATTGACAAACATTTTCTGATATTTGTGTTGAAGGGAATAAAGATGCAGATCAAATTGCAAATCGATCGTAGGCGGATGTTGGTGGCTTTGTCATCATCCTAGCTTTTATCTGTATTTTCGTAACGACACCGTTTCTCATTTACAGTGATCCATGAGGATGCCTCGGAAGTCGTTTCGCATCTTCTTCCGGGTCGCCCCGACAAAGGTGCAGAGGCTGTATCTTTGCCTAGCCCGGATCAGATTCTGCCATTGGAATGGTTTGATACAGCGACCACTTGCTCGAGTATATTAAAAGAGTATCTCCCGACTTCAGGTAAATTTCTAGTAAAGATAAAAAGATAGAAAGTAAGTTGGTCAACACTTTTGAAGGATTTTGAAGCATTAACTCATTCCTTATCTGGTATGTGACAAATCGAGTGAGACGTCCATTTATGAGAAGTGAGACAAATTGAGCGGGATAGGGAGTACATCAGATATATCTCACTAGTTCTAATTTTTAATCCATATTTTAACTTTTATTTAATGTATGTACAATCATACTATAAGCTTTGCCTATCTATAGCTTCAGTCATAGAGGGCATTGAACAAAACACCATAAAATTAAACTGTAACATGGGTAGAACTTTCACAACTTATTCCCTATATGAATCATAACTGCAGATTTTGACTTCTAATCTTCACATACATTTTTCATCAGCTTTTGTTGGGAAATAATTCAACTTCATATCTCTCTACCTATATACACACACACACACACCCCTACCACACTCACATACATGTCTTCTACAAAAAAAAAAAATTGTTGTGCATATTAATTGAATCGTGAAAAATGATACTAGAATTTAATCGTTAACCTGGGATAACAAAAAAATCCTGCTCGGATCGTGAAAAATGTTACTAGAATTTAATCAAACTACCTGGGAATAACGGGCAACTGTTTGAGAGAGGTCCGAAAATCAAACCATAATTTCCTGCCTATTGTTAGAGATTTTATGAGTTATGGATATTATATAAGCGTGTAGCAATCTATTTTGGCAGCCCATGAACGTGGATTTCTAAACATGCAGCCTACAGGCAGTCTAACTGAGAGGTGAAATCTATTTACTTATTGATTTCAAAAATCTAGAACTGGAGGGAAGCATATTATTAATAAAAGGAATACGGTGTACCTTCCTCTGGTAAGCTTCGTCTGAGATATAATGTCCGCTGCTGTCTGTCTTCTCACAGGTTTGGTACAGGTACAGGAACAGGACAAATCCTGAAGGCAGGTTTCGAAGACCATGAGATGGACCTCATCACGACACCCGAAATAGGCATCATGGAACTTCATGAGAGTAAAAAGTTATGGAGCTTCAAAGATCGACACATTACCCCAGATGGAAATGAAAACTTATTGATTGTACGAATTACATACACAAGATAAAGAGATATAGATTTGCTGACACAAATAACTTAACCTATAAGCATCGGTATAGTCATATCGGATTGTTTCTCAAAAACCAATTTTAAAAGCATTTGATCTATCAATAAATGGAGAAATATGGGCAAAAATAATGTATATGCATTGAAGTAAACAATCTTTCAAACACCAATGTGATGAGAAATAGAGGAAGTGATGCAAAAGAAACATAAAATGAAGGAAATATTAACAATCAATGTTAAGGAGGACAGTAAATTTCTATAATATAAACCACGTCGATGACCAAAATACGTTATAAACTACTTTTAAAAAAATTGAGTATGAAAACGATAGAACGGTCTCTGAGAAAACGATAGAACGGTCTTTGAAAGCACGCCCAGATCTAAAAGAAAAAGCAAATGTCCAGGTTTTTAAAGCAAAACTCCATTCTGATTTTACTGCACAAAGAGAAAACTGAGTGTCAGGGAACAGGTAATAAAGCAAGAATAAGTTCAAGAGGCTAGAGAATGCAACAATTCATTAAAAAAATGGAGGTCAAACAAATTGGGATGAAAGCAGTAATATCCTTAACTTAGGATATTCATCTCTAGCTACCAGATTCTTCATAGTATATGATAGCCATTTTGTTTTTCTAATATGCAGCTCTATTTAGTGACAATAACACTGCAAGATGGATTTTTGTAGCTCTCCTTAATATCCAAACCACATTCTTGAGGTATTCTATTCACTCGCTAGCAAAACAAAATAAAACATTTATCAGTGGTCACATTATCTAGCTCAGACCAAAGATGAAGTCTTTTGAACATGTGGTGAATGATTCCAGACAATTAGCATCAATCCGAATCTAAATACTGGACCTAGGTTACGTTCCATATCGTTTGACAACATAGCAATAACATTTATGATACGGAAAGTAGCATTAACCAATTTTATCAAGGCCTTTTCTCAATCATTTCCTTTTAAAGAATTCGTTTTCAGACAAGACAAAACCCAATAATCAATCAATTTGCAACTCAAGCTCTCAAACTGACCTAAATTCCAACCGCGTCTTAGCAATATACATCACTAGCAGTGCTTTTCAATACTAAAATTGAGGATAATACAATGCAGTACATAATGAGATTCATTTCCAAATCAGATCACAAGGCAGGTAACTACAAACTAAAAGAATTACGGCACGGAAAAACAGAACATAACATGGGAATGAGCCAAAGTTTCAAGAATACCTGTTCGAAATCTAATGCCCCATGCCCGGCCAAGGACTATGGTGTCCTCTGCCACGACTTCGCCATCTCATCTGGTTGGGCAGGTATCCCCCACTATTCCAACTCCCTTCCATCCCATTTGATCCCATGTTCATACCACGGGCCATCCCAAAGCCACCCTGCACCACCGGGCCTCTGAAAGCAGGCACCATTCCGGAGTTGTTAAGCAACCCTGTGGCCGGTCCCATGGCCCCAAGCGCCCCGAGCAAATTCAAGCCGCCTCCCTGAGCTGCTAATAGTGTTGTCAGTGCCTGTCCTACTGCAGCAGGGTTCACATTCATCGGCTGTGGCTGCAGCATAATAGGAGGCGACTGCATATAGGGAGGCACGGGCACCATAGTCGAATCAACCACAGCGGAAGAAGCCACATTGTCGACATACTTTAGATTCTTAGCTGCCTTCTTATGAGGCTTCGGTCCATCAATTGCCTGCTGGCAATGCAATGTAACCCCTTCAAACTGCTTGTGAGGCTCGGCCAACGCCAATTTCGCACTCTCCACAGTTTTAAAGGTAAACAAACAGAAACCCTTTGGCTTGCCCGTCTCCTTATCAAGCCCCAAAGGCCCTTCCTCAATCTCCCCGAATTTCGAAAAGAAATCCTTCACCTTCGCCGGATCAAGCTCCTCCCCCACATTACTCACATAGATCTTCCTCTGTGTATACTCCGGAAGCTGCAGCTGCGGTTTCTGAGGCAATGCGGCAGAAATCGGCCCCACAGATGCCAGCTGGGAACACGTCATTCGCTCATTGATCAACTTCTGAGGCTCCTTCAGCGCTAGGCGAGCTGCGCGGCAGGTCTTGAACAGAACGAAGCCGTAGCCCTTCGATCGGCCGGTGAATTTGTCGGCGATAACGCGGCAATCTTCAATTTCGCCGTATTTCGAAAACTCCTCGAGGAGAATCGCCGTGGTGGTGTCCCAATTGAGGCCGTGCACGAATATCTTCCGCTGCGAGGGGTCCACAACCGCCGTCGCCCGAACCCTAGCCGCTACGTCGGCGTGGCGCTCCGCCGCCTCGGCTAGCAATTCGACCAACACTTCCTTACTAAATGCGGATAAAACGCTACGAATTGGCTCATTCTCATCCTCCTCCACCACGGCGCTGCCGCCATTGTTGCTCGGAATTGGCTCTTCCACAACGCCGCCACCGACATTGTTGGTCAGGATTGGCTCCTCCGCGACGTCGCCGTCGTTGTGTAGATCGTCTTCTTCCTCGCATTCTTCGTCTTCCTCCTCCTCCTCCTCTTCTTCTTCTTCGTATTCAACTTCTTCGTACTCGATTTCTTCGTCTTCTTCGTCGCCGGCTATCTCTTCGGGATCTTCTTCTTGTTTTCCGGCGACAATATGCGGTTCCTCCTCAATTTTGAGCGGCGATTGTGAATCGAGCTTCCGCTTCTTCGACAAGTGAGAGGAATTGATTATGCGCATTGTAATTGCAGTAGGGTTTAACGACGGCGATGATGAGGGTTTCTGATAAATGCGATATAATTCTAAGTATGTAGAAAATCTACAAATATAATGAAGTCCGAGGAATAAGGATGAGGATTGATGATTGATGATTCCATTCCACCTCCTTTTCCTAATGGGAATCCATTAGTTGTTTGACAAAAATTTGGCCGTGCAACACCCGCACACCCGACCCGACGCGATCCGATCTGTTTGATTCGGGTTTGATCCGCGTCAACGTTATTTGACCAGTTTTTTCTTTTAATTTTTTCAGTTTCTTCTTTTTTATATATAATTTCAGTTTTTTTACTTTTCTTTTTTTATTTATCGCTTTTTCTATGGTCAATATTCGAGCAAGGAAAATCGAATGCCTCAGAGTGAGCCAAAAAAATCAAAATTATTGTCCGTCGATTATCCTTATTTTAGTAATCGGAGCGAAGACGGAGCCGTAAAATCAGAGTCGAAGGCTCCAATGAAAAAAATAATCTGGAAAAAGAAAAGGCACGTGGATCTCACGCGGAGCACGTGGGCGGGTCGGGTCGGGTCAAGTCAAAATATTGTTCCACGGTGCATATGTTTGCACTTTGGGATTTCTAATTTGAAAAGTTGAGGTATTTTACAAAATTTGAATATGAGCTCGATGTGCCTAAGATGAGGCATTTTCCAAAGTTGGAACTTGAACTCGATGTGCCTAAGTTGAGGCATTTTTCAAATTTCCGTTGGTGCAATAATTCTACGATTTTGATAAGATGTAGTAATAATTAGTGTGTGCAGATTCCAAAGCTGACTGATTGAAAGAAGTATTCTGGTAGATTTAAATATTGAGTTACTGTAATAAATAGTGTGTGCATCAACGTACCGTGAATTTACAAATCCAAGAAGATCTACTAGAGAATGACGGTCTAAGAAGATCCTCAACAATGTACTACTACTATATGGCAATTTTCTACTATAACATGTATAATAACGAGCATTTGGCATATAATTGTTCGCAATGAGTTTACACCCTTTGCGAACAACAATTCGACGATGGTTGCTTGCCCCTTCACCAGGATTATATCTACTCATAACGTGATAAAACCTTTGTTTTTGAGCTTCTTCCAAAGACAAATCTCTTACTAAATCATGCATTTTGCAGTATTTCATATTCCCAAGTACCCCCAACCTATGTACGAGAACAAGATTTCTATCAACTAGCTCCTTCAAGTACTCCTCAGCAATTGTTTCTGGGCTCTTGTCGTTTATTGGCTTAAGAAATCCTTCACAAACCCATAGCCTGATGAGTTTTGAGACATGAATTGCCCTATCTTCCTCAAACCCATAGCCTGATGAGTATTAAATGATATGTCCACGAAGAATATGTATAACATTTTTGTTTTCCTTTATTTACAAAAGTATGTATAGTTTAGTTTAGTAAAATAATTTCCTCATTTATAACTTTTATACTCTTTCTGTCCCGCTAGAAATATCTTATAGTACTTATTTTGTGCACGGTACTAAGGAAAATTGTATATTTAGCGGAGTTATTAGTATCAAATAAAGTAGGTGGAGAAAAAATGAATAGTGGATGTTACAGAAAAATGAGGGAAAAGTAGGATGAAAAGTGTGAAGTGAATAATTAATTGGACCCTAATCATTTTAATTATTTTTGAAAAAGGAAATATGACAAGCGTAATGCGACAGTAAAAAAAATACTGACATGTTTGGTGGATGAATGGAATAACTTACTACTATATATTTACTAGGGGTGAGCATGGTGTAGCCGAAACCGACAAACCGCACCGAACCGAGCGGTTTCGGTCAGCCGGTCTCGATTTTAGGTAGGGAGCGGGTCGACCACGGTTTGGGATTTTTTGAAAAATCGATTTGATCGGTCGGTGTCGGTTTTTGGAGAGTTCGGGCCGAAACCGACCGAATATTAGTTAAAATATATATTATTTCTATAGTTAATAATCTACCCAATAAACCTACTCTTCTCCATTTGCGCCCCATTTGCGCCGCACCACACTCACACATTCTCACACTACTCACCTCTTCCTCCCCATTTCCCTCACGGCCTCACTAAGCTCACGCCGCCGATGCGCCGCACACCATCACCACCGGCGGCGACTTCCGCTCCCCTTCTTCCTACGACGTCGTCTTCGGCAACGGCAAGGTATGAGATGGGGCAGCAGCAGCTCCGTAATGAAGCTACTAATGAGAGGGGGCTGCAGCAGCCCCGTAATGAAACTACTACTGAGACGGGGCTGCAGCAGCCGGTGGTTGAAAACGCAGCAGAAGCTGCCGTCGGGCCCTTAGCTTCCGCCACCACCACCACCCGTCGGGCAAGAAAAGTTCATGGTTGCGTCTTGTAGTTTGGAATTTGGATTTGGAACTTCTTGTTGTATTGTTGCGTCTTGAATTTATGGTTGTAAAACTTGTGATTTGTAATTTTTTTTTTTCAAATTTTGCTGCCCAAAACAGGTTTTTCTCCTACAAAAAACAGATTTTCAGTTTTATGTATAAAGTCGGTTTGGGCCGGGCCGAACCGAAACCGACCCGAATGTTTTCGGTCGGCCTCGGCTCGACCCAAAATCCAGATCGGCTCGGCGTAGGTTTGAAATTCGGGTAGAAGTCGGTTTGTCGGTTTTGACGGTTCGGCTCGGTTTGGGACCGAAACCGACCGCTGCTCTCCCTTAATATTTACTCCTAAAACAGAACTTTCCATATATGTCTACGAAAGTTTTGATTATATTGAGTATTAAATAATATAATATATAAATTTAAAAAATATAATATAAATATTTAAAATAAATAAAAATATTCAATCAAAAGAGCGTCGTGTAAAACTTAAATTTAAAGAAAGATATCTAAGTCACATTAATATTAATTTGGGAGAAGTGCAAATATAGTTACTTTTGAAAAGAAAAGTGCAAATATAACCATCATTG
The DNA here is from genome assembly GCA_029490685.1 of Schizonepeta tenuifolia. NCBI lineage: Eukaryota > Viridiplantae > Streptophyta > Magnoliopsida > Lamiales > Lamiaceae > Schizonepeta > Schizonepeta tenuifolia. Next base: position 87,929,153 of record CM055957.1, read on the forward strand.
TATTACTAAAAGGAAAACGATTCTTGCTTTAAAAAAAATCCTACATGGCACCCTTTATATTCTTCCATTCATATTTATCTAAATTCTCAAAATTTTGAATTTTTAAATGTAAAATAATAAATTTTAAATATCTATACTAAAATCTTGTGTCCCACATCGGTTTCTCAATGAAACTTCATCTATTGAAAAACCTATAAATACCTAGAATCAATGTGTGTTTTCTCATCTTTTGCTTCACCAGTTTTATTTGGCCAATTTATTTATTAATCGGCCGAATAAATAACTATATTTTACAGTTTAATTTAATTTAATTTGATCAATTTATTAATTGACCGAATACATAATTATATTTTGTAGGAGTTTTATTTGGTCAATTTATTTATTAATCGGCCGAATAAATAACTTCTATATTTTTATAGTTTAATTTAATTTAATTTGGTCAATTTAATTGATAATTATTTTTATTAGGAAACTAATTTATTAGTTGACAGAATAAATGGTTTCAAAATAGTTTGGATAATTTATTGGTTGACCGAATTAAATTTAGAAATAGTCTAATATTTTTTTTATTCAATTTGATAAAAAATAAGTAATTTCTAATTTGTCAATTAATTAGGTAGACGAGCCAATTTCCAACTGACAGGTACCTCAACTCGGGATCCCACGTGACACATTTTCATTCCTCCGTTCCTATTTATCTAAATTCTCAAATTTTCTGAATATAAAATCATTATTTATCATATTTATATTCTATATTATATATGATATGGAAACAAAATCTTAACAAGATCAAATCTTTAAAATCAATATCTATCATATTTTAATATATTCTATATATAGTTTTATTTTTATATAAAATAATCTATGATAATACAACTAAAATCTATTTATAAAACTATCTCAAAAAATTGACCGTCTTTATTACTCTTTTTCCTAAGAGTTATAAATCTATTTGTAAAAAACTAAGAGCTACAAAATCTTAAAGTTTTTGCTATTTTTCCTAAAATCTGAACGTAATGGCCATTTTGCTAATGTCCATTCAACTAAAAATTTCTCATCTTTATAACTCTTTTTTTTTATTTGCTATTTTTCCTCCATCAATTAACGAGAAAATTTTCAATTAAAAGACGTCTTTTTTTTGGTAAATAAGATTTTTATTTTACCAAGTAGTAAGAACAGAAGATTACAAAGCAAACAAACTATTACAAATCAAACAAACGAAAGCTAAGAACTCAACAGCTAAAACATGCCTCGAATCTGTTGTATCTTGGCAAACTTCTTTAAATCGTCTATTGTTTCTTTCCTTCCAAATGTGGTAGATGATCACTCACACCACCAATCTGTATATTTTTTGGCTAAAGCTTTTTGTTCCACATTCTGAAATCATATATTCCTTCTCTTCTTCCCAACATTTTGGCACTCTTCTTTGCCCACACCATGCAAAGATAATCTCATATACTGTCCTTGAAAATGTGCACTCAAAAAATAAATGATTAGTGGTTCACTATTCACTTTTAAATAAACTAATCACATTTAATCCATACATATATGATGAAATTATGAGAAATACACATAATAGCTAATAATGATATTTTGAAATTTATGGGAAATATACACAAAATAATTATTCAAAAATTGGTGACATATTTAATATCATGCCTATTACTTTAATTTTTCTTGTAGATAAGGGATGCAAAATAAAATCAATGAAACATTATTGTTGATAACTTTTATTATAATTTCATTATACTTTTGTAAGACCTTTTGTAGTGAATTGTTGAAATAATATTAATCTCATGCATAAATATTGGAGTATTAGTTTTACAGTTATATACTTTTTTGATTATTTTATTCTATTTTTTACAAAAATTAAGATCATGGTCAACAGACTGATTCTGACTGGAAACATACGGGTAGACGGGCCGATTTAGTTACGACAGTTCAACTTAACGGGAGGATTCCGATTTAGAACCGTGAGGGTAAACGGGCTGATTCCAAACCGACTGTTCAACTTTTTCAGAATCGTGATTGACGGGAGGATTCCGACCTTAGACCATGGGGGTAGACGAGCCGATTCCAATCTAGCCCATAAAACTCACACAACAAAAAGTTTACGACAAGTGAAAAACTCAAAAATAATTAATGAACAATATTTTTATTATAATTTTAATAGATAATATTTTCCCGTCGATTTTCGACGGGCTACACGCTAATTTTTTTAAAAACGATCAAATATGGTCATGCATATACGACTAACATACACAACCTAAGCTGGTCGTGTATGCTGACCATACATATACGACTAGCATACACGACCATAGCAATATACACAACAATGCACACAAGACTAGCATACACGATTATATCTGCATACACGTCATGCATACACAACTATATCAACATATACGATCAATATACAATCGTGCATAATGATCGTGTATGCATATCGTGTATGCATGACCATGTTTAATCATTTTTAAAAAATAGCTATAATTGCAATTTTTTTTTAACTAGCAGTGGCTATATTCTAATTCTCTATATTTAATAATATAGAGATACATATATTGACATTAATATTGTGTCTCGTAAGTGATCGACATATCTCGTAATCTCGTAATTCTGACCAACTAGAAATGGGCTTGCTTGGGCCCAAACGATTGGGCTTTTGTTTATAAAGAAATGGCTAATTGTAAATATAGTCCTTTTTTACTTTCCGTAATCTCTTTTAATAAATTAATAAAAATATTAATTAATTCAATGATATAATCCGAGTCGTGGTGTCACCTGTATTAGGTCTAATAATTTTCGACACGACACGATAATTCAATACGAATTCGTACAAAATTAATGGGTTAGTGTCGAGTCTTATCGAATACAGGTCGTTATCGTATAACCTGTTAAGGACACAAAATTATCTGATCGGATTCGTGTCAGATTCGTATAACCCGATAAGATTTACTTATTTATATTTTTTATTTTTTATATTACTTATTAATTATATTTCCTAGGGTTTTAGGCTACTCTTGTATAAATACCCTCTCATATTTAGGTGACATTAATCGTGTCGTGTCGTTACCATATCATGTTAACACGATATAAATCGTATTATTATCGTGTTCGTGTCGTATACAGATGTGCATATTTCGGATCAAATTCGTATCGTGTCGAGCAAATCCTTAACATGTCGTGTTCAGATTTAGCCTTAACAAGTCGGGTCGTTAGCAGGTCGACACGATAACGATCCGACACGCACGATTTGCCTTAAATTACTTTTTTGGTGCTTGTTTTTTTCCTTAAATGCATGATTTTCTTGTTTTCGCCATTTGCCTTCTAAGATTCATTCACAGCCGATAGACTCAACAAGATCAAGAGCCACGATTACGATATTCTATTCCGTCTCAATCAATTTGTCCCCGTCGCCATGCAAGCCTTCGTCAGTTGCCGGCAGTACATCGTCAGTTGCCGGCAGCACATCATCTATCGACGGTTGATCGTGAAATTGGATAAATGGCTTGGCAAAGTCTAAGTTGATTTAGTAGATAAAAGGTTTTGGTGGAACAATGAACGCCATCGTGAAGAATAGGGGTTACTTAATTGATTAACATATCTTCTTAGAATTTAAAACAAATATAGGTATCTATGCAATTTCCAGCCCAAAGCACGTACAATATCCTAAATTCTTCGCACAAATCCCTTATTCTACTTTTGAATTTCCAGCATAATTCAATGATTATTTTTTAATCTTTTATTTTTTGAAATCTCAATTCGAGATTGCTATTTTCACATTTCAAATTTCATATTGCCTCCTTGTACTTTCTAATTGCCTCTTTATCCAAAACCAAATTTCTAACCTTCTATTTAAATTGAAACACTAATAATTGCACGACGCATTGCAAGGCGGACGGATAAAATCTAGTATTGCTTTCATGAAACAATTTTTGAACATACATGAATATCCATGATAAAAATCACAAAAATATTTCACTAAATATAGTGAAAGAACTTTGAGCAACATTTCCAGCTTCGACAATGAAGTTTTTCAAAGTACAAGATACATTATCTTGTTAAACGAGAATTCTAATCAAACTATAATTAGACTATATATGTATAAATTAAAAACCAACCCACACGAAAAAGGTAGTGCTTCAATTTTACCATTTTGAAGTAAATTTTATCAAGAAATTTATTTAAGAGTAATGATATTCGGACACACTGTGGCTAACCACACACGATAAAAATGGTAATATAGGTTTTGGAAATGGAAATATACCCTAATTGGGAAACATAAACTCTAAGAGTGAAATATGATTATTTATATTTTAACTAGTTAACTTTCTTTTTTTTTCACGCGTGTGGCTGACCACAGTGTGTCCGAACATCATTACTCTTTATTTAATTAGCTAGATGTACAAAACGCTACCACTTATAAATTTGCATCATTACTTACTAGCCCAATATATTGTAATAGGCTCGGACCGTTGCTGGCCCAATGGTTTCACACCTATAATCAAAGTCGGATAAGGAATTTACGTAGTATAATAGAAATAAAACACAAAATTTTCATTTCTTAATAGCTAGAGGTGGATTTCCATGCTTTTAATGCATTTACAAACTCTTCAATATTTTTATCAGAACTCCCTCCTTCATCCACAACCCCTCTAGCTATTTCGCTCCATTTGGTGGAATTCGAACTCATAACTTTTCCCTCCATAACGTTTTTGACACACCCAATTATTTCTTCCCGTCTCACCAATCCATTCTCATCCGGTCGAGCCCTAACACCGGTCTTCCAAACATCCGCAACAAATTTAGCATTCGTACTCTGATCAGTCCATTGTGGCATTGCCACAATTGGGACTCCCAGACTCAATGCTTCCAGAGTCGAATTCCACCCACAATGCGTGACGAAGCAACCTATGGCCTCATGCTCCAACACCTCCAGTTGATTGCACCACGACACGACCAACCCCTTCGGTGAACCCTCCTCCAAGAACTTGGTTGTGAGCTTTGGTTCCTCCGATTTTCGTACCACCCACAAAAAGTGCTTGTCGCAAGTTGTTAGAGCGCATGACAACTCTTCGGTTTGATCGGTCGTGAGCTCCGCCAAACTGCCGAACGACACATAGACGACGGATCTAGGTTGTCGTTGGTCGAGCCACTCCGTGCAAATATGGCTCACGGGTTTGAATATGGTGAGGCCGTATTCTTTGTCATCTTGCAATCGTTTGTCCAAGTAGATTGATGGTATGGTGGGTCCCACCGGCTTCACCCTCCCAAATCTTGTCGTCCAATATTGGAGAACCTAGTAATTGAATTATTGACTTAGTGCATATCCAATAAAGGAATTTTATATGTATAAATAAATAAATTACTATATAAGAACATTTATTCATCGCTAATTCTTTTCTAAAATAAAATCAATACTTTTTTGAAATGATATGTTTGAAAATAAATGACATATTTTAGACAGCGAGATAATATCGATACCTTCTTAAAATTAGATGACCTCATATCATGGAAAATTGCATTTCAAATCATGTTTTGTGTCATTTTGTAATTTTAACTCAAAATTTTGAAATCTACATATTAAATCACGATTTTTTTATTTTTTGTAATTCGAACTTAATACTTTATTTCACACGCCAAACAAATTGAAGCAACCGGATATACTTGAGAGTGTGACATACGAAACTATCATATTAAACGACGTTATTTTACATAATATTTTTTTATCAGTAAAACGATTATGAAATAAATTTACAAAAATTGAAAGTTGGTAGTTTAATATGCATGTTTCAAAATTCTAAATCAAAATTGCAATATGAGGCAAATTTTGTGATTTAAAAGGCAACTTTTTTTTTTTTTTGGGACAAAGAAAAGGCAACTTTACCTTAAATATAAAATGACTACTTTAAAATCTTATTATGCTCTTGCTAACAAGCTTAGTCGTTGCAACTTTTGTTTGCATGATTTTTAAAATTCAAGATTCTCAGATTTTCTTTTTAATAAGAGTAATCAATTAAGTTTAAATCGATCATCACCTCTTCTTCCAACTCGTGAAAAGTGTTGATGAAAATCCAATCCGCCTTGCCGACATTCTCAAACTGGTTCAGGATCATACGAAACGGACCCGGGTACGACCCGGGAACATAGATAAACGACGGCATATCGTCGGGCTCCATAGCCGGCAGCCCGGGCACCTCCACGGCGCCGCCGCCGGAGAGCGGCAGCTTCAGCTCCCTGGCGTAAACCTGGTAATAAATATTATCCACCGCGCACGACTGCGTGAAAAACGCCGCCGCCAGCAGCCCGGCCCGCTTCGCCACGTCGAGAACCCACGGTAGAAACGGGTCGTAAATAAGGCAGTCGACGGGTCGACCCGAACCCGCGAGGTCCAGGAGGAGATCCGAGAGCGTCTGCTGCCCGGTTTGCTTGAACCGGGCGTAGTACTCGTCGGCGCTGTTCGCGTGGGCGCGGCCGCCGTCATCGAAGCCGTCGGAGATGGGCTGGAGGGAGACGGAGCCGCCGCCGGAGAAAGCGGAGGTGGATTTGAGTATGAATTGGGTCGGGGCGAAGGTGACCCGGACCCGTTTGTGGGCTAACCGTTTGGCGAATTGGAGCATGGGATTTATGTGGCCGGTGATTGGGTAAGGTATGATTAGGCAATGAGCTTCAAATTCAATTTCTTGATTTTCTTCCATGTTGGAAAAGTGAAATTGAGTTTGATTTGAATTTGTGTTGTGCTGTGTGTGATGATGGTAGTATTTATATATGCTAAATTTTTTGAGGAGATACAATTCATTCGTTATTGATCATATCACGTCTTCTAGTTTCGTATCATTTGTACACATCTGACATGCAACTCGTATCTTCTATTCCTTATGTGTTTTATCCTTTCATTTCTCAAATATTTGATATTTGGTAATTTGAATATAATTATATACTTTATTTAGGTTGAATAAATCCTAATCAATACCACAATATTGTTCAACTAATGAAAAAAATAGAGAATGAAACACGAAGTAAGAGTAGGTAATCCGATTTATCAGTGTTAGATCAAACATGTAATTAGTTTTGACTGAAGTCGAATCTTTTCATAACATCACGTATTATACTTAGCATATATTTATTTTATTGTGAAATTATCATTGAAAAATAAGGTAAAATAGAAAGTAAAAAATTATTATTATTTACACCGATTGATGTCACATATTTAATCTAGGGATGAAAAGAAAAAATTACTATATCACATGGCCCCCTATCTCCTCCCAATTTATCTTTTGTCTTTAGAAAAATATTCACCCCTCTCCTTTTAAATTAATATTTTTCCACAATTAAAACCAAAGAATGGAAAATGGCTGTCCGAAAAAGTTATTCATCTTGCCTGAAAATTCACAACGCTAGTATACATATAAAAATGATTAAAAAGATGTGATGAAAATATTATCATTTCCACAATTTTCTATCAAAGTAAACAATGACCATTGATTTGGTGTTTAAGGAAATTTATAACTTAATTTATGAAAACACAATTATGGTAACACTTGCGTAATTCAATTTTGCTCTTCTTTGTATGGAGAAATAAAACGCCATTGCTTACGTCTTCATGATTATTCAATCTCTATCTTTGAGAACCTATTTTAGGTGTATTATTCAATTTACTATTTCTCTATCTTTGAGTTTCTTCTGATTGTATGGGCTCGTAAAGCTTTTAAAAAGGGAGAAATTGACACAATAAGCTAGGGATTTAAATACGATGGTTTGGTTAAAAGTAAAATAAGTATATCGAATTAAGGAGGCGGCTTTGTGAATAAAAAACATATAGAACAACGCCAAGAGAATGCATAATTACAAATAAAAAAATAAAAAAAATTCCAATAGGTAGTCAATTAACTGAAACGAAACGAGAAGGATTTGTAAGTTGTGTGTAAATGTAGTGGTTGATAATATTCTATAATAATATCAGTGCTCCAATATAATATACTAGGCTGCGTTTGATAGGGTAGATAAACCCTTACTAGCTTATTTATCTGGGCTAATAAGGTGTTTGGTAAGTTGATAAATAATACAGAGAGTTCGCTGCAAAAGCAAGGCCTGCTGTTAATTCACTGTTACGCTCCGCTTATTAAACTCGCCTCACCCCCGGTATTATTTACCTCGGCTCAATAGTAGTACAGATAAACTTCTCAGTTCCCAACTCTACCCCCAACTCCATCGTTTTAGTTAATTTTCTTCTCCATTTTGTCTCTGTAATTAACCATGGCAGGAGAAGGAAACTGTGGGATTTCACGCAAAAGCTCTAATTTTGTCACGATCTAATTCTCCCAATCTTCATCTTCCGCTGTTCCTTCCCTTCCCGGTCCTTCAGAAGCAGAATTGCAACAACACACACCCTTCTTCACACCAGGTAACCGGCGATCCCTAATTTCCTTCTATTAAGAGAGACACCTTCCTCAAATCTTCTCATTCCTCATCATTTAATCGTGTTTTCATTCTGAATTTTGTTGGGTTGCAGTTGACTTACAAAGAAGCTCTAAGTTTCTATAACCCCCGCTCACTCTCTCTCTCTCTCGTTCTAAATCTCCTCCATAAGAGTAGGTGCTCATGTTCCAATTAATTTAATTTTGTCGCCTAATTGGAAGATACCAAATTTATATATGAATTGGGTTGATTGATATACGAAAATTTATATATGAATTTGAAGATACGAAAATTGATATATTGGGATGATTGTTTCTCTAGTTTAGCCTCAAAGTTTTAATACAGCTGAAAGCGGAAAGATGTAGTTGGATGTAATTGTATTATTATTTTTATATATATTGCAGTTGGATGTAATTGTATATGATCGCAGTTGGATGTAATTGTATTATTTCTTTTATCAAGGTATTTTAGTCATTTTACATTTTAATTTTGAATTTACACTATGCTACCAAACAACAATTTATGTTATCTGGTTTTTCAATCTTAGGTACTAAACTCATGTATAGATAAATAATCTCATATATCTCATACTATTTATCTCAAATTTATTAATCTTCCATTATCTCAACTTGGCTACCAAACGTGCACTAATTAGTATAGATTTATCTATTTGATAGTATTTTATTTAAAGTAATGTTCAGTCACTTTTTCAAATTTAAGACATTAACTTTTCTTTGTTATGTCCTGGAATCTATAATCGCGACTTTTTGGTGTACACTGTGTAAAAACCAATATCATACTTTCTCCGTCTATGAAATGATTGCCACATTGTGGATGACACGAGTTTTAAGAAAATGGTAGGTAATAGTAAATTATAGTGAATATTGTTGTGAGTGGAGTAAGAGTCCCACAATAAATATGAGTGGAGTAGCAAAAGTGACAACTATTTCGTGGACAAACTTAAGTAGTAAAAGTGACAACCATTTCGTGGACGGAGGAAGTATTTAATTGCCTGTTAATATACAAGAGATAAATTTATGTGATATGCAGATAATTGATAGGGAACATGATTTATCCCGAATTCATCTTGAATAGTGGCTACAGTTTATATTCGTCACTAAAGAATGTTTGTTTTTTCAAATATTGAAATTGATCTACAATCATAAAAATCAGCACTATAAAAAATTAAATTACTCAAATAAAATTGAAACGGGCTACCCATAGCTCAAGCCAATTAGGCCCAAAATCATTATTCTCATCTTAATCGACCTCAAACCATTGAATCCCTGGCCCGCTTATTAGCCCATTCTCAGTGTATAAACCTATAAATGTCAATCGAGCCTGAAATCGATTAATCAACCCAATAAATTAAACAATAAATAAATACATAAAGAGTTATGGTTAAATTTTCGCCACCCAAATACATAATCGGGCTATTCTGGTTAGCCCGTTCGGGTTGCAGAATTATCTAAGCTAGTCTGGTTCGAGCTCGAGAAGTGTTCAAAAAAATTATTAATAATAATTAAACATAATAAATTAGTAATAGTATGTTGAATATTATTGTGATTTTTCATGTCGTGTAGTGCTACTAGCTAGATTAGTTCTGAAATCGAAGTGTTATGGTTATGGTTGAGATTTTTTAATCCAAAAACATTCTGATCCTATAGTAAGGAACTTTATAGTAGAAGGTATTCAACAAAATGTGTTCTGATCCTATTGTATAAATTCTTTATTATAAATTTGCGCAACACATGCATTTATTTCTCTATTTTTGAGTTTTTACTATCTTGTGATTATACGAGCTCATAAATTTTAAAAATGAGAGAATTTGACAGAATAATGTGGGTATCTAATTAATATTACTACGTAGTTTGTTTGAAGCAAAAATAAGATATATCTAATAAGGGTTAGTTTGATATTCATGTACTCCCTCCGTCCCTATTTTAAAGTCTCATTTGGGGTTCGATACGGAAACTAAGAAATGAGAAAAAGTGAATTTGAATGAGGTAAAAGTTAGAAAGTAGGGGTAGTGTTAATCTTTGTTTACTTTTTGCTAATCTTTGTAGGTGTTTGTATTATTTAAATTTGGTGAGTGGATGACATTCTTTATTTATTTCTTCCTTTATTTAATTTTTGGTTCATTATTTCTTCATTTTGTTTGAATTATTGCTTGTATTTTCATTTAACTGTTTCAATTAATTGGAGGTTCATTATTTCTTCCTATTGATTGAATTAAAATCTGCCAAGAAGAATAAAAAAACGAAATGCAGTACAGCAATGAAAAAAATTGGAGGCAAAACAACAGGAAATTGGAGCCAAAATCACTTTTCATTCATTAAAATAAGGAGATAAAGTACATGACTTGATCAAAAAATTTGGGGGGAATTTTAAACTACACTTTACCCTAAAACAACAATAAATACAACATTTACACCTCATTCATGAGTCTCAACCACAAATCAGCAGCAGCAGCAACAATTACAGAGAAATGTCTCATTCTAATTCAACTAAAAAGCTTACACAAGAAGCTGGTGGCACAATGGTTGCTTCAACACAGCTCAGAAGGTAAACTAGAGTATAGAGCAAAACAGGAAGCAGCAGCCAAATTCCAGCTTTCTTTGAGAACCATTTGGAGGATTTGGTAAGCTGTGGTAGCTCAACTAAGCCTTGGATTCCTGTGCACCTGCAATAAAAAAGAGTAGGTAAGCAATACAAAAAGAAGAAAGAATTAGATGAAGAAAAAGTGAAGGCACTGCCTCTGCAGCTCAGAACTTCCCTGAGGGTTATGGCACCTAATCTTGGTATTAGTAAATCTGCACTTCACATATTTGTCAAAGCATAGAAGCTTACACCACACACATCTGCCATCAAACCGTTTTTAACAGAGAAGAATAAGCTTTCTAGACTCAAGTGGAGTATTAGTCAGCTTCAAACACATGCAGTGGCAGGAAATTTCAAATTTCAGTCCATGTTCAACACAATTCACATAGATGAGAAGTGGTTTTACCTAAAGAAGGAGAAGGAGAAGGAGAGATACTACCTTGTAAAAGGTGAGCAAGAACCACATAGGAACTGTAAATCCAAGAGACATATTCCCAAGATTATGTTCAACTGTGCAGTTTCAAGACCAATAATAGATGGAGACAACAATGTGTTGTTTGATGGAAAGTTTGGAATCTTTCCCTTCATCACACATGAACCAGCAAAGAGAAACTCCAAAAACAGATCAAAAGGCACAATTGAAGTTAAGCCAATAGCAGCAATCACAAAATCAATCACCAAAGACACAGATTCATAATTCACAATGCCTCATTATGTAAATAAGCATTATACAGTCAAATTTGCATCAAGCAGCAGAGGAATCACCAATCAAGTAGCATTCATCATCAATCAGAGCATTATCATCACAAAATGCATCATCAAGTAAATAATCAAGCAACAGGGACAAATTATCCGCAAGCAGCAGAAATAAATAAATATGAAACATCATAAATGGCATCAGCTGCCGATCACCAGACCATCACAAAATTCAATCACAATATAATGGCATCACCAGCCCACCCATTTAAACACAAGAAAAAATAACAGAATCACCTCATCACTAGTATCGAGTATATTCTCCATCTCACTCGGCGACGATGGAGTTTCAGGAACCATGATCGGGAAATCCTCAGATTGAGTTTCCGGCACCATCTGCTCCGTTAAAGAGAGTGGCATCGAATCAGCCAAATCACCAGATTGAGAATCGAAGATCCCCAATTCAGTAACTGGAATCTCAGAATCGGCCTCCGTCACTGATTTCTCCGGCACCAAGGAACCAAAATTGGCAGATCCTCCTTTCAGTGCTCGAGCCTTCCTTGCTTTGTAAAGCTGAAACTATTCAGTATCGAAGATCGCAAAAATTTCTGGAGAAGTCCCAAAATCGATCTCCCCCACTGAATTCTCCGGCACGAAGGAACTTACGTCTGCCGATTTGGCCGGCGGCATAGAAGAGCCACCAGCTTCAGAATCAAACATGGAACTCGACTCCATTTCAGAGTCCTTCGATTGAGAGTAGTTTTCCATGTTGAAGATGAGAGAGATTAAAAATCAGAGAGGAAATCGATTCAGACGAAGGAACTCAACTTTTAGAGTTTTCGATGAGAGAGTGATCTATTCACAGAGAATCGAGAGAGAGATATGTAATCAGAGAGTAATTTTCCATGGAGAAGATGAGAGAGATAATCCCTCAGAGAGGAAATCGATTCAGAGATAGCGGATAGGGTTTTCGATGAGAGAGCGATGGATTGACAGAGAATCGAGAGAGAGATATGGAATCAGAGAGTAATTTTCCATGGAGAAGATGATAGAGATCAAAAATCACAGAGAGAATCAATCTAAAATGAAAATCGATTTAGATGATAACGGCACAGTTCTAGGGTTTTTTTAGAGAGAATGGTGGATTCACAGAGAAACGAGAGAGAGAGAGGGTATATTGATTTGTGGGTGGGCCGATGAAGAGGATGGGTGGGGTGCATAATTAGTGGCATAACTAGGGTGGTATAATTAGTGGCTTGGGCCCACACTAAATTAGTGGGATTAATTAAGGTGGATTAAAAAGTGGGTTAGTTTAAGCAGTGACAAAGGGTAATAATTTAGGGAAAAAATAAAAGGGTATAAATGTCCAAAAAGTAGAGTGAGACTTTAAATTGGGGACAGATTTTGGAGAGCAAATAGGACTTTAAGTTGGGACGGAGGGAGTATCATATATCAGGTATTGAGTAGGAGAGAAAAGTATGGGATATTAGATATCAGGGGATTATAAGTATGATCACATAGGTATGAGTATAAGATTGAGTAGGTGAGAAAAATATGAGATAGTATGAGATTGGTATGAGTATGAGATTGAGTAGGTGAGAAAAGTATGAGATATCAGATATGAGGTAGGAATATGAGATTGAGAAGAAAAATGATTATGAGATTAAGGAGAGAATTAAGAGATGATCAAGGTATGATTATGAGATTGAGGAGGAGAGAAATGATTATGAGATTGAGGAGAAAAAGAGATGATCGAGGTATGATTATGAGATTGAGCAGGAGAGAAAAGAGACACATTGAGCGTTGATATCACTATATCATGTATGAGTATGAGATGTAAAGAAGGATATCATATAGTGATATGCCAATCATAAGGCTATATCATGTATGAGTATGAGATGTAAAACATGATATCATATAGTGATATGCCAAATACAAAGTATGGATATCAAACGATCCATTAGAAGGGCTTTGTGAATAAACACACCTAGAGCAACACCAAAAGGCTGCATAATACTCCCTCGTCCATGATATATAATGTGCCCTATTGTGTGAGTGACACGAGTTTTAAGAAAAACTGATAAAGTTGTTATGAGTGGGATAAAAATAGAATTGAAGGGTAGTGGAATAAAGTTGTTGTGAGTGAAATAAAGGTAAAAATTGGTAAATAATGCAAAGAATGAAGGGTATGATAGTACATAAAGTGAAACATGATACATTTTCATGGACAATAAAAAAAAGGTAAGTAGGACACATTTTCGTGGACGGATGAAATAAAAAACAGAAAAATATTAAGTTTCGAAAGAAAAACAAAAAAACAAAGATTCCAACACGAAGTTAATTAATTATAGCTAATAATTGTTCGTGTCAATTTAATATTGATGTGTACTATTCTTTTTTTTATTACTCTAGCTCGTGAATACCGTCAATTGTCTTTACTCTTTGCTACCCGCTATAGTATGCTTGCAACAGCTACATATAAATATATAATTAATCCACACAACCACAACATATTAATAAGATTGTAGTTGAATATTTACATAGCTTTCTCTTTAATGATTAAATTTATCACAAGAAGATGAAGCATGAGCAATTTTTATTCTTTTAAATCCCTCAGATCTTATTAAAAAGAGAAATCAGTACCCTTAATTATTTTCACTTTTCACTTCAATTAGGGATTATATCACACCGATAACTCCTAATAATAGTGAAAATGAGGAATAAGAAATACTCTCTTCATCCTGTTCATGTTGTCGTGTTAGTGTTCGACTCTGAGATTAAGAATAAGATTAAAAAAATAGAAAATGTAGGTCACATCACTTTTAATGGGTTTGACTCTGAGATTAAGAATAAGATTAAAAAAATAGAAAATGTAGGTCACATCACTTTTAATGGGTTTTGAAAGGTTAATTATTTTTATAAATGGAATATGACAAAATAAGTGGGACATCCAAATAAGAAAAGATGATAATGCGAGCGTGACTAAAGGAGTAGTTGAATTCTCTTTTATGCTTTCGTATTTTCCCTTTTTACTTTGATGAGGATTAATAATCACACCAACAACTCATGATAATATTATCCGTCGTTGAAGTAAAATTAAAGAACGAGAAAGAGTGGAATTCTCTTTTCTATATGTGGAGGGATAAGAACTAAAGGAAGAAGTGATTTAAACAAAGAAAATTGAAAGAATACTCTCGAGCATCGCCAAACTTTATTTATTTATATCAATTTTTTCCGGGTTTGGGATGTAGGTAGATAAGGCTTGAAACTTGTGCCTAAGAATGGATTAATAAATTTAATATAATAAAATATACGATATTACATTATTTTACAAATTTATTATCTTAAGGTGGAAATGATTCTATATACTATAGTAGAGGTATGAGAATACAAACATCTAAACGAAATACACTATCGATGGATTAATTATATAAAAATCTAAATATTGTAATGAATGCAACCGGTAACCCAATAAGATACAACTTACAAATATGAATGTTAAATCAATTAAAGAATCAAAGCTAATTTAAGATAAATAAAATCACAAACGCTAAGCGAACTGAAGTTGAAGTAAAGTAAAAAGCAATCATAGGATAGCATTTTAGAAGTCCAATTGTCCACTCTTTCCAGGATCTTTTTAACTAAAGGCTGGCAATATTGCATAACAGTTAATTTCCTGAATGAAAGAGGGACTCCCAAATATCGAAAAGGGATTTCTCCTTTGAGCATGCCAAATTCAGCAATTATTTCTGCCTGTAGTTCTTGCCTAACACCTCCAAAATAGATGCAGCTCTTGGATTGATTTGCCTGAAAATCTCTCAAACACCATCATCAAGTGCCTTAATGAGCTTAAATCCTCTCTAGCAAATAACAAGAGATCATCAGCAAAGCATAAAATTAAACTTTTTGCACCTCGGATGATAGTGGAATGCTATGTTGTCTCGAAGCTCTAAAAGACTTTTGTGGAGGTATTCCATGCACACTACAAACAGGTAAGGAGACATAGGATCTCCTTGCCTCAATCCTCGTTTTGCTCAGTATATTCTCCATTCACATTTACAACATAGGATATATACAATGGACAGACATGCCATTATCCATGCTACAAAACTTAGCAAAAATTTAGAAACGGTCACTCAACCGAATCATACGCCTTTTGTATATTTATTTTTACCATACATCGTGGTGAAATTTCTTTCCTGCTGTAGCCCTTGATGAGCTCGTGGCTGAGCAAAATGTTATCAAAGATAGACCTCCCTTTGACAAATGCAGATTGGTTTTCATTTATGAGAAGATTCAAAACCCCTTGCATTCTGTTTGCTAACACCTTTGATATGATTTTGTATATGACTGAACAACGGGCTATTTGGCCTATAATCTTATAGAACTAGCAAAGAGATGAGTGTGGTGTTAACTGCTTTTGGGATTTTGGCTGTTCTATGGAACTCGTGTACTGCCTCACTGATTTCTTGACCAATGACATGCCATGCTTTCTTGAAAAAGTATACATTATACCCATCTATTCCTGGAGCTTTCATAGAATCCATACTAAACAAAGCACCCTTAATCTCTTCAACTGTAAATTCTGCACAAAGAGCTTGTCTATGTATACTGGTAAGAGTACTTCCTCTGGCCACAATTGATTTTTCAATCATAGGTAATACTGGAGCTACACTTCCCATAAGTGAGACATAGAAAGATCTGATTTCCTCCAATATTTCACTTTGAGTCTCACATCTAGTTCCATCTTCTGTGATCAGTAGGGTGATGGCTTTGCTTGCTTGTCTAGCCTTTGCAAAAGCATGGAAAAAAATCTGGTGTTTGAGTCACTGAGCTTAATCCAATTGACCCTGCTGCCAGATCTTTTCTTCAATTCCACTCCATTTCTCCAAGTCATGTAGCACAACTCTTTCTTCTTGAATCAAACTAAGATTTAGCTTGTCATGTACTAGTTGAGCTTGCACTACTTTCAGTTTCTCTCTGAGATTAACAAGTCTCTCATTTATGTTTCTATAATTCCAGGTATTTATTTCCTTCAAAGGATTTTTTAACTTCTTCAATTTATACCATATGTTGAGCATTTTGCTTCTATTGCACTGAACACTCCAGACTTGATTTAGTGCTGGAAGGAACTCGCCATGATCAACTAAAACATTGAGGAATCGAAAATGGAAATGCCTACTGACCTCCGTACAATTAAAATTCATAAGCAAAGGACAATGATCAGAGACATTTCTCTCTAACATTTCCACCACAACCTCACTAAACATATCATACCAAGATTGATTAGCAAGACATCGATCAATGAGACAGTATATTCTTGCATCACCTTCTTGATTATTACACCAAGTGTAATCATTTCCCACCATCCTTAACTGGTGAAGCTCATTCTGGTTGACACAATCCTCAAAATCCTTGATATCAGCTTCCGAGCACCTTGCAATCTCTCATCACTATTAAGCATATTATTGAAATCTCCTCCCATTAAGATAGGTTCGTGTGTACTGCTAGCAATTTGTGAAATAAACTGCCATAACTCTCTTCTTTTCTCATTTGTATTAAATGCATATATAGCTATTAGATGAAATCTCCTGCCATAAGTAGTATCATGAAGCAGGCAATGGATACCTTGAGGTGAACTCTCAACATGAGTAATAGTCACTTTCTTTGGATTCCACCCTAGCCATATGCGGCCATTATATGCATGGGAGTAATTGGGAATGAACTCCCATTGCTTATTAATTTTCTGACTAACCTTTTGGAAATTTCCCAACTTCACTCGAGTCTCTAAAACAGCAAATATATCCACTTTCTTGTGTTGCAGAAAGAGCCTAAGCTCTTTTTGCTTGAGGGGTTTATTACAACCCCTCACATTCCAAAATAGGAGCTTCATGACTTCCCCAAGGGGATAGGGTCCCGCCCCATTCAATATGCTTGTTCTGGGAGTCATCTAAGTCACCTTGCAATACACTAAAACTTTTTCCAGGCTTCAAGGGGACAGGGTTCTCTTCTACTAATACCTGACTATATGTCTTCTTGGGAATTATCCACTCCTGTGCAGCTGTCTTCCCCTTAGTCTGTTGTGGAGCAATAGCTTTTTTCCCCTCTCCCTTGGTCTGTTGTGGAGCAGTAGGTTTAGGTTCTTTCCCTTTTGGTGCCCATTGTTTTGAAGGGATTTGTTTCTGTTGGCCTACTGATGCACAAAAGTGGCCAGCAATTTGGCATTTCATTCAAAATGGTGGGATCTAGTCGTAGATCACTTTCTGCTCCTCTCTATGTCCTTTTTCATCCTCTATCATCACAACATGCTGGATTGGCAATGTGACATCCACTTCCACCAACATTCGCGCAAAGGATATCCTATTTTGAGTCGTTGTGCACTCATCGGCATACAGAGGCCTTCATATGAAACTTCCTATCCTACTTAAAGATCTTGCTCCCCAGCAATTCAATGGCAGGTTAGGAAGTTGGATCCAAAGCGGCACAACCTTGAGAATCTCCTTTTCAAAGCAAAAGTCAGGATCCCATGATTTAACGATTGCTGGTGTGTTTGCTATAGTATGTGGCCCGTCATACAGTACCGCATCCTTGTCTTCCTTACTGTGAAATTTCACAATGAAATACCCTTCCCGGTGATAATAAATGACAAGCATTAGTTTAATTTCATATAGGTAAAAAATATTAACATACTATACTAAAATAATTACTCTCTTTTCTTTTTATTTTGATTTGATTTGAACTAAGTTCATGTAATTTCCAATAGTGTACATTGTTAAGAATCTCACAGCAATTATAGCCCAAATTAAAGAAACACAAATCAAGGAAATCAAATCATTACATGTTAGGAATGTATTTGTTTCCTTATTAATAGTATAGTTTGTGCTATATATTGTACTCGTGTGTGTATGAGAATTACACAAGAAATAAAAACTGAAACAGAGTGTTTTCCTTCATCTTTTCTCTCATGTCGACTTCTCTTCTATTCGCTTCTCTCGACTACTATCTTCAAGATGGTATCAGAGCACACAAATCTTCCGCCTAGAACCTGCAAAACCATTCACAAAATCTACCCAAAACACATAAATCATGTCAGATTCCGAAACTTCAAACACATCAAATACTACCCCGATAAATTTTCCTATGGAATTCGCTGCACAATTTGCAGAATATCTCAAACAAAACCTCAGAATTTCAGAATCATCATCGGTTCATAAACCCTCAAACCACGACCAACCTGAATCCTTTGGAGAAATTTCCACCAAGGCGAAACTCAATGGGGAAAATTATCCTTTATGGGTTAACCTCATGAAACGAGCAATTGCAGGAAAGGGCTTGACATCTCACATTAATGGAGTTTCAAAACCCCCTGCTATTGACGATCCCGGCTACACAAGATGGGAGCAACGAAATAACTGCGTTTTCAATTGGATGATCAACAATATCGAAACCGGACTTGTGAATGAGGTATCACAGTACGCAACTGCCGTCGATCTATGGGAAGGATTGGCGATCACTTATGGAAGTGGATCGGATCCATTCCAAATCTACGATCTGCACCGGCAAGCTATGACAATCAAACAAGAATCTATGACACTAGAAGGATTGTGGACCAAGATGCAGGACTTATGGATTTCAATTGATACTCGAGATCCAAGTCCGACCGACATAGAGGGATATCAGAAAAGGGAAGAGCGTCACCGCCTCTATCAATTTCTAAGTGCATTGGATGACAAATATGCAAATATCAAGAGGGAGATTATGGACAAGGATCCATTACCAACCGTTCGAAGAGCATACGGACTGGTACGAAGGCAGGCCACAAACGAGGGCATCCTCAAGCCCTCGGAGTCTCCGACTGGAGGAATTGGGTCCGGACTCACCGTGGTCAACCACAGCCGACCACCACCGCCAAGCCAACCGCCACCGCCTTCCAATCGATCACCACGGCAAGGAAATCAAAACTGGAGCAATAGGAAAGGGGACATCGACAAGAGCAAACTCGTGTGTACACATTGTGGAGGTAAAAAGCATACAAAAGAGGGGTGTTTCTTACTCATCGGATTTCCCGAGTGGTGGGACGAAATGAAGAAATCAAGAGCGGCCTCAAGGAATCGGAATCAACCATGGTCAACGGCTGGACAGGTGACGATAGCAGTGAGCAGCAGCACGTCAGCGGTGGCTGCCGGAGCGACGACTGGTGGGCCATGGATCCCAAACGGACAGGCGCCAGCAGGGCCGTGGTCAGGTGGTGGAACTCGGGCCGCCAACGCCGGGACAGACAGTGAGACACGAGCCGCCTACGCCGGAACACCGGCGGGCAACGTTGGACCACTGTCGTCACAACCGCGCATCAACGAGGAGAGAGGAGGAGGAGCTCTAGCGGCTAGGGTTCACAATGGAGGTAATGAAGGGTTATGCCTATTTAACCCCTCACTCTCTTATATATCCCGTTCCTTTTCCCCGGCCTTAGCATTATCCTCTATTAATTCCGACATACCCGATAAAGACTATTGTTGGATTTTTGATTGTGGAGCAACAGATACTATGTCCTTTGATGCCTCAGATTTTATGGAGATTTTTCCAACTCGAAAAAAATATATTAGAGTTGCTAGTGGCAATTTAGCATCTGTGGAAGGAGCTGGAACTATTAAATTATCCTCGGATTTATGCCTGCCAAACTGCTTATATATCCCGTCTTTATCTCATAAATTGGTGTCTGTTAGTCAATTAACAAGAGAATTACATTGTAACTTACTAATGCAGCCCGGTTTCTGCATTGTACAGGATACGAGGACGGGGAAGATAGTTGGGCGTGGCACTGAACATCGAGGACTCTACTATGTGGATGGGATAACTCAAAAGGGTGCTGCGATGCTGACTCAAGGACCGACAGAGGACCAGACTTGGCTTTGGCATCGACGGTTAGGACACCCATCCATAGGATATCTACGGTTAATTTATCCGAACCTTGTTACTTCACACCCTTTGAACTGTGAAACCTGTTATTTGGCCAAAAGCCATCGTCACTCATTCAAACTCAATAATACTCGTGTGAATTCAGTTTTTTCTTTACTGCACTCTGACATTTGGGGTCCAGCTCCGGTTACTAGTGATAATGGGTTTAGATATTTTTTGCTATTTGTTGATGACTGTTCTAGAATGACATGAGTATATTTCTTGAAATCAAAAGGGGAAGTTTTTGAAAAATTTACCCATTTTTATAATCTAGTACAAACACAATACAAAAAATCTATCCAAATCCTTAGATCTGATAATGGGGGGAGTATGTTAATTCCAAGATGAAAAACTTCTTCACTGAAAAGGGTCTTATCCACCAAACCACCTGTCCATACACACCTGAACAGAATGGGGTAGCTGAGCGAAAGAATAGGATCATTTTAGAGATAACCAGAGCCCTCATCATCGACTCCCAAGTTCCCACTTCTTACTGGCCTGAAGCTATAGCTACCTCTGTTTACCTCCTGAATCGGCTGCCAACTCACATCCTAAACTTAAAACCACCTCTTGAGTTCCTAGCTGCTCACTCTGACATACCCTCATCTCTCACACTTGAACCCAGAGTCTTTGGATGCACCGTCTATGTTCATATTCCTAAACACAATCGTTCAAAATTCTCACCAAATGCTGTTAAGTGTGTTTTCTTGGGGTATGGTAGAAGGGGTATAGATGTTATGACCCTGTGACTAATCACCTTCATACTACCTTAAACTGTGACTTTGTCGAAACTGAATATTTCTTCCACCAACAAGGGAGTCAGGGGGAGAAAACAGTGATCGACTCCCTAAGTTGGCTCCATACACCATCCACTACACCACCATCCACTACACCATCCACTGTCCAAATTACCTCAGTGCCATTGCCAAATTCTGTGCCAGATGTTGGTCCAACAGAGAAGGTTAGTACACCCGCCGAGATACCTACAACACAGTTGCAGTACGAGATGTCCAGTGACTCCCCACTGTCAACTCCATCCTCTTCCAGTACTGAGGTAAGTAATCTTAATAGTTCTCAAGTTAATACTAACATTGAGGACACTAGGGGTGGAGACTCTGATACAGACACTGGAGTGGATACGAGTCAAGATAATGGACATACTGAGTCGGTAGGTGCTACAGATCAGTACACATTACTCCCCACACTGGAAAGGACGAAAGACTAGGTACTCAGTTGTCAACCTTGTTCAGTGACAATTCACAGAAATGGCACGGGCCTTTGAAGCAGCTCTGTATGAAGAGGAGGATGTACCCCAGACAGCAGAAGAGGCAAAAAAATAAACATTGGAGGGAGGCCATGAAGAAAGAGATGGATGCCCTAATTAAAAATGAGACGTGGGAAAGGTGTGTGTTGCCAGCAGGAAAGAGGCCAGTAGGTTGCAGATGGGTATTCACAATAAAAAGGCGATCAGATGGTTCAATCGAGAGATACAAAGCTAGGTTAGTTGCAAAAGGATATACTCAGACCTACGGGATAGACTATGAAGAAACATTCTCTCCAGTGGCCAAGATGAGCACAGTAAGAACACTTCTTTCAGTAGCAGCATGCAAGGATTGGCCTTTACATCAATTGGACGTAACTAATGCCTTCCTACATGGAGAATTGAGAAAAATGCAGAAATATATATGGAAGTTCCTCCAGGTTACTCCGAAGAGTTCGAGACAGGACAAGTGTGCAGACTAAAGAAGACACTCTATGGATTAAAGCAATCACCCAGAGTTTGGTTCGGGAGATTTTGTTAAGCTATGTCAAAAAATGGCTATAAACAGAGTAACTCTGATCATACATTGTTCATGAAAATGAGAGAAGGGAAGGTGACATGTTTGATCATTTATGTTGACGACATGATTATCACAGGGGATGATGTCGAGGAGATAGAAAAACTGAAGGAGAGCTTGTTCCAGGAATTCGAAATGAAAGACCTTGGATCTCTGAAATACTTTTTGGGAATTGAGATTTTAAGGTCTAAGAAGGGAATTTTTCTGAGACAAAGGAAGTATATCCTTAACCTACTTGCAGAAACTGGGCTACTTGAGTGTAAGCCAACAGAAACACCGATTGTGACCAATCATGGATTAACCATGGTTGAAGGAGCTGATTTGACAGATCAAGGAAAATATCAGCGTCTAGTTGGAAAACTCATCTATCTCTCCCATACACGGCCTGACATCGCGTATGCAGTTGGAATAGTAAGTTAGTTTATGCATAAACCTCAGAAGGAGCATATGGAGGCAGCTTTGAGAATCGTCCGATACCTGAAAGGAACCAGTGAGTATGGGATTTTGTTCAGGAAACAAGAAGATTTGGAAGTTGACGGGTATACAGATGCAGATTGGGCTAGTAACCCAAATGATCGGAAATCTACTGCCGGATATTTCACCTTCGTTGGAGGAAACCTGGTCACATGGAGGAGCAAAAAACAAAAGGTAGTGGCCCTATCAAGCGCAGAGGTAGAATTCAGAGGAGTTAAAAATGGGATAACTGAAATCCTATGGCTTCGGAGATTGCTCACAGAAATCGGCTTTTCTCCAAAATGGGGAAGCCAGCTTTGTTGACAACAAAGCTGCAATCAGTATATCTGGAAATCCCGTACAACACGATAGGACCAAACACGTGGAGGTCGATCGGCACTTCATCAAAGAGAAGCTGGATAGTGGGATCATTGAACTTCCCTTCATACGATCGGAAGAACAGTTGGCCGACATATTAACGAAGGCCGTCAACACAAAAATCTTTAGAGAAGTTCTGGTCAAGTTAAGTATCAGAAATGCCGTTGCTTAACTTGAGGGGGAGTGTTAAGAATCTCACAACAATTATAGCCCAAATTAGAGAAACACAAATCAAGGAAATCAAATCATTACATGTTAGGAATGTATTTGTTTCCTTATTAATAGTATAGTTTGTGCTATATATTGTACTCGTGTGTGTATGGGAATTACACAAGAAATAAAAACTGAAACAGAGTGTTTTCCTTCATCTTTTCTCTCATGTCGACTTCTCTTCTATTCGCTTCTCTCGACTACTATCTTCAAGATACATGACTCGATCCTATTAATACTATGTATCCTTTCAATATTATGTGTGCATATGATAAAGGGATCCTGGTGTGGTAGGACTTACTACACTAGAACCTTCTTAAGTTAATACTCGATAAATTAATAACCTTTCTAATATAATAAAATTTTCCGGTCCTGAGTTGGGCCTTGAGCGTAAATTAATAATTTCGATAAATTGATAAGATAATAATTTTTCGGAAGATTCTTATATAAATATAAGGCCCCGACAAAATCATAAATTAATAATTTCCTAAAATTACATAGATAACTAGAACAACTTAGTAAAATAAGAACTAATTGTCATTTGCTTTTTATTGAAATTTATATCAAAATTAATTTCATCTTTAACTTTTCTCACGTCACTCAAAAGCTCCACTATGGCATTTTCGAACTGCAGCAAAAAATTGTGAAGGTTTATCTCTTTTGTACTCGCATAACGCCTTACATATTTGGTAGCCATGGTTGTTTTTTCTACTCCTTTTAGATGAGAAGCCATTGTATTTTTCGGAATGATTTTAAAAACCTTCTACTATTTTGTTTATATATGTAATAGTTCTTTCATAGTAATATTTTTCTACTCCTTTTAGTTATTTGATCAAGTAATTATTGTCGTGATTAAAAGTCATTGTAATTAATCTCAATTCATTTAATACGAGGTACCTCCTTTAATTAATAAATTATTAATTTATTGATTAATTAATACCTCTCTAAGATAATAAAATTTCACGGTCCCAAAGGTATTAATTTATAGAGGTTCTACTGTATTTACAATAGAACTCTCATTCCTCTCACAATAATATGCATTATTACCCATTATTACGTATATTAATTATTAATTGTCCGTATTGTTATTATTCTTTGGTACAATTATATGAATTACGTGGAATACACGTTGTCTCTGCTAGTTTTGTCAAATGGTTGCGTCAAATCAGAAAAGTTGAGAGAAATTGTAATTATATGTTTGAAACTTAAACCCAACGACTTGACGAGTTCATTAGAAAACAATCCAATCAAGAAAAGTGTATCCTTACATAAACAAGAAATTAACTCGAGAAATAAAGAAACACGACAATCATTTTGAAATTGTTACGAAAATACAGATACAAGCTAGGATGATCGATTTGCAATTTGATCCGCAACTTTATTCCCTTCGACACAAATATCACAAAATGTTTGTCAATAATCACGCACTTCAACTTGAAAGTTGGGACCTGCCAAGCTTTGCAACGCTTCTTCTTCTTCCTTGCGTACTATAGCTGTAACATGAAGATCTCCGCCTAAATCCTCTTGCTCGTCTGCTATCCTTTTAGCAGACAGTACCACTGATTCACTGCAATGCTTCACCAGCATATTTTTGAGCGCTGCTATATCTCCGATTTCTGAAGGAATCTCCAATGTGGCGCCGTCTAATCCATCAAGTCGAAGCTCCTGAAGACGTGGAAAGGGGGAGCTCTCCGACACTGTCCAGTTGTCTAGATAAGAACAATTGTACAATGATAGGAACTCGAGGCTGGGGAATTGGCCTTCACTTGTTTCCCATTTGCGTCTTTTGAAGACACCATCTATCAATTTGAGCTTCTGAAGAAGGGGTAATGAACCTATCTTTTGCAACATGTCGTCAAACTCACAATAATGTGAGACGTTCAGAGTCAACTTCTTGAGGGAATGTGGGAAGCTAGTCTTCTGCAGATATACTGCGTAACGTGGAGAAAAGGAGCGGAAGTAAAAGTTTTCCAGGCAATGAAGATAGCTAATACAATCCACTTCGCCATGTGCGTCTAACATTTTCAGTTTCTTGATATTCGGAATTCTTTTAACCACCTCTTCATTCAACTCCAGATTGTACACTCCTTTGATTGTATGCAGATTCTCCATCACAACAACATCATCTTTGCTTTTGGGAGGATTTGGGACTTCTAATTCATACTTGAACTCGACATGCCTAAGTTGAGGCATTTTCCAAATTTCCATTGGTGCAATCATTCTAGAATTCGACCAAGATCTAAAAATTAGTGTGTGCAGATTCCAATGCTGACTGATTGAAGAAGGTATTCTGGTCTTCCCTTTGACACTTGCATCAATGTACCGTGAATTTACGAATTGAAGAAAATCGTCTACTGGAGAATGCTCGAGAAAATCGTAGTCTAAATTCAGTGTCCTCAACAATCTACTACTATGTGGAAGTTTACTATTATAATTTATATAAGAACGCGCATGTGGCATATAATTGTTGGCATTGAGTTCCCCATTAAACCCTTTGCGAACAACAATTCGACGATGCTTGTTTGACCCTTCACAAGAACTATCTTCGCTCACAACGTGATAAAACCTTTGTTTTTGAGCTTCTTTCAAAGACAAATCTCTTAATAAATCATGAATTTTGCAGTATTTGATATCCCCAAGTACCCCCAGCTTATCTACAAGAATAAGATTTCTATCAACTAGCTCCTTTACGTACTCTTCAGCTATTGTTTCGAGGCTTTTGTCATTTATTGGCTTAAGAAATCCTTCACAAACCCATAGCCTAATGAGTTTTGAGACACTAATTGCACTATCTTCCTCAAATGTTCCAATGTACAAAAAACAAGGCTTTAGATAGGCGGGCAAATGGTTATAACTTGTTTTCAGTATACTCAAACAATACTCATCATTCTCCGAACTCAAGTTTCTCTCTATCTCATTCCAATATTGTGGGGTATGTTGGGATTTTGCCAAGAGACCCCCAATCACAACAATTGACAAAGGAAGTCCCTTACACCTCTCAACAATTCCCCTCCCAATTCGCTCGAGTTCAAACGGAAAACTTTCTTCCCCAAATACAATTTTAGAGAACAAATCCCAAGCACTACCCTTGTCTAAAAGCTTCATATCAACGAGGTTATTTGGGTTGGTTAAGTTGGCAGCCAAGTTTGACATCCTAGTTGTTACCAATATTCGACTCCCGTTATTGAACTCAGCAAAGTAATATTTCAAATTGTCCCACACCTCTAGACTCCACAGATCATCCATTATGATGAAATACTTCTTACCACATAAATATTTGTATAGTTCTTCTCCTAATTCTTCCTCATTCTTATCCCTCAATTTCCCTCTAACTTGAGAGAGAACTTCATCAAGAGTTCCCTTCACATTATAATCTTGAGAAATTGTAGCCCACACACAAACATCAAATTTCTCTTTAATAAGTGGGTGTCGAAACACAGTTTTGGCAAGAGTGGTCTTACCGATGCCACCCATCCCTACAACAGGGATGATTTGGCGGCTGGATTTTCCTCCGGTGAGCCTATCCAGTAGTTGAAGAAGTACATCATCGCATCCCACCATCTCATGATTGTTCCTCTCACCAGCATCATCAGCGGAGACGTTTTCTCGGAATTGAGGTTCGAGTGCAGCCTTCTCCCTAACCATCTCCGTCACATCTTTCTTGATCATCTCCATTTTTTTTTATCACTTTCTGCAGATCTTGATTGAAGTGGTCTCTGGTACCTGCGCATTCGTATGTAAGCGTTATGGGCTGGTCCACAATTTCCGTTTCGATCACTTTCTGCAGATCTTCATTGAAGTCATCTCGAGTACCTGCACATTCACATTGAACCAACAACTTAAAGAAATTGGTTATCCTTCCACGAATTGTGGATCGGCTACGAATGCGGTGCACAATTTCCGTTTCGATCACATCTTCAGCCGCATGAGCTGATTCCTGCAAGAAGTTGACTTTTTCAGTGAGAGATTCAAATTGGTTTTTGTGGAGAGAGATTAAGATCTACCAATAAAATCAACAAATGCTAACATTATAACAGAGGGGGAATTTCATCAAGCATATAAGAAAATTCCAACAGTAAAACAAACTCAGATAATTCAGCGCAGTCGAGAACGATCGTGATTCACGCACAAAAAATCTTTTAAAATCGGAAATGATTTAAAGTCGAGAACAAATTATCATGATTCGTATGAAAGCTACCTTCCCACGAAAAGTGGATCGGCTACGAATGCGGTCCACAATTTCCGTTTCGATCACATCTTCTGCCGCATGAGCTGCATCTGCAATGCGAACCTCCAACGGATCTGCTTCATCGCTGTAATCAAAAGGGGAATGGTAGGTCTCGAGAAATTCCTGCAAGAAGGTGAGTGTTTCAGTGAGAGATTCAACTTGGTCTTTGTGGAGAGAGATTGGAGGAGAAGGATGATGCTCGATCTTCTCTTTGATATGCATAAGAGAAATCAGAGCTGCATAAGCTGCCATGGTAAATCTCTAACAACTCAACTGTTTTTTCACAGTTTGTAAGGTGGTTCTGATATAGAATTTGTGGCTATAAGAAAGAATTAAAATATATAGAAGGATGAGGATGAAGTTGGAGATGATGGAATCGATAATATATTAATTCATTCATGAGCTGCCATATTTGACTTCTAGTCAACTTGTTCTGGCTTTGACAAAATGGTTCTTTAAATCTGCAGGATATAAAAGAGCATCCAAAAACATAATTAAGGAAATAATTAATTACTATCTACGATGACGTGGTAGTAGTAATCAATCAAGTTTTTTGTCATCCATTTAAAGAAAAGGAAGGAAACAAAAAAAATAGCTAGTTAACTAGAAACCAATCTTGGTGGTCCATGAGTTATTGCTTATTTTAAACATAAACCAATGCTTAAGTTAAATATACATACGTCTACAATTAATTATTAACTAGTGTAGAGCCCGTCGAAAATTGATAAAAAATTATTATTTAATAAAACTAATATGTGATATTATAACTGTTTAAGAAAGATATTGTTTGTTAATTATTGTTTTATTTTTTTCTTCAGTATTACCCATTAAAAATTCAAATCTAATTTACACTTATTATTTTAATAGATAATTTTGAAAGCCCTTTTTCTTCTCAAAATTGTTGTGAGACAAAAACTATTTACTTCTCAAAGAGATTATCTTGTGTTAATTTTGTATGAGAATTGAGGTGATTCTTTTTTATAGCATATATTTATTTCTCCCTAAATTATAAAAAAATAAAAGTTGCATCGTTGGTATTGAATCGATCCCTCAATGCGAACAATTTTGGATCGAAATTAGCCCGTTGACAAATCATTAGTAAATTTATTACTAATTTTCCTACACATTCAAACGTCTTCCAACGAGACGATTTATGAAGTAATTTGAGATAGTATGTTTAAGATTATTTAAACTTGTTTGAAATTTATATACCCGTACTTGTTTCAAACCCGATTAAAAAATAGTCATCGGTGTTCGTTTGTAAAAAAAATTCTTATAGCAATATCCGTCAATTGAGAATTGACCCGTTTGCCGCCACGGTTCCGACCTGGGACCATCCTGTTGACCACGACTTTGATTTATAAGTGATTAAACTCATTTAGAATTTGTATATACCCAAAATTTAATAAAAAAAAATTGATTATATTATTCATTCTCCTCCTTAACTGTATAGTAATATTTGTTACTTACAATTATAGATTATGTGAAAAAAATGAAATTCTCTCTCAGCGCACGTTAGTATCTTTGTGTTAACGTGCGCCGTTTCTGATTTTCATGGCAAATCGCGGTAGACCAAGGAAGAATAAGGTGTACGACATCGCTCCAAAAGCTTCTACGCAGGGTTGTATAGCTAGATCTGTTGAATTGAGTAAGAATTATGTGGCTCCACAGCTGAATCTGGGGGTATCAGCTAAGAAAACTAATGAAACAGTAGAATGCACTTCGGAGCTTGGGGAATCGGCTTCGCGTCGATCGGAGGGTCAGAATGAGCTTAATATTGAGGAATTTCCCGAGCTAGAGCATTCATCGTCAGCTCCGCCTGGAAAAAGAGAGGATCCAAAGCATGCTTCAACGCAATCATAAATTCAAAGGAAACCTGGGATGAAAGGTATGAAACTATCTTATATTCCCCCTACGATTAAAAATGGTACCCCAACTGCATGTCTAGAAGCTAGAGAAGTTGAAAAGGAAGCACAGAAATGGAAGAATGCTGTGATTGTATATGTTATTGGTGATTCCCCTCCGATCTCATATTTGAGTAATTTTCTGATGAAACAGTTCTCAATTGAAACTAAGCTAGATTTCTATTTCCATGCTGAAGGATACTTTGTGGTTAGGTTTCAAACTATGGATGAACGAGATAACATTCTTTATTCTGGTCCTCATATGATTGGGAGTAAGCCAATGATTGTGAAAGTATGGGAGGAAGGGTTTTGTTTTGAAAAGGAAATTCTGAAGATTATTCCACTTTGGGTGCAATTTCCTAATCTCCCATTGAATTGTTGGAGTAATGATTCTCTTAGCAGGATTAGCAGCTTGCTTGGAAAGCCTATTCAAGCGGATGAGTGTACTACACAGCCGGACATGATCTCATATGCTCAAGTTCTAGTCGAAATTGATGTCACTTTGCCAATCAAACACCATGTTGTTATAGAAGGGACAGAAGGCAAACAAATAGAACAGAAAGTGGTGTATGATTGGTTCCCTCCTTACTGTAAAACATGCCAAATGGCAGGTCACAATTGCTATGAGAAACCACAGACCTATCAGCAAGTTCTAAAACAACAAAAATAGAGACCTAAAGCTCATCCCCCACCGGATCCTCTCCAAAAATAGTTCAGGTTGAAGAGAATAACAATGCTATAATGGACAAAGGAAAAGATAAGGAGATTGACAAACCAAAAGCCATAGAGGAAACACAGGTCTGGACCATACCAAGAAACACAATTCAAAGACCTCCAGCAACACAGACTCTTGGGGTGGTGAAGACAGGTAATTCTTTCCTTCCTTTGGTAGAGAATGAAGATTTCATAAGGGGAGAGGACCCTCTCCCCTTAGTAATCAAATGAAACTCCTCTTTGGAATGTGAGAGGTTGTAACAAACCTCTCAAGCTCAAAGAAATAAAGCATGTTTTCCTATATAATAAGGTTGATTTCGTAGCTTTACTGGAAACTAGAATAAAGGCAGACAAGTTCAAGAAAGCTTCAGACAAATTGAATAAGTATTGGAGTTTTGTCAACTATTATTCTCATGCATCCAATGGTAGAATTTGGTTAGGATGGAATCCTAAAAGACCGAGTGTTACAGTTCATAATACTCATGCTCAAGGCATAATGTGTGAGATTCATGACATATTAAATGGTCTCACCTTTTCTGTTTTGGGTGTTTATGCTTACAATACTCTGACTCAGAGGAAAGAGTTGTGGGAGTTTATTACACAGAGTTGTTCAGTTACAACTCACCCTCTTCTAGTAGGAGGTGATTTCAATAATGTTTTGATGAGCACAGACAGATTTCAAGGCCAACCTATTACTATAGCTGAAATGAAAGATTTCAATACTTGTGTGCAAAGTAATGAGCTGCAACCATTGAGATTTGTAGGCAATGAATTTTCATGGTGTAATAATTAAGGAGGAGATAGAGTTTGTTCTTTGATAGACACATGTTTTGGCAACCATCAATGGCTGGTAAACTTTCTTTCTTCAGTGGTGGAATTCTTGGAAAAGGGAGTCTGTGATCACTGCCCACAATTGATTAATCTAGAGGACCTTCATTCTGTGAGAACTACTCCCTTTCGATTTCTCAATGTATTAGCTGAGCATGAGGGGTTCCCAATTATTCTCTCAAACATATGGAGTCAGAGTTATCACTCTAATAAATTGTTGAATATTTGGTATAAGCTTAAGCATATGAAGCATCCTCTAAAGCAGCTTAATAAGAAGCATTATAGTCATATTCCTGAGAAGTTGGAGAATGCTAGAAAAGAGCTAAAGGAGATTCAGCAGAAGCTGAGTATTGATAAACTTAACTCTCAACTCAAGCAAACAGAGAAAAGTTGCCTATTAGAGATTGAAAAATGGAGCTCAGTGGAGGAAAGGATCTGGCAGCAGAAAGCTTGTGTGGACTGGGTGAAGCTTAGGGATTCCAATACGAAATTTTTCCATGCTTACACAAAAGCCATGCAAGGTAACAATACTATTAAGTAGTTGATTAAAGCTAATGGAGATAGATGTATCTCTCATACACAAATTAAGGAGGAAGTATTGGAGTTCTATTCACAGTTAATGGGTAGGGTTGTTGAGTCACTTCCCATGGTACATAAGAGAATAGTTGAAAGGGGAATAAGTTGACTCTAGAACAACAAAGAGAGGTGTGTGCAGATGTCACCTATCTAGAAGTTAAGAAAGCGTTATTCCAAATGAATCCTTCCAGGAGTCTTAACATTGATGGCTTTAATCCTTTCTTTTTCCAAAAAACTTGGGGGATAATAGGTGATGATGTAGTGCTAGCTGTGAAAGAGTTTCGTACTACAAGTTTCTTACCAAGATCTATCAATACTACATTGATCTCTTTGCTTCCAAAAATAGCTCAAGCAAGCACTATAAAGGAATATAGGCCTATTGCTTGTTGTTCTGTGCTTTACAAGATAATATCCAAGCTCTTGGCAAATAGAATACAAGTGATATTGGATAGAATCATCAGTGTCTCTCAGTCAGCGTTCATCAAAGGCCGAGTCATCTTTGACAACATTATTTTAAGTCATGAGTTGATCAAAGGATACACAAGGAAGCACATTTCTCCTCGATGCATGACAAAAATTGATATCCAGAAGGCCTACAATTCATTGGAGTGGCCTTTCCTCAAGTATTTACTTCTTGAATTAGGTTTTCCCATGCAGTTTGTGAACTGGATTATGGTTTGTGTATCTACAGTTTCCTACTCAATAAATGTGAATGGAGAAGTTACTCTCCCTTTCAATGCAAAGAAGGGTCTTAGGCAGGGTGATCCCATCTCCCCATACCAGTTTGTTATTAGCATGGAGTACCTACATCGATGCCTAATGCAGCTTAGAAGTGACAAGCAATTTCAGTTTCATCCCCACTGCAAAAAGTTAATCTTTGTTTTGCGGATGATCTATTACTTTTCTCTAGAGGAGATTTGAGATCTATGAAGCAACTAATGTATGCTTTCCAACAATTCTCTGATGCTTCTGGATTAAGAGCTAATCAAGCTAAGAGTAGCATATACTTTGGTGGAGTTGGCCAAGCTGTGCAAGAAGAGATATTGGAGGAGTTTGGTATGGAAATAGGTGACCTGCAGTTCAAATATTTGGGAGTTCCCCTCTCCACTAAGAAGCTAACTATTGTGCACTGTCAACCTCTTATTAATAAGATCTTGGCCCGTATAAATTGTTGGTCTTCAAAGCTTTTGTCTTATGCAGGGCGAATCCAGTTGATCTGAGCTGTTCTATTCAGCATTCGATCATAATAGAGTGAGGTTTTCATCTTGCCTAAGAACGTTATTTGTGCTATTGAATCTACTTGTCGATGCTTTTTGTGGTCTGGAAGAGCATGTCTCACCAAGAGAGCTCTTGTAGCTTGGGAGAAGCTTTGTTTGCCGAAAGAAGGAGGGGGATGGAATATTACAAGCTTAGTGGAGTGGAATAAGGCTGCAATATGTAAGTTGTTCACGCAACTTTCTCATAAAAAGATAAGTTGTGGATAAAGTGGGTGCATGGGTTTTATATCAAGAATAATGATGTAACTTTGATGCCTATATCCAACCAATCCAGTTGGGTTGTGAGGAAGATATTGGAAGCAAGGGCTTGGTTTCAAACTCTTTCTCAAGGACAACAACTCCTCAACCATGCATATTTTTCAGTAAGAAGGCTATACACTGAGATTTGAGGAGAGGCCCCCAAAGTGTGTTGGCATAAAATGATACACAAAATTGGGCGATGCCAAAATGTGTGTTTGTGACTTAGTTGGCGATTCATGAGAGATTATCAACAGTGGATAATCTGATGAGGGTCGGAATTATCCATGATCCTGGATGTGTGCTTTGTAATGAGGAAGATGAGTCTATTTCACATCTGTTCTTCAAGTGCAGATTTTCAGTGCAAGTGCGGAAGGACCTCGCGCATTGGTGTGGAGTTGAAGGAGGTATCAGGAAATGGGAAGAGGAACTTGTGTTCATGCAAACTCAATGCAAGTCAAAGACGGCTAAGCAGTTGATGTATAGAGTAATGACTACCACATTAGTCTATCATCTTTGGATGGAAATGAACCAAAGAAGATTTCAGAATGTGCAAAGGTTGATCCATGCACTGGTGAGGGTATGCCAACTTCAAATGGTGATTCTATGTAGCAAGCATGATAAATTGATGCGAATGTTTAAGAACTAGTTTGCATAAGGTTTGAGAGTTGTAAAGAGCTTCTGTACTGTCTTGCCTTTGATTAATAATAAATTAATTTACCAAAAAAAAATTAAAAAAAATTATAGATTATGCAAAATTGGAAACCCGATAATTCTAGAATTTTGAAAATACGTGAAAATGCATAAATAAAAATAAATAAGATTATAGAATAGAGATGTGTCATGTGAGATCCCAAATTGAGAAAATTAATTATTTTTTATCAAATTAAATAAAAATTTATCACACTATTTCAAAATTTAATTCATTCAACCAATAAATTAGCCAAATTATTTTGAAACTATTTATTTGGTCATCTAATAAATTGTTTCCTAAAAAAAATAATTATTTACTCGGCCAACTAATAAATTGGCCAAGTTAAATTAAATTAATTAAACTATAAAAATATATTTATTTATTCAGCCTACTAATAAATAAATTGGCCAAATAAAACTTGTGGTGCAAAAGATGATAAAATATTTATTGATTCTAGGTATTTATAGGTTTTTCAATAGTTGAAGTTTCATTGAACAATCGATGTGAGACACAAACTTTTAGTAGATACTAGTAGAAACGTACGTGCGTTGCACGTAATACCAAGTATTTTTTTCATTTTGTTTGATACAAGACAGAAAAGGTTATAATTTTTAATACTCCGCAATAAGTACTCTAAACTTTTGAGCACATGTATTAAAATGAAGTGTAAAAAATTGTTGAATTGATATGTCCAACAACTTTTAAAGAGATAATTATTTTCTTATTTGGAAATAAGGAATATGGACCACTTATTTCGGAATGGAGAGAGTAATATTCTTCAAATGTAATACATGGGAGTTTTAAATATAATAGAATTGAAATCTATCATACATAGATTTAATAAACAATCAATAATCAATAAGAGTTACATGGTAACCGGAAAAAAGAAAATTTGACTTGATTACCATAGTAGATATAAAATTCAAATTCTACTTAGTAAAAATTACATGCACCGACTTTTTTCATGTTAAAATAGGAATATAAATTCATTGCTTCCTTATGCGAAATGGTTAATATTGAATATGTCAATCAAATATATAATGATATACATTGTTTTATAAATTTTGTTACCTTCCTGTGGTTTTCGATACAAGGAAGAGAGATTATAATTTTTAAATATCGTCAAAGTAGTTATTAATTATTGTTAATATAATAAACTTATTAGTAAAATATATATAGTATTATATATAAATGAAAAAAAAAAATATTAAAACCTATTATTCTTAAAAGAAACACGAGTTAAAAATTAAGGTATCGAATTTTTGATCATTTCATATTTTTTCTTGTTTGATCTTGATGATTGGAGTAGATGTTTTCTTTCTTTGACGTTTTGAGATAACTTTGGCCAATGACAATTCATCATCACTTGAAATTTCAATGCAATCTTCAATCTTGTTCTTTGTGATTCTTCTTTTTTTCTTCTCTTGTCCTTCGATAGGCTGCAACTCGTAGTTATTTTCTTTTTGCGTCCCACTCTAGACTTCTTAGGATTTACCACTGAATCTTTTGGGTCAGCATCGGTCTTATCCACAGATTCTATTCTCTCTATTGCATTCACTATAATGTCCAGATCTCCGATACGATTATGGTTGATAGACTTGAGAGTTGTCATAAATCGCATTTCAGTTGGTGTTTGGATGCCTACAGCGCGATAGTATTTAGATTCATCTTCGCCCTAGGAAAATTAAGTTGTTAAAATTCATTATGCAATAAACTATTTTAAATATTTTTATAATTATTGATTTACAATTTACTTCACTGATTGACAAAATATTCATCAATCGTGCATCCTACATAGACAGTTGCAACTTCATCAAACATGGTGATTTATGCACTATAGTCACCATATTTAATACTTAGGGTGATTCTGTATCGGTAATTGCACAAAATAATGAATATTTTTTCACTATATAAATATATTATTTTTGTAAATTTTAATTTCCACTTACTTGGGGTCGTCTCAAGAATTTCCTCATTGCACTTTCCGCAGACCATAACTTCAACACTCTTCGGGCATGATTTGTTGCATTTTTGTAGGAATCATACAATTTTGATTATTTATTCTCAACTCTATCAATAATTCCCGTAAAACAATAGGGAACATCATATCATAAGACAAAAAAAAAAAATGTAGGTGTACATATAAATTAAGAGATTGGAAAAATGGAGTGCTATATTATTAATTTTTGTAAGAATAATATCATCATAATCTTTATTATTGTAATGGTCGTTCAGCATTTAATTATACTCATGTATGGTACAATGGTAGACTGCTCGGTAGTAGCTTTAAAGTATGATGCTACAATATCATTAGTATAACGAGTAAAACATTCTATTTGAAAATTAAGCAAATTATTTTAAAACATAAATTTTTGTTTTTCTTCAACTTGAGATAAATTCAAACACACATATATATATCTTTCCTCCTATATTGCACCACCTTGCTAAGGACCATTATCTGCGTATTAAAAGAGCATGTCTCTGCAAGTTACAAATTCAGACTCATATAAATGTAAGATGCACAATTGATTGGAGATTGATTCAGAAGTCAAATTAGTGCATTACTCTGACTATTATGATTCCAAATAATTTTCTTAAAGCTGCTACAATTTAGTCTTTACCTAATATTAGGGAGTTGTTAATTGTTTCGATTGTTTAATTAAGTGTAATCCCACATTAATACCACTAAGCAAAACTTACAAAATTTTATACTTTCAATATAACAAAGCGATAAAAGTAAAGAGATTACCTCATTTAGAAGTTGTATTTCCATAAGATCTTTAAGAGTCACTTCATTTGCATGTGTCAATCTTTGTGTCATTGCTCAATTAGCAATTTTCAGCGGATCTCGAGGAATTTTGTAATTTCATATGAAAAGGTATGTAGTTAGAAAGACACATCGTTATGTTTGACTATGTGAATATAATGCATAATTTAAAAAATTATCTACAGATGAACTTGACATCGGTACCTGCTACTTGAGAAAGTCAGAAGGTATATATTATGTCTGCTTCAATAAATCAGTCTGCACTATAAATATTAGTATATAATATACAATGGAGATACACAAACATAAATGTATCACCAAATTATACCTTGAACACGTAAGGTAAGAAAAACGATGGGAAACATATAAGTATTATATAGCTGCATAATATATTTATTAATTTGATAACTAACAAAAATATTGAAAATTAAATATTATGTTGCTACTTAAGAAGAAAAAAATTTACCTGCAATTTTTCCATAGAAATATATTTATTGTCAATGATAATATATTTTCTACTAAATTATTTTCGTTTTGTTATATTTGTTTTCTTTTCATGGTATAAGAAATAAAAAAATAAGATATATATCTCAAATGATTAAAGAATTAAATTTATTGTCAATGATAATTTATGATAATTTATTATTTAAAAATAAAAATTATTTGAAGATGAATTGCACTTGCGCGGGTAATGGGTCATGTATTGACAAATTTTACATCCAAAAGTAAATTCTAACAATTAACTATGCCTACTCATAAGAAGTAAGACTTAATGATGAAACTGAGTTGCGCTTATGCATTAGAACAAAATAACTTAAAATTGTACGTAGAAAAAGAAAATAACACAAATAGTTATGCAAAAAGAAATTAATGAAACAGAATCGTACAATGAAACTATGATTGAGAATAGAGAAAGAATCAACACCAAATTCTGGTAAAAATTGGTAGCGAAAAAGATAAAAATACCTCGAAAAAATCAATAAGTTAAACACCGATTGGGTGAACCTACAAAATATTTAAGAATTTTAGGTGGAATCACTATGAAATTGAAGGCGGCTTGAGTTGCAAAAGTGAGAAGGAAGAATCGCATATGGCTTAATAAAACGATATTGGTATCAAAGAACATGGACGATGGAAGAATAATCTCAAATAAAGTGACTCCTGTGGCAGAATTATATTTCATAAAACAAAAAAACATCCATGTCCACAAATTGAGCCTCAAAATTTGTATTGTACCTAGTACCAACAACGTAATATCGTGAGATAATTTGGTGAGATTAATAATGGTGTTGTTTACTAGTTATACCTCTAATTTATTATATTCAGTAGAATAAAACTTGTGTCTGATTCGCTCTTTGAAATTCATGAGATTATTTCTCAATTAGTATTTAATAGGGTATTTTTGTTTCCAAACGGTTTTCATAGGTAGATTTTGATTTACAATAAATTAAATACTTTCTTTCATCCTTATATAAATGGTCATAATTAACTAATCTATACCTATCTCAAATAATTACAGTATTATATTTTATTGTGAATGATAATATATGAATTATCTTAATATATATCTTATACACTATCATAATCTTTATAATATAAATTATATACAATTATAATGCTATATATATAATGATGATAAAATATATTATATTAACAAGGGTAGTATAGGTAAACCAAATTTTTTCAACAAGACACTTTTTATATAGGTATAGATTTAAAATGTATTATTTTATATTTAAAAATTCAAAAATTTGAGAATATAGATAAATAGGAATGATGAATGTTGTGAGACAAAAACTATTTATTTCTCAAAGAAATTGTCTTGTTGATTTTGTATGAGAATTGAGGTGGTTCTTTTTTTTATAGCAGATATCTTTTGTCTCCATAAATTATTAAAAAATAAAAGTTGGCCCGTTGTATTGAATCAATACCTCAATGCGAACAATTCTGGATCAGTTGAGTTCTTATTTACTGAATCTGTTGTTTTCTTCTGAATCTGTTGGCGAAATATTAAATTAATCACAAACAGAGAGAGAGAGAATGGTAGCACAGAGTGTGACTAATCAGGAGATCGCTCGTTACTGGAAGCAGCGCCACATGTTGGAGGAAGATCACCTCCTTGCCGCTATCAAGGCTCCTGCTCGCCTCAGGGCCTCCAACCTCTCTGTTAGTATTACCTCTCTCTCTCTCTAGAGTTTAATTTAACTTCTCAAAAATTAATTTACAACTTTTTATAGGACGATGATTACCTGAAATTTGAAAAGTCGTTAAAGGAGGAGAAGGAGAAGTATCGATTCAGTACCAACGCGTATTGAAGCCATGATTGCAGCTCCCAAGCAGCCTGCAAATGTGGAGTGCAGAGACAGCCAGCTTCCGAAAGATCTTCGGTCAGGAAAGTGGCGTTTGGGTATGCATTCACTCGTGAATCCAGTGATCATTAGGCCGAGGTGGCGGGCGTGGGAGGCGCCAACAACGGTGCTGGCAGCCACAATGGCGGCGACGTATGGTGGGAAGATGTATGACTTCTTGAAGAAACCGGCAGTGGCGGAATGGGTGACGGACGGTGGTACTATGCTACGAGATTCGAAAAATCATACATTGCCGTCGATGTCGTAGCGGAATGGATGGCGAACGGTGGTACGATGCTACGAGATTCCGAAAATCATACAACGGCGCTGCGGTGGTGGCAGTGGCGGTGGTGGAATCGGTGACGGGCAGTGGTACAATGCTACGAGATTCGGAAAATCGTACATCACCGACGCGGCGGTGGTGGCGGAATGGGCGGCGGACAATGATACGATGCTACGAGATTCCGAAAATCGTACATCGCCATCGGGGTAGTGGCGGCGCGGTGGCAGAATGGGTAGCAGACGGTGGTACGATGCTACGAGATTCCAAAAATCGTATTTCGCCGCCGCCGCAGTGGTTGCGGCGGTGGCGGAATCGGTGACGAACAATGGTACTATGCTACGAGATTCCGAAAATCGTACAACGCCGCCGCGGCGGTGGCAGAATGGGCAGCGGACGGTGGTACGATGCTACGAGATTCTGAAAATAAAGTAAAAACTGAAAATAACCACCCTTTACCCTATTAAGGGTATTTTCATCTCTTCAAGTCAAATATGACCTTTTTTATTGTAAATTAAGTTGGGGAACAAAATTATACTACTTAACTCTAAAGGAGCCTTTCTACTAGTTAACTTTTTATCTTTTAATCACCCTCTCCTTAAAATCTCCACGCCCACCGAACTAAGCCTTGAATGCTGGGACGGAAGGGAGTACTAAACAACATCGTCTTATTGTAATTGTTT
This sequence comes from Schizonepeta tenuifolia, assembly GCA_029490685.1. Lineage (NCBI taxonomy): Eukaryota > Viridiplantae > Streptophyta > Magnoliopsida > Lamiales > Lamiaceae > Schizonepeta > Schizonepeta tenuifolia. The sequence goes on from CM055957.1 coordinate 87,969,241, forward strand.
AATGAGATGAAACGTTGTCCTTTTACATAATTCTTCTAAATTTTTTGATTTGAATTTGTGTTGTGCTGTGTGTTATGATGGTAGTATTTATATATGTTAAATTATTTGAGGATGTAGGAGTCGATCATTACTTTGTTGTTACATCTTCTATTTCTCGTATTATCCACGCACATTATGTTAGATCGAACATATAATAAATTTTGACTGAATTGAATCTTTTCATAACATCTCGTATTATACTTAGGATGTGTATTACTTTATTGTAAAATTATCATTGAAAACGAGGAAAAAAGAAAAAGAGGAGGTCTCCCATTCGACTCCCCATTCGCTGCACGACCAGGTCCGGGCCGGGTTACCCGGTCAACCCGGGTTTGACCCGGTCAATTTTTTTTAATTTCAGTTTTTTTTTTTAAATTTCCGCCTCCGGCTCCGATTTTACGGCTCCGCCTTCGCTCCGATTACAAATATAAGGATAATCGGCGGACAACAATTTGGCATTTTTCGGCTCGCTCCGAGGCCTTCGGCTCCCCTCGCTCGAATTTTGACCAACGAAGAAGTGGCAAACAAAAAAACGAAGAGGCAAACAAAAAAAAGTGAAAAAAGTAGATTTAAAAAAAACAAACTGAAAACAGAAAAGGAAAACAGGAAGATTAAAAAAAAATAATAAAAAAAAATCTGAGCGCGTGCACCCCACGCGCCGCGCGTGGCGCGCCCCACGCACGATCGCATGGGTGCGACCAATCGCACGCAAGTTTTTGTGAAAGAAAAAAGTAAGAAAATATTACCATTTTCAGTCGTTGATCTCACATATTTACATGATCCTCCCATCTCATCCCTATTTGCCTTTTGTCCGTAGAAAAATATTATCACACATTTTCTGCAATTGGAGTGGATTTTTTTTTATTGGGAAAATTATTCATCTTGCCTGAAAAATTAACAATTCTAGTGAATATGTGAAAATAATAAAAAAAGTGTGAAAATATTATCATTTTCACAAATTTCCATTAAAGTAAACACCGTGATAAAGGAAAGATATAAAAATGCGCAGCCTTATATAATATTTTTTCCAATCAAATAAACATGTGATACAAAAGTATGGAAATGATAATATTTTTTCAACTTCTTTTATCCATCATTTTCTATTGAAAACTTTAGAACTAAAGTAAACGTATTCTTAAAAGTAAACACCATTGATACGGTGTTTAAGAAAATTTATAATTGTACGGTTATTTAATTCATGAAAACACAATTATGGTAACACTTGCGTAATTCAATTTTGCTCTTATTTGTATGGAGAAATAAAACGCCATTGCTTACGTCTTCATGATTATTCAATCTCTATCTTTGAGAACCTATTTTAGGTGTATTGTTCAATTTATTTCTCTATCTTTGAGTTTCTTCTGATTGTATGGGCTCGTAAAGCTTTCAAAAAGGGATAAATTGACACAATAAGTTAGGGATTTAAATACGATGGTTTGGTTAAAAGTAAAATAAGATATATCGAATTTAAGGAGGCGGCTTTGTGAATAAAAACATATAGAACAACGCCAAGAGAATGCATAATTAACAATAAAAAAATAAAAAAAATTCCAATAGGTAGTCAATTAACCGAAACGAAACGAGAAGGATTTTTAAGTTGTGTAAATGTAGTGGTTGATAATATTCTAAAATAATATCTGCGCTCCAATAGAATATACTAATTGGTATAGATTTATCTATTTGATATTCTATTTAAAGTAATGTTTAGTCACTTTTTAAAATTTAAGACACTTTTTTTTTTTTTTTTTTTTTTTTTTTTTTTTTTTTATGTCATGGAACTTGTAATCGCGATTTTTGATGCACAATATGTAAAAACTAATATCGCCTGTACAAGAGATATATTTATGTGATAAGGAACATGATTTATCCCGAATTCATCTTGAATAATGCCACGGTTAATATTCGTCGCTATTTTTTTTTTTTTTTTGGATTTTAAATATCGAAATTAATCTACACTCATAACAAATCAGCTAAAAAATTAAACTACTTAAATAAAATTAAAACGGGCTACACATAGCCCATTAGGCCCAAAATCATTATTCTTAGCGAAACCAACCCCAAACCATTGAATCCCTCGGCCTGTTTATTATCCCATTCTCTATACATAAACCTACGGATCTAGAATGTCAATTGAGCTTGAAACTAACCAATCCACCCAATAAACTGAAAAAAATAAATAAATAGTTATGGTTAAATTTTTGCAAACTAAATATATAATCGGATTATTCTAGTTGACCCGTTCGAGTTGAAGAGTTATTTGTGCTAGGTCGGAGCTCGAGAAGTGTTAAAAAAAAAAATAATAATACATAATAAATTAGTAATAGTATGTTAAATATTATTATGATTTTCCATGTCGTGTAGTGCTACTAGACTAGTTTCGTGGGATGGGGTGTTACTTTTTGGATTTTAGTTAAATTTTCTACTTTTCGTGTCACTCAGTATACTTGTTTTGTTATTTTTTTTCCTTCCCTTTTCATGTGTATTTTTTTGCAACAAATATATAATAATCAAGAAAATACATACACATTAGTTTCTTCTTAGTCATTTTCTATTATTCGTTTTCTATTATTTGCACAATATATAGATATTTTGCAAAAGAATGCGTACTGGTTTTTCTATTTTTCATTTTGAGCTGAATCGTTTTAAATTGATTTTATTCATATTTATCAAATGTACTCTCCTAAATATTGCTTAACTAAATGTAAAACAAATGTAATTTACATTATTTTGTTAGGTGTGAATATGGTGTAAAAATTGTTTACTTAGAAGCAATCATGTTTATACTTTGCTTCTTTGTTTTGTTATGAAACTTAAAGATAATTATAATTATGTTAAAGATAATTATTTATTTTATTCAAAAAATAAAAATAAAATTGGATCCCCTGAGTAGGGAGGACACCGGATAATCCCTAGACCCGCATAAAAAAATTAATCCTTATAGTCGTCTTTATACCCGTTTAAATCGGGACGGGTTCGGGTCGAGGATTATGCGGTGGAGGAAGGATATACATCGGGTACCCATTTAGAATATATTATCTAAATTTAGAACTTTTATTAGAAATAAAAAGTTACCCTTACCTAAAAATCAAGAAAAAAATAGTAGATTAAGTCAAAGAATGGAGACAATTATATTTATAAGTCAACTCCTTTCTTCACTCATTTTCGATGTGAGATGAAAAATAGTGAGAAAGGATCGATGAGAAATTAAGAGAAATACAAAGAGAGAGTTGTATTATATAAAAAATAAGAGAAAGTAATGTCAAATTGTCTACTTAATGTGATTTTTCGATTCTCATTAAATTTGAAATTCCATACTAATTAATAGATTTTAAACAAATGATTAACGCCAATCCACCACTGACGCATAAATGTAGAACAAATATGCAAATAATCCAGAATTGAGAAAAAAAAAAAAATCAATTGATAAAACTATTGGAAGAATAGAGACTGATCACTTGAAAACCGACAAATTAAAATGTTTGTCAATAATAAGCAACTTGAACTTGAAAGTTGGGACCTGCCTGTAACATGAAGATCTCTGCATAAATCCTCTTGCTCGTCTGCTATCACAAAATGTTTGTAAAAAATCAAAATAAGCAGCTCGAACTTCAACTTGAAAGTTGGGACTTGCCAAGCTTTGCAACGCTTCTTCTTCTTCCTTAGAGTATACGAAAGCTGTAACATGAAGATCTCCGCATAAATCCTCTTGTTCGTCTGCTATCTTTTTAGCAGACAGCACCACTGATTCACTGCAACGGCCCACCACAATATTTTTGAGCGTTGATATCTCTCCAATTTCTGAAGGAATCTCCAATGTGGGGCCTTTTAATTTAGCAAGGCGAAGCTCCTGAAGACGTGGAAAGTGGGAGCTCTCAGACACCGTCCAGTTTTCTAGATCGTCACAATGGTGCAATGATAGGAACTTGAGGCTGGGGAATTGGCCTTCACTTGTTTCCCATTTGTGTCTGCTGAAGACACCACCTATTAATGAGAGCTTCTGAAGAAGGGGTAACAAACCTATCTTTTGCAACAAATCTTCAAGCTCACAAGAAAATGAGACCCACAGAGTCAACTTCTTGAGGGAATGTGGGAAGCTAATCATGTTTTGCAAATCCCTATCGTAAGACCAAACGGCTAAGTGTAAGTTTTCCAGGCAATGAAGATAGCTAATACCATTCACTCCGCTTTCCCCATGTTCATAATCATCTTTATAGTATATCCTCAGTTTCTTGATATTGGGAATTCTTTTAACCACCTCTTCATTCAACTCCAGATTAAACACTCCATTGAGGGTATGCAAATTCTCCATCACAACAATATCATCGTCATCTTTGCTGCTGGGAGGATTTGGGATTTCTAATTCTTGATCCTTGAACTCGACATGCCTAAGTTGAGGCATTTTCCAAATTTCCATTGGTGCAAAAATACGATCAAACTGGCTAGATGTAATAATTAGTGTGTGTAGATTCCAAAGCTGACTGATTGAAGAAGGTATTATGGTATCCGGTTCGGCATAAACACTTGCATCAACGTACCGTGAATTTACGAATTGAACAAGACCATCTACTGAAGAATGGTTGCCTAAACCATAGACGCTGCCTATATTCAATGTCCTCAACAATCTACTGCTACGTGGCAATTTACTACTATAACATGTATAAGAACGAGCATGTGGCATATAATTGTTGGCATTGAGTTCCCCATTATACCCTTTGCGAACAACAATTCGATGATCGCTGCTTGACCCTTCACCAGGATTATCTTCACTAATAACGTGATAAAACCTTTGTTTTCGAGCTTCTTTCAAAGACAAATCTCTTAGTAAATCATGAATTTTGCAATATTTGATATCCCCAAGAACCCCCAACTTATCTACAAGAACAAGATTTCTATCAACTTGCTCCTTTAAGTACTCCTCAGCAATTGTTTCTGGGCTTTTGTTGTTTATTGGCTTAAGAAATCCTTCAAAAACCCATAGCCTGATGAGTTTTGAGACACGAATTGCCCTATCTTCCTCAAATGTTCCCATGTACAAAAAACAAGGCTTTAGATAGGCGGGCAAATGGTTATAACTTGTTTTCAATGTACTCAAACAATACTCATCATTCACAGAACTCAAGTTTCTCTCTATCTCATGCCAATATTGTTGGGTGTGTTGGGATTTTGCCAAGAGACCCCCAATCACAACAATTGACAAAGGAAGTCCCTTACACTTCTCCACAATTCCCTTCCCAATTCGCTCGAGTTCAAAAGGAAAACTTTCTTCCCCAAACACAATTTTAGAAAACAAATCCCAAGCACTACCCTTATCTAAAAATTTCATATCAATGAGGTTATTAGGGTTGGTTAAGTGGGCGGCCAAGTTTGACATCCTAGTTGTTACCAATATTCGACTACCGTTATTGTACTCAGGAAAGTAAAATTTCATCTTGTCCCACACCTCTAGACTCCACATATCATCCATTACGACGAAATACCTCCTACCCCATAAATATTTGTGTAGTTCTTCTCCTAATTCCTCCTCACTCTTATCCCTCGATTTGCCTCTAACTTGAGAGAGAACTTCATCAAGAGTTCCCTTCACATTATAATCTTGAGAAATTGTAGCCCACACACAAACATGAAAATGATGTTTAATAAGTGGGTGTCCAAATAGAGTTTTGGCAAGAGTGGTCTTACCGATGCCACCCATCCCTACAAGAGGGATGATTAGGCGGGTGGATTCTCCTCCGGTGAGCCTATCCAGTAGTTGAAGAAGCACATCATCGCATCCCACCATCTCATGACTGTTCCTCTTACCAGCTTCATCATCAGCGGACACGTTTCTTCCATGGAATTGAGGTTGGACTACAGCCTTCTCCCTAACCATCACCGTCGCATCTTTCTTGATCAACTCCATTTCTTCTATCACTTTTTGCAGATCATGATTGAAGTGGTGTCTGGTACCTGCGCATTTGTATGCAAGCAAGAGCTTAGAGAAATTGGCTCCTTCCCACGAATTGTGGGTCGTCTACAAATGCGGTCCACAATTTTGACTTCGAGAACATCTTCAGCTGCATGAGCTGCATCTGCAATGCGAACCTCCAAGGGATCTGCTTCGTCGCTGTAGTCAAAGGGTGAACGGTACCCCTCAAGAAATTCCTGCAAGAAGTTGAGTGTTTCAGTGAGAGATTCAACTTGGTCTTTGTGGAGAGAGATTGGAGGAGAAGGATGACGCTCGATGTTATCTATGATATGCATAAGAGAAAGCAGAGCTGCATAAGCTGCCATGATAAATCTCTAAGAACTCAATTGTTTTGTTACAGTTTGTAAGGTTGAAAAATGAGGGGTTTAAGCTGCAGGTTGTAGATATACAGTTTGGGGCTATGAGGATGAGGATGAAGTTGGAGCTGATCGAATCTAGTATAATAATTCATTCATGAGCTGCCATATATGACTTCTAGTCAACTTGTCCAGGCTTGACTTAGGCGGCAAAGTAATGAAAAAATAGTTGTCACAGTTTCTTTTCTTCGAAATGTGGTTGTTACAACTTGTTGAAATGCAAAAAAAAATAAAACAATTAGCATGATAGACTGGTTTCACATTGATAAGGTTTTGTCATGATTTAACCAATTCGTTAATTAAAATAGTCTTTTTAATAAGTAAAATAACAAAGAAACTAAATCAAGATTATACTGAATTAAATATTACATTCATAACAAATTGGGGAAATAGGTAAAAGTAGCTATTTTTCTCTGGCCAAAATGCATAATAATTCCCAATATTTCAGAAGAATAAAGATCTACCAGTAAAATCAACAAATGCTAACATTATAAAAAAGGGGGAATTTCATCAAGCATATAAAAAAATTCAAAAAGTAAAACAAACTCACATAGTTCAGCGCAGTCGAGAACGATCGTGATGCACGCACAAAAAAATCATTTAAAATCGGAAAATGCGAAAATAGTAAAGACGAACATAAAATTATCGAAAATGAAGAATTGGAACCTGTGGCTGACGGAAAGCATGACGGATCTCGAGAATGGTTGAGTGGCGACGGCGCAACACTTTTCCGTTAAATCTGTAGGATTTCTGAGTTGAATTGGGAGATGAAGAGAGATATTGTTTTGGGAGAAGATGGAAGTCAGAAATCCAGATTCCAATAACGGAGTGCGCACTGCGCTACACTTCAAATGCATGTTCTGTCACATCGAATAATCCGAGCAAACAAGCAGCAGCCTGATTAATTGCCGCTGATTATGAATTCTCTATTTATTCTTAGGAAAAAAAAAAAAAAAATCGTTTTGAGGGAGTAGCTAGCAGTAACGAAGGTGGCAATTGGGGTGTTTAATAATTTAATAATATAAAGTACCTTTATGTTTAAAACCAATGTTTGCCAGCTATTTTCCTAAATCTTCCTGCTATTGTTTCCAATTTTCTTCCTATCTTTTTTTTTGGACGGTCTCCAAACTTTTTCTAGCTATTTATAGACACTACCTACACCAACTTATTTTGTCTTACCCGTACCTTATCAGTTTATTTAACTAAAATATCATATATGACTCACCACTATTTCAATTAATTAATATATCATTACTCTTAATGTGAGATCCTTTTTTCACTAAAAACAAATTCAATCACTTTTTATCCACTCACAACCAACTCAACAATATTTCCTTAATACCGGTGTCACTCTATCCTAGGAAGAAAATTGGGGATCAGAGAAAGTATTTTAATATGTTAATATATACGCACAAGTTGTTTTTGAAATAATAAATACTTCCTCCTTCTACAAGAAAGTTGTGCATTTGAAATTGTACACGGAGATTAAGAAAGATGATAAAGTATGTAGTGAGTGAAGTAAGGGTCTCACTTTTAGTGTGATTTAAGTGAAGGATTAAGTTAGTGAGTGGATTAAGGATCCGACTTTTAATTTGACTTATTTTATTGTTAAGTTAGTTACTAAAAATAGAAATGCACATCATTTTATGCGGACGGACGAAAATGATAAAATGCAAAACTTTTTTGTGAACAGAGGGAGTAATACAATAATAATAATAATAATAATAATAATAATGATAATAATAATAATAATAATATAATGTTTTGGAAAATGACGTTACTAGCTTGTTCAAAATACTCTCAAAACATTCTTGGGGTTGGATTTTAGACCCGAGTCATTAGAGCTTGTTCAAAATACTTTCCGTCTCCGGGTTGCAAAAACTCGGGATATTCTTCAAGAGCTCCCATGTCTTCTTATACTTGAATTCTTTGTCGTACAGAGTGGAGTAATTATCCTCGACCATCGTGTATAGGTCGAGGTCATTTCACCTGCTTGCATTTTCTCTCTCGAGCTGGAGGTTCAAGCATTGAAGCGGCTAATCTCTTTCTTGACGCGGCCCTACGCCGACTTCATCGGACCCTTGTGGCGCAGTGGGGCGGGAGCTATGTGCTCGTTGAAGCGGGCAGTAATTTTCATCAAGAATTTATAAAAATTTAAAAACGACAATTTTATTGAATTAACATAAAAAACATACAATAATTAAGAAAAATAAGAAAAAAAAATTTACATGAACTACTCCCAACCAAATTTTTTTGTGAGGCCCGAACACACTTTTAGGTGCACGTCCAATTGCGCCGGAGTCATACCGGTCGTGTCTCAAATAACTATCTTGTACGCGAACTTCATTCCACTTACTTCGTTCGCCTTGGACAATTCTTCGACGATGATGCTCAATTTTGTCTTGGCCACCGCCTTCCCCTTCCCCTTTTCCTTCCCTTCTTAAGATGTTTCACTCCGATGGGATGAGTTTGGGTGGAGTTTGCATCGCTCGCGAATGTGTTGGCGCTAGCAAACGAAGTGTACTTGCCGTCTTCATTGATCCTCGTCTGCTTCGAAGCTTTTTTCGTCTTCGGGTTGCAAAAACTCGGGATATTCTTCAAGAGCTCCCATGCCTTCTTGTACTTGAATTCTTTGTCTTATAGGGTGGAGTAATTATCCTCGACCATCGTGTACAGGTCGAGGTCATTTCGCCTGCTTGCATTTTCTCTCTTGAGCCGGAGGTATCAAGCATTGAAGCGGCTAATCTTTTCTTGGCGTGGCCCCACGCCGACTTCATCGGACCCTTGTGGCGCAGCGGGGCGGGAGCTATGTGCTCGTTGAAGCGAACAATAATTTTCATCCAGAATTTATTCTGGATTTGGTAGTTGGCAGTCTTCCCGTCAGAAAATATCGCCGGGTGTATAATTGGCACCCTGAAATGTCCCGGATCCAGTGCTTGATGCCGAAAAATGTTGATTGATTTTTTTTATTTCTAAGATTTTGATTTTAATTTCTATGATTGAATGCTACTTTGGAGAATTTGTTTTCAATTAATTGAACAAGCCAATTGAATTAGAGGATTGCACAATATACTTTACATATAGACAATATATAAAGTAAGAAATGAACATGAAACATGACTTCATGAGAAAGTGTCATATATACTAAGTGATTAATAGAGTTTGATAGTGCAAAAATCATCAAATTTTATCTTCCGAGCTGTAATAAAGATATGGCCAGTTCATGCAAGTATATAAGATTATGTCAAAAACGGCTATTCTAGAAAGGATCATATAAAGCATAATAATCTATTCATAATTTTTTTTGAGGATGTCTATTGTTCAACCGGTTTCTTCCCATGAGACCAGATCCGGGTTGACTCGGCCCGGTCAACTCGGTAATTTTTATTTTTATTTTTGAGCTTTTTTTTTAAATATTAGTTTTTTTTTGGGCTCCGCCTTCACTTCGATTACTAATATAAAGATAATCTTAGCGGCAACAATTTCGATTGTTAGGCTCGCTCCAAGACCTTCGACTCTCCTCGCTCAGTCTCTTAACTAAAGAAGAAGCGGCGAACAAAAAATTGAAGAGGCAAACAAAAAAAAGAAGAGAAAAAAATCAGAAAAAAAATAAAAAATAAAAAATAAATAGGCCCGTGCACCCCACGCGCGGTTGCATGTAGTGAGGCAGGTCGCATTCAAGTTTTTGCCATTTTTTAAAAAAGTGTAGCTTCCCAATTCCGCAACATATATTTGTAACTCAATTCTATCTAGTAGCAGTGGTGGCCAACTTCTAAACTCTTCTATTCGGAAATGGAGAAGAGCTAAGAAGACTTGGAAAGGAAGTCATTGTTATTGATTGAAGATGAGTACAAAATCCGTACAAAACAATTACAAGGAAAGCATACTTATACAAGCAGAGAGCTAAGAGAATGACACGATACAACCAATGAAACTAAGCCACATCAGCAGCTACACCACATCATCAAAGGAGAAGAAAATGCATGCACACTAATTATGCGTGCATGTTCAATATCTTCATCCAAACCTGTCATAAGATCTGATGAATAAGATGCAAGAACAGGAATTCAAATACATTATTCTTCATAAAATTTGTAAACACGTCTTCTACTATTCAAATGAAGCATTATATTTTCTCCCCCTACCTCAGAAAAATAGAACTTTGTAAATAGGAATTAACCTAATAGCTAATATAAGACACAACACATTTTAAGAGAATTTGATCGCATTTCAATATCTTCTTGAAAGATTTAAAATCTACAATTATGTGATGAAGTTTGAGTATAAAACTGATCGTCACCTTCATACGCAGTTGGTTGCTTCGAGGCTCTTTACTCATACTCATATCATGCATGCCCTAGTAATAGTATACTGAAAACAAATATGCAGCAACAGAAAAAATGTAGATATATAATACGGATTTACAGCCTTGATAGACTTTTGTGGAAAATAATGAAGCCAAAAACTCGTGAACCAAATTATAATAAAGCAGGGTATGAGTATCATTACATTGGTGACATTGAAATTCATATAATTCAACAATGGAATCGAGTACCACAGGTTTTTCTTCCGAAGATATGAGGTAAAATTTACCTAGTTTCATTTCTTTCCCACGCATAATTTTTTTTGCACGAAGAATTGGAAGCGAACCGGGATGGGTAGAGAAGTTCTGAAATCGATATCGATGGCAGCCAGAGTGGTTATGCAATCACGGTGGATAGAGGAGCAGATGATCGCGGCGGATGAAGCCGAGGATATGGTGGCTGTGGACGGGGTGAATGTTGGAACCGGTTATTGAAAACCAATTCGTTTTCACCCAAGGATCAATTATGGATATCTAACAAACACATACAAAATCCATATCTATCATGCTCCTATGAATTTAATTACAATCATAGGATATTTATTCGTCATACCTGCAAATTTAATTTGATGCACACGGACTCCAGAATTGACCTTCCGAAGTGATCCCGGCTAGAGCACGACGATGGATGGGATCGACTTCGAGCTCTCTCTCTCACTAGGGGGCGGCAGCTCACAGTCTCTCTCTCTAGGTTTTAGTTGCTTAGAATGCAACTAAGTAATGAGTTTTATGAGCCTTGTATTTATAGATAAATAACTGCTCATAAACATTAAACCTAGACAACTCTCACGGGCCGTAGGAGAGAGGCGCTTAGCCAACTTAGAGACACATATTGGCCCGATAATATCTAATTTAATCTATTCAGCCCATAAATATAAATCAGACATAAATATTAATTCATTCCACTAAAGAATTAATATTGACTTACCCTCTTATTTATTTAGTTGAGTCGTAACTAGTATTAGACTTAATTAATATCCGTGTTTAAGATTCTCGAATATCCATTAATTAATTAAATACTTCCAATTAATTAACTAATTAATTATTCACTAATAAATAATTATCTTGAGTGCTACCACTTAAATTTATTATCTTATCGGAACTAATTCCACCTGCAGGTTTAATACGATAAACTTATTAAGTTCCTCGAGAGGATATCATCATCCCATTATTCATAGGACACGGATCCTTATTGCAGCTCTATCAATATCAAATAAGAACTCCCACTGCCCAAAATACGAAATTTCGAACCACTATCAAGTTCTCATTTATAAAGATCAAAACAATAGTCAAACACTTATTCATATTGATAAGCCCAATTAAGGTTAAGACTATTTAAGTTACCGAGATCTTTTTAATAAGTCAGAATAAAAGAATTAATCTCAATGTGATCCTTTCAATACGATTAACGTACTAGCATAAATAAATAGTCAAGATAAACTATTTAATACTATTATGCTACAATCTAAACCAACAACTCGTCCAAGTTGTCTCGATTGTCAATATTAGTTTATATCTCATAAGATGCCGATTATATAATCTTCTGTGATCTACAACACACTATATAATCTTTAATATTGAGATAATTGGACAAATAATTAATATGCAATAATAAACATTTCATATAGAAGAATTATAGTGAAATAAATATCAATTGTATATGAACAAAAGTCTTGCTTTCGTATACAACCCTTCAGTGAAGACAGTGGCAGCAAGGAAGAGCAACGACCACGTTTGAGTCTCGATGCTGAGCCGAAAACTGCATTTTTTTTTGTTATACATTGAATTGATTTTGGTAATTGTATAGCGAAGGGCAGCGAGTTTTATTTTATTTCCTTCCTTCACGAAGGAAGGAATGAGCTTTATAGAAGAAGGTATCTAAAAAAATGTAGTTATGATCATATTGTATAAACTTCTATAAATTTGCACAGGGCATCATGCAAAAGGATTTATCGTTGACAAGTTAATTAGAACAGTGAGGCCTTGGAAATTTAATGGGAACTATAATCATTAATTCATTAGCTGTAGCAGAGAATTCAGAAACTCCAGAATAAAAGATGTTGCACATTTATACTACAATTTAATTTGGACTGGACTAGGTGATGAAAATTAACCACGACTAACAGCGTGTTTGGCTCAGCTTAAAAGCTACTTCGAACAGCAAATTCTTAATATTAAATAGCTTATAATCTGTTTTAAGGAGCTTAAAAGCTCAACCAAACACCCTCTAAGTTTTGGGCCTGTGAAATTTCCCTTCCGTCGTTAAGCTCGGATTGGTCTGGTGACTTTAACAACTCTAATAACATGTAAATGTATATAATTACTGTAATAGGATGTATTTTAAAAGTGAAAATGGTTAGTATCCAATTAAATTTAAGAAAATTATTTCTTGATTCTCACATCTTCATTTATTATTTTTGATATTTTTAGTTTAATTTTAGTTCATATGGTTCGTTATTTCTACTTCCTTAAGATGAGATAAAACGATAACTTATCGTTTAATCTTTCTTGTTCTATAATTTGCGTCAATTTAATTTCTATAGTCAGTGATTCTCCCGTATTCATATACTATTTTTCTTCCCTTTTTAGTTTAATTTTATTCCAAATACTTTATTAAGATTATTAAAATTTTTAGTAGTTATAAAAATTTATTTTGAAAGTGAGAGCATTTAGTATGTAATGAAATTTGAAAAAAAAAAAATGTTTTACAATTCTCTCATGTTCATTTACTATTTTTGAATCTTTTAGTTCAATTTAATCCACACACTTTAGTAAGATTTAAAAAAAATTATTATTCGATTCTCCCGTCTTTATTTACTACATTTTATCTTTTTTTGTTTAATTTTAAGCCACATATTATTGAAATATTAGATGCAATTTTCTTGGTAGTTATAAAAAATTAATTCTTGCCGAAAAACACAGGCCCATTTTTATTTCTGCTTCTGCTTGAATCATTTTATCTTTTTTTATTTAATTTTAATCCACATATTATTTAAATATTAGATGCAATTTTCTTGGTAGTTATTAAAATTTAATTCCTGCCGAAAAACACAGGCCCATTTTTATTTCTGCTTCTGCTTGACTCACTGCTTCTTTCTCTCGCCTCGCCTCGCAACACACACACACACATACACACTCATCATCATTCCTCTCGACTTCCACCATCAGTGTCATTACCGTCGACGGCCGAGGAGCTGGCATAGTGGCGCTCCATATTCGGCCTCGCTTCCTCTACCGTCGCCTGCGCCATCCACCCTTATTCCCACCGCCGTCCACCCCATCCCCCAGTGCCCCATCCCATACCCGACTACCAAGTTGCATTTTCACCCATTTTTGTTGAGGTTGGTTAAGAATGCGGTCCACAATTTTGATTTCGAGAACACAACCACATGAGCTGCATCTGCAGATTTTTCTTATTTTTTTAATTTTTGTTTTTTTTTTTAAATGAGGTGGAATATAATTTTTTAATTTTTATTATTTTTGAATCAAACTTTAACAAAACGACGTATTTTGTATATTCTGACATATACGTGTCATTTCCGGCCTCCATGTAGGATTTAATTTGGGGGAAATCGGTGAACGGGAGCAAAATCAGAAGAAAATAAATGGTTATGTTTGCTGAGCAAAAAACAAAGCTCATGCGCAATTTTAAAGTTTAAAAGATTGTGGATTTACATGCTATTATCCCTTTTTTTAAATCAAAATTTAACAAAACGACGTCGTTTTGCATATTCCGGCGTCTACGTGTCATTTCTGGCCTCCACGTAGGATTCAATTTGGGAAAAATCGGTGAACGGAAGCAAAATCAGAGGAAAATCAACGGCTATGTTTGTTGAGCAAAAGAAAAAAAAGCTATGTGCAATTCCAGAGTCGACTAAAAGGTTGTGGATTTACAGGCTATTATCCCATTCGAAAATGCTTGGTATTTGAAAATGCTGAAAATTAGTATAGCATGATATCAAAGACAAAAAGACTAATATAGACTCATACATATGATAAGAATATAGATATATGGATACCAAATGAGACGGGCTTTGTGAATCACCTAGAGCAACGCCAAAAAGGCTGCATAATGGAAACAGAAAAAAAAATGTAATAATAAAGTTTGGAAAAAAAACAAAGATTCCAACAAGTAGTTAATGAACGGCAAAACGAGAAGGGCTTGTTACTTGTAAGTTGAGTGTAAAGCGTAGTGGTAAATATTCTCAATTGTTCACATATTTTTGTTTTTACTTGAATTGTTCCACGTAGTTTAAAGCATTAATAAGTGGGCTCCATAATGGAATGGCAATATATCTATTTGATATTAAAAAAAAAAATAGTTTTGTTTAGTCACCTTGTTACTTGTGGTGCACACAACTTAAACCTCTACTCATATGCAATATGAATTCGCTGAGGAGGAGAAACAATAAATTTTGAATCATATTAATTGAAGGTTCCCTTGTACTGATTTCAATTCTTCAGAAAACTCTTAGGGTAAGAATGGGAAAAAAACTTTTTTTCAAAGTTGTGCTAATCTTAAAGTGTGGTACATGAAATCAGACAATAATAGATGTTCAAATGAATTGCATAGGGTAATTTTGTCTTCCTAAAGCGTAATAAGTGTCACAATTCGAGGTCCAAACACATATTTCGTCAAATGGTTGGATAAAATCAGAAAAGTTGAGAGAAATTGTAATTATATATGTTTGAAACTTAAACCCAACGACTTGACAAGTTCATTAGAATAGTGAGGCCTTGGAAATTTAATGGGAAAACAATCCAATCAAGTTACATAAACAAGAAATTAACTCGAGAAACAAAGAAACAGAACAATCATTTTGAAGTTGTTACGAAAATACAGATACAAGCTAGGATGATGATAGAGCCACCAACCATCTGCCGATGATGGATTTGCAATTTGATCCGAAACTTTATTCCCTTCAACACAAACATCACAAATAATAATCATACATTTGATCAACTTGAAAGTTGGGACCTGCCAAGCTTCGCAACGCTGCTTCGTCCCAGCGTACTATAGCTGTAACATGAAGATCTCCGCATAGATCCTCTTGTTCGTCTGCTATCTTTTTAGCAGACAGCACCACTGATTCACTGCAATGCTGCACCACAATATTTTTGAGCGTTGCTATATCTCCGATTTCTGAAGGAATCTCCAATGTGGGTTCGTGTAATTTAGCAAGGCGGAGCTCCTGAAGACGTGGAAAGTGGGAGCTCTCCGACACCGTCCATTCTTTTAGACTGCAATAGCACAATGATAGGAACTTGAGGCTGCGGAATTGGCCTTCACTTGTTTCCCATTTGCCTCTTCTGAAGACACCCGATGTTAATGTGAGCTTCTGAAGATGGGGTAACGAACCTATCTTTGGCAACATGTTGTCAAGCTCAATTGAGGCGTGCAGAGTCAACTTCTTGAGGGAATGTGGGAAGCTAGTGATGTTTTGCAGATACGCTTTGGAACTTGAAGAATTGGCATCGAAGTGTAAGATTTCCAGGCAATGAAGATAGCTAATACAAGTCACTCCGCTTATTTCCCGACGATAATCGTAGGATATCCTCAGTTTCTTGATGTTGGGAATTCTTTTAACCACCTCTTCATTCAACTCCAGATTACACACTCCTTTGAGCGTATGCAGATTCTCCATCACAACAACATCATCATCATCTGCTGGGAGGATTAGGGATTTCAAATTCAAATTGCTTGAACTCGACATGCCTAAGTTGAGGCATTTCCCAAATTCCCATTGGTGCAATAATAATAGCACCATAATAATTATATGTAACTAGTGTATAGCCCGTCGAAAGTCGACGGAAAATTATTATTTAATAAAATTATAATAAAAATATTATCCATTAATATTTTTAATTTTACACTTTATGTGAGTTTTTTGGGTCAATTCGAAATCGACCCGTCGATCACGAGTTTGAAAAAGTTAAACCGTCGATTTGGAATCAGATCGTCTACCCACCCTCACAGTTCCAAGTTGGAATCCTGGCGTAATTGAATTGGATCGTCTACACCCGGTTCAAGGTCGGAATCCTTCCGTCGACCCGACCCGTCTACCTCATAGTTCAACGTCGGAATCCTCCCGTCAACCACAATTTTGAAAAAGTTGAACGGCCGATTTCCCATCTACTCTCACAGTTCCAAGTCAGAATCCTGCCGTAATTGAATATTCTTCTCCAAAATCAATGGGGACAAAAGCATATTTGGTTCTCAAAGAGATTGTCTCACGTGGATTTTGTCAGAAAATTTAAATGGATCTTTTTTATTGCAAATACTTTTGGTCTCACATTGATTTATAAAAGAAAAATAATTTTATTTAATTAAAAAATGATTGTAATATTCGTTATTTTCCTTAATTCATATATATAATAATATTCGTTAATTATTTGAAATCGTTTGAATTAATAAATTATGTAAACAATCAAATATTATAACAAAATTTGTCACAATCAAAAATCAAACACATGTCCTTTTATTTAAGTTGTAAAATAAATTAAAAAAAAAACATAAAGGAAAATCTCAAGAACGATCAGCATGCATAAAATGCAAATTTTAAGATAAATAGAATAAATAATGGAGGATGAGCTACCTAATTAGAAATGCCTTTTCGGGTAAGTCCCAACCCGCACAAAAGGCGTAATGTGTCCCGTTGAAAACCGATGTGGGATGTAAGATTTTAGTAGATATTTGTAGAAAAAAATTGCATAAAATGAAAAATTCAACATTGTGAAAAAAGGAAAAAAAATATGAAAAAATATAAAAGTATATATGGTCATCTTAATTGAGGACGATTATTATTAGATTAATAATTTTTAATTCAAAAATTTGATAAATTAGATGAATGAGAATGGAAGAATTTAAGGTGTGCCACATAGGATAGAGTCGTTTTCGTTTTAATAATAGATAGATAACTAGTGTGTGCAGATTCCAAAGCTGACTGATTGAAGAAGGTAGTGTTTTGCTATTCCGTTTGATACTAACAAATGCATCAATGTACCGTGAATTTACGAATTGAAGAAAATCTACTAGAGAACCATAATAGTACTTATGTATATTCAGTGTCCTCAACAATCTACTGCTACGTGGCAATTTACTACTATAACCTGTATAAGAACGCGCATGTCGCATATAATTGGGATTCCCATATAACCTTTCGGGAACAACAATTCGACGATGGCTGCTTGACCCTTCATGAGAACTATCTTCGCTCACAAGGCGATAAAACCTTTGTTTTTGAGCTTCTTTCAAAGACAAATCTCTTACTAAATCATGAATTTTGCAGTATATCATATCCCCAAGTACCCCCAACTTATCTACTAGAACAAGATTTCTATCAAGTAGCTCCTTTAAGTACTCCTTAGCTATTGTTTCCGGGCTTTTGTTGTTTATTGGCCTAAGAAATCCTTCACAAACCCATAGCCTGATGAGTTTTGTGACACGAATCGAACTATCTTCTTCAAACATTCCCATGTACAAAAAACAAAGGTTTTAGATAGGCGGGTAAATGATTATAACTTGTTTTCAATGTACTCAAACAATACTCATCATTCTTCGAACTCAAGTTTCTCTCTATCTCATGCCAATATTGTTGGGTCTGTTGAGATTTTGCCAAGAGACCCCCAATCACCACAATCGACAAAGGAAGTCCCTTACACCTCTCCACAATTCCCTTCCCAATTCGCTCGAGTTCAACAAGAAAACTTTCTTCTCCAAATACAATTTTAGAATTTCATATCAAGGATGCTATTAGGATTGGTTAAGTGGGCAGCCAAGTTTGACATCCTAGTTGTTACCAATAGAATTTCATCTTGTCCCACTCCTCTAGACCCCACAAATCATCCATTACGACCAAATACTTCCTACCACATAAATATTTGTGTAGTTCTTCTCCTAATTCTTTCTCAGTCGGATCCTTTGAGTTCTCTCTCTTATCCTTCGATTTCTCTCTAACTTGAGAGAGAACTTCATCAAGAGTTCCCTTCATATTATAGTCTTGAGAAATTGTAGCCCAAACACAAACATCAAATTTCTCTTTAATAAGTGGGTGTCGAAACACAGTTTTGGCAAGAGTGGTCTTACCGATGCCACCCATCCCTACAACAGGGATGATTTGGCGGCTGGATTCTCCTCCGGTGAGCCTATCCAGTAGTTGAAGAACACATCATCGCATCCCACCATCTCATGACTGCTCCTCTCACCAGCATCATCAGCGGAGACGTTTCTTCCATGCAATTGAGGTTCGACTGCAGTCTTCTACCTAACCATCTCTGTCACATCTTTCTTGATCAACTCCATTTCTTCTATCACTTTCTGCAGACCATGATTGAAGTGGTCTCTGGTACCTGTGCATTCGTATGAAAGCAAGAGCTTAGAGAAATTGGCTACCTTCCCAAGAATTGTGGATTGGCTACGAATCCGGTCCACAATTTTGATTTCGAGAACATCTTCAGCTGCATGAGCTGCATCTGCAATGCGAACCTCCAAGGGATCTGCTTCGTCGCTGTAGTCATAAGGGGAACGGTACCCCTCAAGAAATTCCTGCAAGAAGTTGGTTGTTTCAGTGATAGATTCAACTTGCTCTTTATGGAGAGAGATCGGAGGAGAAGGATGATGCTCGATCTTCTCGATGATATGCATAAGAGAAACCAGAGCTGCATAAGCTGCCATGATAAATTAATCTCTAACAGTTTTTTCACAGTTTGTAAGGTTGAAAAATGAGGGGCTGTGGATATACAATTTGTGGCTATGATATAAAGAAGGATGAGGATGAAGATGGAGCTGATGGAATCGATAATAATTCATTAATGAGCTGGCAGTATGACTTTTAGTCAACTTGTATTTTGGTCAGAAATTTAAGAAGAAAGTAGTATTTCTAAATAAATAAACAATTAGCATGATATACTAGTGGTTTCACGTGTTGTCATGATTTAGGCAATTAGTTAAAATAGTCTTTTTAATAAGTAAAACAACAATGAAATTAAATCAAGATTATACTGAAATTCTCAATTCAGAAAAGTTGAGAAATTTAATCGGAAAACGATCATTTTGCAGTTGTTACAAAATAAATGAAAATACAAATACAAGAAAGAAGACAATCACTTTAATCGAGTGGATGATGATAGAGCCACCCACCATCTGCCGATGATCGATTTGCAATCTGATCCGCCACTTTATTCCCTTCAACTTTATTTCCTTCAATTTCAACATTATCAGAAAATGTTCGTCCAATAAATATAGAATAATCATGAAAATAGACTCAAATTAATTTTTATTTACAAACTTTGTGATCCAAAGGGCCAGCCCGAAAACCAAAATGTCTTAGGGTTAAGAAATTTCAACACAATTTAACCATACTGAATAGCCCGACGTTCCTGGTATCCCAAACCCAAAACCAAAAAGGTTAATCCGATTGACATCTCTATATATAAACCTGCTTGAGTGTTTCATTGTCTCCTACACATGGGCCGATTTACCTTAGGGCTGAACTCGGCTCCAGCCCAGTGCAAGTCCAGAAGTGATAAGTCCAAAAGTGATATATATGTATACATGTGAACTACAATACCAAAATGATTTGAAAGCTCATCACCTTTTGTGAAAGGTCAAGTGTTCGGAACTTATTGCGATCATTCCTATTTTCACTCTTCTTTCAATTCCTTTTGGCATCATTTCTCCTATGTAGGCGATTGTTTGTGTTAAAATAACACAAATAGTACAACATACAAGATCAATAGAGAGGTTGCACGAGTATGATACATTACCATTATGATTAGCATAGATGATGACAATCACATACATGCGCGTTATGCATGTGTGGCGGATCTAACATGTACTCCCTATGTCCCCAAATGATGATATGTTTTATTTCGGTACAAAGATTAAGAATAAATGAATTAAGGGTAGTTATGTATTTAGTGAAGTATTTTATTGATAAAGAGTAGGGTGGTTTACTACCCACTAAATAAATCTATACTAATATAAAAAGAGCATTATTTTACAAAATTTGGTTACCTAAAAGATCCTTATTACAAATTTAATTTAAGGGCAATGGCGTAATATAATAATACGAATCAAACTTCTTACTTTATAAATAAAATCAAACTTACCTTATAAATTAATATATAGATTATTATGTCTATATATTCTAAATTGGTCAATGAGTTTGAGAAAATGACTTATATTTTACAAATTTATTTGATTTTATTCGTTAAATTAAACTGTCTTTATTTAATAATCAATAATATACATTTCACATGCATGATTGATTGAGATATTTCGTTTTGTTACTAACTTGTTTCCACTAATTAATTAATTATATAATTCCATTATACTCATGAATAATTAGTTCCTAATAATTATTTTAATCAATTGCAAAAAATCTCAATTTTTCAATAAAAGGTTACAATCAAGTCCAATTACATTAGATGTTATAAACGTCAAATATAACTCATTTATTAACAAACTTATTCAAGTTTAATCGCATAAATGGGACTTCTAGAAATATATTTATATTGTAATAGTAATGTACTCAAATGTATCTTCTATTATAGCGTTAAACACGCCCACATTGAATGTATCAACATATAAATTTGTGTAGATGACTCATACACAAGTAAATAAAGCCAAAACAATCTATTTGATACAATTTGAGTTGTTTGAACCAAAATATAGATTTTGTAAATATGAGTAGTAAATTATATTTTGCCGTCAATTGTCATAATTAATTAATTTAAATGAAGACGATGTTATCAAATAATCAAACAAAATCCATTATTTTGAAAAAAATACTTTAAAGTAAAAAATTATAAATTTGTTTTTCACATTAGTAATTTTCATCATTTTATGATTTTGAATAAGTTGTATATTTTGGTTGTTGTATATTTGGTAGTTGTGATTTTTATAGATAGTAGTTATAATACAATTCATCTAAGTATAACTAAAAAATTATAGTGGTAACGTGCACACAAATTAATTTGAGGTGGTAAATTTGAGACACCATAAAACTCTCCTTAACGAGGTGGGAAATTAATTTCATGAGCTGTTACAAAAAAGAATTAAAGATGTTGCACATTATTTTACAATATCGATGAGAATTTCATGTGTTATCGAAGAGATCACTTGATACATTATAAAGAGCTTTTTTTCACTGCCGAGTAAGTTTAGTTTTGTGATAAAGATTTAAAATTTTCTCAGTTCATTCTCTCCCCGTTAGTAAATTTTCGGGAAGGATCTTGACAACTAAATCTATGAAAATTCTGCTTCTCTACTTCTTTATTTAGATTTCTATATTATAATTCCATTCCATTAGTTTTATCATTTGCTACCCTTTTCTTTTTGGTTAGTGGTGATATATGAAAATCTAATAAGAGTTATGAAAGTTTGCTGACGGCAAGATGATTACCATCAACACACATTGGCTACATCGTTATAAGGAGGAAAAAAAATATCAAATTTCTTCAAGAAAGCAAATTCTAAAAGTAAAGAAAATCAATTCTCCGCACATATTCATTATCACACTTTTTTTTTTCAGTCTTTCTAATTGTTTCATACTCTGTATACTATTCACATCTCAATAATGTTATTATTTTTTTTATTTTAGTATGAATGATCGAATATTATATTTTAAAACTTGTAAAAATTCAATAAAAAAAATAATAAAAATCATAAATTGTAATATAAAAATGAATTGACTCATAAATATTTATTTAGTATAATCATTATTTTTAACGCGCTACTGCAGGTTAATTATACTAGTAATTTAAAGAATATAAAAGTAGTGTGAATGCAAATAATTATTTTCTGATATAGAAACATGTCATCTTTCGTGATGTCAACTCATTGAATCCAAACGCCCAAACCATTGAATCCTTCGTCCCGTTTATTTGTCCTTTGTCAGTATATAAACCTAGGGATTTAGGGATGTCAAGTTTGAAACTGTGGAACCAATAAATTGGAAAAAAAAAGAGATATGGTTTAACTTTCTATCATCCAAATATATAATCGGGTTATCCGGGATGGATTTATGTATGGAAAAAAAAAATTGAATCAAGATGGAATTTGCATGAATCATAAAATTCAAAATTAACATTTCGTCACCAAAAACTAAATTTCTGATTAGGATAGGATCTTATTATGCGGTGTTTCGTCGAACAGTTGGAGCATTTCTATTGGGTATTTCGTCCAATGGTTGGATCAAATGAGAAAAGTTGAGAGAAATTGTAATTACATAAACAAGAAACAAGATAATCAAAAATCCAATCGAGAAAGGAGTATCCTCACATGAACAAGAAACAAGATAAAACATTTGAAGTTGTTACAAAGTAAAAGATACAAGCTAGGATGATGATAGAACCACCAACCATTTGCCGACGATCGATTTGCAATTTGATCCGCAACTTATTGCCTTGAACAGAAATTTGAGAAATTGTTTGTCAATTATAATCAAGCACTTCAACTCGAAAGTTGGGACCTGCCAAGCTTTGCAACGCTGCATCCTTAGAGTATACTATAGCTCTAACATGAAGATCTCCGCATAAATCCTCTTGCTCGTCTGCTATCTTTTTAGCAGACCGCACCACTAATTCACTGCAACGGCCCACCAGAATATTTTTGAGTGTTGCTATGTCTCCAATTTCTGAAGGAATCTCCAATGTGGGTTCGGCTAATCCATTAAGGCGAAGCTCCTGAAGACATGGAAAGTGGGAGCTCTCCGACACCGTCCAGTTTTCTATGCGACAATAGGACAATGATAGGAACGTGAGGCTGGGGAATTGGCCTTCTCTTGTTTTCCATTTGCCTCTTCTAAAGACACCATGTATCAATTTGAGCTTCTGAAGAAGGGGTAGCGAACCTATCGTTCGCAACATGTTGTCAAGCTCAATTGAGACCCACAGAGTCAACTTCTTGAGGGAATGTGGGAAGCTAGTGATCTTTTGCAGAGACTCTTCGGCACGTGGACAATGAGATTTGAAGCAAAAGTTTTCCAAGCAATGAAGATAGATGATACCATTCACTCCGCTACTTTTCCAATGTTTATCTTCATCTTGATGTTCGTAGTATATCTTCAGTGTCTTGATATTGGGAATTCTCTTAACCACCTCTTCATTCAGATCCAGATTACACACTCCTTTGAGCGTATGCAGATTCTCCTAATTCTTTTTCATTAAGATTATTTGAGATCCCATTCGTATCCCTCAATTTGCCCCTATCTTGAGAGAGAACTTCATCAAAAGTGGCCTTCACATTATAATCTTGAGAAATTGTAGCCCACACACAAACATCAAAATGCTCCTTAATAAGTGGGTGTCCAAACACGGTTTTGGCAAGAGTGGTCTTACCGATGCCACCCATCCCTACAACAGGGATGATTTGGCGGCTGGATTCTCCTCCGGTGAGCCTATCCAGTAGTTGAAGAAGCACATCATCGCATCCCACCATCTCATGACTGTTCCTCACACCAGCATCATCAGCGGTGGAGACGCTTCCGTGGAATTGAGGTTCGACTGCAGCCTTCTCCGTAACCATCTCCATCACATCTTGCTTGATCAACTCCATTTCTTTTATCACTTTCTGCAGATCTTGGTTGAAGTGGTCTCTGGTCGTGGTACCTGTGCATTCATATGAAAGCAAGAGCTTAGATAAATTGGCTACCTTGCCACGAAAAGTGGATCGGCGACTATGAATTCGACCAACAATTTCGGTTTCGAGAACATCTTCAGCCGCATGCGCTGCATCTGCAATGCGAACCTCCAAGGGATCTGCTTCGTCGCTGTAGTCAAAAGGGGAACGGTATCCCTCAAGAAATTCCTGCAAGAAGTTGGCTGTTTCGGTGAGGGATTCAACTTGGTCTTTATGGAGAGAGATTGGAGGAGAAGGATGACGCTCGATGTTATGTATGATATGTATAAGAGAAACCAGAGATGCATAAGCTGCCATGATAATTAATTCTCTAAGAATTGAACTTTTCTTTTACAGTTTGTAAGGTTGAAAAATGAGGTTTAAGCTGCAGGTTGTGTGAGTATACAATTGTAGCTAAGAGGATGATCGAATCGATAATATATTAATTCATTCATGAGCTGGCAATGGCATATTTGACTTAGGCGGCAAAGTAATGACAAATTGGTTGCTTCAATTTTTTTATTTTTTATTTTGGAGATGTGGTTGTTACAACTTGTTGAAATGCAAAAACAAACAATTAGCATGATAGTTGGTTTCACATTGATATGGTGCTGTCATGATTTAGCCAATTAGTTAAAATAGTCGTTTTAATAAGTAAACTAAGAAAGAAACTAAATCAAGATTATACTACAATTTAATTTTTGGATTGGATTAGGTGATAAAAAATTAACCTCGACAAAGTTTTGGGCCTCTAAAATTTCCCTTCCGTCGTTAAGCTCGGACTGGTCTGGACTCTGGTGACTTTAACAACTCTAACAACATGTAAATGTAATCATCATCATTATATTACTAAAAGGAAAACGATTCTTGCTTTGAAAAAATCCTACGTGGCATCCCTCTTAATTCTTCATTCCTATTTATCTAAATTTTCAAATTTTTGAATTTTTAAATGTAAAATAATAGATTTTTAATATCTACTAAAATCTTGTGTCCCACATCGGTTATTCAATGAAATTTCACCTATTGAAAAGCCTATAAATACATAGAATTAATGTGTATTTTCTCATCTTTTGCTCCACCAGTTTTATTTGGCTAATTTATTTATTAACCGGCCGAATAAATAACTATATTTTTATAGTTTAGTTTAATTTAATTTAGTTAATTTATTAATTGGCCAGTAGAATTTATTTTTTGTAGGGAACCAATTTATTAGTTGAAAGAATAAATGGTTCCAAAATAGTTGGCTAATGTGGTTAATGTATTGGTTGGTCGAATTAAATTTTGAAATAGTCTAATAATTTTTATTTAATTCGATAAAAAATATTTAATTTATAATTTATCAATTATTTAGGTAGAAGGGTCAATTCCCAACTGACAAACATCTCAACTCGAGATTTCACGTGACACATTTTCAATATTTATTCTTATTTTATTTTAAATATTATTTTATTCATTTTTTCCATATATTTTTCTTAAATCTAGAATCGTGTGTCATCTATGAATTAATTTTTACGTGATTTTTAGTTGAGTTTCCAACTTTGCATAACTTATAATTATAATTAGTGAATATTACTATACAAATTTTTTTATTAAATTTTGGCTCTATATAAATTATAAACAAGTTTTATAAATTATGCACTTATAGATTAGAGTCGTGGTCAATGGGTCGGTTCCGATGCAATCCCAAGTGGCACATTTCCATTCTTTATTCATATTTATTTAAATTTTAAATTTTATTCATTTTTTTATGTATTTTCTAAAATTTAGAAACGTCATCTATGAATTAATTTTTACGTTATTTGTATTGGAGTTTCCAACTTTGCATAATTTATAATCGTAATTAGTAAATATCATTATACAATTAAAATGAGAACAAATAGTACAATTAATTTTTTATTAATTTTTGGGTCTATATAAATTTTAAACGGGTTTTATAAATTATGCACTTATAAATCAAAAATGTGGTCAATGGGCTAATTCCGACCCGGAACCGTAGTGGTAAACGGGTCAATTCCCAACCGACGGGTACCTGAACTCGGGAAATTTTTCTCCATTTTATGCATTTTTTTTCATGTACATTCTAAAATCTAAAATAGTCAATAATGAATTAATTTTCATGTTATTTGTAGTTGAGTTTCCAACTTTGCATAATCTATAATTGTGATTAGCGAACATTATTGTATGGTTAAGGACGTGAACGAATAGTACAATAAGTTTTTCTTATCAAATTTTGGGTCTATATGTATTCTAAATGTGTTTTACAAATTACACACTTATAAATCAGAGCCGTAGTCCACGGGCCGATTCCGACGCAGAACTGTAGCAGTAGATAGGGCAATCCAATCGATGGTTATTGATATACGGAATTTTTTTTAGAAATCGAAAGAAATGAGAATATATTAGATTAGAATTTTAACAAATCTAACTATATGGTTTGAGTCGTAAACATGTAGTAATAAAATTACTTTTTAATTGAATTTGAGATGTGTAAGGGCATACAAATTCTAAGCGAGTTTAGTAGATTGCATAATCGAATTATTTAACCCTAAAAATTAAAAAATAATATTTTTCTTAATATATCACTATTAATACTATCTAATAATTTTATTATTATTAAATATTAATATAATTTCCCGTCGATTTTCGACGGGTTATATGCTAGTTACTGTAATAGGATGTATTTCTTGAGGTGTAGTTTTATAAGGTTTATTTATAAACACATAAAAAGTGAGTGTAAATTTTAAGGATTTCCTAGTGTATAGATGAAATTTTTGGAAGTAAATATAATATTTGATGTATCGACATTCGAGAGTTGGTATGTATGAAAATATATTCAAATTTCAGCAAGAGTCACTTTGGTGGGATAAATAAACTAATGCAGTTGCCACTTGCGACTTTGCAATACAATTTAAGGATTTATTCTTGTGGGTATGACTTTGGTAATTTTGCAGTTTTGTTTTTATTTTATTTTGTTTTGTTTTGTTTTGTTTTGTTTTGTTTTGTTTTTTTTTTTAATTTAACACTGAAGAAGATACATTATCGTGTATACCACCAGTTTGCTGTCAAACTTATTACTCCCTCCGTCCCACCGAATACGGTCTGTTTTCCATTTTGGAACGTCCCACTATACTCAAGGAAACAATTAGTTTATATACATGACCCACCATCTCATCTAAACTCCACTAACCTACTCCCACTACACACTCAACCATCTCATCTATAACTTTATTAGCATTATAAAATATTGCATTCTGTGGCGTAGCTAGGGTTTATGTCCAGGAGGGTCCAATTTTATTTAAATAAAAATAAATAAATTTAATACTACTATAATTATAATATTTAAATAAAAATAAATAAATTTAATATAATTATAATGTCTTTTAAATATATATCAAGTTAGAGAAACAAAACAAACACGATTGCTTCAATATAAATAATTTTCTATGATCGATAAATGCTCATTCAATTTTTTTTATATATTATTGAAATAGTAAAAAAAAACATGAAAATGACGTGACTCTAAGTTACCAATAGGTCTAAATAAATTTTTAGTTAATTCATAGTATCATATTTTACATCATAGTACTATTTTATAAGTAACAAAATAATTTAAATCACATTTGTTATACATTTAGTCAAACAGTGACATTTTCAATAATTATTAATGAACATATTGGTGGGTAATAAGTTATAGAAGAAAATTTTATATATACGAGTAAAATTAATTTAAAATAATTCAAAATTTTCTATCACAATTCAAATTTTATAAACTAGTATGAATTTTTTGAAAACTTTGTCTATATATTATGCACAGATAAATATAAATCTACCGCCATTTTAAATTTTGAAACACCTAATCTAAATTTTATAATTATATTTCAATGAAAATAAGTAAGTATATAAATTACATGATATATATTAAATATAAGAAAAACTTAATAGTCTTGCACAAAGCATACACATACCCCACTTCTTCTGCCATGTCATACGAAAGGTTAAAAAATGAGAGTAAAAGTTTGTATGTGGGGCCATATTATTAAAAAATTCAAAATACAACCTAAAGCTCACTACTACCTCTCAAAATCCTCTCCTCTCCTCTCTTCTTCTAACCTGTGCAAACTGTGCATACTGCACAAGGTATAACAACTTTTTTTTTTTCCTAAAAGCCAGTGGGCTAGTGACCCCACTGTCTCTGGCTACGCCCCTGATTGCATTCACACTACACTAAACACTTTCTTTATATTCATTTCTTAATCTCCATGCTCATATGAACTAGGTCGTATTCGGCGGGACGGAGGGAGTATATTTTTTGTGTAAGAAAAGTCCATGGGTCTCAGAACGCAATATCAATTTTTTTTATATTAATTTTTCCACACATGACCATAATTTGAACTGACCGGCCCACTTCGTTGTTGGACTTTACTCCATTTTTAGATAAAGAACACACTTTTGATTTTGTCAAATCCTAGCTAAATTCCAAATCTTTTAATCTTTTTTCTTTTCGATTTTTTTTAAATTTCATATATTTTTTTTCGGTTCCGTGTTTGGCTCCAATTTTACAGCTCCATCTTCACTCCGATTACTAATATAAAGATATTTTATTGACAACAATTTGGATCGTTCGGCTCTCTTGGAGACCTTCGGCTCCTCTCACTTGATCTCTTAACCAAAGAAGAAGCGGAAAATAAAAAAATGAAGATGCAAACAATGAAAATGAGGGATTTTTTTTTTTTGGAAATATGGAAGGCGCATGCACCCCACACGTGGTCGCATGGGGTGTGGCATGTTGCATTCAAGTTTTTGCCATTTTTTTTAAAAAGTGTACCTACTCAATTCCGCAACATATATTTGTAACTCAATTCTATCTTGTGGCAGTGGTGGCCAACTTCTAAACTCTTCATCCAAACCTGTCAAAAGTTCTGATAGAATAAGATGCAAGAACAAGAATTCATATACATTATTCTTCATAAAATTTGTAAACAACGTCTTCTACTACTCAAATGAAGCATTATATTTTCTCCCCCTACCTCAGAAAAATAGAACTTTGTAAATAGGTATTAACCTAATATAAAACACAACAAATTTTAAGAGAATTTGATCGCATTTCAATATCTGTAGAAACATTTAAAAGTTTGAGTATAAAACTGATCTTCACCTTCATATATCAGCTGGTTGCTCCGAGGCTCTTTACTCATATCATGCATGCCCAAGTATACTGAAAACAAATATGCAGCAACAGAAAAAATTTAGATACATAATACGGATTTACAGCCTTGATAGACTTTTGTGGAAAATAATGAAGCCAAAAACTCGTGAACCAAATCATAATAAAGCAGGGTCTGAGTATCCTTATTCGCCAGTCGGGTTGAGTTCTTTGATTAGATATTCCAACAATCTAGCGACGTTGTTTTTCAGTCTGGGCAGAATCACAAACCGGATCCTCTATTGCATTGGTGATTTGATCTTATTCAATTATTATGTTTCACTAGTGACATTGAATTTCATATCATTCACAAAATTGTCACTCAAATCAATTTGTATTGATTTGCTATTTGAAAACTCCCTCTTTATATATATATGACCTTTTTCTTTTGTGAACCCAAATACTAGCCAAATAATTAAAAACCTAAGTACTAATCATTTTATCATTATTGACTAATCTAGGAAGGATTATGTATCGAGGAAAGATTATGTATCGGAGAGTGTGGAGGAGATGCATTTGCTAAAGAGGTTCAATATTATGTATCGACAGACCTCTAATTGAAAGCTTGAGAGAGGTCCAAACACATAGTTAAAAGTAAGATATGTATTTTGAATGACTTTATCTAACCTACCAAACATGAGCTTAAAAGATAAATTTATGTCATGTATATTAGTAGATGACTTAAAAGGGAATATTATTTATCCGATCCATCTCCAATAGTGTCCATGTGTTATATTTTTCACTGAAAAATTTGTATTTTTTGAAAAATCTGAAATTCATCCTATATGTAATACCCGACGTTTCTTTTCCGTCGAAAAATAAAAATTTTCTAAAAAAAATTAAGGCTTTGCATGCCTAAGTTAATGAATTTCAATTCTAAGACTAACGGTGAAATCCGTTTCTGAAAATAAATTCCAGAAGTCGGTGGAATGACTAGTGTATTAGTGTTTTCGCGTCCGATAAAATTTTCTTCCGAAAACTCAGATCGAAAAACCGTCACATTTTACATTCACTATTTTCGCGATACGAGTTCACTGGAGAAAGTCACTTTCTATTTTTTTTCCGGGCGAATTTTGGACTGTCTAATCCCTACTTTTCATCGGATTTCAGAAATCAAAATAAGCTTTCCGAGTAAGTGATTTATTTCTAATCTAGCGGTCGAATTAGATTTCGTCAAAAACGTAACCGTCTAAGAATTTATTTCTCGATTTTTAATACGTCGTATTAGACCCGAAAATGCGATATTTTCAACTAAAATATCTCCCTAAACCGCCACCTATGTGTGTGACTCATTTTCTTGGATGGTTCTTCTACTTTACACCTTATGTTAGATATTAAATATCTAAAACATTAGTCATCACCTTCTCCATTTTCTCCCTTGAAACCGCCCCCTCCTTCTCTTCTCTATTCTCTCTCTCAATCCTCCATTGAAGTGTTCTTCAAGCTTTCAAAAGCTCCACAAGATAGTCATCTACCGATCATTCATATTTCCGAGTTCATAATCGACAAGGTAAGAGCTTCCTCTCGAGATTGAACCGAACAAAATTTCCTTCCCTCAACTTTGATTTTTTTCGAAAAGTTTGAGGATGATAGCATGTATGTTTAATTCATGTTATTAGATGAATAGAATTGGATTTCCATGGTTGGATTTAAGAAGAAATCATCCTCCTAACAAATTGATGAATACCGAAATTTTATAGGAATTAGGGGTTTGATGTTAGTTTGATTTTCTTTGAGGATTGATTGGTGGATTCATGTTCTATGCATTGATAGATGATCACATAAATTGTTTTAGAATTTTCTAAAAATAAAAATAAAAAGGAAAGAGATAAAGAAGTGAGGATTTGATGTAGTATATGATATGATTTGCATAATATGATGATAGAAATGGTATGTAGTAAGTGTATAGATGATTATATAATTTATTGAAATTTTTCTAAAAATAAAATAAAAATCGCAAGAGACGAAAAGTCGTCAATAAGTTAAGATTCGATAATAATTGGAGTATGTGGTTTTCGTATTAGTAAATCTTGATAGATGATGAACGATATTGGAAAGTTTGAGCAAAAACCAATTTGATATTAATGATTGTTGTCCTTTGATAAACGAGATTGTAGTTGACGATATTTCCATCCGAGATATGAGATGATATAAGTTATAGTTTATAAACGAGAAGTTGATGAATGAACTAGAAATAGAAATTGAATTAGTTTAGTAATTGGATTAGTTGAAAGACGAGGAAATATACGTCGAGTTTTTAATCGAGAAATGTGAAGGAGTTTGTCATAAAAGATTGTGCATGTTGACTGCCTTGAGACAGAAAATTCGTGAGTATAAAAGTGGTAAAGCATTAATCGAACCTAGGAAGTCGTGCATCGAGACGAGCACCTAGGGTTTCGCGGACTGTTTTGCGACCTTCCACGGAAACTGTCATAACTTTTAGCTCGCTTAACGAAATCAAGATCTGTAAATTGGAGAGTAAACTAGACATCCGTGGCTTTCTTTTGGTACAGAGCACATCCCCTGTTTCGAAATGCTCTTTTCTGTATAAGCTCCAGAACTACTGCCTTGTGCAGGAAATTTCCAAAACTCATTTTCTTAAGTTGAATTCTTTTCAACACAATTCCTTAAGGACTTTTAAGTCGTTATGAGTTATCGACTTCCGTTATTAAGCGACCTAAGTGTCGAGTGAGGAACCGAGTTAGTTCTAAACGAGAAATGTTCAAGTCTCGTTTCATGTAATCAAAAGAAATTAGTTAAAGTGCAAAGGCGTAAAAGGCATTAACTGATTTTCGATTCCTTGTTCTTTTATCATTGCGACCAAGAACTAAAGCTGTTTTATTTGCGATAAAAGAAGGAAGTCGAGTTTAGAAGACAAGACGGAAGACAGAAGCCTTAGTTGTTCCGTAAAACATTTGAGGTGGGATTTTCTATCAAAACAAAATGAGCGTTGCTCGAAAGTGTTTACTTACTGCTTTAATAAGTGTGTATTAAAGTAACTATGAGTGCATAATGAATTGTTTTATGTGAATTCTCTTGTGCCTCTCTGAGTTAGCCCACAGAGTGCTATCCAGAGTATTGGATTCTGAGTTAGCCCACAGAGTGCTATCCACAGATTCCAACTAAACGATCAGATTCTGAGATAGCCCTCAGAGTGCTATCCAGAGGGACAGATTCTGAGTTAGCCCACAGAGTGCTATCCAGACGATCGGATTCTGAGTTAACCTACAGTCTGTTATCCAGAATTAAGTGTACAATAGTATAAGTCTTACGAGTGTTTATGAAAAGATGCCTGATTAATCTGTACTAAGTATGATATGTTTTCGGTAATGTGCCCACTAAGTGCTTTATGTAGTTAGCCCTGCATGTTTGTTTTAAAATGTGCAGGTTGAGTGACGAAGGCGGAGGAGGTTGAGTAAAGGACATACTTAAGGAAGTAAAGTTTAGTTGAGCCTCGATTTCACATTTGATATGTGATATCATTCTACGTTTTTTCCGCTGCAAAATAACTCTCTTAGTGATGTTAATCTTTTCGGTTTAAGTTGTTCATACTTTAAACCTAGTCTTCTCTGATCACAACTTTGTCGAGTGATCTTTCGAGATTGACTCTTTTTTGTCTAATAAGAATCAGTTCATAGTATTTTTATCTCGGTTATAGATGTTAATTTATTCATTTATTCAGTAATTCCCTTTTATTCCCCGCCTCTTTAATCCAACCCCTAGTCACACCCCGGCTTGGCCGTCCCTCGGGATTTGGGGCTGTGACACTATAACAATGACTAATGTCTATTGAGACCTATAGCTTGTGTGGTAAAGGACTTTAGACGTATAGTTTGTTGCTCTATCCTTTAAAGATTATATCTAAAGACCTTACAAATAGACTACACACTATGGTTGATGGATTGATTAGTGAAAATCAATCTGCTTTTTTTTTATCAAAGGAAGAGTCATTTTTGACAACATCCTACTTAGTCATGAATTGGTAAAAGGTTATTATGGAAAAGGTGTGTCTTCCCGCTACATGATCAAGATAGACATCCAAAAGCCTATATAACTTGGTAGAGTGGCCCTTTGTGAAGGATTTACTACTTGAATTAGGCTTCCTTTACTAGTTTGTGGGGTGGATAATGGCCCTTATGTGATCAATGTAAATGGAGAAACAAGTGAGCCTTTTAGTGCAAAGAAAGGATTGAGTCAAGGGGACCCTATCTCCCCTTTATCTCTATGTTATTTGCATGGAGTATTTGCATAGATGTCTTTTGGATCTCAAAAGAAATCCCGACTTACTGTTTTCTAGAAGAGACTGCTCTTTGTAAACTGTTGTGGAGTTTGAATAAAAAAATAAAAAGATTAGTTCTGGATCCGCTGGGTCCATGGCTACTACATCAAGGATAAGAACATCATCACCATGAGGATTTCACCCCAAGCCTCATGGGTGGTGAGGAAAGTGCTTGGAGCTGGAGAATATTTCTCTCAACTTCGTGATGGATCTGAGCTTCTTAACCACTCTTCATTTTCTATCAGGAAAATGTACAAGCGCCTACCAGATTCTTTTGAGAAGGTACAATGGTGTAAAGTCTTATGTGGTAGCCCTACTTCTCCAAAAACCATTTTCTTGTGGTTGAGTATTTTGGGCAGGATTACTACGTGTGACAACGTGCTCATAGTGGGAATTCATGTGGAGCCCAAGTGTAGTTTGTGTGAGCTAGTTGATGAAACCCTAGAGCATCTCTCTTTCCAATGCAGTCTCTCCTTCAGTGTATGGCAATAGGTGAAAAGTTGGTGCAAAATTCAGTATACTTCAGGTGCTTGGTAGCATGAAAAGAATGTTTTAAAGAGTTATTGTACAGCAAACACTGGGAAACAAAACATGTACAGAGTAGCTCTCTCAGTCTTTGTGTATTAGCTTTGGTGTGAAAGAAACTATCGAAAATTTCAAGACAAGAGTTCAAGTGTGGAGCAAGTGATTCGACATTGTCAAATGATGATTGCTATAAGCAGTAGAAGGGATAAGAAGTTAGCTCATCTACTGGATAGCTAGCTAGATCACATAGTTTTGGTGGCTTTTGTGTTTTGTTGTTTGCTTGATTTGTAGTTGTGGCCCTTTTCTTGACAATTTTGGTTAAATAAAACATCTATTTAGTATTTACCCAAAATAAATAAAAAAACTCATGTATATTAAAAAAAAAGAAAAAACTCTACAATCATTACAAATGAGCACTAAATGAATCGAATTACTCAAATAAAACCAAAACGAGCTACCCCTACCTAAACTTATATTTTAGGAGAATTGATAAATCCTAAATTAAGAATTAATAAATCATAATTCAATTGATTTATATTAAATATTTAAATAATAATAATAATAATAATAATAATAATAATAATAATAATGATAAGTGAGCTCGTTTCAAAAAGAAAAAGAGAGAGGGAAAGAATAAGAAACTGGGCCTCATCTTGTATTGGGCCTATAGTAGAGAGTTCAGAAGCTCTAGAATAAAATGGATGTTGCACATTATTTTTCTCGTGAAAATTATTTATTACTACGATTTAAACTTGTACAACAACAAATATTGCGATGGAAATAAAAGGGCTTCAAGGTTCACAGCATGGGGATGCTATGGATTTATGCAGGAAAAAGAAAATTGAATCAAGGATGAAATTCGCATATGAATCATAAAATTCAAAATTAACATTTGGTCACCACCAAAAACTAAATTTTCTGATTAGGATATAGGATATTACTATATGGGAGAAGTGCAAATATAGCCACCCCTGAAAAGAAAAGTGCTAATATAGCCACTTTTTTAAAAACGATCAAATATGGCCATGCATACACGACTAGCATACACGACCAGCATACATGACCTAAACTGGTCGTGTATGCTGACCTCCATACACGACTAGCATACACGACCATAGCAATATACACAATAATGCACATACAACTAGCATACACGACTATATCAGCATACACGACCTGAATACACGACTAGCATACACGACCAGCATACACGACCAACATACATGCAAGTCATGTATGTGTGGTCGTATTTGATCGTTTTTAAAAACGTGGCTATATTAGCACTTTTCTTTTTAGGACTGGCTATATTTGACTAATTTTTTTATTATATTAGTTAGTGCAGTGAGGCCTTGCAAATTCAATGGGAAAAGAATCCAATCAAGAAAGGAGTATCCTTACATAAACAAATAATGAAAATAAACGAAAATAGAAATACAAGCTATTGCCATATCAGAAAACTCGAACATGAAAGTTGGGAGCTGCCAAGCTTTGCAACGCTTTTTCGTGACGGTATACTAGAGCTCTAACATGAAGATCTAGCTGATCCCCGTATAAATCCTCTTGTTCGTCTACTATCTTTTTAGCAGACAGCACCACTGATTCACTGCAATACTCCACCACAATATTTCTGAGCGTTGCTATCTCTCCAATTTCTGAAGGAATCTCCAATGTGGGGCTGTCTAATTCAACAAGGCGAAGCTCCTGAAGACGTGGAAAGTGGGAGCTCTCCGACACCGTCCAATTTTCTAGATCGCGACAATAGCACAATGATAGGAACTTGAGGCTGCGGAATTGGCCTTCGCTTGTTTCCCATTTGCGTCTTCTGAAGACACCATATGCTAATGAGAGTTTCTGAAGAAGGGGCAACGAACCTATCTTTTCCAATATGTCATCCAACTCGAAACAATACAAGACGAACAGAGTCAACTTCTTGAGGGAATGTGGGAAGCTAGTCTTTTGCAGATGAGCTTCGAAACATGGAGAAGAGGAGCACAAGTATAAGTTTTCCAGGCAATGAAGAAAGCTAATACCATTCACTCCGCTTCTTTCCCAATCTCTATCAACTTCATAAGATATCCTCAGTTTCTGGATATTGGGAATTCGTTTAACCACCTCTTCATTCAACTCCAGATTAAACACTCCTTTGAGCGTATGCAGATTCTCCATCACAACAACATCATCATCATCTTTGCTGATGGGTGGATTTGGGATTTCTAAAATATGCTTGACCTCGACATGCCTAAGTAGAGGCATTTTCCAAATTTCCATTGGTGCAATAAAACCATCAGCGAGGACAGATGTAATAATTAGTGTGTGCAGATTCCAAAGATGACTGATTGAAGAAGGTAGTATTCTGCTATTCGGTTCGAATCTTACTCTTGCATCAACGTACCGTGAATTTACAAATCGTAGAAGATCATCCACTGGAGAATGTTGGTCTATAGTATAATCGTTGTATATATTCAGTGTCCTCAACAATCTACTACTACATGGCGATTCTACATTATAACATGTATAAGAACGAGAATGTGGAATATTGTTGGCATGGTGTTCCCCATAAAAGCCTCTGCGAACAACAATGTGACGATGGCTGCTTGACCCTTTACAAGGACTATTTTTGCTCACAACGTAGTAAAACCTTTGTTTTTGAGCTTCTTTCAAAGACAAATCTCTTAGTAAATCATGCATTTTGCAGTATTTGATATCCCCAAGTACCCCCAACTTATCTACTAGAACAAGATTTCTATCGACTAGCTCCTTTAAGTACTCCTCAGCTATTGTTTCCGGGCTTTTGTCGTTTATTGGCTTAAGAAATCCTTCACAAACCCATAGCCTGATGAGTTTTGAGACCCTAATTGCACTATCTTCCTCAAACGTTCCCATGTACAAAAAACAAGGCTTTAGATAGGCGGGCAAATGGTTATAACTTGTTTTCAGTATCCTCAAAGAATACTCACTATTCACTGAACACAAGTTTCTATCTATCTCATGCCAATATTGTTCGGTATGTTGGGATTTTGCCAAGAGACCCCCAATCACAACAATTGATAAAGGAAGTCCCTTACACTTCTCCACAATTCCCTTCCCAATTCGCTTAAGTTTAACGGGAAAACTTTCTACCCCAAATACGATTTTAGAGAACAAATCCCAAGCACTACCCTCATCTAAAAATTTCATATTAAGGAGGTTATTAGAGTTGGTTAAGTCGTCAGCCAAGTCTGACATCCTAGTTGTTACCAATATTCGACTACCGTTATTGTACTCAGGAAAGTAGAATTTCATCTTTTCCCACACCTCTAGACTCCACACATCATCCATTACGACAAAATACTTCCTACCACATAAATATTTGTGTAGTTCTCCTCCTAATTCTTTTTCACCAAGATTATTTGAGATCCCACTCGTATCCCTCAATTTTCCCCTAACTTGAGAGAGAACTTCATCAAAAGTTGCCTTCACATTATAATCTTGAGAAATTGTAGCCCACACACAAACATCAAAATGCTCGTTAATAAGTGGGTGTCGAAACACAGTTTCGGCAAGAGTGGTCTTACCGATGCCACCCATCCCTACAACAGGGATGATTTGGCGGCTGGATTCTCCTCCGGTGAGCCTATCCAGTAGTTGAAGAAGCACATCATCGCATCCCACCATCTCATGACTATTCCTCTCACCAGCTTCATCATCAGCGGACACGTTTCCGTGGAATTGAGGTTCAACTGCAGCCTTCTCCCTAACCTTCTTAATCACATCTTTCTTGATCAAGTCCATTTTTTTTATCACTTTCTGCAGATCATGATTGAAGTGGTGTCTGGTACCTGCGCATTCGTATGCAAGTAAGTGCTTAGAGAAATTCGCTACCTTCTCAAGAATTGTGGAGGACCGGCCATGAATGCGGTCCACAATTTCTGTTTCGAGAACATCTTCAGCTGCATGAGCTGCATCTGCGATGCGAACCTCCAAGGGATCTGCTTCGTCGCTGTAGTCAAAAGGGGAATGGTACCCCTCAAGAAATTCCTGTAAGAAGTTGAGTTTTTCAGTGAGAGATTCAACTTGCTTTTTTTGGAGAGAGATTGGAGGAGAAGGATGACGCTCAATGTTATGTATGATATGCATAAGAGAAAGCAGAGCTGCATAAGCTGCCATGATAATTCTCTAAGAACTCAACTGTTTTTTTACGGTTTGTAAGGTTGAAAAATTCGGGATTTAAGCTGCAGGTTGTGGATATACAATTTGTGGCTATGAGAAAAGGACAATATAAAGAAGGTTGTGGAGCTGATGGAATCGATAATAATTCATTCATGAGCTGGCAGTATGACTTCTAGTCAACTTGTATTCTTATTTTAGTCAGAAATTTAAGAAGATAATATTATTTTTAAATAAATAAACAATTAGCATGATATACTACCGGTTTCACGTGTTGTCATTTAGCCAATTAATTAAAATAGTCTTTTAATAAATAAAACAACAAAGAAATTAAATCAAGATTATACTGACTTAAATTCTCAAGGATCTGCTTAATTATTTATTTTACATGGATTACAAATTGGAGAAATGGGTAATGATGGTCGGCCACACGGTGGCCAGCCACACGCGTCAGAAAAGGAAAGTTGACTCTAAAAATGGAAATAATCACATTTTCCCCCTAGGGTTTATGTTTCCTAATTGGGGTGTATTTCCATTTTCAAAACTTATATTATTATTTTTAACTTGTGTGGTCGGCCACACTGTGGCCAAATATCACTATCCTAGGTAAACATAGCTATTTTCCTTTAGCCAAAATGCATAATATGCCCTATGTGGTTTGCAGGCTACTGCATAAGGGACGAGGATTTTGCAGTACGTACCAAAGATAACGGCTGCGAGTTCGCACGACAAAAAAAAAAAAAAAGCAAAATTTCAGAAGAATTAAGATTTACCAATAAAATCAACAAATGGTTACTTTATTACAAAGGGGGGGATTCAGCAAGCATATAAAAAAGTAAAACAGTTCAGTGCACAAACAATCATTTAAAATCGGAAAAATGAAAACTTCAACATGGTTGAGGTGAATGTTTGATTCTCATGCTCTATCTTGTGAAATATATTAGTTACAATTTGATATGATTACGTATTTATAAGAGATTTCAAATTAGGCGCGAATAGAATTTTGGGTCAGGTCAGGTTCTGTACGGATGGATCGAAATTAATATTTGGTCATCGACCAGTTGGAGCATTTCTTAGAAGAACAAGATTGAGAAATTCAGAAAAGTTGAGAAATTTAATGGGAAAACAATCCAATCAAGAAAAGAGTATCCTTACAAACAGAGAAAGAAGACAATCATTTTGAAGTTGTGACAAAATAAAGGAAAATACAAATACAAGAAAGAAGACAATCACTTTAATCGAGTGGATGATGATACAGACACCCACCATCTGCCCATGATCGATTTGCAATCAACTTTATTCCCTTCAACTTTATTCCCTTCAAAACTTCAACTTTATCAGAAAATGTTTGTCCAATATTCATTATTCTCATCTTAATATACTAGAGATAAATGGATGTGATATGCATACGATTGATAGGGAACATGATTTATCCCGAATTCATCTTGAATAGTGGCTACGGTTTATATTCGTCACTAAAAAAATGTTTGTTTTTTCAAATACTAGTAGAGATTTCACGTGCGTTGCACGTGGTATGCTTTTACTATAATTTTTATGTTGTATAAGACGAAGAATAATTCATTAATCAGATTAAATTATTAAACTGGCTTTGTACCATAAGAATATGCATAGTTTAGAACTGCACATATTCATAAAATTCTGAAAATTGTAGGAGAATGAAAAAAGAAGGGTCCCCACATTTAAGGGGGTAATGATGAAGAAATTAACAATAAATAGAATATGCATATTCCTTTGGAAAAACAAAAAACAAAAAAGA
Source organism: Schizonepeta tenuifolia (assembly GCA_029490685.1). Taxonomy (NCBI): domain Eukaryota; kingdom Viridiplantae; phylum Streptophyta; class Magnoliopsida; order Lamiales; family Lamiaceae; genus Schizonepeta; species Schizonepeta tenuifolia. Next base: position 88,009,515 of record CM055957.1, read on the forward strand.
AAATTATGTGTGATGCATGAAGAGTATTACTATTTTATTTGAAGTTGTTACAAAATAAAGGAAAATACAAATAGAAATACAAGATAGGATGATGATCGATTTGCAATTTGATCCGCAACTTTATTCCCTTCAACACAAATTTCACAAAATGTATGTAAACCAATTTTCAAATTTAACTTGAAAGTTGGGACCTGCCAAGCTTTGCAACTAAGAATTTGTAACAATTTGATCATTTATTATACAATCTATACCTATATAAAAAGTGCCTTGTTGAAAAAATTTGGTTTACCTGTACTACCCTTGTTAATATAATATATTTTATCATCATTATATATATAGCATTATAATTGTATATAATTTATATTATAAAGATTATGATAGTGTATAAGATATATATTAAGATAATTCATATATTATCATTCACAATAAAATATAATACTCTAATTATTTGAGATAGGTATAGATTAGTTAATTATGACCATTTATATAAGGATGAAAGAAAGTATTTAATTTATTGTAAATCAAAATCTACCTATGAAAACCGTTTGGAAACAAAATTACCTTATTAAATACTAATTGAGAAATAATCTCATGAATTTCAAAGAGCGAATCAGACACAAGTTTTATTCTACTGAATATAATAAATTAGAGGTATAACCAGTAAACAACACCATTATTAATCTCACCAAATTATCTCACGATAATACGTTGTTGGTACTAGGTACAATACAAATTTTGAGGCTCAATTTGTCGACATGGATGTTTTTTTGTTTTATGAAATATAATTCTGCCACAAGAGTCACTTTATTTGAGATTATTCTTCCATCGTCCATGTTCTTTGATACCAATATCGTTTTATTAAGCCATATGCGATTCTTCCTTCTCACTTTTGCAACTCAAGCCGCCTTCAATTTCATAGTGATTCCACCTAAAATTCTTAAATATTTTGTAGGTTCACCCAATCGGTGTTTAACTTATTGATTTTTTCGAGGTATTTTTATCTTTTTCGCTACCAATTTTTACCAGAATTTGGTGTTGATTCTTTCTCTATTCTCAATCATGGTTTCATTGTACGATTCCGTTTCATTAATTTCTTTTTGCATAACTATTCGTGTTATTTTCTTTTTCTGCAAACAATTTTAAGTTATTTTGTTCTAATGCATAAGCGCAACTCAGTTTCATCATTAAGCCTTACTTCTTATGAGTAGGCATAGTTAATTGTTAGAATTTACTTTTGGATATAAAATTTGTCAATACATGGCCCATTACCCGCGCAAGTGCAATTCATCTTCAAATAATTTTTATTTTTAAATAATAAATTATCATAAATTATCATTGACAATAAATTTAATTCTTTAATCATTTGAGATATATATCTTATTTTTTTATTTCTTATACCATGAAAAGAAAACAAATATAACAAAACGAAAATAATTTAGTAGAAAATATATTATCATTGACAATAAATATATTTCTATGGAAAAATTGCATGTAAATTTTTTCTTCTTAAGTAGCAACATAATATTTAATTTTCAATATTTTTGTTAGTTATCAAATTAATAAATATATTTATGCAGCTATATAATACTTATATGTTTCCCATCGTTTTTCTTACCTTTACGTGTTCAAGGTATAATTTGTTCACATTGACTTCTTGTCTCATATAAAACATCATATCCAGTGATACATTTATGTTTGTGTATCTCCATTGTATATTATATACTAATATTTATAGTGCAGACTGATTTATTGAAGCAAACATAATATATACCTTGTGACTTTCTCAAGTAGCAGGTACCGATGTCAAGTTCATCTGTAGATAATTTTTTAAATTATGCATTATATTCACATAGTCAAACATAACAATGTGTCTTTCTAACTACATACCTTTTCATATGAAATTACAAAATTCCTCGAGATCCGCTGAAAATTGCTAATTGAGCAATGACACAAAGAATGACACGTGCAAATGAAGTGACTCTTAAAGATCTTATGGAAATACAACTTCTAAATGAGGTAATCTCTTTACTTTTATCGCTTTGTTATATTGAAAGTATAAATTTTGTAAGTTTTGCTTAGTGGTATTATGTGGGATTACACTTAATTAAACAATCGAAACAATTAACAACTCCCTAATATTAGGTAAGGACTAAATTGTAGCAGCTTTAAGAAAATTATTTGGAATCATAATAGTCAGAGTAATGCACTAATTTGACTTCTGAATCAATCTCCAATTAATTGTGCATCTTACATTTATATGAGTCTGAATTTGTAACTTGCAGAGACATGCTCTTTTAATACGCAGATATTGGTCCTTAGCAAGGTGGTGCAATATAAGAGGAAAGATATATATATATATATATATATATATATATATATATGTGTGTGTGTGTGTGTGTGTGTGTTTGAATTTATCTCAAGTTGAAGAAAAACAAAAATTTATGTTTTAAAATAATTTGCTTAATTTTCAAATAGAATGTTTTACTCGTTATACTAATGATATTGTAGCATCATACTTTAAAGCTACTAACGAGCAGTCTACCATTGTACCATACATGAGTATAATTAAATGTTGAACGACCATTACAATAATAAAGATTATGATGATATTATTCTTACAAAAATTAATAATATAGCACTCCATTTTTCCAATCTCTTAATTTATATGTACACCTACATTTTTTTTTTGTCTTATGATATGATGTTCCCTATTGTTTTACGTGAATTATTGATAGAGTTGAGAATAAATAATCAAAATTGTATGATTCCTGCAAAAAATGCAACAAATCATGCCCGAAGAGTGTTGAAGTTATGGTATGCGGAAAGTGCAATGAGGAAATTCTTGAGACGACCCCAAGTAAGTGGAAATTAAAATTTACAAAAATAATATATTTATATAGTGAAAAAATATTCATTATTTTGTGCAATTACCGATACAGAATCACCCTAAGTATTAAATATGGTGACTATAGTGCATAAATCACCATGTTTGATGAAGTTGCAACTGTCTATGTAGGATGCACGATTGATGAATATTTCGTCAATCAGTGAGGTAAATTGTAAATCAATAATTATAAAAATATTTAAAATAGTTTATTGCATTATGAATTTTAACAACTTAATTTTCCTAGGGCGAAGATGAATCTAAATACTATCGCGCTGTAGGCATCCAAACACCAACTGAAATGCGATTTATGACAACTCTCAAGTCTATCAACCATAATCGTATCGGAGATCTGGACATTATAGTGAATGCAATAGAGAGAATAGAATCTGTGGATAAGACCGATGCTCCATTGATTGAAGAGATAAATCCAATTCAAAACGAAGAGCCAAAAGATTCAGTGGTAAATCCTAAGAAGTCTAGAGTGGGACGAAAAAAGAAAATAACTACGAGTTGCAGCCTATCGAAGGACAAGAGAAGAAAAAAAGAAGAATCACAAAGAACAAGATTGAAGATTGCATTGAAATTTCAAGTGATGATGAATTCTCATTGGCCAAAGTTATCTCAAAAAGTCAAAGAAAGAAAACATCTACTCCAATCATCAAGATCAAACAAGAAAAAATATGAAATGATCAAAAATTCGATACCTTAATTTTTAACTCGTGTTTCTTTTAAGAACAATAGGTTTTAATATATTTTTTTCATTTATATATAATACTATATATATTTTACTAATAAGTTTATTATATTAACAATAATTAATAACTACTTTGACGATATTTAAAAATTATAATCTCTCTTCCTTGTATCGAAAACCACAGGAAGGTAACAAAATTTATAAAACAATGTATATCATTATATATTTGATTGGCATATTCAATATTAACCATTTCGCATAAGCAATGAATTTATATTCCTATTTTAACATGAAAAAGGTTGGTGCATGTAATTTTTACTAAGTAGAATTTGAATTTTATATCTACCATGGTAATCAAGTCAAATTTTCTTTTTTCCGGTTACCATGTAACTCTTATTGATTATTGATTGTTTATTAAATCTATGTATGATAGATTTCAATTCTATTATATTTAATACTCCCATGTATTACATTTGAAGAATATTACTCTCTCCATTCCGAAATAAGTGTTCCATATTCCTTATTTCCAAATAAGAAAATAATTATCTCTTTAAAAGTTGTTGGACATATCAGTTCAACAATTTTTTACACTTCATTTTAATACATGTGCTCAAAAGTTTAGAGTACTTATTGCGGATTATTAAAAATTATAACCTTTTCTGTCTTGTATCGAACAAAATGAAAAAAATACTTGGTATTACGTGCAACGCACGTGCGTTTCTACTAGTTTATTCTAAATTTACGTACAAGGGTCAGTTATAATTTTGAAATACAAGATATTTCAATATAATTTTGCATGCAACGTAGTAGATGTGTCAAGTCTTTAGTCCAATATTTATCCAATAGAAAACTGTATTAGATATATCATCTTGTACAACAAACTAGATATACATATGCATAAATCAATATGGTGAATTTGCGATTTGCTGAGGTCTGAGCGTGTCTTCATATTGAGTTCAACGAATCTCAAACATTTTGATTTCACAACTATATAGCTCAAAGACAAATCTAACAAGGTGCACTTAGTTGAACAAATGTAATACAAATCCTTTTGTCTTGATTGAAAGGGTAAAATTGAGACTTTTTGCATAGAATCTATGATACTATACTTATTCGAGGATGATAAATTTTCGGCTCGTGACACTTATTCCGGAATAGAGGAAATAACCAATTCCACAATTAATCGTGAGGTGCATTTCTAGAGATTCTGAATTCTATAATTTTATGTCACCCAAAAAATAATGTCGATATAAATATAGAAAATTAAAGAACATAATAGAATGATTAAAAAAATGACTAAAATTAACAATACACGTCGTATTTATGTATTACACCTGCAATTGCTAAAATAATGTCATAATCATGTCGTGTACTAGACTAGTTCTGAGGGATGTTATTTTTTGGATTTTAGTTAAATCTTTCTACTTTGCGTCTCACCCGTATACCTGTTTTGTTATTTTTTTCTACATTTTTTGTATGTATTTTTTTGCAACAAATATATAATAATCAAGAAAATATATACACATTAATTTTTATTTACAAACATTGTGATGGAAGGGCCCGCCCAAAAACCGAAATGTTAAGGTTAGGGTCGAGATTTTTCAACCCGAAACATTTAACCTGGATCGAATAGTTCGACAGTCTAATAGGGCCAACCCTAAACTGAAATGGTCAGTCCGTTCATATCTCTATATATAAACCGCTCTAGGGTTTCAACTTTCATGTGTTACACACACAACTTTCTCTCTCGTAATCCTTTACTCTCCATCTCTCAGCTGCAATCATGGCGGATAGAGGAGCAGATGATCGCGGCGGCTTCAGCCGAGGATTCGGTGGCCGTGGACGCGGTGAATACAGTGGCAGCAGGGGGCGCCCCCACCGCCCCCACCGCAAGGTGGCGGAAGAGGAATGGATCCCCTGCACCAAACTCGGCCGGTTGGTGAAGAACGGTAAAATCAAATCCTTAGAGGAAATCTACCTTCACTGCCTCCCAGTCAAGGAGTATCAAATCGTATGCAAGCAAGAACTTAGAGAAATTGGCTACCTTCCCACGAATTGTGGGTCGTCTACAAATGCGGTCCACAATTCTGATTTCGAGAACATCTTCAGCCGCATGAGCTGCATCTGCAATGCGAACCTCCAAGGGATCTGCTTCGTCGCTGTAGTCAAAAGGGGAACAGTATCCCTCAAGAAATTCCTGCAAGAAGTTGGCTGTTTCGGTGAGGGATTCAACTTGGTCTTTATGGAGAGAGATTGGAGGAGAAGGATGACGCTCGATGTTATGTATGTTATGTATAAGAGAAACCAGAGCTGCATAAGCTACCATGATAAATCTCTAAGAACTAAAACCGTATTTTTACAGTTTGTAAGGTTGAAAAATGAGGGATATAAGCTGGAGGTTGTGGATATACAATTTGTGGCTATGTGAGGATGATGATGAAGTTGGAGCTGATCGAATCGATAATATATTAATTAATTCATTCAGATCGCAAGCTTTAAGGGAAAAGAATCTAGCCGAACCATTGGTATGGGCAACTGAGGATGATGATCCATACTCTTCTGAAGATGAATGTGAAGACCCCAGCTCATCTCAAGGGGGAACTCCAGCTGATGCCTCTCCAACTGTATCAGCATCCGAAGCCCAACCAAGCCCGGTTCAAAATGTTATCAATGTTGAGGATCCAAACTTAACAGCTGATCAATCATCAGTTCTGAAGACTCCAGCTCAGATCACGGAATAGCCACGGTTGGAAGAAGAAGAAAGACGCAACCGAAGATGGTATGAAGATCACTCCAGTGACAACATCATCGGAGATCCAACCGAAGGTGTGCGTACAAGGAGCAGAGTTACAATTCGAGACTCAACTGAGAAAGATTCCAACACTTATGCCCAATATGCTGAGGAGTTGGCAGTTCTTGAGGAGTTCGAGCAAGCTGGAGATGTTGTCATGATCTCTTGCTTCGTAGCTGATGTACCAGAACCAAAGAATGTTGTGCAAGCTCTCAACTGTGTTCACTGGACAACAGCCATGCAAGAAGAACTGAATGAATTTCTACGCAACTGTGTATGGGAGTTGGTAGAAAGACCAAATGGTGTCAAAGTCATAGGATTAAAATGGATTTTCAAAAACAAGAGAGACGCCATTGGATTCATCGTGAGGAATAAGGCAAGGTTGGTAGCTCAGGGATATTGCCAACAAGAAGGAATCGTTTTCGAGGACTCCTTCGCGCCGGTTGCAAGGCTGGAAGCCATCCGAATCTTTCTAGCCTACACCGCATTTCACAAGTTTAAGGTCTATCAGATGGATGTGAAGTGCGCATTCCTCAACGGAGATATCAAGGAAGATGTATATGTTGAACAACCTCCCGGTTTTGAGACTGGAGATGAAAGAGTGTACAAGTTGAAGAAAGCAATCTATGGCTTGAAACAAGCACCCAGGGCTTGGTATGACACTCTTTGTGGTTTTCTTCTGAACTCGGGGTTCAAACGAGGGTCAGTTGACAAAAACCTGTTCACCATCAAAGTTGGAGAAGATATACTTGTTGTGCAAATCTACGTCGACGACATCATATTCGGTTCTAAGTCAGAGGAGCTGTGTGAAACATACTCAAATCTCATGAATGAGAAGTTGGAGATGTCAATGATGGGTGAGATGAACTATTTTCTTGGACTTCAAGTGAAGCAGTCACCAGAAGCGATATTCATAAATCAGTCCAAGTATACTAAGGAGCTCATCACCAAGTTCGGATTGCAGACAAGTAAGACAACAAGGATCCCGATTGAACCTGGAACTGAGGGAAAACTCGTGGATGCCAGTAAGTATAGAGGGATCATCGGTTCTTTGCTCTATCTAACCGCCAGTCGGCCAGACATATCTTACGCGGTTGGAGTGTGTGCTCGGTTTCAAGTTCAACCGAGGGAAGCTCACATGTTGGCAGCAAAGAACATCATCAAGTATCTGAAGAGAACTGTAAATGTTGCGTTGTGGTATAGTCATCAAGTATCCAACCGACGACAACATCCAACTGACTGGATACTCAGATGCAGATCTAGCCGGAGATCGGTTGGACAGGAAGTCCATATCTGGACATTGTCAGTTCATGGGAAGCAAGCTAGTTTCGTGGTTCTCCAAGAAACAAGCATGCGTTGCCACTTCTACAACCGAGTCAAAGTATATGGCTGTTGGTAGCTGCTGCATGCAAGTGTTGTGGCTCAAGCAACAGCTGAGAGACTATGAAGTTGCAACTGGACAGGTTCCCATTCATTGCGATAGCTCAAGTGCCATTGCTATCTCTTTGAATCATGTTCATCACTCTCGGACGAAACACATTGACATCCGACATCATTTCATCCGAGACCATATTGAGAAGAAGGACGTATCCATGGAGAAGATTCCAACTGAGATTCAGAGAGCAGATATCTTCACCAAACCTCTAGCCGAAGCACAGTTCAAGATGTTATGTGATCTACTTGGTTTGTTGGATCCATCAGATGAGGAACCAGCTGAGGTGAAGAGATAGATATCCATCTGAGGGGGAAGCTCAGATGAAGGGGGAATCTTAGATGCGGATTGCCAACCAAAGACATCAGACGTCAGCTGAACAGACGAATTCGAGTCAGCTGATGGTATGCTGCAACGTTGGATCAGACGTCAGCTGAACAGACGAACTCGAGTCAGCTGACGGTATGCCGCAACATTGGAACTGATTCCAACATCAGCTTGCAGGTAACATTTATGGCTGAAGGTGTTATGTTCTTAAATGAGAATGTTTGAAATAAATTCAAACATTCCTGAGCAAGTCAGTTAGATTAAAATAACTATCATGTCGCATTAAATGTAAAGTACGGCTGAACATCTATAGCCTACTTTATAGTGCGACTGGGCTGACAAGAAAAATTGTACACCTTCTCACGCGCGGGTTGGAACTCGGTGCATGACGTCAAGTCAAAGATAGTCAACAGTCGCGTGATCTCAGCCGTTGATGGATTCGCGCCATTTAACCCTAGCCGTCGATCTCAATCGAGTCAAAAACCTATAAATAGCGGAAAATCAGGAAGTGATCTCTTACCTTCCTCATTCGTATCTATCTGCAATAACTGTTCATCGTCTTCTCAGAAATTGTCTAACTATTTTCTGCAAAAGATTTCCCTTACTTCTTATATAAATACCTTCTCAGTGATCTTAAATGGCCCCCAAAAGCAAGAAAATGGCCTCTTCCGGATCTTCTCTTTTCCCCACCTCATATGAAGAATCATTCGACATGCTGGTGTTGAAGATCCACTTCGAACAGATCCTCTCCGACGAGAAATTGGAGTCGCCGGTGTAGGCTCCCCTTGCCAATATACTCAGAGAGAATGGCCTCCTGGAATGGGCTAAGCTATGCCCCTCCCACCTGCTCAGGCGCCAGGTCGGAGAATTCTACGTGAATCTACATGCCTCCATTGACAGCACAGAAGGAGTTTCAACGGAAGTCTCCTGTCGGCAACGCGACGTTCCGGCTAGGACCATTCGCCGTGTCACCTTCCCATCGCTGTTTCCGATGCCCTTCGCCACATCATCCCCGTCAACTACACCACCACAGAATTTCTGGAAAACATAACTGACGAGCAGGCGGATGAGTTTCTGAGGAATGCTCTAATCACCCCGGAAAGGTTGAAGAGAAACATGCAGAGGACGAAACTGAAGCCAGAACATCACCTCCTGTTCGATGTTATATCTAAGGTAGTGTTCGGCTACAGTGGTGCCTTCGGCGACATCAGCCGACCAAAGTTGAAGCAGTTGGTGGCTTTGGAGCACAAGCATGAAATCAACTGGTTCTAATACTTTTTGAACCAGCTGATGGTGGAGAAGTCGAAGATCTCCGAGACAACAACAGACTCGGGAGAAAAACTGTTGAATGTGAAAGGGACACTCAACTTCGACTGCAAGATCTCAGCCCTGATCCTGCTCGCAACCGAGGGTCGCAACATGGTCTAGAACGACTGTGAGGAGACGCCTTTTAAGAAGTTGATGCTGTTCCCAACAGCCAAGAAGGCACAGGAGGTGCTTAGGAGCGTCTACACTCCTAAGAGAAGAAGGAGACTGCGAAGTCTACTGAGCCCACAGCTGAGGGGGAACCAGCTGTCGTTCGCCCCACCAAATCCAAAGCTGCACGCCGACGAGCTGAATCGGAGAAGGAAACAGCTGAGGAGCCTGCCCAGAAAAAGCTGAGGGTACGGTTCAAGAAGACGGTTGAAAAGCCAGCTGAGGTGCCAGCTGATGAGTCAACGGAGGTGCCAACTGCAGAGCCAGCTGAGGAGCCAGTTGAGGCACCAGCTGAGGAGCAAGCTGAGGAGCAAGCTCCAGCTGAGGAGGAGGCACCAATTGAGTCGGCACCTGCTGAGGAGCCATCTGAGTCGAGCCGCTCAGCTGAGGCTGCCACTTTCGAGATCGTTCCTCGAGCCACCGGAGCTGACGAGGCTGAAGGAATGGAGACGGATTTGACGTCAGATGCTTCTTCATCATCTGAGGACGTTGACGACGTTCCCACCTCCCCCACGGTAGGAGTTGATGCCGTACCGTCTAAAGAGCCTCTTGCTCTCTCAACCGAACAAACACAGCCAAATGTTCCGAGCTCATTGCTCGATGCTAACATTGTGACCGTTCGTTCGGCCAATGTTGAGGAACCAATTGAAACCCCCCTCCCAACTGAATCTGATATTCCGAGCTTCCAGCTCGATGCCGATGTTGTGACCGATTCTTTGGCCAACATTGATGAAGACTTTGAACCTTTGCCTTTCGAGAATCTATCTCCCTCGCCGATAGATGAAGAAGCTGACACTCAGGCCATCGCACTGGAGCATGAAGGCAAGGTGGCCTATTGCTTCCAGAAGCTGATAGGCATGTTCCCTGAGGCTCGTGACATGCCGGTGTTCGCCACTCTCGGAACCGAGCTGCTGTACCAGTTTAACTTGATCTTCAGTCACTGGTATGTGAAGGAAAATACGATCAGGGTGCACAGCTGGGACAAGCTCAAGTCAGACGAGTCTCGCATCCGAGCCTACTTCAACTACTCCAACCTGGAAGTGGCTTACAACAACAAGGTTGCGTTTCTCACTCGTCGTCTGGACCAGAGCAAGGCAGAAGGGACAGACACCAGGGAGGCAGCTGGACAAGATTGCATCGATTTTCTCGACAGCATGCTAATCAAGTCAGCTGACTTCCTCGACGATCTAGACGCAGCTGCCACCGCATCTAAGGATGAAGAACAAGAGCTACAGCTGTACCTGGTTAACCGACAAGCCATGGTGACAGTTGGGCAACCAGCCTTGATTGAACAAGCCCCTCCAGCTGATCAGCCAGCTCCCTCCTCTGAAGAAATCTGCGAGCTGATAGCTGAGAGGGTGAACCAGCTGCGAACTGAAATGCTAGCCAACCTCTAGCAATAAAAAGACGACCAGCTGGGGGTGGTGGAAGCGCAAGACGAGAAGACCAAGCAGCTGGTTGAGGAGAATGTTGCGATGAAGACAAAGCTGGAAGAATTCTCCTCCTCCACCAGCCATGACATTTCTGAAGTGAAGTCAACTCTTCTGGGATTCAAGTCGGAGCTGAACGTCATCAAATCATTGTCCGACTCAAATCTCGCCAAGTCCCAACAAACTCAAGATGCTAAATAGGAGTCTCAGTTCGAGTCGTGATGGGCTGAGTTCGCTGCTTTTCAAATTGAGGTCATCGAGAACCTCTCTGCCTTGAAGAAAGCCGAACAAGAGCGCCAGGACTCCGAACTGGCGAAGAAAGTGGAGCTCGAGTGCGCGGTCGATGAACTCTTCAACCGCATTCAACTAGCCGAGCAACAACTCAGCTCTCTGGATGGTTCAGTAGCAAGCCTTGTAGCTGATGCCAAAAAGGGGGAAGAGAAGGAGGCGGATGTTGAGTTGCAGGAGGAAGAAGAGACCCAAGCTGAGAAAGAAGTGCCAGCTGCTACAAAATCAAAATCCCAGCTGAGGAGGAAGTCTGCTGCTCCCAAGTCAACCGAAGTCGGTGGAGCTCAAATGTCAAAAGACTTGGAGCAGGCAGAGAAGTTTAGAGTTTCTTACAACTCCATAGCCGAGATCGCAGCTGAGCTGGATTCTGAACTCGACGGTATCACAACCGAAGAGTGCATTGCAGCTGCTAAGGTTATGGATGTTGAGGAGAAAGACTACATGAATCCGAGCTAGATCAAGAAGTTTGCCGCCAGCCAGGCCAGAGGGGTGAACCAGTTCGAAGAGGAGCTGAAGAAGATAACCCAGAACTTGGACCGCAACGTTGCCTCCCGCAGCCGACGCCGCATCAACAAACATCAAACAAAGGCTGAAGCTCGGTTGAAGCAACAGAGGTTGCCAGGGAAGTCCAAGGTCCAGAGTCGGTTCAGGCATGTTGATAAGTGGATGCCGATCGAGTGGAATGAGGAATGTAAGCTGTTCAAGCAGGAGTTCGTAAACGACTTCTACTATAGGAAGGTTTACGCAACCGATGACCCAAGGAAAGCATTCAAGGAAGCGTTGGCCGAGCTGCACTCTGGGGACCCGGGCATGTTCAGCCAGTTCAGACGTGCAATGATAGAAGCCAAATTGGATCTGAACACTGTCCCCGTCCCTCAGAAGGTCACATACAAGCCTCCCTTCCTTCCAGAATCCCGCACCCCCAACCGAACGAAGATTGCAGCCGAGGCAAAACAGGTCGGCAAGGAGCACAGGGTGGACATTTCCAAGGAGTCAACTGCTAAGAGGGAGATTTTTGTAAGAATTTTCAGTAAGTATAGGCTACAATTTTAGCTCAGATAGTTTTTGAGTAACTAATGTAATTTTTGGTTTTTGTGCTTTTCTTTGTAACAATCAGTTGTAATGAAAACTATTCAGTTATAAGATTCACCTTGATGAACAATCTCTCATTGTCCAAGCTCTGAATCGCAAAGTTATTTCAATACCATGTTATAACTGTGCTAACCCTTTGATGTTTTCATCTTATAGACAGTCTAGAATTTCAGCTGAGATTTTAGATAAGTCAGTTAGATTTAGATCAGTTGTGATCTGTAAGAATTCTTATAAAGGGTTTTGGCATCATCAAAAAGGGGGAAATTATTGGGAAAATTATTAAAGTTTTGATTGATTCCCAAACCAACTGACCCCAACCGAGTAGATCTTGCCAGATCCTAATTTTAGTAGTTAGGCTCGCTGTTTGAGCATTGTTAAGATTTTATCTTTACAGGACTCCAGCTGAAGACGGCAACAAGGCTTCACTCGGATAGAACATCAGTTGTGAGGAAGACAACTGAGCGTTCATCGGATGAAGCATTGAAAAAGGGGGAAGTTACACTCAAGAGATAGAACATTAGTTGTGAGAAAGACAACTGAGCGTTCAAGCGATAGAAAATCAGTTGTAAGGAAAACAACTGAGCGATTCACCAGATGAGAAGTAGAAAGGAGGAAGAGAACATAAGATGAAAGAAAGTCATCTGAGCGTTCAACCCAACTGATCAGAGTCAAGGAAGACAACTGAGTGTTCAGTTTTAGAACATCAATTATAGGACCTCAAACCAAGAAGATCAACAGCATGAAGTTCAGATCAGCTGAGAGTTCAACTGTTAGCATTCAGACAGAACATCAGCTGAAGAACCAGTCAGATGTAGATCGAAAATCTCAACCAACCTCTCCTTGATGAAAGTCTGACGTTGAGATTTGAATTTCAAATAAGGAAGTCACGTGAAGGTTTGACTCTCTGTCATTACCTCATTTGGCTCAACACAAGGCTGTCTCAGATGGAAAGCAGAAGCATGCAGTTGCCAAATCTGGAAAGTTTGCAGAGATGAGAGACAAGCCATCGCTATCAAAGAACAGAGATCAACAGCTCTTCCAACGACTAGTTGATTCTCTTCGCCTATAAATAGAGGCATTCATTCACTCACAAGATAGAAGATACACACGTGACGAAACAGACAAGAGCAAAGAGCGAAAGAAAGAACCAAATTCTTCACACAAGCTGAACTAGATTCATTCTCTTAGAACATCCTTAGTTGAGAGTTCTAGAGTGTTAAATTCTGTCTGAGTGTGTTTAGATCCAACCTTGAGAACATCACTTGTTGAGAGTTCGTAGAGTGTTAGATCATAGCTCACTTCTTGTTCGAGCTATTAGTTGGAACCCCTTTCTTTCACCTGAAAAGGTTTTAGGACCCTACTCTTCCCGTAACTGAGTAGATAAGTTGTTTAGTACCCGAAAACTAAAGTGTAAGGTTGATAAGTACCCGCAAACTTATCCTTAACGGTTGCAAAGCCCGCGTAAGTTTTGTGGTTTGTCCAGAAGAACTTGGACTGAGTTGTGTGGACTCACAACTCCCCGTGGACGTAGAAAGTCTCTCCGAACCACGTTAAATCTTGTGTGTTGTGTTTATTTTCAGTTACTTATTGCATATTCAACTGATTAACTAACCTACATACAAACTGCATTATTCCATATCAACTGTCTTGGTTCTTGACCAACCGTGCATAAAAAGCGTGAGTTGATTTTATACGAGTTTATTTCCACCATATTCCGCACAGCACATCACTTCCAACCGAGTGTTTCTTACTCGGTTGTGATTCCAACTGAGTTGCATTACTCGGTTGAGTTAATTTTTAGGGGGTTGTTTTAAAAAGTTTTATCTGGTGTATTCCCCCCCATACACTATAACTCGTATCGGGACCATCACAACCATACCATAGCCAATAGAATGGTAGAATGTGGAAAGCAAAAGGAAAAAGAAGCTGATAGCCATACAACTTCATTCACAAGAAAACACGAGTATATATTAAATCTAACACACAGAAACACACAATTCTTCAGACTCACTTTCTCCTGTTACATTCATCTCTCGAAAAAACTCAGAACACTGACTTAAGCTTCGGAGGTGGTTTGCCGGGAAACTCCCCGGCCCTCATTTTCTTGCAGAGTTATATCAGGACCTCGACTGGGGCAACGATTCTGACTGTTTGGAACAAGAGGAGTCGCAGAGCAGGTAAAAATCCTTCTTCATCCATTTATGTGTTCTGACCTTTTCATGATGTGTATTTTTGGACGCATCATCTGGCGCCGTCTGTGGGAATGGGATTTTGTTTCGGAATTTCGTTCCAAAACTCTTTTTATGTGTCCTTTCAGCAAATGTTGAATTTGAGCCTAAGCTTGAAAAGAGAAAAGTACCGAGAAACTGGGTCTAAGTATTCTAAGCGATTTGTGTCTTTACTGGCAGAAGCTTTTGTTATGTTTAAAAGAAATGGGTCAAGTGATTTCAGAATCGCCGTATTTTAAACCTCCTTACAGATCTTGCTGTAATCTCTTGAACTTGCTTATTTTCTGTGTTTCCGTAAAAATCCTTGTTTCGTAGTGTAGTCTAAAGCTGTTGGTGGGATAAAAGATAAGTAAAATTGTCCGTTATGTGGAAGAATATTTCAAAAATGTACAATCCCGTAAATCCTCGTGATGGGAGGAACCAGAACGGGTAGAAGCATGAAGACTTCAGAGCAAGTCTCTCGCAAACCTAACAAAGTTTGGGTAAGAATATGTACGGAAAAGGGGATATGGTGCAACATATTCCTTGAAATCCTTGAAACATCCCCTTGAGACTTGATAATGGTCCTTCGAGAAGGGTAACGTAGACCTGGAAACGGTCTCTTGAGACCTGATGATGGTCCTAGTGCTGTCCTTTGACTGATAGCTGAAAATTTTGAAATGCAGAACCAAGAATGGAAAATATATTGGTCCGAGACCGAGAATCCCCACCTGAAGGAGTGGTACGTGATGATAGCTCCTCAGAAGAACGTACTGAGGAGGAGAACCAAAATGTGCTGAAAGAGGCCCCACCAAAGATAACTACGCCTCAGAAAGAGGGGGCTTCCAAATCGACCAGCCCTCAGAAATCACGAGAGATGAACCTCAAATGCCCGTGCAGCAGAGTGTCACTTATGCTGTATCCATGGATCAGCTCAGTGCCATGGTGAAACAGGTTGTATCTAAAGCCCTGGCCCCGCTGGAAGGTCAAAGTAAAAAGTTAGGCAGCACAGCAAAAGGCAAAGCCAAGAAGGTAGTGATGGATCTCACAATATCGTGACGATAATGAGATACCAATGAAATGGTTTAAATCATATTAATGTAAAAGTAAATATTCATGATCTGAATATCCCTCCTTTCCCTAACAGGGAGAACCTGTGGAAGAAGGTCAGTATGAGAGCGATGGGTATGAGAGCCCTCAAATTGAATCAGAAAATGGTTAGTAAACGAATAGAGAAGTCAGATATTAGTTGCATTCATAAAGTGATTTATTCACTAATGAAATTATGATTACTTATCATCGCAATGAAATTTGCAGAGGACGATGCACGAGTTGTGAGACCTCAGGATGAGGGAGCTGCTGCTGAGATTGCAGCCCTCAAACAGCAATTAAAAGACCTTCAGAAGAAAGCCTCTTCGCCTAAGAAATCTCCTAAGAAGCCTATCAAAGCAAGTAACAGCCAGTCTCCTTTCTCGAGAGACATTAGAGAGGATCAGCTACCTCCGAATTTCAAGACATTGACATTGGAATATGATGGCTCCACAGACCCATACGAACACATAATGAGGTTTGAGAATGGAGCGATGCTCCACCAATACACAGAGGGAGTGAAGTGCAGGGTTTTCCTCACGACTTTGTTAAAAATAGCTCAGCAGTAGTTCTCTCAACTACCACCTAACAGCATAGGCTCGTTTGCCGAGTTCAAGTCTATGTTCTTACATCAGTTCGCTAGTGCGAGAAGGCATGTTAAGACCTCCTTCTCGCTCATGGCTTTGAGACAGAAACCCTCAGAAAGTTTGCATCAGTATGTTGGACGTTTCAATGTTGAAGCGTTACAAGTACCCCTAGCCTCGGATGACGTGAAGGTGCAGGCATTGATACAGGGCTTATCTCCAGGATTGTTCTTCGATTCAGTGAACAAGAAACCCCAATTGTATTTTGAGGAACTGCTTCAGAGAGCTGATAAGTACGTCAATCTGGAGGAGGCTCAAGAAGCTAGGAGAGCTAAAGAGGAGTCTCTTAAACCTAAGCAGGAGACCTCAGATAAAAGGTCATCTTCGACAGCGAGGCTAAGAAAGATAGAGGGGGGCAAAGGCTTAGGAAAGCCCCTGAAAGGTTTGACCAGTATACGCCCCTTAACGCATCTCTGGTGGAGGTCATGGAAGCAGCCGCCAAGTCTCCTCATTTCAAGTATCCCAGTACATACAAGAAAGCTCCGCGCAACCCGCGATCTGAGCTATACTGCAAATATCATAATGACTATGGTCATGACACCAACTCTTGTAGGCATCTGAAGGATGCTATTGAGCGACTGTTGAAGAAGGATGATACCTTGCTTCAATTTGGTAAAAAAGAAAGGGAAAAGGGCTACAAGAGAAAAAAGCCGGAGCAGAAGAAGCCTGATCAGAGGGAGAGAACCCCTCCGCGACGAGAGGATCCTCCCTCGAAAAGGGGAAACATTAACATGATAATAGGAGGTAACACCAATGGAGATTTAGGTCGAGCGCGCAAAGCTCATGTCAGGGCTGCAAAGGCCCAGGTGAACAAAGAGGTTCAGGAGTTAGCAGAGACAATCGGCATGGAGATTGATGTGGTAGATTCGTTTCTTGGAGAAGGAATAAACCCAAATGTATGTGTGAGTTTTGGTCCCAGAGACCTGGTGAGTGCAGCACCTCATACATTGCTAATTGGAGAGTGGCGCGGATCTTTGTGGACACGGGAAGCGCAGTGAATGTGCTCTTCTGGGATTGCTTTCAGAGAATGAAGATCAACGCTGATCTAGAGCTAGTAAACACGGCTTTATACGGCTTTGCTGGGGGAGAGATACAGCCTAAGGGAGAGGTAACCCTCCAGGTAACACTTGGTAGTGGTGAGACTTCAAATACTCGTATGGTGAAGTTTCTAGTAGTGGATACGCCGTCAGCATACAATGTAATATTGGGAAGACCTGCTTTGAATGATTTCTAGGTGGTGGTCTCCACCTACCACATGAAAATGAAATTCCCAGCTCTCAGAGAAGGGCTGGTAGGTGAGGTCTCAGGTGACTAAGAAGTGTCGAAAGAATCTTATGTAAAATCTATAAAGCATGCCAAGCAGAATGTGAAGTGAGCTCCGGTGGTAGAGCGCCCAATGCAGGACAAAAGTGCAAAGGTGAAAGGTATGGATGAAGACCTGGAGCCAAAAATGCAGCCAGTAGAAGAAGACTTGATGATGATGGAACTGTTTCCGGGAAAAATAGGTTTTACCACGAAGATGAGAAAGCAGATGACTGAAGAACAAAGAGAGGCGATAGTCCGATGCTTGTGGAAGAATGCAGATCTGTTTGCATTCAGCCCAGAGGACATGAAAGGGGTAGACCCAGCTGTAGCTCTACATTATCTGAACGTAGACCCCAGAAAGAAACCAGTAAGATAGAAAAAGAGGTCCTTCAGGCCGGAGAAAGAAAAAGTAATCAGAGAAGAGATCAGACAGCTGATAGATGCTGGCTATATCGTTAAAATTCAGTACTCTGAATGGTTGTCAAATGCAGTAATGGTAGCTAAAAGCAATGGTAGCTGGCGGATGTGTATAGATTTTAGAGACCTGAATAAGGCATGTCCGAAAGACCACTACCCACTGCCCTGCATCGATCAGTTGGTCGATTCAACTTCAGGGTGTGAGTTGCTGTCTATGCTCGACGCTTACCAAGGATATCACCAGATACAGTTGGCCCCTGAAGATGTAATCAAAACAACCTTTGTAACTGTATGTGGCATGTTTGCATATGTGAGGATGCCTTTTGGCCTAAAGAATGCTGGAGCTACTTATCAGAGGATGATGGATACAATATTTGAGGATCAGACAGGGAAGATTCTGGAGGTATACGTGGATGATATTTTAGTAAAAAGTGTGAAAGTAGAACATCATGCCAGAGACCTAGAAGAGGTCCTGACATTTGTAAGAAAGTATGATCTACGCTTGAACCTGGCAAAGTGTACATTCGGGGTTAGGTCAGGAAAATTCTTGGGATATATGGTGACTCCTAGAGGAATTGAAGTGAATCAAGATAAGGTACGAGCTGTACTGGAAATGACCGCTCCCACCAATGTGAGGGAGGTACAGCGGCTGAATGGAAGAATCACCGCACTTAGTCGGTTCATATCTACTTCGGCAGAGAGGAGTTATCCGTTCTTCAAAGTGTTGAAGAAGGCTAGTAAATTTGAATGGAACGAAAGCTGCCAGAAAGCATTTGAAGGGTTGAAGGCTCATTTAGCAAGTTTGCCTGTATTGACTAAACCTACTCCAGGGAAAACCCTATACCTATACATATCTGTTGAAGATCACTCCCTGAGTGCAGTCCTAATAAAGGAGGAGGGCTCCGTACAAAAGCCTATTTATTACATCAGTAAAGCCCTGCAGGGAGCTGAATACAGATACTCAGAGGTGGAGAGAGCTGCTCTAGCTGTGATGACAGCAGCAAGGAGGTTAAGATTGTACTTTCTAGCTCACAAGGTGGTGGTAAGAACTAATTTCCCCTTCAAGCAGATATTGAGCAAACCAGATCTCTCTGAAAGAATGGTGAAATAGAGTGTTGTGCTAGGGGAGTATGAGGTGGAATTTGAACCACGCACTGCTGTTAAAGCGCAAGCCCTGGCAGATTTTATCCAGGAAACTACTCAGCCCACACGGTGGCCGGAATGAAAAGTCTTTGTAGATGGATCGGTGACAATTGAAGGTTGTGGTGCTGGAATTGTCATAGTAACGCCAAATCAAGGTGAACTTAGTTTTGCAATGAAGTTTGAGTTTAGAGTCTCCAACAATGAAGCTGAATACGAAGCGTTTGTCAGAGGCCTGGAGATGGTAGCTGAGTTGGGAGCTCAAAGGGTTGTCATTCACTCTGATTCCCAGTTAGTAGTCCAACAGGTCTCAGGAAATTACGAGATCAAGGAAGAAAGGATGATCAGGTATGTGGAGCAGATCAGAGACCTGAGTAAGCAGTTTCAGCATCTAGAGGTGAAGCAGATACCTCGAGACCACAACACACAGGAAGATCGCCTCGCAAGGTTGGCCAGCTCTCTAAATGTGCTGATACCTGAAAAAGTAACATTGTTAAAAATGACAAACAGTCGCATAGAAGAGAGTGTTCATGAAATAGAAAAGAGAAGCGATTGGAGAACGCCTATTCTACATTTCCTAAGAACGGGGGAAGTGCTAGAAGGCGAGAGAAGAGAGAAAAAGAAAATCTACACTAAATACTGTTTGGTGGGAGGACATTTATTCAGGAGGGCTTACTCACAACCTTTACTGAGGTGTGTAACAGAGGCAGAAGGTCTGCGGGTAATTAAGAAGCACACCAAGGAATAGCGGGGTGTCATACAGGGTTTAGAGACCTGATCTGGCGAGTGCTGAGAGCTGGCTATTATTGGCCCTCCTTGAAGAAGGATGTTGAGGCTTTTGTAAAAAAGTGTGCCAGGTGCCAGAAGCACGGCCCGTTGATTCACAGGCCTGCCGAAGAGCTGGGAGTTCAGTATGCAGAATGTCCATTTGATAAATGGGGTATAGATCTAGTTGGCAAACTCCCTATGGCAGCAGGGAAGAAATGCCACATCATTGTAGCAGTGGACTATTTTAGTAAGTGGGTGGAGGCTGAGCCTTTATCTTCAGTAACAGAGGAAAACATCATAAAGTTCATATGGAAGAACATTTGCTGCAAGTATGGCCTGCCCAGCGTGCTGGTCTCTGATAACGGGACTCAATTTTTTGAAAAAAGAACTCAGGCTTGGTGCAAAGCTAGAGGAATCGAGCAGAGGTTTGCTGCTGTTGCTCACCCAGAGACGTGTAGGCAAGTTGAAGTCACCAATCGAACCATAGTGAATGGCATAAAGGCAAGGCTAGAAAAAGAGAGATTTCAATGGGTGGAGGAGCTGAGCTCAGTGTTATGGGCGTATAGAACTGGACAAAAAAAAGCTACATGGCAGTCCCCTTTCTGTTTGGTGTACGGTGCTGACGCCATTATGCTGATGGAGATAAAGATTCCAACAAACAGAATCCTGTCTTACGATGAGGACCTGAACAGAGAACTGAGGGCTGACAGCTTGGATTTGATTGACGAGGTACGTGAAGATGCGCATCAGCGAGCTTTAGCCTACAAGGCTCGCGTGAAGGCTACATATGATGTGAGGGTAAAAACCAGAAAGTTTCAAGAGGGAGACCTGGTGCTCAAGAGAGCTAATGTGATGCACCCGGTGAGAAAGTTTGAACCAAATTGGGAAGGTTCATTTGTGGTAACCAAAGTGCTTCCTGGCGGAGCATATGAGCTCACTAGCCATGAAGGATACGTGGAACCGAGGTCGTGGAATGTTAGCAACTTGAAGAAGTACTATGTCTAGGAATATATTATGGAGAATTTTTGCTTTTGAAACGGGAGGAGACCTACGTGCCAGGTCTCATTCCCACCTTTTTTGATAGGATACTTGCTTAGCTAGACAAGTATTCCTGTAATGGCACGAAGAGAACTTGTCGTAAGTAAATAAAGGCTGAGAAGTTGTTTTCTTTAATTTGCGTCTATATTTACGTATCGTTGCAACGCTATAAAAGAAATTATGAAGTCATGATAAAACAATAACTACGTTGCACAGTAGAATGAAGTGAAATGTTTACTCTAAATGGTTTTTAATAACGAGATGAAACCATCTAGAGTAGGGGGGAGTAGGGGTGTACCTTACACCCCTAGGGGGACCCATAATACCTCATGAAAATGCAAAACGAAGGAAATGTGTAGACGAACAATAGCAAAATAGACATAATAGATTAACCTGCTAAGTTGAGAGTGCGGTGCTAGTAAAGCAAACAGAAACACGGGAATTGTTTAAACATCAAAGTGCAAAAGGAAAGAAAATTGTTTTAGTACAAAAACGAATAAAAGTGTTGCTTGAAACATGAAATACGTAGCAACTAAGCTAGGAAGTTGGTAGAGCCATCATCAGGGTCAGCTCTCGCAGCATCAGCAGACTCATCCCCAGAGGCATTCTCTAGCTAACCTGATCCATCACCAAGGGCTTGTGGAGTCCCACCAGTTGCAGGCACGTCTAAAGGAAAGAAGTAAAAAATGGATTAGTCAAGAAAATGAAGTGTTAAGGTAGCAAACACAAGAATGGATACGTGAGAATGAAACAAAGTATGAAATACCTGATATCCTGTTAGTAGGATGGAAATCCTTTGGGAAGAAGTCATAGATGGGCTCAGGAGGATCAGAAAAAACTGCTTGTAGATCGCACGGTGCCATAAGAGCCTCAAAGGCCCTTTGCATGGTAGGAAGCCACCAAGCTGTTCCCAGAGGAGTAGAGGAGTCGCCTTTGAATGAGGCAGGTAGAGGAAGATGTTTAACTATCGAATCTACCTCTATAGGCTCCTTGAAACCCAAACTATGAGCCTTGGCCAGCACTGTCATGCCACATCTCTTTGCTAGAGAAGCAATATCTTGGCGGATAGTCAACAAGTACTCAGGGGACGCTTGGAAAGACTCCAAGAGACCTTGATGAAGAATTTGCAGTGCTCATTGGCCTAGAGAGGTTCGAAGGATGTAGCTGCGATAGTAGTGAACCCCTTCAGTGTAGCCTGATTGGTAAGATAGGTTGGCGGCATGAAGAAGGTTCTTGGTCCCCTCAAGCTCCTTACTAGCTTGGACAAAAATGACGACTGAGCTCGGTATTGGCATGGCTGAGAGAAGCATTCTCCTTGGATAGGGCAGACATTTTCTCCTGTGACACGAGTAGCTCGTGATTTTTCCTCTTGAGATCATCGTTAGCCAAAGACAACCTGCTGCTTATGTCCAAAATGTCTTGGATCTGGTGCTGCAGGTCCTCATTCACTCTGGTTAACTCCTGCAACTGCACCTGGCTAGTCACTACTGTCTCCCTTAGCTTCTCTGTTTCTTTCTCCTGAGCCATATTTTGAAATTGTAGTAGGCGTCCATGAGTGCTGATCAGCTGTGATGTTGATTAAGAGGAAGAGAGAGAAGCATTAGATAGATAAGAGCAAAGCCGTGACGGTATTTAAGGATGGAATAACTTATGAGAATGAAAGTATAATGTTGATGA
Source organism: Schizonepeta tenuifolia (assembly GCA_029490685.1). Classification (NCBI taxonomy): domain Eukaryota; kingdom Viridiplantae; phylum Streptophyta; class Magnoliopsida; order Lamiales; family Lamiaceae; genus Schizonepeta; species Schizonepeta tenuifolia. Next base: position 88,032,217 of record CM055957.1, read on the forward strand.
TACCTGCACCAAATCATGGGCACTCTCCTCTTGAAGCTGACGCAAAGAGGGAGGATTAGTTTCAGCCTCTTCGTCCGAAAGAGGAATGGCTGTCAGTAACGAAAGGCACTCAGAAGGAGGTAGCTTGCGCAATGAGCTGGAGGTTTGGCCTCTGAAAGCATAACCGGATGAGTCGGTACCCTTAGGAGGAGAGCTGCCGGGAGGAGGGGTGTATTTGGACTTCTTGGCAGCACCAGGAGGAGGTTGAGGAAAAGGTGGCCTCTTAAGAGTGGTAGAGACGGCTGCTCGAGCTTTTTCCTTGAGAGATGAGGAAGAGGGCTTAGTGGAAGTAGCCTGGTCCTTGTCGAAGTCTTGAGAAGGAATATCTAAACTGTGATTTAGTGGCTATAGGCTTAATGATGACCCCTGAAGTTGCAATGAGAGTTGCTTGTGGCTGTGAGGATGCTGCAGCTGGCGAGGAAGCTTGACGAAGGGGGCGCGAAGTAATGTAATCTTGAGATTCCAGTCGTGCTTGCTCCTCCAACAGAATGGTGAAGTCAAAATCTTTGTCATCAGGAAGTTTCACATCCTGGATCCAGTTTCTGCCTGCACCAAGCAAGGTGCGAAGAATGAAATTCATATTAGTAAGGCTAGAAAAACAGAAAAGGGAAAGATGAAAAGATAGCTGAAACCCACCCTCGATGGAAAAGGAGTGATCTCCTCGAGGTGCCAACCCGAAGAAGGAAAGTACACTAGGGTTAGTTAACAAGAAATTGAATGGAAAAGGGGCAAGTCGTGCCCTTTGAGACAATAGCAATAACACTTTGAGGTTAATATCGGCGATACTCGCAACAGCAGGGCGGGGTTGCTTCAAATGAAGCACTTGCCATTGGGGATAAACAAAAGGCCAATAACCCTGCTTGGGAGTAATAACAAAGTATTTATCCCTCCATTCTTTGCCCGCTGAACGGGGAACGCATAGGTACTGAGCAGGACCTTTGGGCCTAGCACTAGCATAATAAAAGGGACCAGAGGGCTCCACATCATATACAGTTTGGAATAGAGAAGAGGTAGGAATGCCTCCGTTTCCGCGGAGCAAAATGAAGAAGGTCAGCAAAATTTTGAAAAAGGAAGGGTGGAACTGATTAGACCACACACCATATAGATCACAAACTTGAGTCATAAAGTCAGGAAGGGGAAACCTTAAGCCCGACTCTACCTGATGATACCAGAACGCTACGGAGGGATATTCTAAAAGTTGGGGGCGGTCATACTCCTCCGGCATACCAATATCAAATAACTCGTCACAGTTTAACATCGACTTCACTAATGCTAATTCTGTAGGAGTTAGAGAGGATTCACCTGATATAGCGTCAGGAGCCATAACCGGGGGCGCAGAAACACCCGCAGAAAGAAGTGATGAATCTGTTTCCTTGGCCCCCTGACCAGATGGGAGTGAACTCTCGGTCAAAATAATAACTTCGTCAGGGTTAGAAGAAGGAACCGGACTGGAAGGGATTTGAACGGCTATTCGCCGGGAACGGCGAGCGCCAGCCTTCTTCCTTCTAACCTGAGTGCGAGCGGAGGTGTTCGACTGAGAGTCTTCAGGTGAGGAGGGCGGAGACTGGATGTCAGACCCCCGAGGCTCGTGCCGATCAGAAGTGGTGTACTCTTTAGAATGGGAAGAAGTTTGCGCCATGAGGAAATTACGGTGAAAAATTGGAAGAAATGACTAAAGTGAAAGAAGATAAAAGTGAAACCCTGATATAAGAGAGAGAGAAAGGACGGTTGAATAAAGTTGGGAAGTTGCAGAGTTTTCCCCCCAATTTTCCATTTAATAAAATGCTGACTCTCAGAGACCTGATTTGAAAAATTAAAGCGGGTAAGTGCTCACAAAGAAAGACTAGGCTATTAAAGGTGGTCCCCCATGGCATCAGTTATATGAGGACTTTTACTCTGTATTTCTCAAAGAGAGACCTTCCGAAATGCAGAGCAGGGGGGAGTAGATGATAGTGATAAAAATACCCAGGTCTCATGGTGATCGTGATAAAAATACCTAGGTCTCATGCCCAGGTCTCCATGAGACCTGAACACTGTGTATAGTTGTTGTCAAACATCTTGCCCAGGAACCAATCTAGTAAAGAAACTAAGATCTCTCCCAAGGATCTCACCTTAGAGACCTGATGGTAGGTCTCCCATTCAAATCTAGCGAGATATCTGTTTGAGGCCCCTCACTCAGGGCTCTCCACGGGGTAAACACTTGACGAACTTGCAGTGCTTTAATTAATGACTATGCGGTAAGGTACAACCATACCATAGCCATACCATAGCCAATAGAATGGTAGAATGTGGAAAGCAAAAGGAAAAAGAAGCTGATAGTGATACAACTTCATTCACAAGAAAACACGAGTATATATCAAATCTAACATACACAAACACACAATTCTTCAGACTCACTTTCTCCTGTTACATTCATCTCTCGAAAAAACTCAGAACGCTGAATTAAGCTTCGGAGGTGGTTCACCGGGAAACTCCCCGGCCCTCCTTTTCTTGCAGAGTTATATCAGGACCTCGACTGGGGCAACGATTCTAACTGTTTGGAACAAGAGGAGTCGCAGAGCAGGTAAGAATCCTTCTTCATCCCTTTATGTGTTCTGACCTTTTCATGATGTGTATTTTTGGACACATCAGAGGAGACTTTTCACAATGTAATTAATAGTAAGAAAATATTTTCCCCAATTTGTCTCTCGCTCTCTCTTCTTCTCTTCGTGTTTCTCTTCTGCAGATTTAGTTTTTCAACATGGTATCAGAGCCCAGGTTTTCGCGGTGATTCCTCGGTTCTGAAATTTGTCATCAGTGATGGCAGCTAATCGTCGTCTCAATTGAGTTCGTGTTGTTGCGACTCTGTCGCGTCTTCTCTGTCAATCTCACCGATTAATCAGCATTTTCTTCTGATCAATCTCGTATCAGGTTTTCTCCACTCGTTTTCTCAATTTCTTCCGTTTCCTCACCAATTATGTTTGGTTAATTTCAATTTGGTTGATTTTTTTTCTGTCACCGATTTCAATCGGTTGTTTTCTCGCAATTGTGCTTCTTAATATTTGTTGCTAATGATCATTGCTGATCTTAGAGTTTCGCTTTCATCCACTCGAATCATGAGTTGTGATGTCTGTCAAGTTCATAGGTTTGTGTAGATCTTGTCTATGTTAGTTTTTGGTTTTCCGATCTCTGTCGATTGGAATTGAATTGTTAGCTGGTTGTTGTAACCAAGCTTGTCTCTATGTTTAAGTCAGTTTGAATCTCTGTTCTCGCCGATTGAAATTGCAAGTTGCGATTCAATCCTCACTTTCCTCAGTTCGTTTTTAGTGTTCTGTTTGTTGTTCCATTTTAATCGATTAATGGTTGTTCACTTCCTGTTTTCGTAGTCTAAGTTCTCAAATTGTGGTATCCAATCTATGTTGATCGGAGTGAGTGTCTGTTTTGCTTTTGTCTAGTTATCTCAGTGAAGGGGAGCAGTTAAGCTTCGCATTTTTGTTCTGTTTCATTGGTTTGGATTGATACTTTTTAGAATTTGTAGTCTCTGTGGTTGTTGTTGAGATAGTGTGGTATGAAAGTTGAAGAACAATTGGGTGCAAGGTGCTCATGGAAATGCCTCACAAGAGTTTTCATTTTTGTTTGTTGAATGTTTGTCAGAATCTGCTCGTGACTTCATTAAGGGGGAGACAGTAGTGATCTTGTGTTTTGAATCAGATCGGGAAACTCAAGTTGGAGTAGATGTATCATTCGTTATCTGTTGCTATCTGGAGTTGCTTTTTGCCGGCAAGATGGTTGCGTTTATTTTGCTCCCATCTTGAGGGGGAGTGTTAAAATTCATATAAGAAAGTTGTAGTTGTTACTTTCATTAGTTAGATTTTAGCTTAGTTAAAGTTGTTAGTTTGTGTTAGCACTTTTACTAGCCTATAGAGCCTTGTTATTGTAAATTGGAGGAGACTTTTCACAATGTAATTAATAGTAAGAAAATATTTTCCCCAATTTGTCTCTCGCTCTTTCTTCTTCTCTTCGTGTTTCTCTTCTGCAGATTTAGTTTTTCAACAATGACAATCAATCTCTAAATGCTTTGTCCTCTCATGAAATACTTGGTTTTTGGTGATATGAATAGCAGACTGTCGCAATGCAGAGGAATAGGAAAAGATAAAAGATTGCTGAAAATTAGATAAAAGAGAAGAAATCCACCCCAACTCACGAACTGCAGAAAGTGCTCGAAGTTCCGCTTCAGCTAGGGAAGCAAACATAGTTGTCTACTTTATGCACCGCCATGAAATCAATGACTTGTCCATCGAGTACCTTGAGGAAGAGGAGCACACTAAAAAAAACGCCAAAATACCGGCGGAAAACGACAGAAAATTTTCCGTCGGTGATTACCGGCGGAATTCCGCCGGTAAAAAGACGGGTCGGCAAAAAAAAAAATCCGATGAAACACCGACAAAGAGGCAATTATCACTAGAAGACTGGATAAACCCATAAGCAAAAAGTTTCTAGCAAAATTCAGCATTCCATTCTCTTGAAGCTTGCTTCAGAAAATATAAAATCTTCACTAATTTGCAAACCATCCCAACTTTAGCCTTTTTATGGCCTTGTGGTGGCTGCATAATGAAGAAAACCATGCAGAAAAACATTGTTAACATCAATTTGATGTATAGGCAAAGCAAAACTGGTAGCAATAGCAATATGAAATCGCATAGAAACTAGTTTGGCCACATGAGAAAATACATCTTCATAGTCTTCAATATGTTTGTATGTGCTACCAAACACATTACAAGCCCATACTAATAATATAGTAGAGCGTAATATAGCCTACCAAACAGGCACTAAATATACTATCTTGCCCTTATAACATCAATTTAAATTTCTAATAATTAAATATTAACTCTATTGAATATAACTGAACGGTAAAGCCCTAGAAAAATGTCCATAGCCTTCCAACTCATATTAGATAAAAAAAACATGTCGATAACAACCAAATATCGTATTATAATCATTCAAGAAACCAATAATTTTACATTCAAATTTGTTGATTTCCACCAGAAAAAGAAAAGAAGAAGACGAGCTTAGATTAGGAAAAAGAATTGGGTGATGAGAAAACTCATTCGGTGATATTTGGACGAACAATAGTTGGCGGTGAACGGAAGGATAAGGGCGCTCCTCCTCAACTAGGAAGGAGAATCCGATGGGGCTGAGGCAGGCCAATTTTAATGACGAAGATGAGGCACCGTTGCTTAGGGGCTACACATAGTTTATGAAATCTGGAAAATATGTGTGGAATAGAATTCTGATGAAGGTCAATCATTAATTGGGTGATGGATAGACTAACTATAATAAATGGATTATATGTGAACGAAAAGAGATTTAAAGCAACAAATTGTTGATGTTTCAAGTTAGCTACATCTTCTTCATCAATTTTTTCCCTTCAAATTTTCGCTAATCACGGAGTTATGGAGTTGGGGTTATAGTTTCGTAGAATGAGTTGGGGGGGCTATAGGTTAAGTTGAAGGTTGTTTATTACTATTAATCGTATTTATCAATAATTATAATTTTAGGCTATAGGTATACAATAGTAAAAGTTATAATTTTAATTTCTTTTTTTAAAGAGGAGGTTATAAAGTGCAAAATGGGGGCTGTGTTTAGAATATTACCCTTTAGAAACTCCACAATAAAATGGATCTTGCACATTTTTCTTGTGAAAATATTTAGTGCCATGTACAACAACAAATATTGCAGGGGTAATTTTAAACATAGCCCTTGTTTCTCTCACTATAGCCTCTAGATTAAAATAATAATGAAATAAATAATCAATGTTCAGTTATACCCTTGTAACTCCCAATTTGAATAATCCAATGCAGTTTCATCTTCACTACAATTCTCGTCTCCCCTGCATTTGTATATTCCCTTCCACCAGTTCTTATGTCCTAGTGAACATTGAACAAATGATTAACACCACTCCACCACTGACGCATTGATAAAACAATTGGAAGAATAGAGATTGATCACATGAAAACCGATAATAAAGAAGCATGGAAAATTATTAATCTTCAAGAATAATTTAACAGATTTTGGAGCAAAACTGTTTGTTGGTAACAAAATGATCGGCGAAGGGAGGAAAACTAATTAATTTAAGAGATTCATCTCCTTGCATATCAAATTTTCAGGGGGCTATTCATTCTTTAAATTTGTGCTATATAGTAGTATGAGATAGTGAGAATTGTGTGTGGTCCTTCTCTTAAACGCTAAGCTTGTGAGTTTATTTATTTAGGTTTTCTCTGTCCTTCCAATAGTTTCTGGATAAATATTAAAGTGAATGTTATGAATTTAGTTCGCTGACTTTGAAATACTGAAAGTTAATTAAAAAAAGGATTTTTTTGAGTTTCATAAAGATGTGGTTGAATCTGCAACCAAGATTCCAATGCTTGCGCTGCAATCTTGAGCGTTGGAGAGAGGCTATAAATTTTCAGAATCGCAGAGGTTACAATTGAATTATTAAGAATTTAAATTTAGGGCAATAAGAGTAAGATTGTACATTTATTATATAATATATTATTATTTTATTTTGAGGGCTATAGTGAAAGAAATGGGGCTATGTTTAAAATTTTCCATATTGCCATGAAAAAAAAAAAAAAACGAAAAAGAAAAGCTTTAAGGTTCAGAGCATGGGGGATCCGATGGATTTATGTAGGAAATAAAAATTGAATCAAGGATGGAATTCGCATGAATCATATAAGGTCAAAACTAAATTTTCTGATATTATTATGTGGCGTTTCATCGAACAGTTAGAACATTTCTAAGAAGGACAAGATTCATTGGACATCACAATTCAGAAAAGTTGAGAGAAATTGTAATTATATATGTTTGAAACTTAAACCCTAGAACATGACAAGTTAATTAGAACAGTGAGGCCTTGGAAATTTAATGGGAAAACAATCCAATCAAGAAAACAGTATCCTTACATAAACCAGAATTGTGCTTCTCAGACAACTACAGAATTGTGCTTCTCAGACAATTGCTTTCTTCCGTCTCCATCTTCTTTCTCCAACTACAAAATGAAGATATCGATGGAGGTCTTTTTTCCAACAAGATTTTCAAAACCGAGTAAAACAAAAAATGAAACGAAAGAATCAGGATTCAAATATAAAATTCACTGAACCAAGTAAACAAATTTTTCGTAGATACCGTCCATGAATTGTGCAGACGAAAAGAGTCAAAAGCAAGTTTTTATGTGCAGATGAAAATTTTCTTCTAATTGTTTCCTTACCGAAAAGGAAGAATCAGAAGCAAATCATTTCCAGCTATTCTCAAACAATATCTGGAAAGGATTTGCATAGATTTCCTAACTTTGTAAGGAAAGATTACAAGAAATAGAATGATGTTTATCGGCGGCTGAGCCGAGCCAATCTTATGAGAGAGATTTTTAAGGCCAAAACGGTGGCGTTTTGATAGGTGAGAGACAGAGATTATGGGACAGAAGATCCGTACCCCCTTAATAAGGAATAAATTTAACTCGAGAAACAAAGAAACAAGATAATCATTTTGAAGTTGTTACAAAATAAACGAAAACACTAATACAAGCTAGGATGACGATAGAGCCACTAACCATCGATTTGCAATTTGATTCGCAACTTTATTCCCTTCAACACAAATATCACAAAATGTTTTTCACAGACTAAACTTGAACTTGAAAGTTGGGACCTCCCAAGCTTTGCAACGCTGCCTCGTCCTGCCTTACTCTAGCTCGAACATGAAGATCTCCGCAATCCTCTTGTTCGTCTGCTATCTTTTTAGCAGACAGCACCACTGATTCACTGCAATACTCCACCACAATATTTTTGAGCGTTGCTATCTCTCCAATTTCTGAAGGAATCTCCAATGTGCGGCGTAGTAATTGAACAAGGCGAAGCTCCTGAAGACGTGGAAAGTGGGAGCTCTCCGACACCGTCCAATTTTCTAGATTGCAACAGTGGGACAATGATAGGAACTTGATGCTGGGGAATTGGCCTTCACTTGTTTCCCATTTGCCTCTTCCGAAGACACCAACTATTAATGTGAGCTTCTGAAGAAGGGTTAACAGATCTATCTTTGGCAACATGTCGTCAACCTCACAAGAATATGAGACTTGCAGAGTAAACTTCTTTTCCAGATAAGCTTCGTAAGTTGAATAAAAGGTGTTCAAGTATAAGTTTTGCAGGCAATGAAGATTGCAAATACAATTCACTCCCCTACTTTCCCAATGTTCATCATAATCGTCATAGTATATCCTCAGTTTCTTGATATTGGGAATTCTTTTAACCACCTCTTCATTCAATTCTAGATTATACACTCCTTTGAGCGTGTGCAGATTCTCCATCACAACAATATCATCATCATCTTTGCTGCTGGGAGGCTTTGTCATTTCTAAGTTATTTGGGAACTCGACGTACCTAAGTTGAGGCATTTTCCAAATTTTCATTCGTGCAATAACACAATCCAACCCAGAGCTAATAATTAGTGTGTGCAGATTCCAAAGCCGACTGATTGAAGAAGGTATTCCGGTATTTGGTACGATATAACCACTTGCATAAATGTACCGTGCATTTACGAATTGAAGAAGATCTACTAGAGAATGTTGGTCTAAGCCGTTGTCCATATTCATTGTCCTCAACAATCTACTACTACTATATGGCAATTTTATCCCATAACCTGTATAAGAACGAGCATATGGCAAATTATTGCTGTCATGGAATTCCTCATAAAACCCTTTGCGAACAACAATTCGACGATGGCTACTTGCCCTTTCACCAAGACAATCTTCACTAATAACGTGATAAAACCTTTGTTTTTGAGCTTCTTTCAAAGACAAATCTCTTAGTAAATCATGCATTTTACAGTACTAGCAGAGACAACGTGCGTTGCACGTTTAGCACGTTTATTCTTTCTTTTGAATATAGAGCAAATATAATACAATTATTTCTTTTCTACTTTGTTTATTTATAATCGAATTTACATTCCATATGATGTTAATTTTCTTACGTAAGAGTGAAATATTAAATTTATAAATCAAGAAGATATTAAATAGATGGGATTAATATGCTAAAAATTGAAGAGTGATCGCGCAAAAATTTAGTAAATGTACTAATAAAAATTAAATAATAGAGTAAAACCAAAACCAACTATATCATTGTTTATGCATCTCAATTAATGAAATTAATTGTGAATCTATATTCATAACAAATCTCTTCTTGATTTTGATGAGTGGAGAACATTTCTCCTTTTTGTTTTTACCGCCGGATTATAGTTTATTAAATGTTAATTTGTTCATCGTAGTTGTAGTCGTTTGGAATCTTAATATAATCTTCACTCTTATTTTTGGTGATTTTTATTTTTGTCTTCCTTGCACTTCTTAAGACTGCAACTCAGAGATGTTATTTTCAACATGCTCCAGTTTGCTAAGCTTTTTTTTAATTATTTTTCAGTTTCTTTTCTTTTTTTTTGATTGTTTTTCCCTCCTTTGTCTTTGATTTGTCTTGGGTTCTTCACTTGATGCCATTGGCAATACAATTTAAGTACTAATATAGTTTCTTTTTTTTTTTTTTTTTTTGGTAAATAACAAACTTTATTTAACCAAACAATCTTCGAGTAGGAGCATGAAAGAATAGATGATTAATGGACTCCATCTCTAACTCACAAAGACTCCATGTAGGATCAACTTGGATCCCAAATCTGCTCAAGCTATCACAAGTCATTAGCTTGCCCAAAAATGCTGAGCCAAGTGATGAAAATATTCTTTGGCGGGGCCATATTACAGTAGATCATTGTAGGTTTTGATTTTTTATATAGAAGCCATGTATCCGTTGTATCCATATTGTCTCCTTCTTCTAAGATACACACCAAACTAGTTTCATTCCAAAAATACATATTAATAGCGTTTAACCCGCTTGCACTTTTTGGTAAGCTAACCTTCTCCCATGCCATTAAGGCTCTCTTAGAATTTTCCGCCTTCCTAGTCCATAACAATATTCTGCATGTAGTTTGAATGGCCTTAATAACCTTTTGAGGGAGAAGAAATACCTAGCTCCAATAGGTCGATATGCCAAAGAGCACTGACTTCACAAGTTGCACTCTTTCTGCATAAGAAAGGAATCGGGAAGCCCAATTCTCTATTCTTGCCATGTTTTTGTGAATAAGTGGTTTACATTGTATAACTATCAACTTTTTTGAAGACAATGGTACACCCAAATATCTAAATGGTAATTTCCCTTTTACCAAGCCAAATTCAGTCAAAATCACTCTTGAATATCTATATGCACTCCTCCAAAACATATATTGCTCTTGGCTTGATTAGCCTTGAGTCCAGAAACTTTAGAGAATTTGGAAAAGGATTACCAAGCCAAATTCAGTCAAATAGGAGAAGGTCATTTGCAAAACATACTTCAAGCAAACCAAATTTCTTGCATCTTGGGTGGTATCTTTCCTTTTCCACCTCTTTGAGATTTCTGTGTAAATATTCTATACAAATAACAAATAGGTATGGACTGCCTCACTCCTCTTTTTGCTCTAAAAGGAGTTGTCATTTCCCCATTCACACATATAGAATATGACACTGTACTAATGCATGCCATTATCCACTTTACAATGTTGTATGAGAATCCAACTTCAAGCATTAAGTATCCTAAAAAAGGCCATTATACATAATCGTAGGCCTTGTGGATATCAATCTTTACCATGTAGTGAGGAGATAAATGTCTATATTCCTTGATAATTTCATGGCTTAAGATGATGTTAAAATGAACCTCCCTTTTATAAAAGCTCATTGACTCTCACTCGTAATATTAGGAAGCACCCCTTGCATTCTATTTGCTAGCAGTTTATAAATGATCTTGTAAAGCACACTACAACAAGCAATCGGTCTAAAATCCTTGATAGTGCTAGCATTAGGAGATTCAGACAATAAATAGATTAAAGCAGTATTGTTGGTTTGTTTCTTTTGTATTGACTTACTTATAAAACATGCCTTTCCATTTTTCTAATCTTTTTCATATTAGATTATTTTGTTATGGTTTAAAGTTGTACAAAGTTTCAATTATTAAGCCAAAGTAGTTAGACATTAAAAAAATAACGATTGTAATATAATCCTTTTATTATTAGATAAATCTAATTTGTAGATAAATAAATAAGGTTTATTTAATTATTTGTGTATTGTCGGCTAAAAAAACAAAGATTTTTAACTTTGATATTTAAATTAAACTATTTATTTGATAAATTTAATTATTAGACAATTTTTAAAAATAATATAATTATTTATTGGCCAATTAATTAAATAATCAAATTAAATTGGTCGTACAAACTAATTGTGAGATATAAAAATATACACGGATTATAAGTATTTACTCCATTCTTATTTATATAATCTCAAATTTTATGAATTTAAAATTCATATTTATAATATTTATATTCTATATTATGTTTCCTAAAAAAATCTATATTATATTATACTATATGGTATGGAAATAAAATCTATCACATATCAAATCTACATAGTATTATTATTATTATTATTATTATTATTATTATTATTATTATTATTATTATACCAAAACGACTCTTATCTCCTATGTGACACTCCTCAACTTCCTCAATTCTCATTTATCCAAATTCTCAAATTTTCTGAATCAAAAGCAATTTTATCGTACTTTATATTCTATATATTACTCCCTTCGTCCATACTTAGTATGGTGCGGGGCCCGTGAACAAGTTTTAAGAAAAAATAGATAAATCTTTGGCAGGGGTATTTTAAGTGGAGGAAGAGACTCATCTATAATGTGTTGGTAATTTTTTAGTGGATGACAAAACTTTATAGGACTAAATATTTAGAACTTTTAACGGCAAAAAGGTAAAAAATATGTTCTAAAAAGAAAACATCATACTAAGTTGAGACGGCTAAGAAAGGAAAATAGTCATACTAACCTAGACGGAGGGAGTATTATTTATTTTATTTCTTATTATATATAATAAATTTAATTTAGTTGTATAAGATTCGATATTCAATACTCCCTTCGTCCACGAAATGATTGCCACTTTTGCTACTTAAGTTTGTCCACGAAATGGTTGTCACTTTTGCTACTCCACTCACATTTATTGTGGGACCCTTACTCCACTCACAATAATACTCACTATAATACACTACTACCTACCATTTTCTTAAAACTCGTGTCGACCATAATGTGGCGACCATTTCGTGGATGGAAAGAGTATATTACAACTTTCACATAAAAACGTGAATGAACAAAATAATATAATATTTATTTATTAATCTGGAATGTTAATAGTTAATCTTTCATCTCATATCGGCTTTTAATCAAACTTCATCTATTGAAAAATCTATAATTACTTAGAATCAATGTGTTTTTTTTCCATCCTTTGCACCACCAATTTTGTGTGATCAATTTATTAGTTAGCGAATAAAAGTTTATATTTCACTATCGATTTAATTTGGCCAATTATTTAGTTGACCAAATAAATCATTATCCATTTGGTTATGGGACCTTTGCCAATAAGTACTATTGTGCTTTAAAAATAAAATAAAAATTAATTAGTCAAATTATCCACAAAAATCAAAACCGTGGATGTTAAATCTATATGGAACATAAAGATATTTGTTGTCAAAAGAATCCATCACGATTCTCATATGAAATCGACGTGGAACAATCTCTTTGAGAGCAAAATATACTTTTGACCCTCATCAATTTTCAAAAATAAATAGTGCTTTCAAATTTTCTACAAAAATGCATGTTCAAATATATATATAAAATTTTCTTATAAAACTACGTACGTAATGATTTACCTTCGAACAATATTTATTTTTTAATTTTATTAATAATAATTTTCCGTTGATTTTCAACGGGCTACATATATATATATATATATATATATATATATATATATATATATATATATGCTATCGAATAAATCATTACACCACTATAAATATGAAACCTCACATATATGTTGTTATGTTTACAGACATTCGATGTGAATTAGAATATGGTTACTATTATTATATTAGTATATATAGAATATATTGCTGTAGAGGCGTGGGAAATATATTGTATAGAATTTGACCTGATTTATACATATGCTGTGGTAAGAAATTGAGATGCTAGGAATTCAAATCTATAAGATATAGGGGAATGGTGGTTAGTTTTAGAATGATAATTATATATTAGTATATCAAATAAATATAATATTATAATATGATATTACATTATTGCCCTTAAATTAGATATATAATAGGTACATAATAGGTAAACCAAATTTTGTAAACAAGGCTCTTTTATAATAAGTATAGATTTCATATTCCCAACTACCCCCAACTTATCTACTAGAACAAGATTTCTATCAACTAGCTCCTTTAAGTACTCCTCACCTATTGTTTCCGGGCTTTTGTTGTTTATTGGCTTAAGAAATCCTTCACAAACCCATAGCCTAATCAGTTTTGAGACCCTAATTGCACTATCTTCCTCAAACACTCCCATATACAAAAAACAAGGCTTTAGATAGGCGGGCAAATGGTTATAACTTGTTTTCAAAATCCTCAAACAATACTCATCATTCACAGAACTCAAGTTTGTCTCTATCTCATGCCAATATTGTTGGGTATGTTGGGATTTTGCCAAGAGACACCCAATCACAACAATTGACAAAGGAAGTCCGTTACACCTCTCCACAATTCCCCTCCCAATTTGCTCTAGTTCAACCGAAAAACTTTCTTCCCCCAAATACAATTTTAGAGAACAAATCCCAAGCACTTTCATCATCTAAAAATTTCATATTAAGGAGGTTATTAGAGTTGGTTATGTGGGCAGCCAAGTTTGACATCCTAGCTGTTATCAATATTCGACTCCCGTTATTGAACTCCGGAAAGTAAATATTCATCTTGTCCCATACCTCTAGACTCCACATATCATCCATTACAACGAAATACCTCCTACCCCATAAATATTTGTGTAGCTCTTCTCCTAATTCTTCCTCACTCTGATCCCTAGATTTCCCCCTAACTTGAGAGAGAACTTCATCAAGAGTTCCCGTCACATTATAATCTTGAGAAATTGTAGCCCACAACCAAACATCAAATTTCTCTTTAATAAGTGCGTTTCCAAACACAGTTTTGGCAAGAGTGGTCTTACCGATGCCACCCATCCCTACAACAAGGATGATTTGGCGGCTGGATTCTCCTCCGGTGAGCCTATCCAGTAGTTGAAGAAGCACATCATCACATCCCACCATCTCATGACCGTTCCTCTCACCATCAACATCAGCGCAGACGTTTCCATGGAATTGGGGTTCGACTGCAGCCTTCTCCCGAACCATGTTCATGACATCTTTCTTGATCAACCCCAGTTTTTTTATCACTTTCTGCAGATCATGATTGAAGTGGTGTCTGGTACCTGCGCATTTGTATACATGCGAGAGCTTAGAGAAATTGGCTACCTGCCTAAGAATTGTGGATCGGCTATGAATGCGGTCCACAATTTTGATTTCGAGAACATCTTCAGCCGCATGAGCTGCATCTGCAATGCGAACCTCCAAGGGATCTGCTTCATCGCTGTAGTCAAAGGGGGAATGGTAGATCTCGAGAAATTCCTGCAAGAATTTGAGTTTTTCAGTGAGAGATTCAACTTGGTATTTGTGGAGAGATATCGGAGGAGAAGGATGACGCTCGATCTTCTCTATTATATGCATAAGAGAAAGCAGAGCTGCATAAGCTGCCATGATTAATCTCTAAGAACTCAACTATTTTTTACAGTTTGTAAGGTTGAAAAATAAGGGGTTTAAGCTGGGTTGTGGATATATAAAATGTGTAGCTATGAGAAAGACAATATATAGAAGGATGAGGATGAAGTTGGAGCTTATCGAATCAATATAATTCATTCATGAGCTGGCATATATGTGACAAAAGGTCGATAATAATTATGTAATTTGGCCTTGTTCTTTTGTAAACCCAAATACTAGCTAAATAATTAAAAATATAAGTATTAATCATGTATTTCATTATATAATTTAATTAAACTTGTAGGTTCATCTAGTCCGACATGCTAGTGTTAGGCCGATTTAGCAGGCTTTGTAAGAAAACGAATTTTGTCCACTACACATTATAGTATCATTATATAATAGAAACAAACTAAGCTTTGTGAACTTTTTATTATAAATATACATGTCATCCTACAGATAAAATGTCTTTTTAGCAAATATACAAATATATAATCCAACAAAAGAGTCAATGACAGAATAAAAAATTGAAAATGAACGTTACTATTTAAGTTGCAGTTTTGAGTAAGACAACAACCAGTAACATGTATTGCGGATTTGCCGATGTGAGTGTTGTGGCTGCAGAAAATCCAAATTAGTTGAAGGGTTCATTTGCAATTATTAATAGCTTGAGGGACTGCTAGGAAAGGCAGTTGGAGTTTACCAAGTTGGTGCAGCAGCTCTTTATTTCAAGTATTTGGGGTTGTAACTTTCTGATCTTTCTGGTGTGCGTGTGTGCGTATAAGTAATGATTACAACTTATGAGTTGAACCTAATATCTTGTGATTCAGTTAGGAGTGAGAGGAAAGGCTAGAGATAGAAAGCAGTGGGTTGGTTCTCGATTTCACCTTCATGTGTAATGGTTTAGTTCTTGTCTCCGATCAATAATATTACTACACAGTTTGTTTAAAGAAAAAATAAGATATATCAAAAGACGAAATTAGGAGGAGAGAAAAGAGATGATACTATATACTACTACTCCCTCCGTCTAAAAAATGGTTGTGAGATTATGGACGACACGAGTTTTAAGAAAATGGAAGAGATTGTGGACGACACGAATTTTAAGAAAATGGTAGGTTGTTGACGGTACGGGTTTTAAGAAAATGGTAGTAAGTAGTGAATAATAGGAGCTAATTGTTAAAATAGGACCGTAACTTTCAGTGTTTTTAGAAATAGCACTATATATTTCAAAATTTGAAAATGATGACTATATGTTACGAAATTTGAAAATGAAGACTATAACTTTTCATTTTTTGCATTTGCACTCCTATTTCGTACCCAAAACCAATTATTTGGGCTTTTTAGTGACACCTAGAGCCCGTTGCTGACGTAATTGTGCCATATGACCATTTTGACAAAAAAAAAGTTCTTTTTTTGAGCATATTTGCCACATTTACAACCTAAAATCAAAATAAGAAAATCACTAGTTTGTTTCGGCAATGCCACGCAGATGG